>BOPP01000003.1:12282494-12380278 GCA_017312745.1 Gryllus bimaculatus | reverse complement strand
GGGGTGGGGGAGCGGAGCAGCGGCCGGCGCCTTGCTTGGCAGGCACTTCCTTCTCGCGCCGCGGCGCCAGTGGAGTGTGACCCAGATCGCGCCCCGGTGTAGATCAAGGTTGCCGCAGTCACCACGCCTCGCCTTGTTGCCTCGCCGCGCCCTGCCGTCGCGCCATGGCGTCGTGTCGACGGTATAAATATTTCGCTGACGAAAACGCGGCGCGGCCAACGCGGTGATTATCAGCGCACGATGGGCCGAATCGCGGGTTTAATGGAACAAAATTTCAAAGGGACGTCGAACACTTTAACCACAAGGATGTGTTTAATCCGCTCACGTTGTATGCTGAGACAATTATAATGATGGTTTGTGGAATTCTTATGATATTGACTTTCCTTCAAATTATACAAATTTAAATTGTTAATATGTATGTTTGAATGACAAAAAATATCAAATACTATTCGACAGAGATTGGCGATACGTTCAATCCAGGAACACCCTCTCCGTAGGGATGTAGATACAACACCGTACACCAGTGTTACACAACTGATCGTATTACTCGTAGTTACCATTTTTAAAAAAGGATTAGTTGCAAATGTTTCATCATGATGTATTGTAACCATACAGACAACTTCAAAAGCCGCAATCTCCTCAAAACCTCCCAACCCACCACCAACCGCATTCCTGAATGTTCCTCAAATTAACTCTTTTCCTTTTCCTCGCTCATTTGTAAGCAAGTCAATGAAGCGGCTTAGACAGTCACCCAACTGCGAACTTTGCAATATTCCACTAATAATTCTTTAACGGACAATATTTTCACTCGTTAGAACAAAGAAATACAGCACTATTTCTCTGTAAACGTTATCCTGACATTTCAGAAAGTATTGCAGTATTTAAATATTATGTTAAGTCTCTCTAGGTAAATAATTTATGATCTTTTAATAATTTATGATCCCGCACTTCCTGTCAAACGTTGATATAAATGTACCATTTCATAAACTGTGTAGCACACTATAATTCACGAGAGAAAGTTGAATCCAGGCCGTGAAATCAGTGGTCACACTTACTCCTAAACCACCGCAACTGTTAGAAAATCAATTTGGATACAGAAACCGCAAACTAGATACAATTCGTAAACTGAGAGGAAAAACCGAAGCCATTTCGCCCGACAGATTCGCCTCGGGGCGCACAGTGCGGGGGCGCCTTCGGCTGTGAATGGAGCGCGCCAGCACTTGCTACACGCGGGCCGCCCCCGCGCGCGCCAGTCACCGCGGTTGCGCGGCCGTGCCCTCCATTCGGCGGCTGCCATCGCTTTCGCCACTCGCGGTGTCTCCTCCGCCGGTGACTCCATTCACTCAAGCTCAACCAGGGACTTAAATAAAATTTAATAATAATAATAATAATAATAATAATAATAATAATAATAATAATAATAATAATAATAATGTCCTTATTTCTGGCTAGGCTGAGGCCATAATGGCCCATTGCCGCATGAATTAATTTTGTTCCAAGTCGCGTGCACTCATTGTTGTCACACATTGGACGTTGTTGGAGGTATGTGATTGCAATTCTTATAACCGAATTCTTATGGTGCTAAATTAACTCGCACTCTGCCTTCTATCTTGCAAAATGTCTTCCATCTATTTTCTTGTTAGTGATATGTATGCGGAAGACCACATAACAGTGTACTTGTACAGTGAATCAAATACAGTTCCCAGATCGTTGGTAAAAGCGTCTTGTAACAGATAATGAGCAATTCTCTAATCCTATCTATGGAACTGCTCCTATAAATGGAATCCTGGAATTCTGGAATGCTATAAATGGAACGGCTACTTCATCCCAAATCTAGGAAATTTCTTATCTAACAATACTTTTTCTTATCGAAGGATGTAGTTGTTCCATAAAACCACTTTCAGCGCTATGAAAATTGCTATATTTATCAAAGGTCAAATAGTACTCATTATTGTTTTTGTTTGGAGACATATGAGTACACGCGTACTAAAAATCACTCTCTCTAGTATTGGTGAACTGAGCGTTGTAACTTATTATTAGTTCATTAATCTTCACTTATATGAGAAGAAAAAAATATTCTCGCCAACATTTTTATTTACCGATTGAACTAACATACTATGATCATGCTTGTAATATGAAATAGTAAATATTTCTTTGAGTGTTTAAAGTAATGTTTGGTTCATCCAAAAATATCCACTTTTATCCAAATTATTTAATTCAAAACCATTTTACTCACCAATACGTAGGTGTGTTCTTCATTAATTGTCAGTCATTTCACCTCTGTTTTTGTGCATGTTGCAACACAAATTCTTCGTATGATCGTCTCATTAAAGTGAGTTGTGATGGACGCTGGTTCTTGATTTGTCACAGAAAGGTTACGGCTCTAATCGAACCAGATCAACCATCAAACGAAAACAAGGTCACATAGTTCTTTCAACTGGTGAAAGTTATTTAAAACACAGGACTAGAAAAAACAGTTAAAATTAGAAAGAAAAAAAAGAGAGAAAAAGTTACCAGAATACAAGAGCTTGACGAAAACAGAAACTTGTAAAATTGTCAGGCTCTAAATTGCATTTTACTCCTGATATAACCTAAATAATCCCAATTCATAAAATTGCAATTCATTTTTATTCAGTATTAGTGGAAATGAGTGTTATAAATATTAAATAATTAAATTAGGTATGTTTGTGTGATTTATCAAGTTATTTAATTATTCTTGTACTCATGCAAATAAAATATCATTAGAGGTAGAAACGATAATTGTAAACACGGCGAATAGGTAAGGACGTACGATAATTATTTTAAAGGCAGATCTAGTGACAATTTGTACAGGTTAACGGAACCAGAAACGCGATGACTGCGAACTTTAATCACACTAGTCCAAATAATAGTTCATTAATAAATAATATTTTCAAGCAATAACCATTTCATCATCGACGAAAATCATAATTCAATTGTCGCTCTATATAATTTGAAGCACGAAATGGATGTTTTGTCCTTCATTCCTCCGTCGCACACTAAAAAAAATTGCACAATAAAATCCTCCATTTTTAATTACCGTTGAAACGTAATCCACGTAATTCTCGGCGGATATTACCTTAAATCACTCTCGCCGAAATTAGCACATGCGCCTACCAGACATCGCCGTTGTCGGCGGCGGCGGCGGCACGTGAAGACAGAAGTCGTTGTTAGCGCTTGGCTCTCCGGGTAAAGAAACAAACTCGTAAATCAGCGCCAAACGACGAGGTAAAAATCGATGTAACAGCCACGATAAGTCGTGAAGATCAGGAATGCCCCCTCCGCCAGCGGCGCGCGTCGGCTGATAAAAGAGGAGGAGCACCGAGGCCCGGCCATTAGGGCCCAACAAATTGGCGGGTACCGGGGGAACGTTTCGCTTGTTTAGACCCAGCCGCCGCGCTGGCGGCGGGCGGCGGTGGCGGCGAAGGAGGTGGGGGAATAGGACGAGGAGGAGGAGGAGCAGGAGCGAGTGGCGATGAGAGGGGAGGCGATGGAAGTGGGCGAGGTAGCGCAGAGGATGGGGCAATCGAGTCGACGTAGGTGGTCGCGAGAGGCGGCGGAATCTGCGGCAGACACGCCGGCGCTCACCACGTTTTCTTATCTTATAGGAGGTGACGATGGGAGCTGAACAGAGTTGTAAGAAGAAGCTAGTCCGTCGGTGAGAGAGGAGAAAAAAGTAGCTCGCGGTGATATTGTTCGTTGAAGGGAGGAGAGACAGGAACAGTGAGACGTCAACATTGTTCAGACTAGGGATAAAAATAGAAATTACAAGTGAAGTTTGATAGGTGTCGAGGCATCTATTACGTTGATAATGCGATGTGACAACGATGTATGCGTTGATTTAAGACGTAATGATTGCATACAAGGCAACGCTTATTCTCGAGCTAAGAAAAGATGAAGATTTGTATTGAGACAGACAAGGTTGCGGAATACAAACAGAGAAGCTAGTGTGTGTTTAAAAAACGACGATAGCAATGAAAAACATTCAAGAAATTTGATACAGTTGTAAAGAGAGTAATATAGGATGGCAGCGGAAATATGAAGACAAAACTGAGGTGACTAAGTGCACTTGAGTAGCGAAGATAAAAATAGAAACAGGTCTTTGTGAAGTGTATTCAGTGTCCAGTGAATCCGCGAAACACTTGCGGATTCCTTAAGTGTGGTGATGCCGTAAGTGAGTAAGTTGCTGGTCGCGAGGGGAGTCATGACAATAGCCGTAACAAATAAACATGACTAGGGACGAAAGTAAGCAATTGAAAACCAACAACACGAACTCTACATTATGTGTTAAAACTAGTTATGAAGTACAGTGAACAACGCAGTTGAAGCATGACATAGCGAAGGCGTTGGCACTCTGGCGACGAGGGTGGGAAGTAGAACGAGGAGTTAACGCCGTGATATAAAGGCAGGGGTGGAGCGGGGACATAAACAGAGGGGAGCGTGGACATAAAGGACAGAGGGTGTGGCAGGGAGGAGGCGACGAATCGCAGTAGCGTAACGAAGCGAGATGGACTTGAGACAGACACGGTGGCGGCGGCGGCGGCGGCGGGAGGCGGTTCCGTGTCCGCGGGAGCGGCGGGCGCGCGGGGGGCGGCGTTTGCGCGGGGCCGGTGGTGGAACAGGGTCTGGAGCGGCGGCTGTGTGATGGGCAAAATATAATAGAAACTGGCCGTCGGCGGGCGGTGGCGGGGGGCCGCGGTATCCGGCTGCCAACACCTGTTGCTCGAGCGACGCGCGCGGCCTGGCGGTCGGCGTGGCGGTTGGCGTGGCGGGGCGGGGGAGGGGCGGAGGCGCGGGGGGCGTAGAGGGCGGGGGAGGGCGGGAACGGCGGAGGAGGTGCGGCCCGCATGTGGATGACGCGAGCGGCCACCGGGGGTGCCGTAAGGTCGTGCCACCCTACGCGAGCCACACCTCCGGCGTGTCTGCACAATGGACGGGGGGCGGCGGACCGAGCGGCGAGCGGAGTGCTTGGTGGCACGCGGGAAGGCGCCCCGCCTCACGGGGAAGGGGCACGGCGCGCGTGGAGACGAGGGATGGATTGAGATGCGATGGAACTGTGGAATGAGGAGGGATGGAACGGGAATGCAAACTGTGTGGAATGAAGTGCGAAATAACGCCATGGGAAGGCTCCCAGTGGAATGACATGGGAAGAATGGAATGGGCCGAGATTGGATATTTTTATGTGTGATGGGACGAGATGAAGAGGGTCTGAGTGGAATGCGATGGGATAATACAAACTGAGGTATGATGATGTGAGGTGGAACGAGATGGGGTAGGAGGAGGGGTGGGAGATGGGGTTGTAGGTTGATGTGGGACGGAGTGCTAGTGAGTGGTGTGGAGTGAGGAGGAACACAGTGGGGAGGGTTCAAGGAGGATGACAATGGAGGAATGGAATGGGGAGGGATTGTATATTATTGTGTGGGATGAGACGAGATGAAGTGAGACTGACTGGAATGTATCGGGATGATGCGGCATGGAGTGGGATGATATGAGATGGAAATGGGTGAGCTGGAATGTAGTGGTATGACATGGGTTCGAGCGGAAAAGGATAAGATTGGATGGGAATGAGTGAATTTGGATCAAACTATGAGATTGATTGGAATATGATGGAGTAGTACTCGATAGGAATTACAGAAATTGACTTGAATTTGCATTTCACCTGCACGCGCAAAGATTTCTCCCACGACTTTTTGAAATCTTACATTTCTGTCCGTATACCACCCATACTTTTTTAAAATTAAAAATAACAAAGAACCGCAGTTAAGGTGTGAGGTTACGGCGTCGAAAAAGACAGAAAAAGAAACTTCGCACTAATTTCACTGATCATACAGTTGAAGTAGTAATACTAGATTTAAATAATTAAAAAAATATCTAGAAAACTAAATTCAACGAAGGTAAATGGATTTTATTCAGTTTCGTTAATTTGATTTCAACTAAATTCTGCAGAAAATAGTACGGGGTTCATAGCAATTTGATGTGCGTTTGATCTATTTGTGCACGTAATCTATGTTCCAGTTTCATAATATATTCTGTTGTTAAACAAAAAAGGCTGTCTACCTTGTTAGTGGTATCAGATTCTCAGAAAAGCGTTGTGAGTGATTCACAGAGGGGCTGCCCCGAAGTCCACACGAAGTTTTCCCGACGCCCAGAATCCACGCGAACTGATGTAATCCTTCATTGCCATTTCTTCTGACAAAATCCTGACCTTGGCATAATCATGAACTGTATGTACTTTTATTGTTGATTGAGCGGTCTTGCAGTGCATTACGCCGTCGAAAAGTACAGAATAATAATTTTCTCAGGTATTTGACTGTTCATACAGTTGAAGTAGCAATACTCTATTTAAATGATGAAAAAAACTATCTAGAAAACTAAGATGAAATTCTCCTCTATAATATATCTAAATATAATCTAAATTCAACGAAGATAAATGTATTGTACGACTTATCACTAACGGAAGAGGAAGAAAGAGACAGAGAACTATGTTTCCACAAGTAGTCGAAGTGAAATGAACAGAAATTAACTCATACCATTCTGATTTTCCCTTCAAACTCTTACTTTACTGGTAAGTGTACTGAAATCCAAAGCACCAAACATCCTTTTGAAAATATTTTTTATCACAGTAAAACTAAAGTTCGTACAGTTTAAATCTGAAAATTATGCTTATGGAGAATGTCATGACCATTAATGCTTTTTCCTTACGCTGTTCATAGAACTATATTGTATCATATATTTAAGAGAAACACAAAAATTAAACACAATAACTCTTTCAAATTCAAGGACAAAGATTTTAATCCTCATTATTGAACAAAAAACTGAAAGAAAAAAACAACTCTTCATCGCAACTAGGGTTTGAGTTTTGGGCGTGGATCGCCCGCTGGGAATTGAAAACGCAGGCGTCTTCTCCGCTTTGCCAAGCAATACACGCGGCGCGTCTGAGGAGGCGGAGGGGCGCCGTGGGAGGCCGTGGCGGAGGGCGTGGACCCCGCGCGAGCCCCGGCGGGCGCCCCAACCAGGATGCGGACTGGGTTAGCAGCGTTCGCGGCCCAGGTGCGTGGCTCGGGCCGCGGGAGGGCTCAGGGCGGCGCGGGCGTTGCAGGGGGCAGGAGATCGCGAGTACGGCGGAGTTTGGTTCTCAGGGTTAACGATCATTGCCTGCTCCTACATCCACACCGCGTGCACGTTCGTCATTTCCATCTGCTTTGTTTTGTCTTTTTTCATCGCCCTACCACTCTGCTTCCTGTATTTCTAAGCGTCCTTTACATGCCTGTTCTCTTTTAGTCTTCAGTGTTGCGTCCTTCGTCTTCTCTCAATGCCCCTTATTCCGTCCTCTCTCTGTTCAGTTCTCTCTCCCTGTTCCGTCCTCTCTCCCTACTCTGTCCTCTGATCTCTCACCCTGCATCTTTTTCTCACGTTTTGCCTTCTCCTGGATTCTGATATTTTCCGCTCCGTACTCTTTTATTCATCCTCTTACTTCCAATTTATTTTTCCCTTTCACCTTGCCCTACTGGGTCTCCTTTTCTTCCATCACCTCGCATTTTCTTTCTTCTCCTCAGCATTATTCATGCTTTTCTCGCTGCTTTCGTTTAAAAACAGAAGCAATATGGAGTTTGTCAAATTCACTTCCCTCTTCTCCAGATTTCTTTAGCAACGAAAAGTAACTGATGATCTCCATCGGTTCTGGAGAATACATTTCATTAAATCATTGTGAAGAAAACAGCAGGATTTATAAAATGAATCTTAAAAAAAGGTCGGTTTTAATTTCCTTGAATAACGCTTGATATGTTTTCTTGCTTATGTATCTGATTAATTGTGCGTTCCTTAATCCTCTTTTCATTGTTGTGCAAACACATTACTACTGCCATTTGACTCGTCTTCAGATGTATAGGTCCCATGACGAATATCTTCAAACTCTTCAGAGAGAAAATTAAATTCATCGAACAAAACATATTCTAGATCAGAAAACATACTCAAACGAATTAGACCTCTTTATAAGAACCTGAAAGAGCGAACAATTAAATCACTATCCGCATGGTATTTGCTAATACTCAACCCACAACTGCCAGTAGATTTCTTAAGAGACACGAAAGTTGTTGGCCCTGTGAAACTACTAGTTACTTAGGAAAGTACAATTACATAACTCGCTTAACTGATTTGCAGTTTTCTTTAGCTTTTCCTAGAGAGATCTAATTTTAGTTTCATCGACTACCAGTTTCACTTGACGTATTTCGCAAAGAGGCACATATCATCTTCCGGTCATAGCAGGTATCATTATTATTTCACTTATTTTCAATTTTACATGCATTTGTGGTGCCGTCCGTGATTTTTCTGTATTTGATGCTAATAAACACAGAAGGAAATACCATGATGTGTAAAATCATGATATAAAGTTAGGATTAGTAATTACGAAAAGATTACGAAAAGACGTTATCATGAGAGAAAATGTATAGGGCTTATCATCAAACATCTTAAGGCAATCCATTGTGGAGAGTCAAGTTGGAGATGAAGAAACTTAGCACTAACATCCAGAAATAATTGCAAATCCCAAACAAGACTTAAAATTCAGAACTACAAACACGACTGGCGGATTTGGGTTACTAGTCCCGCAACCTGACTTAAAAATATGCGACCCTCTTAGGCAACGCGGCGTACGTTGCGTGTATATACTTTTTCCCCTAGGAACAACCGCGGGAGCGCTAGAATTCTAAGCCGCTTCGGAGGCGAAACGCGCGGAGATGCGCGAGGAATAGCGAGCAGAGGCTGCTTTCAGACAGCTCTCTTCGTCCATCTGTATGCGGCGAGCCCTCCCGAAAGCACGTGCGACTTTTCAACACTCCCCAGCCGCGTCGCTTCGCAACGCGTGGAGCGGAGCCCAGGTATCCGCGGCGACGCGACGCTTGAGGGGGGCACGGGAGTGAAACAGCGAGGAGGAAGGGAGGATTGGCAGGGTGAACCGTGATGTCGTGTGTGTATATGTATGAATGAATGTATGCATGTACGAATGTATGCATGTACGAATGTATGCATGTTCGAATGTATGCATGTACGAATGTATGCATGTACGAATGTATGCATGTACGAATGTATACATGTACGAATGTAAGCATGTATGTATGTGTGTATGTATGCGTGTACGTATGTTCATACATTGACTGATGTTTCCAGGCGTGGCTACGGCTAAGGTCATTATTCCCATATGTTTGCACATACTTTATCGCGTGAGGTAGTGGTGATCTTCCCCTGCTGGGTGTGGAAATCAGGCGCCGACCTACACGTCTTAGTGATCGTTTCCCCCCCCCCTCAACAGGGTATCTGCTACCAGCAAGGCACCGTCAGAGCTGAAACAAGCTCTAAGCTCCCAACATCTGCGACAGCACAGTGCATGTATGTGTATGTGTGTGAGAGAGAGAGAGAGTAAGAGTTGAGGATAGAAGGAAAAGGAAGGAAAGATTGCACACGGTTCGTTGTCCGTTAGAATACTGCTCCAGCATTCGCCTGGTGTTGATCGGAAAAAAACATAGAAAACTGATAAGAGCAGCCGGTCGCTAGAATTCTCTTCCAGACAGCGGCTGAACTGCTCACAGCCATGTAGCCAGGGTCAAAAATCTTGCCGCCATCGAGACTCAAACGATAGGGCCCCCGGTCCGTGTATTTGCACACATCCTCCCAAAAACGTATTAGCAACATTGCTTGTCCCTACTACTATTCTATGATCTTGCTTTTTGGGTATACTAGGTATTACAGACATCAAAGGTCTTACCAGTAAACATGTAGCCAGACAGGAAGCATATCTGGCTACCTTCCGTCTGTCTAAATAACAGACAGACAGAAAACTTGTGTGCGAGAAGAGATAAATATTTATTGACATAAGAATTAATTGTGGTTTATGAATCCGTTTCAGGTATTGATATTTTCCGTTTGGAACACAAAAATGTACCACCACAATTTTGAAAATAATACCTAAATCACAATTTCATTATTTGTAATGCGAAGCAAGAGATTTCTTATGTATACGATTTTATAATAAATCTGAGACACTTTTAGTGGATGTAGAGGGGTCCGAAGACGATCACATTGTGCTATTGTGCATGTGGAGAGAAATCACATGAATGTATTGAAGTTCCATGTGTGACAATCAGCTGTTGCTAGGAATCTCATCAAGCATTGCTTATTGGCAATCTGAAATTATCTGAAATTATTTGATTGCTTTAGAGTATGTTACTGCTAAATAATACTGGATCTTTATTTACCTATCAGTCATGAGCAATTGTCACATCTGTATTTTCCCTATATACAAATCACATGTCAAATGTTTCCCATCACATGTCAATAAGCAAAAAGGAGATAATCATGGGCTTCCTGCGTGTCCTGAAAGTCTGTTCCAATTATTCTGAAGAATAGTAATAAGAAAAAAAAGGAAGGAGACTTATTAACAAATGATAATGCAACACTTCAAGTTTCAAATAGCATTATGACAAATAAGACCTAATCGTATTAAGTGGCAGTAAGACCATAAAATTACACTACTAGGTGGCCAGCATGGCAGTTAATGACTTACTTTGTTTAATTTCTATGCTACAAGTGGTATGTGCTACAGTCACAAAATAAGCTGGTACTCCCACACTCGTCCTTCAAAGCGAACACGTGTCTGGTATCAGATGCATTATAGAGCCTATTTTCGATTCGAAAAACTGCCGTCTTGTTTTATGTCGTGCCATTCTTGAGGCAAGATCTGAAACACTGGTCTGATTTCTCCACTCGTTTCTATTTTGAAACAAATGCCGTTAACGTCTGTTTTACTTAATCTAGTATCCGCGTTGTATACGAAACCATATTTTTTCATTACCTTGGCGTCCTAGTTATTCAGAATCACCATTCTGAGTCAGAAGGGAGCAGGAAGCAGGTGGGACTGTAGGATTCCTTTCGAATGTAGTAAAACTGGGCGTGTAAAGCACGCAGAAGAAGAAAAAAAAGTGGTTTTGAACATAAATGGAAACAACAGGAGGGTGATCTGTTTATGAGTCATGCGGCGTAATTCCGGTTTCCAAAGAACTTTCAAATGACGCTTCTTCGAAGGGAGAATTCAAAACGAGTGAATCACAAACATGTGGTACATTAACAGTCAAATTCACATTCAGTGAGTTACATACTGGAAATCCCAATCCTCATTTCGAAATATGTTCTTGGCGAGATATTTTACAACCCTCTCGCTACAAACAAGGGTTAATTTATGATGGTTCCTCCTAAACATGCGTAAATATTAAAAATATATTGCAAGTCTGTTCTATGCACATTTGAATTTTAACATTGTACGGTAACAGAGTTAAACGGTATACATAAGAATGAGAATAAAATAAACTTTCTCATATTAATATAAATAATTTTATAAATGTATTATATATTATTTTATATACTTCTGTACAAGCATGTAAGTGAAGTCTAAATTAAATTTCTTTATGTAATAGGAAAATATATTGTACGTGCTAAAGAAAAGTAAGGTTATCATTTCAGATAATGCTCCAATACAATCCACAGTTCGTACATCAGCTAAGCGAAGCGAATATTTTGTAGCTTGTAAAAAAGTGTATTTATCGCTACTATGACTAAGAACTGTCTAAGATATATCATATCATTAAAGTATAGTAATTACCATTTGTTATAATAAAATTCAGAAAATAATCAATAATAAATAATAATGTTTACTTCCTTCAAAATTCACTGGCAAATTAAACTCACACGGCCATGTTCCGGAGAAATTATTAGTCCGAAGTTGTTGGTACGAATTCAATAGTTCAACATATAGGAAGGCACGATTTAGCACTTCGCTCTTGGAATATCTTTGCATTTTTCTCCTCAAGTCTTTAAAGTGCCGCAATTATAACTCCCTAAGAATAATTGAAGGGGGCAACGAGCTAAGGGTCCAAAAGTTTTAGGAATATTGAACACGCAAATTCATCCACTATGGAAAAGGCTATTATGAAAAGAGAAATCTAAAACAAAGTTTGCCTTAATGCGATGTGCTAGAACGCTTCTCACAACTACCGCAATCTTGTGTAATACATTATGTATTTAAATGGCTGTACACATACTCTCAGTCACCGTGCTTATTTTGGAAGAGATTAGTTATAATTTTGACAAACGTATGCTTCATAATTTATCATGGTTGCTAAAATAAAAAAAGCTTCCTCTAAGAAAACGTAATGAAGGAGATTTTTTTAACCAGTTCACTGAGGTGTGGGATGAGGTTTCAAATGTGGCGATATTATTGCATTTAAATTATGCGTTAGGCCAAGCCCTATGTATCGGAAATCTTTAATAATAAAATACATACTAGAGTTTAGTACAGAGCTCTATTTTGTCACTGTACAGGCAAGTGAAGAAAAAAACATATGTTAGCCGAGAAACTTACGGCGTCATTTTAAACACGTGGTAAAGATTGTGACACCAATTATCTGTCTTTTGTGTCCACTGTTCTCGCTCTCGCTTTGCAAAAAAGACAAGATATAAAATTATTGTACAGTGATGGAATCTCATCATTCATAACATAATCATCAGGAATAGAAGAATATGCTAAGAATAAATGACGATTTCTGACTATTTATAAGAAACCATTGTCACACAATCCTGTAAATATACTACTGCTGCCTAAAGAATTATTATCCGGTCTTGTAGCAAACATTGTAAAGACGCAAAATTAGAAGATGAATTGCGGATTATGACTTATGGGATGGCTGTGACACACATGGTTCGAAAACGCTGCCTGTTACCTTAAAACCAGGTGCTAATATTAAGTTTACTACGAAAGCAATTAAAGGTTATATTATTATTGTTTTTATTATGAAAATAATACTAAAAATGTATTTTCAAAATATTTTTTTATTTTTTAAATAAAAAATATAAACATTAGAATAGAATATTCATCCAACTAAAATATTTTTGTAAGAAAAATGAAGGGAAATCCAACGTTTTTTCGAGTTCACTTCTCGTGAAAGAGAATTTATAAAATTTCCCTTTTCAAGAGTTAATATTTACTCGAGAAGGAAAATAAAAATTCCACAAAATATAAACATTTTAAAATCAGTTTCTCAGAAAAACGCAATGTTTTTTTAATGTTTATTTTACTGAACGCTGAAGCAAGATGTGTTGTTTATATGTTGAGAAAATAAGTACTGGCGCGTGGGCGTATCTGGTTTGAAAGTTCATCAACGATCACATTACATCCAAACCATAATCCCCTTATCCAGAAGTCGAGATTTTTCTTTATAAAATGTCTGTTCGCGAACCTAAAACTTCAAGTTACGCAAAATTAACAAAGTAGTATTTAAAAATATCATTTATTCTGTAGAATGATAAGTTAATAAATTCAACCAACTTGATTTGTCACAAGGTTGATTTAATTACCCTTGATTGCTCTGCTTATAAGTTTATAGACAATTTAAGTTTTGAAATCGTTCCATAGATTTTACTTCCTTCCGTTTCTTTTGTGAATACGATACCAGGCATCTTAATTTTTTTTTTTTCGCACTTTGACCAGCAATGGAGCACGGGGTGGCCTAATCGCGTTCCAATAATGTTTACAATGAAATTCGCTAATAATGTCCCAAGAAGAGAAGGAAAATTAGAATGAACAATTTTCATTTATAAATATAAAATTTTGAATCTCAAAGTACGTAGAATATAATACTACGAATTAAAACTCCCAATAAGAGTTGAACCCTCATGTTCGTTGTCATTATTATTATTATTATTATTATTATTATTATTATTATTATTACTATTATTATTACTATTATTATTGTTGTTATTGTTATTATTATTACGAGTTTTCAAAAAGTGCATACAGAGCGACTCCCCGTCAGCTCCGTGCTGAGGGCCAATAAATAACGGAGAGGGGCCCTCTATCGGCGAGCGGCGCAGGAGGAAGCGGCGGGGAGGAGGCGCGGGAATCGAATTAGAGATCGCGCGCGTCGCACTTCCTGTTTGCGCGCCTCTTCTGGGAACTCCGCCGAGCGCGCATGCGGCGCCCGGGCCTCCGTCAGTTATTAAAACGCGCGCCCACGCCATTTTCCCCGCTCCTCCTCCCGCCCCCTTGGTTCTCTGCGCGTGCCAGCGATGGATGAAAGTTTGCAGACGATCGGCTGATAATGTGAGAGCTGTAGTAATGATAGTACTCTCGCCATGTACCCTGCTCTCCTCACGTTCCATTCATTTTCGGAAGCTGCAATGATGAACGAGTCTTCATACAATCCACTGGTAATGTTTTCCACATTGACTTGTGATATTGATCATTCACGTGTTGCTTTATTTCTGATTTCCCCGCACCCTCGCCCGACGGACTTGCAAGCTACGATGGTCAATGGTAATGTTCTTATCAAGTGGTAATGGTTTCCACCGTCAAGCTGGTTACAATAAAACGCACGCGTTTCCTCCTGCTACCCCTTGGGCTTCAGCTCCGTTCCAACTAAGGGAACGATAATAATAAGCTACACAACAGTAATGTGTTGTACTTGTTGAAATTAATATATAATAAATTGAAATTAATATATTAATATAATTAATAGCAACACAAATTAATTATCTATCTTCCAGAAAAAGTTTTGTTTTACTTTCTAATCTACGAACATTCATATTTAAATGGTTGGCGAGTTCTTTTTTCACATTACGTATTTTTGGGGACAGAACTCATGGTATTATACATTATAGTATTCGTATTACATCATTAATGTGTCATCGACTTACACTTCTTTATTTTGTTTCAGGTATGTGCGACATGCAGTTGTTTATATAATCCTCTCGTAAGTACGACGTTGCCTCTAAAGATAAAAATTATCGAAACATATTTACAAATAAAATACATTATTTGTGTACGCGACAGTGTTTGCTTTTACTGACTTTTTGAACGTAATGATTTCTGCAAGTTTCTTTTAATTTCATAATTTGCATTATTTTTCAAATTATGCTCGTCGTGATGAGTTTTTTTTAATTCAGAATCACATTTATTCACACTTTCAATTAATTGGTTTAAATTAATATGCTTTCTAATCACTCTGTTAGTTAAAATACTTAAATTATTAGAGACGTGAGTATACCACTTACTAAGGGAATACGTACTGATAAAATAACGTCAGTATTTTCTCAAACCTACGCAAGACATGAAAATCGAAGGCAACAATTGTTTTATATTTATATTATTTTTAAAGTACATTCGGAATATACGAATACGAGTAGAACATTGCACCATGAAACGTATGGAGACAAGTGGTCTCATTAGACAAATTTACAAATATATTAGATTGCATTATGTATATATTTTAGATTACTTTTCAACAACATTTTTATCAGCCACATTACATCCTTAGCGACCTCCGGTAGATAGAACAGATTTCATGCAAAGAGTTTTCGTTTGCAGTGTTCTTTCGTTATATTTTCCAGACGAATATTTTTAAAACAACCCAACGGGCAGTTGAATTACGTTTCATCTGCTTGAGTACCCGTAGTATGTTTGATCGACGCGAACGAGTGGATCCAGGGATAAAATGAGCGGGCCGGCGTAGTTTTTCTGTGCGCGCGTCGAGAGTAGGTTAGCGGGTGTGGCGGGTCGGGTCCGGTGAAACTCGTCGCTCGTGGGGCTAGCCTAGCCTTCGCTATCAGTAAACCCCGCACGGCGCGGCCAACCTCTCATTACGGCTGGAAAAGTGAAATAACCGGAACTAGTCGCTGGTCGAGTCGGCTCCCGGTCGCCGGTCGTCGCACTCCGCCTGCGTCTCCGCCTGCGTCTCCGCCTGCGTCTCCGCCTGCGTCTCCGCGCGGGCGACGAGGGAGCTTCCGGAGGCAGTCAAGCAGGGCATCCCTTATGTAGACGCAAGTTGAATTTAAGGGACCCAGCTGAACATGACTTAGTGGTGACTAGTGGATCGGCTGGAAGTTGCCTCAGCAATACTCATGTACAACTCTCACGCGCAGGCTACTAGGATACTTCAGGATGCCAAGAGCACGCCCTAAATTTTCTCAGCAATACTCCTGTACACAACTCATGCATGTCCTACTTGGATAGTTCTGGATGCAAAAAGCACATCTACGGCACGATTGTGTTGAAGAAAACCATCTGGAGAAGTGGATAAATCACAAATACACCAGCAAACCTATGCTGCTCACACTATTAGACAATCTCCACAAGCAGACAAGATGTTCACCCCTGGTAAAAGCGCTAGTTGAAACAACGGGATTGGTTGACTAGAATGAATGGATTCTCAGCAGTACTCATATACGTATCCCGTGCGTATGCTACTAGGATGCTTCCGGATGCAAAACAGCGCACTCTATGAGAGGGTTGAGTTGAGGACAAGCATCGGGAGAAGCGGGTAACTCATTAATACTCCAGCAGTCATCTGTTCAGCGTGCTATTAGAGAGCTTCTGGAAGCAGACACAGCGCCGGCTTAGTCAAAGGTAGCTGGAAGCTCTAGGCTAAAAGTTGGTGATGTTGGAAGATATCTCATACACCTCTCCTGCACAAGCTTCTAGGGTCATTCCGGATGTAAACAGCGCACCCTAAGGCACCGTTGAGTTGACGACAACCATCTGGAATAGCGGGTAGCTCAGTAGTAGATCAGCATTTTTTGCATAGGCTGTTAGAGATCTTCCGTATGCAGAGAAGAAGTGATCCCGGAGAGAAGTACGCTTCCGAAGGCGAAGGATCTCTAGATCTCTCATTCGAAAGCTTCAGGAAGTTCCTCGTTATAGTCAAACAACATATCCCATGCCTGAGCTGACCTGAGGACTATGTTCCAGAGCATAGTATTGCGCACACTATTCAACCCTAGGGGCAAGACGTTAGCTAAAGTCGAAGATACTTGGCTGTAGTCGTTAGTTCGTCTGAAATGTGACTCAGCATATATCTCTCATATGCATGCTTCAGAATGCAAATTCTTCTAGCTCTAAGAAGCTTCTGGATGCAAATATACAGCACATCCCATGTCAGAACTAAAAATAGTGAAATTTTAACGAGAATACTCTACTGCTCATATATATTTTTTTCACATAAAGATTTATAAAATATAATAAAAATCTTTCATATAAAAGTGTAGTATTAACTTTCAAATATGATTTATTATGGTCATTAGTGCCGTAAGTGTAGTGTAAGTTTTATCACGGGAGGTGACGGTGATCTTCCCGCTCTGGATGGGGAGATCTGAAGCCGACTTGCAGATTTTTCGCAACCAAGAATCAGCAGAGGGGCAGCGCCCCAGCTGGGTCAAACTAAGCTCCCGCGTGTGCGGTAGTGTAATGCCTTTAAGAATAAGAGAGTATAAGGGATGAGTATAAGGCAAAGATAAGGAAGGAAATATCGCGCGCGGTCCGTGACCCATTTGTTAGGGCACCACTATGGCATTCGTCTGGTATTGATCGGATATACCATGGAAAACAACCGATCAGAGCAGCCAACCGCTAGATTTCTCTTCCACACAGCGACTGAATTCGTCTTAGTTATCTAGCTAGTGTTGAAAATCCTGCGACAGTCGAGGCCCAAATTATAGAGCCTCCCTGTCAGAGGCACTGCAGTGATATTAGCCACCTTAGACGGTTTCAGCTGGTGAACTTACTACTATAGGTGACTTCTTTTTCTCAGAGGGTGAGACAAGAGGGGGGGCAGGCAGGGAGTAGGGGTTGGAGGTGAGACCAATGGGAGGTACTGAGCTAGAAAAGGGAGGAAGCTTTTGGAAGCACAAAACCTGCGCATCTTGGGAGAAGAGAAGCTACAGGACCTCAACTAAAGGGGCATTAATTCCGTAGAAGTGCATTAGACTCGTGCGATGTTCATTTTTTCACATTTCATGGAGATATGGTTTTCCAGATTTTGGTGTTTTTCCTCCACATGTTTCCACTACGCTATATATTGGAGAGTAGGATTAATGATTTGAACCTCATTAACGATTTGAACCATTGATAAAGTCATTTTTACTATTATCATTATTTTATTATTATTATTATTATTATTATTATTATTATTATTATTATTTGTAGAAGCAGTATTATTTATACACAGATACATTAACAGAAATATCAATTGGGAAAAACGTTCAGCAATAGAATTTTTAGTAGAAAAATATTTCAATTGTATATTAAAACCATGAGCCATAGCATTGATTTGTCGCACTTTATCTAGCCTATCTGCAGAAAACGGTATTGCGTACAACAGCTGTGATTATCTCGAACATTGAAACGTAAAATAATGAAAAGAGTAAACGTGATGATGCATTGCATTGGCTGACCGATTACGCAAAATATAACGCTGTTTATTTTTACGAGAATGTACAATTCTATGCGATACAAACCATAGGCGCAGTTTCACCTTTATCAAGAAATCCTGATCTTTACACGACATAGTACATAATATTGTTGCCACGGAAATAATTCAGTCTCCACAACTTTCGTTTGATAAAAAACAGTAATATTTAGAATTTAAAAGTTTCAATCAAAACAATTTCCTTAAAAGGCAGATAAAAGTGAACATACAAAAGCCAGTAATGAATTGTGTTTTTGTAGCACATTCAACCACAACACATTACGCCTCTCCATTGTAAGTTTATGAATTTGAATCGGCGTTAGTCTGTTTGAAATGTTGAACGAGCCCTTGTGTTGAGTACACAATGAAACGTGCAGCGTTGCGCCCGTGACCTAATTAATCGCCAGCACCTGTCCTTGCCCTCTGCCATCGTTTCCGTTACCTGTCTACTCCTCTGCTTTGTTGCCGCCAACTATCTCGGTGCGAACACCCTAACCGCCGCCTCTATCCACCAATGCATGTGAGTCTTTCGCTCAATACTCTTCCGGGATTACCATGTCCTTACAAGTACGTTGCCTTCTAGATCAAAATACTTTTTTTTTCACGTTATTAACTGATAAATGTATTTATTTTTGTCCTTTAAAGAAAAGGTCCTAATTGAATGAGATAAATGTTGTATTTTTTTAAACGTTATTTCCCTCCTAAGCCTAACGGCATGTTTCGGTAGCTCACAAGCATTACCAAGTACAACATAAGTATAAAAAAAGAGATATGCCTTTTAGGCTTAGAACTGGAAATAATTCTCTCTTGTGACTGAATCGGACTTTGAATCGATTGGTGGACCGAAAGGGGTCTAATTGTGCGTGATGAATGAATGGACGAACGGTTGAACGCAGGTTACACTATTGCTATAAAGGACAATGAAATGAAATTGGAAATGAGAATACTCAACAATAAGCACTTCTTGTTCGGCCCGTATGAAAGTATTGTCCTAGGCTAAAATTGGTTTAACGCCTCTGTGTCTTCGCGCGTCGACATCCAAGGACTCGTGAAGCAATTAACCCGTTAGAAACGACTCTAACGCGCACGTACGCGCCACAATCCAACTCATTGCCGCTTTATGAACAATCGGGCGTGGTTTGGTGGGCACGCAAAGTTAATTGACCATGCGGCTACAAGCGCTTCGTGCGTGTTTGTTGTAGAAGCGTTTGCTTCTGTGTTGGAGCTCTCCATTCCTATTATGAACAGCTTTAACTTCAAGAGCATTCATAGTGGTTTTCATTGCTGCTCAAGCACCTGAGAAGTCAAAGAAGTCAGCAGATGTATTGCGTTTAATGGCTTGGAATGCGTGGAGTCATTACACACTTGAGTTTCTCATCAACATAATGGCAACTTTATTGCTGAACGGAATATTAGAGCAGAGCTCAAGAAGTCCAAACTCTTCCCTCTTCATTATAGGCCTAGTTTTCATTATAGCCCCATTCAATTAGTTCTGAGTATTCTCGGGTAAGAAAATAAAAATAAATTAGTTTAAATTACTAATATGGAACAACTTCCATAGAAACAAAATTTAACACGAAATATTTTTTTCTGTGTGTGGTTGAAAGCTAAACAAATACATTGTGCCCTCTCTTATCCAATATTAACAATCTTTAGTAAAGTAATAAATGCGTATAGAAAAGTATATTTATTTTTAATATTTTTAATTAAACTAATTAAAGTAAAAGCTTTATTTCAAACAGATCACCGCCTTTAGCCCTAAAATTAGAGGCCTTTTTTAAAACATTTTCCACTTTTCCAATATTTACTTTGCAATACCACCAAAGGACGTTACGGAAGACCGTTTATCAGGAACTGTAATTTGCCAATTAACATTTTCTCAGTTTCCACGAAATGAGCAATTTGGCTTTTGACGCGTTTCTGAAATAATTCAATTATTCTCTGCGCGGGCAAACATAGCACATATTATTAGCCTTACCCACGGACCAGATTATTAGCCTTACCCACACGTGAGCCTGCAACTATAAACTCTCCCCATTAGACATTAGTAATGCACATAACAGGCAAGAACATTCCTAACTGATCATACTTCACTATCCTATTTTTCATTTATTTACCCCCATATTCACACAGTCCCTAGTAGCCCATGCCGCGGAACTTCATTCGCTCTCATAATGCGATATAGTTTTAGAACCTTCCATTCGATACTCGACGTGGATGTGGATGAAATAAAGAAGAACCCACGTAACAAATAAGGAAAGAAATAAAGAGAAAAAAGAAAGAAGAACTAAGAACACGAATGAATTGATGAATGCATAATATTACGAAAGAACAGAGAAAAAGATAGAGGATACAAAGGAGAGATGCCGATAAGAAAATATCAAACACGATGATCAAAGATGAAACGACTGAAAAAGAAGAAGAAGATTAAAATGGGGGGAGATGATGGAACAAAAGAATAAGTAAGAATAGAGAGAAGAAAAAAGGCAAGAAGAATTAGAAGAAGAACAGAAAAGAGACCATATACAATGGATGATCGGCAACGCATAGTACGGGACGTTCCAACACCGATTATACAAGGGCGGCAATAAGAGAACCACAGTGGTGGCCGCGACGGGACTGAGCGGAGGCTCGACGCCCGTTCCCACTCATTCGAAGCGTCCCCCCACTCCTCCGCCCCCGTCTCTCTCCTGCTGGTACTCGGGCGGCGGCGGCCTCCCCAGCGCCCGTGGAATGCCGCTGCCGCCTCCACCGCCGGTCCATTGTGCGCGCAGCCGCGGCGGCGCGGCGTGCAAAAACCGGCCCCGCGCAGCCACCGCCGCCGCCGCGCAGTCTCGCGACCCGTAGCGCCCGCCGCGCCGCGCCGCGCCGCGCCCAGCCCCGCTCCGTCCCTCTTCGTCCCGCTCCGCTCCAGTCCTCCGCGCAATCACGCAGCCCCTCCGCCCCGCTTCACCCCGCCCAGCTTCTCTCCGCTCCGCACCGCCGCCGTCGCCTCGCCAGCATCCGTCGCGGATGCGCCAACCGCTCGCCCATCGCACGCCGCGCCAGGTGCGTTCTTACCTGCAATGGTGGCTCACGGCATCAACTGATGTCACTGTTGTGGTGTTCCTAGGGTTCCAGTTACGACAGGGGCGGGATTTTCGGTACTAGCTACATAGCTAGGTCGAATTCAGCCTCTGCCTGGAGGAGAATTCCAGCGGCTGGCTGTTCTGATCGGTAGTTTTCCGTAATTTCTCCCATCAAATCCAGGTGAATGCCGAGTATTCTAACAAACGGGTAACGGACCGCGCGCGATCTTTCCTTCCTCTTGTCCTATCTTCACCTCTGTCTTGCACACTGTCTTAGGCCTACACTCACAAGAACTACCCTATCATACTTGTCGGGAGCCTAGAGCTTGTCCCGGCTGGAGCGGCGCCCCGCTGATGGGAGATACCTTGTTGAGGGAAATTTCCGCAAGCCGACATACCAGGTCGGCGCCGGATCTCGTCAGCCAGTGGGGAAAGATCATTGCCATCTCCCGCGATGACTACGAGCGATTTTACATTTACTTTAACAGATGACGCGCCCCGGAATCACCAATCAATCAATCAATCATCAATCAATCAGGTGCGTTCACACAGCCAAGAACAAACCTTCACGAAATCCGTTTCCTCAGTATCCGGACTCTCAAAATGGAGAGCCACGTTTATTTCCACAGGCATTGCGATTTTCGATTTGTTTTGATGCGTTTGCTGAAACATGGAAACTGTTGACCAGCTTTCGGTGGCAGCCTAATGGTTCTGTGCGTTCTGTATTTGGAACGGATCCCTTTGAAATGGCGTTCTTACTCTCACAAAATGAATTTCCATTGAGATTTAGTGCACCTTTAACTGCTAAGGACATTGAGCTCCTATATTATTAATTTTTTGTGCGGATAATAGTGAAAAATGATGTGAACGATGATAGCGAAATAGGTACTTGAAAAGTAGGGGAATTGAGAGAACCGTGAGAAAACCCGCCGAGAGCGTGCTGTCTCCACCATAACGCTAGAAGGTATATTGCAAAACTACTAATACAGCTTGTATAAGGAATGTACTGTAAAAGGAATTTCAATATTAGTGTTCTCTATTCTGTAAGTATGTTTAAAAATAGCTCGAATATTTCTAATATACACAGTCATATGTTAGGCACCCAGAGAACTGACATTGTTTACTCGATGTGAACCCTACGAAGTACAGATTTTTCCAGACCATTGAAATTACCGAAGGTAGCAGAGCCAGTTAGACTCAGCAGTAGGAATAAACCTCACGCAGTTTTAAAAGGACGTTGGCGTACTTTTTTTTTTTTTGCAAGTACCCCCTCCTCGCCTCCATTACTTTATGCATATTAAAATGATTAATGTGATTGTTGATGAGGGTGAAGCTAGCAGGAAAGAGAAGTAAAACTAAGTGTTTTTCAGCCCCAAATACAACATATTAATAAACTGTTAAATATGAGACACATTCTAGTTTAAAATATGGCGTAAAAAGTATTGTAAAAATCGCGTTTCACTTTTATGCTCGTTGTTCTGTTTTGCTTGCTAACTTCCTTCGCCTGACATTCATTATTCCACATGCTTACTAACTTTTTGCTTACAAGCTTATTAACCTGCTTACATACTACTACATGCTTACTAACTCTGACATGCTTACTGATTTCATTCGCCTGACATTCATCAACCCGTGTGTTTCTATGGTTCCATGTACTAGGGAAGAAAACTCGAATCGCTAAAAGGTCTAAACTCGATCCATTATGTTAGAATGTGTGTGATCATCGAGAGGTCTATTCAATTTTACCCACAATCATAAAAATCCCACGCAGAGGCCATTAAAGTTGACCTTTAGAATGTCGAATAGTAATGTGGAAACATGTTTGAAATAGAACCTGAAGATAATGGAAACGAGATATTTGTGATCGTTGGTTGAAGACTATTTACCGAGTTTATTTCCAACATAAATGTCTTTTGACTCACATTTTGTTCAATAGTAGGGAAACCAGTGTCATGTTTACTTTCCATACAGTAAAACTACCATGTCCCTTTAATTTCAAACTAATGTTGAACAATTGGTTAGAAATTTAATCTGGAGCAATACGAAAGTGTTTGATGATAAGACATTTTAATGGCATACTGAGTTTATTTCTGGAATAAATTCCATTGTTTTCGATTTTGCATTTGCTCTTTAATAGGCATTGTTTCCCTTCTAATCAACATCATGTGAAAAAGCTATCACTACGACCTTTTTTTCCCTATAGTTGTGTTCGGACGTAAAGCAAGTTGAGAAAATATATGTTACTTTCATTCATCATTATTCTCCAACAAATATTTTAAATTAAACAAGCTATTGTATTTTAAGCGCATGTTAATTAAAATGTAGATCGCGTAATGTATAAAACTAAGTTTAGAATTATTACTTACAGATTAGATAACTATCGTTCACACGTATACATTCGTCACGCGAGCAATAGAACGTCTTAGTCTAATTCCTACTACCATTGCTAATGAGATAATTTCTTATTTTCCAGATTTCTTTCAACACACAAATGCACTTCACTCTTCCATATATTTTCTAATAAAACGTAAATAAGCTTTTACACTACTTATAAACACTTATCTCAGCATACAATGGGCTGATGTATCACCCAATTAAGAGATTTTAGTTGAAATCTTGGTTGCTTAAAAAGCACTTTTAGACGACGTACAATAAAAGGAGTTTTAAATATGGCCAATCTAGTCACACCAAGGTAAGATAATTACGTGCGAAAAATGAATGATTTCGTATTCGACCTAAATGATTACATAGTCGTTTGCATTTATTGACAATCAGTCGCCTTGACTTGCTGATGAACGTTCCTACTTCCGCCTCATTTACACTCTATGCTATTACTTGATATGTGTTGACGCTGTTTGGCAAGAGGGCGAAGTGCAGATGTGGTAACATAAGTGATTTGATCCCTCAAATATTGTGTCTATCATGCAAATGAAAAACATAATAGATCATAAATGTTCGAAGATAACGGTTTAAAATAAATTGTTTTACAGCTCAGAAAAATAACGTATTACAATAAAAATAAATAATTTAGTTTCAGTTTAATATTTCTACTAAAAAGTATTTCAAAGAAAATACATTATCAGAAAAGATGCAGCACATAAGGGTTAAACGGTTATCTGTTCTGTGTAGCATGAATTATATAATTTATCTTGGTTATAAACAACCGTACTTACTTTCATAATATGTTCTGACAACCGTACTTACTTTCATAATATGTTCTGACAATTTAAGACCCAAAGTAAGGCCAAACGGAAACCAAAATCCATTGTGAGGTGCGCAAATACTAATCAAAAAGGACATCATATTTACAAACAAACATATTCACTATTAAACGCAATGTTTTCCAACAACTTTCCGCAGTAGACAACACGAGTGCTAAGGTTTCTGTGCGCGAGAGTCGTTCATTTACATGTGAACCGCAATTACTGCAATCTGGTTTCCAGAAAGGTTGTAAAGAGCACAAAACAAAAGACTCAAGCACTGTGTAACGTCTCGAAACTACTTCCGTATCTCAAAGATCTAGCGCTTAGCTGTTCAAGAGCTGCGTATATTATCTAATGAAACTCTCAACAACTTTACAGTAAATATCACCGCGAGAAGATGCGGAAGACCTCAATGTAATTACATAAGAGATTGTTTTATTCAATTCCACATGTGATTTGTCTTTCTTCTCGAGGTTTTATTTCCGTTCAAAATTCGTACTAAAACTGAGATTCCGTAATACTCGTATTAATTCTACTTTTAATAATTGGGTAATATGCGAGTATTCGTTTGTCCATTTCCCACAGTTACATTACTTCTGGTCCGCCTTTTGGAGCAATTGGTAAGTAATTTGTCTCGTCTTCATCTACTGACGGGGGAACATACCAGTTTTTACGATCGTTCCAGAACATCTAGAGAAATTGCAGATAAATGTCTTTTAGACAAGTTTAACCACCTGGAAAAGTAGGAGGGGGTAAAATATCAACAGAGGCACCGCGCTAAGTTTTGTTATTTATATGATTATCTGGTATTAATATACAATTACGTTCCTGGTTTAAGACCAGGGGACTAGTCTATCAACAGCTCACTTTGCTGTGCAGATTCCCTCCTTGAGGCCTGTTAGTGTAATACCCAAGGTGTGCTTCAATCGTGTTATCTCCTTCTCGATCTTTTCACATTTTTTTGGGCCACGGAATTGCATCACATTGATTGCTTCGAAATTCCTAGTACACGGATATATAATACATACTGGATTCCGTATGGGCGAGTGGGCGGACGGGTCGATGGACGGATGGATGGACGAAAGCGGACGGCAGCGGGTCGGCGAGACGGTGGAGGGATGGCATGGAGACGGCGGGATGCGAAGGCGAAATCGGGGGCGGGGCACCGGAAGATTGTCGGGATGGCAACGCGGCGACGATGGGGCAGCGTGGTGGCGGCAGTTTGGACACAGGGCAGGGGGGCGGGGCACCGGCGGGCGGTGGATGATAGAGGAGCGGATAGTGAGTGGAGAGGTCGGGTGGCAGGGGGGGGATCGGCGGGGTAAAAGTGGGCGAAGGTAGTGCAAAAGCAGATTGATGACAGGGAGGCAGGGCGAAGGGCAGGGCGAAGCAGGGCGAAGGCAGGGCGAAGGCAGGGCGAGCAGGCGAAGCAGGGCAAGGCAGGGCCGAAAGGCAGGGCGAAGGCAGGGCGAAGGCAGGGCGAAGGCAGGGCGAAGGCAGGGCAAGGCAGGGCGAAGGCAGGGCGGAGGCAGGGCGAAGCAGGGCGAAGGCAGGGCGAAGGCAGGGCGAAGGCAGGGCGAAGCAGGCAAGGCGGCGAAGGCAGGGCGAAGGCAGGGCGAAGCAGGGCGAAGCAGGCGAAGCAGGGCGAAGGCAGGGCGAAGCAGGGGAGCAGGGCGAAGGCAGGGCGAAGGCAGGCGAAGGCAGGCGAAGGCCAGGGCGAAGGCAGGGCGAAGGCAGGGCGCGAAGGCGAGGCGCGAAGGCAGGCGGAGGCAGGCGAAGGCAGAGGGCGAAGCAGGCGAAGCAGGGCGAAGGCAGGGCGAAGCAGGCGAAGACAGGGCGAAGGCAGAGGCGAAAGGCAGGGCGAAGGCAGGCGAGGCAGGGCGAAGGCAGGCGAAGGAGGCGGCAATGCAGGCAGGGCGAAGCGGGCGAAGGGCGGCAGCGAAGCAGGGCGAGAGGCAACGCAGGGCGAAGCAGGCGCAGGGCGAAGCAGGCGAACGCAGGGCGACGAGCAGGGCGAAAGGCAACGGGCGAAGGCAGGGCGGAAGGCAGGGCGAAGGCAGGGCGAAGAGGGCGAAGGCAGGGCGAAGGCAGGGCGAAGGCGGCGAAGCGGGGCTGACGGCCGGGCGAAGCCGGGCCCGACGGCAGTGCGAAGGCAGGCGAGGCAGGCGAACGCAGGGCAAGCAGGGCAAACCGCAGGGCCAAAACCGCAGGCCGAACTGCAGGCGGCGATACGCAGGGCGAACGCAGGTGCGAACGCAGGGCGAACCAGGGCCGAACGCAGGCGAAGGCAGGCGAAGGCGGCGAATGGTGGAGCTGGACGGACGGCGGACGGAAGGGCAAGCGGGGCCGCGGGTGGCGGAGTACGGTGGTAGAGCGGGGGGTTGGGCGGGAGCGGGGACGGGGGCGGGCGGCGGTAGCGAGGGCGCCGTATCAGCGGCGGCGTTGTTGACGCGGCGTGTCGCAATGTGTGCGCGCAGCCTCTTAGAGGGGCGCTTCATGTCTGACCGAGCGCCGTTGCCCGCCCGCAGCCCGAGCCCAGCGCCAGCGCCAGCGCCGCCGGCGGCGAGCCGGGGAGCAACGTTCGCCGTCGCGGACGCCGCCGATGGCGCGCCGAGCGTTTCTTCTCCCCTCTCCCCGCCCTGCCACCCGCGTCCCCCCTGCTCATTCCGCTGCACTTACGCCACAAATGTTATTCTGTATCAGTCGCGGGTGAAATGGCATAGCTGGCAAAACTAACGCTTGATATTGATGGGCAACCTAACCAAGTTATTAAGGCCATTGTTTATTGTTACATCGCATACTTTCCATTAAGTAGTAATAACGCGAATAATATTAATATAATTAGTATTAATAATATCAATAATAATATCCATAATAATATTAATAATAATATCAACAATAACAACAATAATAAATAACACCATCCTATGCCTCCTAATTTATATTTAAGGCTAAAAATCTTGTATTTTCCAAGGTAAGCAGCCGAAAGGTTGATCCCCATAATTACACACGTTGATCTCTCCAGGGCCTCGGAGAGAAGTGTTGCGAGGTCAGTAGTGACCCATACGCGAATAATCATCGTTTAGTGTCTTCATGTCAAATGTGATGTGAGTCTGTATCTGTGTGATTGCTGTAATTGTAAGTTGTAAATAAAGAAAAATAATAACAGATGTAATAACGATTACGTATACAATTTATTTATTAATATTTTGTAATATGTTTCACAGAGTTCCTGTGAAACATTAGGAACAACTCATACGTTTTTCATAAACGAAGGAAATGAGGTGCTATTCCGGCAACGATCAATGGATGTTTTTAAAAGTAAAATCACCAATTATTGATTAACGATAAGTTAACAAGAGGCATCACCTGGTGAATGTGTTGTTGGAAAGTAACTGAATCATGATTGGATATGTAGTAGCAATATCCAGGAGTGTCTTTCATTGCTCGAGAAACTCGGGACAAGACAGTGATGAAAAGTAGAAAATCAATGTATATCTTAATTATTGTTCAGTTTCCAAACCAGCCATTGCTTACCCTTTGCAAGCGATTGCCCATCGAGTGAGTGTACTCCTGGAGATGCGCCTACTAGTCGCTGTTTGCTCCTTGCACGGGCGGGCCACGTGATCGCGCTCGGCGCCGCGTCGCGTGGGGGCGAGTGAAGAGGGGGCAGGGGACGGGAGAAGAGAGGTGTTTTCGCAGTCGGCGCGTGCGTACTGTGTGCTCAGGCACTTCCTATGGCGTTCGCTCGAAAGTCGCCTGCTTCTAGTGGAAGCGCTGTGTGAATTGGTACCGAAGGGGGAGGGGGCAGGCATGTCCAGTCGTTAGC
The DNA here is from genome assembly GCA_017312745.1 of Gryllus bimaculatus. NCBI lineage: Eukaryota > Metazoa > Arthropoda > Insecta > Orthoptera > Gryllidae > Gryllus > Gryllus bimaculatus. The sequence continues at coordinate 12,351,876 of BOPP01000003.1, read as the reverse complement.
GGTAGAAGAAGAAAATAGTAAATGAGAACTTTGAAAGAGCGCGTTCAGAAACAGGCTCGTGAGGTACCAGCGTTTACGTTTTTATGGACACCATTAAAATTCGCGATGGTGAAATCTTACTTCACTGAGTGATTCAATATTTATTACGTATTGCTTGGTGAGAACAGTAAATATTTTAGCTAGGAAATGTATGTTTTTGCCAGGATTACGCATTGCTTAATAGTATGATTTATCTTTTATACATTACGGGCATTATTGTACAGTTTGGTAAAATAACATGTAATTAAAGATGTTGTCATTGCCAACAATGTTTTTTAATTCAAAAGCAGCTTTCGATGGCTTAGCCATCATCATCAGTTGTCTGCTAGATGGAAGCCACAAAACGACTACCCTATTGTAGCAAACTATTTAGAACACGAGATAGTTATCGGAAACGAAATAAATAAAACAAGTGTGTAGATATACTCCTGTCTTACAATTTTTAGATCATCATTGATATTACACTGTAGAATACTTTCCTTTCACTAAATAGTGGAGACTATTCAACAATACCATCGATCATGAATCGGCATACCCTACATCTCTACAACTGTAAAATCTTCAGAAAATCAGGATAATAAACTCTGGTATAGAAAATAGGGTTGATAAGAAGATAGTAGTGTAAACAACACATGACTTCAGTAACAAAAGAGTCTTAATTGAAGTGAAGATACGGTTAATATTTTAAATCCTAATATATTCACGTGACAACCAGATTTGTTTCTTTTCAGTAACACTATTTTTAAATTTGTGAAGATTTTAGGCTGGCGAGAGAACCCATTACAACTTTTTTTCACATACCGCTCAGTTCTGTGTTGGCACCAGCCGTGTTGGTGAAACATCTCTTCCGTTGCCCGAGTAAACATCCCTTGAGAAGTTCACGACGTTTTTCAAGCGTTTGTAACATCAAACATTTAATTTGTAACTATGTGAGAAAATAATTCTTAAGAGCGTGAGGAATATATTCACATTAATTTTTGCAATATGATTTGTGATATGAAATGAAAATTACTAAACATAAACTTTCTTAAATTTTATTTTTATAACATCTAACACTACATTTGTATTATATTTAGGAAGTATATTTAGGAAAGTCATTAAACACTGATTGTAAAAAGTTTCATACCATGACCTTCATAAATAATTAATATCTACATTACTAATTTCCAGTTCGCGCAGATATTGAGACAACTATGCACCCTCCAGCCTTGGAAGATGTTTCAATGACATATACCCAGGAAATCAAAACACATTCAAAAACAGTTTTCATTTTGACTGAAAAGGGCAAATATTGTATTGCGTTATTCTGCCTATTCTCATACTGCGCATACCAACCAAATTCTCATACTCTGTGTCACTTTTTAGAGCACAACAAACGTCGCACGAAAGCAAGGCTCCGAGATATACACCCCTTGATACTATTTCCTATTTATTTCTTGCGATATGTAACAGCTCATTTTCATATTCTTGCACACAACCTTGGGGAAAAATCCGTTCAGAGGTATAGTTCATCGAATGGATTTCAAACATCAACAGAACATCATTCTTTGGTTCTCATTGTACGAGAATTGTATGAGATAACCTATCGGACGTCAATGGTCGTATAGTAGATGTGTCTTTATTTTCCCAAAGCGATTAAAGTACCACGTCTGAGATGTATGATTGCTGAATCCATTTGTTCTGTACAAGGTCTGTTGAGGAACTGCAAACATTCGTGCAAGACCTCTTCACACTTAAAATCAGGCTGTCCCTGTACACAAGGAGGCAATTTTGAAGAGAAATAAAAGACTCAATAGGGAAAGGAATGAACGAATAGACCGGCGCTTTGTATCTCAAGTGAATGGTAAACCAGCACATGTGAGCAGAAACATGTGAGTGTGAAACAAAAAGTTCAAAACATTTTCTGACTTTCCGAGATAGTGCATTCCTTTAATGATGTTCAGGTGAGGTGTATTCTATTTTCTTTACACAATGTGATATATTCAGAATTAATGGTTTGTAAATGCACGAAATGTCACTAAGAATCTACAGCAACTTATATGAGTAATCTAATACGTACAGCCATCCTTAACGGCACGGTAGCTTGATGCAGCGTTCAAGTACGCGACGTTGCTGGTGTGAGGCCTCGAACCCTGGAACTTCCTGGTCAGAGCCGCTGCAGTGGTAGCGGCAATGCTGGCACTGAGCTAAACTCAGCCGGTCGCAGCTGATCGCTGTATTCCTGAACTTCGACGCGTGCCGGAGGTTCTCTCTATCAATAGGTCATGAGCCACATTAGGAAAGGATACCGGACCTTCGCTGTGCGTTAAGGATGAGTAATGAAAGGACGCGCCCGCTCCGTAGCCCGCTATTTAAGGTACTACACCAGCACACGCCTGAAATTGATCAGGAAACGACGACCGTACAGAGTAACCGACTAAATGACGGCTAACGCTTTAAAACCCCTTACGGGGACTACCTCGTCTTATCTTCACTCACGCTACGTACTTTCCGGCCAAGAGGAAGAAATTGCGAGGGTAGATTTCAAGGTTCAAGGTGGATTCAGGACGAATACCAACTCTCAGTATGCAATATCCATGCCTTTCGCAGGACTCGGACCCACAGCCCGAATGCAACACGCGCGGGTGCGCAAACGGCCCAAGCCACTGCGCGGCCGAGGCTGCTGGCCAGGCTGCTGCTGTCTCCAGGCGCGTGTGGGGGCGCACGGCCCATGGCCCGCCGTCGGCGCCGATATACAAGAATCCGCCCAAGAATGAGCCAAAATGACAGTTCGCTAAACAAGTGAACATCACATTTCGGAGAAGTATCACTTCGCCGCGACAGCTGTTCAGCCACGCCTCTTCGTAAAGCTTATACATGGCTCCCGTTAAGACATCATGGCTTCTCATGGTTCACAACCGTGTATTTATATAAAAAAGTAAATCGATAAAACGCGAAGCACGGAACTTTCTCGATCACGGCTCGTCACTTTATTGAACAGGAACAGGAAGCACGAGCGCTAGTACGCATCTTACATTCAAGACTCGGTTGTCAAATTAACATAATACTTATTACAGAAAACGTAAATTCAATGTAATGTACAGTAGCACTGCACGTCCTAACTTCAATTATTTCTCGTGAGGAACTATATTTTCGTCGGATGAGGGCAGCACAAAAGGAAGCGTCGAAGCCATTTACAAGTTAGCCAACTGCAAACGAACGAATTAAGGAAGGAGAGTCAAAATGGCTGAAGGACACCACGACCTCAGAACGTTTAGTTATGTTCCTAGCACTAGCTGTCGATGCGGTCCATTCTTACAAAAATCGATCTATACGAGCATCGTGCCGTCGTCGCTCGCGCGCGACTCGGAAAACAACGCGCGCTATTAATAGGCGCACGCGCGAGCCGCGACGCTCGGAATAGCCCGCGCGGGGACCCACCCGCAGCCGACAGCCCCAGGGCGCGTGCGGCAGGTGGGTGGGCGTGGCGCCTGGACCACGCAAAGAGAGCTCTGGAAATCTCTGCCCCGTCCGCGCCTGGCAGGGTCCCCTGAAGAATTGCCGATACGACCGACACAAGCAGTATATCTGAATGGTCTTTGATGACTTAGAACATCGCCAAAACAACCAATAAAATTCTCTGTAAATATTTTTTAAAATGCCTTTAAAGCGAAGAAAACGGAAGTAAAAAAGTTCATCAAAACCAGTTCAGATGAACAACTTAATCTTTTAAATACATAACTGATATAATCAAAGCTTCTTCCTTTCGTTCAAGTGAACACTGATTACAAACTTTTGGTTAGGACTGTTCTTTACCACGGAATCTCTGTCTTTACTTAGTTATCGGGAACCGAATGGCGCTGATAGGCGTCACAGGAACCTCAGATTACATAGTACTCACAACTGCTGACATTACACTACATTAAGGAAGAAATCAAATAGGCTACTCAGGAATTATGTGGATAAAATTTTTTGAATTTCGTTAACACTTCAAGCAAGTACCTTGAAAATTATTTCAAAAACGATGAAAACAGAGAAAAATGCTTTAAAAATGAAGAAAACCGGTAAAAAATTACTTCTTAGTCAAAATCGACCAAAAATGCAACAAAAAGTCATATAATATGAGTAATTTTCTTTTTATCACACTAATATAAAATAATTTTATTACTAGAAGGCATTCGTAGTAAAATAAAAATAAAAATACATTTCATTAAAATCCGCCCCTAATTATTACGTATATAATAACGATATGCGGCAAGCATCGGATGTTGAAGGCAACGCTTGACTTTGCTCTTGACGACTGTTCCTTTGAATAGAGTTCAGGGACTCCAGATATGAGGAGAGCTGGAACTTGTCTTGATGTGATGACCGTATTTGTGGCTCCCACTGGGATTACGTTTGTAGATTGACTGCTCTTATTTGACTAGTAGTTTCGATGGTTGGATTAGTCACTTCAGATGAGTTCTGGAGTTGCTTATTCAAATGGGCCACGAAGCCCCCCCCCCTATTTTCCCGTCTCATCTATCTCCCCCAATCTACTCAGTACGTCTTCAACTTCCTCATCACAACTGTCAAACGCTGGGGAGAAGAGGAGCTCACATCAGAAAAAATAGTCAAAGTAAATGATAATAATAATTTAATATATGATAAGCTACTGCTGATTTGTATTACACGAAAACGCGAGACCGCTTTTACACGTGAGTAAGAGCTTGTAGGCCCATCCGATAGGTAATTTATTTGTAGTTGCTGTCATTAAATTAATGCTGCTAAAATTTCAGTTCAGTTTCATTCATTGCAACAAATTGATCTGATTACTAGGATAGGTGTTCACGTGAGAAATAATGAAGCGCAAGTGGATACCAAGGGTCCCATTTTACTGAGATCAAAATCTAAATCAGTGGTAAATTAATTTTAGTTTCGGTATGTGTAAAAAAAGTCAATAAAATACCGAAGTACAGTAATTCACAACGTTTCATCAATGTACTCGTAAACCATCAAACCATTTTGACCATCAAAAACACGTGTTTTTTTTAGAATATCCTGGAAGAAACCGGCTAAAAATTAGACCAATTAATTTGTCTATCGAGAAAATTACTTCAGAATGTGCAGTATATCGCCTTAAACAACTTTTATTTGCTTAAGAAAAAAATTATTTAAAAGAAACGTATTCGAATCTTCTAGATGAATACGCGAAAACATGATCAGCATCCCGACTAGGAGGCGCATCGAATGACCGAATTTGCTGTGATTAGTTATCCGGAAGATATCCAACCATTAACGACTGTCACGTATGCAATTCAGGTTCGTTTTTCATTGCGCTAGATTTATACGAGGGTGATCACGAGGTGCTCGACGCCAGAACCCGTGTCGCTTCCAGGGGGCATTGGATTTTTTTTTTTTATCCAACGCCCACCCTTGGAATATTAGCCATTTGGTGACGCGCCGGCCATATAGAAACGCAGGTTTTCCCCTCAGCTTGTAGTGAACCGCACTGTTGCTCATTTAGCGTTACCCAGGGGACACGTGTGGTAAACCACGGACGCGAGTATTGGAAATCTTAGTTTTGTGCTTCGCGATTATCCACCGTTGTGACGACATGATTTAATAAAGAAATCCCATCGTAACTCAGCTCCCATCGTAACTCAGTGTATTGTATTTTATTTTCTTAGAATTTAAGAATTGTTCAAAAATACCTGTGATTTAATGCAATTTAATCCGCTAATTTCATTCATTTATGCCGCGAGAATATGACGTCACATTTACTGCGCAGGGAGAAGTCAATATGTCCTAGTAATTTAGAATTAGTACTCCGATATTTCATGAAACAGGAAAAACAATACCATAAATTCGATTTTACCTGGCGGAGAAGGAGAACTCCTTCGGAGTAAACACAGTGCAAGTGCGTGGTGTTGCCCAATGCGAAAGCATTCATTTGAATACGATGGGATTAATGTTCGCTGACAATTCCAAGAACATTACACAATGATATAATGGAGGCCGTCTAGAAGCAACTAGTAAACAGTGAGGAACTCAGTTCTACCTAAACCAGAAGACTTTCGTTTCACGCAGAATTTTCTCTTCTAGAAAATATTGGTTCGTGCTATTCTCATTACGCACCAACCATTAATTATTCTACTCTTAACGTCTGTTACAGCAGTTCAGAACTATCGTTTCTTCTGTTGAATTATATTGTGTTTGGCAGTCGCACGAGAGTATAAAAGAGGCTTGCAAGAGGCGTTTGGTATCAAAGCCAGCCAGAAAATATTTTGTATACCAAACTATTTGAGAATATTTAGCACGAGAAATAAAAATCTCGCGATTAAATGCGATTTGATAGGAACGGGATAATGTTGCCATCATATTTTAAGAAGGGCTAAGCTATACTTACATTCTATTATAATAAAAAAATAATTATTAATATTAATTTATATTATTAATTAATTATAAAATTATTAAAATTAATTAATTATTTTATTTTTAATTAAAAATATCGCTAAACTCCAAAACTTTAAAACAAATTTTGTAAGTTAGTTTTAGTAAATAAAGGAATAAGCCGGTTTTTACTGCGAACCTTCGATGTATTAATGTTTTGAAAATACGATAAGAATAATTTCTTTAAAAATGTGAACGCTCTAGAATGTCACTCAAACTCGTAAACCGTTAGAAAATAAAATTATATGCTAAACAAAAAATGTTAATTTGAGATATATGAATCAAGAAAAAGTATGCCATATTTCCACAGATTTCAAATGTTCATCAACATTTCTGGATTAGATATACATGACACTTAGTATGCTATTTGCGACTGTGTCTGTAATAGCTCCAACACAAATTACAACTTCAAAATATTACAAATCATATTTTTAGTTTGTCAAGTTGCTTTTTGTACCAGATGGTACGACGCAGCGTATCAACCACTTCCGGTACCGCGCTGACCTTTCAGGTATGTCTTGGGTGGTCCCCGCCCGTGACCCTGCGACCTTCGTGGAAACCGGCTTCGAGTGGCATTTTCTTCTTTACTACCGCACGCTCTACCTTTGTTAATTCAAGATTTATTGTCTTATGGGACAGTCATGCGTGCGTGCGACACCGGTGGAGCAGGAAGAAAGTAGTTGCACGTACGGTCAATTTTTCGCTCGTTAGTCACGCATTTAGGGCTTGTTGCTGGACTCTGGATCGTAAGAAGTCGCTTTATAGTGGTCTTGGTGTCTTGAATAGTGCCCGACAGAGCTCAAAGGAAACATTGTTTTTTTTTACTCTCGTCGTAAGTTGTATTTTTACTGATTGTTTATCTATTATTGTTTCTAAAATATACTTTTTCCGTGAAGAGGGTTTGCATCAATTTTATAAAAACAATCAGAATATAAAGGGTAAATAGTTTCTTTGATTTAATTCTAATAACGAAAACAGTAATAAAAGATACAATTCTGAAAATGTATATATAACGAAAAGCTGGAAGACCTAATAGAATAATACACATTACAGTGAAACCAGATTTGATGTTATTTATTTTACATGTATTGTACGTTTTACTGAGCGTTTTTTTTCTTCAGGTACTATTAAAGGTTGGAAAGAAAGTTTTTAACGTATAGTTTTTAACGTAAGTCAATAAGAAACACACGATATTTGAAAATGTATCAAAATTCAAAATTTAATTTATTTAAAAAGGTTTCACTTTCTTTACCCCTTTAGGTAACTCAACTAAGCTACGAAGAAACGAAACATTAGACGTAACGTCAACTCTGATATTCGTAATGTTTTTTGGTCTCTGGGATTTTAGTAAACAGATCTTTCGAAAACATTTACTTTATTTCTATCGTAGTCTTCATTTAGGTGGCGAGATTAAATAATAAACATCAGATCATATCAATAAAGATAGTTTATAATGTGTTATTATTTTCAAAATTATTTCAAATGGCCTAAAATATATAATTTTTATTTCTTTTGAAACATTATTTCAATTTTTCAACAAACGCTTCTTTGAAACAAATGTTATTAAAAGTTTGACTTCACTTGCGTGTTAATTGCATTTTCATAGGTGATTCATGCTTAAGTTTCAATTATTGGTGCCGCATCTTTAAGCGTTTCTGAAATAGGCAACCTGGTCTAACTGTTAAAACGAGAGAAGTATTATTTTCTACTTTTACAATATTATAAAAGTACTCGTTTATTTAACTAACATGAGTGTACAAACGTTAAAACGCGTATTCATGGATTTCTTGCAGTGCATTACAAGAACTTGTAAATTCAACGATATTGCATAAACCATATTTTGATGTGAATATTGAGCATAAGAACGAATTTCACGTATGTATTAGTATGGTTTTGTATGGTTTGTGTATTGCCCTAAGAGTCAATAACGTCGTTTGACATCAACAGCGCTTCAAGATTCAGGAGCAGTGTTCGTGCTAGTATAAAAGCTTTCCTAAAGCCGGCAGCAACATTAAACACCATTAGAATTCTCTTTTCTCATTGAGTGTCTTATCGTGCCACAGTGCAGCTTGTCTCTCTTTTACAGGAGGTAAAAGTCAACAGATTCTCTGCCGGAGAGGCTCTGGGAGTTTCCAATACGGCCTCGCAGAGCGACCGTTCAAATCGCGAGGGCAGGGCTTCTTCCCACGCCGCGAGGCGCCTTGCCAAATTTATAAATGAGTTTAATGAGCCCGGCGCGATGCTGAGGTTTTGGGGGGAGGGGGCGCATCGTCTGCAAATGTACTGAATCTGAATTACTATTTCATATAAAATGACAATACTTATTTATTCAATTTTCTTTCGCTATTAAAAGAGATTTTCGATTTCATTGACCAAGTTCATGTTTTACTTATGTTTAATAATTCACTATGTGGATAATGTCATTATATTTTCTATATGCAATTATATACGGAAGGCGGACTTTTTCCCCGCCGGTGTATGCGGATTATAAAAAGAGAGGTTTGGGTCATATGTCAGATTGTTGAAATAAGGGAAGGGTACGTAGATATTTGTTACATCTGCAAGTATGTTGTTTGAAACTTGATGGCAGAATGTACTTAAAATATAATTTAAATAATATTACTTAAAGTTGTAATTGTATTGAAATTTATTGTACTTGTAACAGTAATATAATAATATAATAAAACTGTATTTGTAATAACACTTAAAATTGTAAAATTTAAAAGGTTATGGTAAGGGAAATCCCATGCAATGTATAAAGTACTGCTCCTACCTTCTCACGGAAGTCATCATGAAAACCACGGAAACCATCGACTAGAGAGCAATGAAGCTACGAATTTAACTCGATTTGGCGCTCCGAACTCAATGATGTTCAATACTCCAAGAGAATGTTTTACACCCAGCCGCAATTGAACCGCCGATCCCGTAATCCTTGAAGGCATAAAGGTATCGCCAAACTCGTAAGGCGATGCCTTTCTGCTTTCCGATATCGTTGCTAGTAGTAAACCATGTGATAACACGTAGCGAAGTGATAACATCCCACATGTTGTAAGCTGCTCTCGTTAGTTCCATATTTCGTTTCCATTTAATACCAGCCCTCGTTACTAGTTTAAATAACAGTTAAATTTATCTCATATTCATTAAAAGTCTTGGTTTACTTCAAGTGCACCTTACGTAACTTCGGAAGCAACATTCTTCAAACCAGGCAACTTTGACATTGGTTTTGACACAGTTGAGAAAGGATCTGGCAAGAAGAATCGCAATCAAATATAGGCGCTACAAAAGAAACGTCCTCTACATGTGTTTGCTGAGAATCTTGTCTAGACCCGCGCCGGGTCAGAGAGAATACGTGTCAAATACCGGGTGCGCAAGTGCCAGATGTGCTGTGCTCACAGCGCGAGTCAGTCTGAGTTACGTCGTTAGTCAACCAACTTTGTTTACTGCAACCTACCGTGTAATTTCACCTGGCAATATTTCGTAAAAAGGGTGCAAATGTGTTTTGTACACTGTGCGATCAGTGTGCTAAAGAATGCTGAGGAGTGTGACACCTGGAATCGGCTGGTAAAACAAAGTCGCCCTCCTCCTTTGTTCATTTATATAGTTTATTGAAATCAACCGCACAAGTTCACTTTACAGTGCTTTCGAACGAAGTCAAATGTGCTGCGTGCTGTGAGTCGGAAGTGCCCAAATGTGCTGGGTACTGTGAGACTGAAGTGCCCAAGGTGCTACAGCACCATCTGCACGTGATCAAAGCCCCCCTCCAGTTTGTATCATAGCCTTCTGTAAATCACTTTGCAGGATCACATAAGTGTTTCAGAATGAATTTTTCAAACGTGATGTGTACCAAACGTGTTGTCCAAACGTGTTGAAAGTGCCGAAGTGTGCTAGCGTGGCATCCTAAAAGCGCCCATGAGTAACGCAATCCTCCAATTTTTATCACGTTTTATTACTGTATTTCTTTACGTAGTTTTTACAATAAAGCATATTGCAAGTTCGCATTTCAATGCTTCGGAAGGACGAGTCCAAGCGTTCTGTGAGCTGTGAGATGAGCGTGCCGAAGTATGCCAGCAGCATGTGATAATGCCCGCCATTTTCCTCCCAAGAATTCTTGCACAATACCATGTAAGTTCACCTTGCGATGCTTCAGAACGAAGGGTCTAAATGTGCCGGTCACTGCGAGTCGGGAGTGCGCGTGAGTGAGAGGGTGCATAGCATCCTGAGTCCGTGTGTGAGTCAACGCTCTCCCCTAATTTTTATCCTGATTTGTTGAATCGTAAGATGCAAGTTACCACTTCAAAGCTTCGGAAGGAAGAGCCTAAGCGAAATGACAGTGCTGAAATGTATAACGGGTGTGTGTGATATATGTGGTGTGGGTCTGTGAAATATGTCAATGTCCTTTAATTTTTTTTGTAAAGTACCGCGCAAGTTCCCCTCGCAAAGCTTCAGGAAGAAGTGTCTGAATGTGCCGTTCATTTCGAGACAGGCGTACGCCGGTGTGCTCTCGAGCGTCTGTGCCAGCACGCAGCATCCTGCACCCGCGCGTGAGTCAGCACCCTTCCCCAATTTTTATCACGGTTTATTGAATCGCAACGTGTAAATTGGCAATGCAATGCTTCGGAAGGGGAGTCAAAGCGTTGTGTGTGCTGTGATATATAATGGCCCGAAAAGTGCAAGCGGTTTGTGTCAATGCCCGCTCAATTTTTTTCCATAGTTTATTGCGAAGTCCCATGCAAGTTCACCTTTCAATGCTTCAGAACGAAGTGTCTACACTAGGATTTATTTAACCGTGCACTTGAGGTAAATCTGAGCTGTTCTCAGTTTCATCCAATCGGCAGCTTCAACGTCCCCATAGTGACGTCACTGTAGCGACATTTAAGCCCCCGATTGAGTGAAACCGCAACAGCTGATGTACGTCAAGTGCAAGGCTACCTTAATCGTACTATAACTGCGTTGTTCGCCGTGAGATGGGCGTGCGCAGCGCGTGAGTCAACGGCGCGGCGGCGGTTGATCGGCGCGGTGCGGGCGCGCGGCCGCGATGGGAGCGCGTCTGGAGGCGGGCCCTGGGCCGTGGGCCGCGGGGCGGCGGCCTTCGGTAGACATTAGGCTGATGAGCGGCCGCAGTTAGGCCCCGGCGACCGCCGCCGCCGCCGTCCAGCGGCCTCTGACGTCACCCACGCCGCCAATTAGAGCCTCCCGCGCCACCGCCACCGCCGCGGCAGCACCCCCGGTCCGCCAGCTTGAGTCAACCGGCGGCGACGGTCGCGGACCAAGACGTGAAATATGACGACGACGCGCGGGGACGCTTTTGGCGACGCGGAGGTGAAGGCTGCTGTAATGATACTGCCGAAATGATGACGTTCATGATAGTAATGACTGTGTCAAGGGTGGTGAAGAAGAGAATGAATGCCTTCGATAACGTCCGTGGCGAGGAAAAGAAATTATTTGATTATGGCGATGATAACGATAATCAATGATTCACAAAATGTGTAATAATTTGTCACAAGATTTGAATTAGATATTTAATATCCAAAGCATATTTCCTGAACAATCAAAACGAATCTAGCACTTCATCTTGTCACTTTTGCTTCCTGCTTTCTCAGAGTTATATACTCTGTGAAGTATCAGAATGTGAGAATAACTAAACGTGTATCTTATTTTGAACGAGAAATCATTTAATTTCCCTAACTGCGCCAAAAATAAATTCTTCAAGTATATGCATTTAAATTAATACATTTTTCTAGATCAACGCGGAGATGGGCTCAAAGAGAACGTGTTTGCTTCTGATTAAACTGAAACTAAAAGTGCCTAGAGGGACCATCAAAAGAACAATTTATCTTCTCGTAAAAGAATGTGATGTCCACTCGGTTCGGAATTTTGTCGTCTATCGCAAGAATTCATCTGGGAGTTTAAATCAAGAAGTCGTAAAACTTCATCGATGCGCGTGGTTGGGCTAAGAGCTCTTCGCCAGAGAAACGTCCAGTTGATATCACTGGTGTTTTTTCATTACGTCCAAGAACGAACGCATTAAATACGTTTTACTGCGTACTCAATTGCCTTCTTTTGTCTGGTACGCGTGTTTGGCTATATACTTAGGAGCGGTAACAATTTGTATCTGTATTTTAGCTTTGCTACGAAAAATCTTTAAGGCAGTATCAGATTCATTTAAGCATGGCTTTACAATGGTGTGAACAATTAATTCCAAGCTTTGACTATTTGTCGATTGTGTATTTTATCGTTTGTTACGATTGACCATAACGCTTTTCACTTCCCTCCATTAGTATTTTGACTTAATAAATGTTTTCAATTATATGCAGGATAATGTCAATCTGTTCGTGTTGTATTCCATTATTATCCAATTTCTACTTTTCTTTTTTTTTCCACTCATTTTAAGAGTTAATCGAATTCATTTCGATGGTATGTTACCATTCTTAATTCATGATCTTAATTTTTCAGGATCTTGTTATTTAATTTTATATTTTGATGTGGTTAAAAATTAAAGATTGTTTAATGATATTTATTTTTGGTAGTATCCACAAGGGTTTAAAGACAATGAAAATGAGATTGCTCTATTATTATTTTATTTATCTACATTAAATACAATATTTTATTAATACCCTGTTCTCATAGAGGGAGCTTCCTTTCTACAAACGCCATAGTCTGAGCAAGCCTTCTTTCCTACAAACATCCCAGTGCACTCCCACAGCCTGAAGCTCGACTCGGACGCTGCTCCTCCTCCGCGAGCGCGGGCGGCACGTGGAGCGCAGGACACGTGGCGGAACTCCGCCGCCGGGGACCTTAAAAGCCCCCGCGCTGGCGGCGGGCGGGCGGGCGAGACCGCAGTGCGGTTACGGCCTCGGAAGACGGTACCTCCCAACGCCCGCCCGCTCGCGACGAGGCGGCCCGCCCACTAATTCCGTTGCGCCCCGTGCGGCGAACGCGGTATATTAATAGCAGGCCCCACCCAGTGCCACCGCCATCTACCGCCCCGTTCTCGGCCTATTTCCACTCCGTGCACGAGCATAGGAGCGTAAGAGCGAGGGCACTAACTGGGTCGGAACGGAGCGGAAGGGAGTAGGTAGGTGCCGAGGGGCGCTTTTAAGGGAGCGTTGTCCAGCTGGTGCACGAATGATGTGCGTCAAGGGTTTCGCGCAATTTGCGAGACCTTTCTGTTTGACAAAGGAAGACAACACGTACGATGCGGGCTGATAAAATGAGTTGAATGTTTCTTTGTTCGCGATTTTTTGTTTGATGAGACCAATCCAGAGGCTTTCAAAGTAAGGTGTAGTGCCTGTGCAATGTCCTCGATATTAATTCCCCCCGATTGCACTACAAACGTTATTTACAATTTTAAATTGAAAACAGTGATAAACGCATCGGGGGCCATCAAAGAGGTACAGAGGACTTCAATGAAAAGGTTTTATTTCTGGAATCTCAGAAATTGTGATTGCGTTATGAAAAATATGTCTTATTCTTCGTACTACGCGTCTGAACGTCGGTTTTGGTGTAAAAGTTTATTGTAAGATGATTTTTGAATGAAGGTCAAGATGCGACATCAAGTCCAGTGCACATGAACAAATTCATCGTGATGTATCAATGTGCAATTACTTTATAATTTCATAACACAGATGTATTATTCATAAGGTTTTCTTTAGTATTCATTTTTTAGTTGAACCAAGAGGCAGACCTTCTGGATGGTCCAAGATATCAAAATAGAGAGAAAGAGAAACCAATATGTTCGCGCGAATCATGTATTCACGAATATAGCTGCTGAGATACAAAAGCGATTGGTATGATATAATGATAGAGGGGAAATGTTAACATGAAATATGTGGAGACTGCGGACCAGTATAGGTAGATAGCTAATTAATAACGCACTGCGATAGTGAAGTAGAAAATATCCCGAATGCGCAATTACCAAATGGAACGTACTATCCTATGATCTCACGAACCTGACATTCTCGCTGTTCGCTGCTCTGCCCAAATCGGGGGATCATGAGAACTAATTGGATTTGTCGGAGGGTTGAATCTACAAGAGCTCAGCCTCCCACCCTTCGTGGGTGGATGCTCTAAGCACATTAATTCACCCACCAGATCAGCCTCGACTGGAGGTAAATTAGCGTCGGAAATCCAACTTCTTAGCCCCGAGCCCCGAGCGAGATCGTTGAAATACGTCATAGAGAGCCCTCGACACGATCAAGCCGCGCTCGTGAAGCTCGGATAAGCCGATTGTAAATCTGTTCCCGCTGCATTATTGTCGATTGTACGAACAATCAAGCATGTAGCAGCGCGACAGATTTTCAACATGTTTGAAGCAAACGTCTGAAACCAGACATGCCTGTGAATATCTATCTTTTTATAAACCTACAAATACACATATCAAGTCACTTGATATATTCCGTTAATAAAACTGAAAGTAATGCAATGTTAATACGCGAATGCTATCTACAGTCTGGGTGACGCAGAGCATACGTATGATTGACCGCGGAAACGTATGAGTATATTACATATAAACATGCACGTTAAAAAAGGAATACGTCTTCTTGTCAATATGGTGCTCAACATCTCAAACATTGGATTGCACAATACAAACAGTTCTCAGAGGAAAATACCTAAAACACCCTAGCGTGAATGTATTCTATATCTATTATTGTTATCATTCCAGCATCAGTAAATAAGACAATTTGACAACGATCAATGATAAAATTTCAAAAAAGACCTTCTAATTTGAAGTTTTCTTCTATAAATGTGACGTATAACTTTAGTACTGTATGTTTATTACATTGCATATGAGGTTGTTTTCATGTGGTCAGGTCCGTATCATACGGCGTAAATCAAACCAGCTAAGATGTTGATGTCCTTTGCTCTAGTGCACTCTGAAGTGTATTAGTAAGCTAGTTGATACTTCGCTTGCATGAAATAAGTGGAATAATAAAGAAGGCACCTTCGTTGCGAAAGATTGGCCGTAGCAAAAGTTTCAAACAAATGGTTGCAACATAGGTAAAACACGTTTCAATTATTCTTCCCATCAGGTTCTATTTCTAAATTACACCTTCAGATTTGGCCGTACCGTCACCAGTGCTCTAAGGAAAAGATGTCGAATGCGCGACCGCCGCAAGCCCTTGCGCTTGAAACCTCCCCCGCGTCGAGAGGCCTTCGGTGCCTGCGTAGGCCTTCGGTGCCTGCGTAAGCTTTCGGTGCCTGCGTAGACCTTCGTTGCCTGCGTACGCCTTCGCTGCCTGCGTTGGCCTGCGTGTGCGTGGCGGCCGCGTCGCCGGGGGCCTTTTACGACGTCGCGTCGCCGCGAATGAAGGCGGCGATTGCCGGCGTCCGGCGGCGTCCCGGTGCCGCACGGAGCGGGGGGCTCGTAAAGGCCGGCGCCGCGACGCCGATGTAAACTGCCCGGCCGCGCTCCATCGCCACCGACGCCGTCGTCGTCGTCGTCGCTGCCGCCGCCGGGAAGAAAATGAGGGGGCGGAGGAGGGCGCAGAAGACGATGGGCGTTTGTTTCTTGAGCGCCCTACAAAGCCGTCTGTCCACCAACCGTTGATGTCGCTCGCCCGGCCAAGAATAACCCTGTTGTCCCAGTAAGGCCACCAGAAGTCGTTTCTAACGTCGTTATTGATGTTGTGGACGGTGTCGTTTCTACCTCTACGCGTCTATATAAAGTATTTAAGATTGTACTTATTATTGTTTCTGCAATTAAGTGAGATCACTTGGTGGCAGAATATCGTAAGCTCCCCATACTGGGCCGGCAGAGGTGACAATAAGACTGATTAGAGCCTTCCGTAAAAGCATTTCGATACCCATAAAAGCGCGAGTTAAAACAGGGTCAATATGCTGTGTATAAAAGTGTCTTTTAAATTTATTTATTACCTGATCGGAATAATATGCCTTTCTGAGGTATTATTATGTACATTTTATACACAAACATAAACCTGGCATTTCGGCTAACTGTATTTTAGAAGGGCCTCTGGCTATCTCGTGGAAAATGCTGCGGAGCAGTAATTCAGGATTTATTCTAATAATTTTAATGTTTTCAAGAGCGGAACTGGTTCATGGCTCGTCGAGTGGATTCATTCTACTTTACGGTGCTTTCAGGGAGCCCTTGACATCGATTAGTGATTCCGGGCCCGACAACTGCTAAAGTCATTAGTCTTGTAATCGTGGTGCATCCTGGGAGGTAGTGGTGATCTTCCCCAGCTGGATAGCAAAATCCGGCGCTGACCTACCCGTCAGCTAGCGGGGTTTTCCCCAAAAAGGTATCTCACATTAACGGGGCACCTCCCCAGCCCGGACAAGCTCTAAGCTACCTGCATGTGTTGAAGAGTAGTTAATGTAGTATAGGACAAGGAAGAGGAAGGAAAGAAGGTGCACAGTCCGTGGGCCGTTTGTTGGGGTTGGTACTGCTCCGATATCCGCCTGATGCAGAAACCATTGCAAACTACCCATCAGAGCAGCCGGCGGCAAGAATTATCCTCCCGACAGCGGCTGAACTGGACTCAGCTGTGTTCCTAATGCCGAAAATGCTTCCCCCGTCGGCTTTCGAAGCCCAAGACCTCCCGATCATAGGCTGCAATGACATCAGTAGATGCCCTGAGCCACTTACGCCGGTGGGTAGACTAAGGGATTTCGGGAGATAATTGGCATGAAATGGTAGCATTTTCCTCTAGATTAAACATTTGCGCGCGCGCTAGTGTACTAAACGTCGAGAGCCCTTCCGCTGAACCAGATCGCCAGCGACGGTGGCGACAGCGGTGGCGCGCCTCGCAAATATGGCAGAAGTCGTCGTCGTGTCGTCGTCTCGCCGCCGTCGGAGGCCGGGCGTGTGCCGTACAAGGCGCCCCGCGGGGCCCCCAAGGTTCCGCAAGGCCCCGCGCGCCTTCGCACCTGTATTTTTGGACGGCCTCCATTTGCATAGCCTTTCAATATATCTTCCGGAAGGCGGCAAAGAATGGCCCCGTGTCTTATGAATAAAAGGACCCTGTCGAGTTTCGTGCTCCGTGAGCAACCCTGCTTTAGGAAAATATCGGTGCATTTTCGCCCGCGTATGGTCACGTGCATGGAGGGGGGGGAGGGAAGGAGGGAAATTTATATTCGAGTTGGGACACGTCCCGACTCCTGTTCTCAGCCAGTAGTTCCTATCGACGATGCAAGGTAATCCGCTTGCTTTGCTGACGCAACAGCGGAGCCCTCATGATTCCATTCCCGAACGTTTTCTAGGAACGGCTTGAATTATTTGGCGAGCACTCCAATTTGAGAACGAAACTTTTCGAAAACGCGCTTCTAGGAAGAGCGGATATTTCACAACTCGATGCAGAGACAAATATTCACGAACCTGAAACAAACCGTAAAGTATCAAAAGCAGAAACGCAGATTCGACGAAGATTCCCTGTCTCAATTCTGATAATGTTGATAAGCATTTTTTATTTGTCTCTTTCATGGAATGTATTCGAAAAGAATACGTTAAAGTTGTAATGTTTGCCAGTATATTAATGTATTTTTTTAGCTTAAACGCACATTTAGAATTTCAAATTTGAATAAATTACTCTTTAACTACTTTATTTCTAAACAAGTGTGTTTACAATAGTAAACAACGGTTAAGTTTTATTTACTGGCATGCATACGATAAGTAAAAGGTTAATATAATTTCAGCCACATTTATTTGATTTCCCAATACGATGAAATGTAAATCTAATGTAATCTCTCTCTACGTCACATTAATATAGATAGATAATAGCTTTATATCAGGACATATTGACATACGTTAGAATATTAAAATTCCTTCAAAATAAACACCAAATAATTTCGGATCAAGAAGAAAAAATATCTAAAAAATGTTGAATTAACAGTCGCAAATTAAATGCGGAGACTAGAAAATAATGAAAACTTGCTGGTCACGTACAAACATTTCATATTTCGTGCAGCTACGCCTTGACTTGGGTTTTTATATAGATTATTTCTAGTAATATGAGCGAGTAAAAATCCTTATTTTTCTTAATGTGTATTAACAATTTGATAGACTCGTGATAATAAATCGCATGTACTATCCAAAAGCCAATTGAATTCAGCGTAGTTCAGTTGGTGTTACTGCACGTCTTCAACCACCCAACCCGTGCTAAGCATTGCGGTACCCGGAATTTTAAAACCCCCAAAATGTAATGGAGTCCAGAAAGGTATCATTTTCTAGATTACATCTTGACTTGTTGGCTCCTCTCGGAAGTCTCGAAAACCAGCTTTTGAGTCTCTACAACGCACTATTTTGGAGTGGTGGATCATACATGTGGGAGAATTTGCTATTAATTTTTTTTATATAAAAGCAAACCTTTTGTCATTAAGACACTGTAGTGTAATAGAACGTATTGACAAAAATTTATTTTAAAAACTTTTCTGTCAATTTTTTTCAGTTTTACAAACTATTATATATACGCAAATAACGACATAGATCGTGTAAAAAAATACCTTTATAAAATAATAATTTTCTTCTTAGTAATGATTCATTATTTGCGAAGATACATTGAGTACAAGCAATGAAAAATAAACAAAGTACCTGCGATATTTCAATAATAGAACACTACGTGAGAAATAAGACTCCTGTTGACTTTCGAATCTCAAGTTTTCACCCTATGCTCTCCGTGCTTGTGAACAGAATCCTCACTCAAAAACACCGATACTTTTACTACGCGTTTGCAGCCGCAACCAGATATCTCTCTCTCTCTTTCTTAAGGCGTGTTCGCTGCGCAGTGTTTCCCCGAGGGCGAGTGCGACTGGTTGGCCACGAGGGGGCGTGCGGTCGGGGCTTCCCGACCAGGTCTGGTCCGGTTCCACCCGACGCTGTCGAAGAGATGTACGGGCTCGCGTTGACAGAGTGCGCAGATCCGGTTTCGACCGCGTGTCCTTCCGACACGCGTGACAACAGCCGCGTCGCGGCGGTAGGATTTAAGGTTCCTGCGTGCGCTTCTGGCACGCATTCACCTCGCCCAATGATTTGCTCTTGAAGCCGTGTTTCACCGACCGATTAAATTCTACGCTATAGCTGTTGAATGTCCATTTGTGTTTAGGTACGACATATAACAATAATAGGAGACGGTCTCCTAGTTGCAGGGTATAGTAGCAGTTTCTAAGGGTAAGGTCTTCCATAAACTAATTCACGGAAGAAAGTTAAAACAATGTTCATGATGAGGTTCGACCAAGCAACTCTTCGCTCAGAGCCCCTATAAACGCTTCTGCCAACTGAGGGATTTATTTAGACGAACTGAATTATACAATTACTTGATATTGTAATTTTGCCATTGGAACTGGTTTTTTTTTTCAATAAAACATATTAATTTTAAAATCGTACTTTTTTCATTCTGTAGAATCATCAATTACTTTTGTGTTTTTGAAACATGATGACTTTTTGCTGTGATTTAATATTTTATGTATCAGCTTTCTGAATGTTAGATTCTGAATATTTAGAATCTCTTCAAACATAAACTTCGCAAAACTTTTTAATATATACAATTGTGTGTATTCAGTATAAAATGAAGTATAATGCAACAACATATGTATAAAGAAGAGGGAAAGTGTTATTGCGTACCATCATTATAAAATATCTTTTCCGATGCTCTAAATCATTCATAAAATGACTTTATGGCACAAATCATTACGTTACAGCTTTTTTGCATAGATAAAGAAGTTATGATTGTCGTATCTGTCATGTCACATGTTTGTTCTTATGAATATATTAAATTCATCTTACGAATTACTCCAATCACTACTCTTAACGAAGTAAATTACTGCCAACATATTTAGGTCAAATAGGCAAATATACAATATCAGTATTTGACATTTCCTTCAAATATAACACATTCTACTTTTAAAAACTTTTGGACGCGTATTAGGTAACATAGAATTAGGCTGAGAAATGTTAAGTAAGTACGGTACATCCCTCTAGGGATAATATTGTCTCTCTATACATACCATACAACTGAAAGTCTTTTCTACTAATTTGCGAAAATTTCGTAACTTTTCGTGGGTTAAATGATTTTATAATTTTTTGTGGTCATCATCGTTATTAGATTCGTAGTTGACACTAATGTAATTGTATTTTATGTATAAATTATTTTTGAAAGTCACATTATCGACTGCGAAAAATACGAAGTAGGTTCAAATAAATCAACAAATTTAAAGTGATTATGTAAATGTAATAATTACGATGTGTCTTAAGATTGCGTTCTGTTATTATATAATTAACATTATTAATTTACCTAATGCAACACCTATTTTCTGTAGCAATGGATTATATTGTACACAAACCCGTGCGTGAATCTCATTTCTGCTTCAATGTATTTACGTCGTAGCGTTTTCGACATAAATTTGCCTGTGCAGGTGTTGCCTTGCCGCATTGCGCCGGTGCCTTTGTGAGCTCGGGGCCTGAGTGAGATCAAGTACGACGAGTGAGCACACATCACGTTGTTTACTACCGCTGAGACATCGCGCCGCATGTGGGAGCACTGCCAACGTCACTGCGCCGGCCCCGATATCGGCCTGACGTCAAAGGTGAAATCGAGAATCCTCAGACTCGTAAGTGAGAGGGCAGCGTCCTACGAGGAGTAGGTCGAGCAAACGTCAAGACGCTAAGCCGCCCAGATCACTGCGACTGTGCCAGGGGCTAAAGGTCACCGAACGTCCTTCGAGCAGGGCCGGATAATATCTTCGGGGGGAGCCTATCATTACCCAACGACGGGGGTCCCTTATTAAAATCCACATTTTGTAAACAAGTAATCAAAATTATAAACAAAACTATTTCATTTACCAAATAACATTTTTATATTAAAATAAATACAATTTCTGAATTTAACACTTAATCACCATGATGGTACACCATTCACGCAAACACACCACTGAGACCACTGTCATCGCCTCATTAATTTTTTTTTCTTCTGAAACTAACAAAGAATATTCGTGATTTTGAACTCTGTGGGCACAAACCAGCTCGTAATTTTTCTTTAAAAAAACACGTTATTCTAATCAGAAATATTATCATGCAAAACTTCATTTCCTTGAAACGCTGCCGTATCTTCTGCGTTCAACATTAAAAAAACAACTATTCAAATACGATATCTTCTTGGCTGACTGGGAGACACTGCGTCTTAGGCACAGATGCCAAAGTTTCGTCCGTAATATTGCGAACTTACTCTGGGCGAGATGCCGCATTTCATTGAAGCTCCCAGACAACCAATAAGATATATTCTATCGCGGAAGCCTATGGTTTCAACTCAAATATAGTAAAAAAGAGTGACTATAAATATATTGTGAGATTGAAATCGAAGCTGTGAACAATATTTAAAAATATAAAAACTACAATAAATACCTCCAGTACATTAAAATTCCAACGCATACTATTAGAGTCCCTATTACAGTTATATATCAATCAATATTCACCCGAGATTCAATATTCATCGGGGATTGTGTATTTATCACTGCAATTGCTTCCAATTCCACCTACCGCTGCAAAACAATTTTCTTGGGTCCGGATTTGATGAACGTTTAGAGGCAAAAGTCAAACAAACACCATAGTCCAGTCTCCGTGACCTCTTGACGAACATTCATTCTCCAAAATAAAACAAAATGTATACTAACTGGCAAAAGTCGATCAAACTAGATACGTCTCAACAGTCGTTTTATATGGTAGAGTTGTGTTCCGGAAAAAATGCTTCACACTTCGGCTTCCAAAGAAATGTGCTGCTATTTCAGTGACCGCAGTCTTAAAAGGTTTAATGTAAATAAAAGTAGTTTTTATTTAATATTTGTAAATTAACATTTATTTTTAATGCATTCTCAGTTTTTAAATTCTAATTAATCCTTAACCATAGTTAATAAGATGGTTAAAATTTATTTTTACACGTTTATGAACTAATTTAGAAGAATTTTTTTTGTTCAAAAACTTATTGGAAGCCCCTTTGTACGTGCTTAACCTGCTTGTGTATTAACCCATCACCGCCAATGAGACATCGAACGAGGCCCCACTTTAAATCTTCAAATTAATACTCCCCTGTGGCGGTAGTATACCGGATACGAAACATCCATGGCGTAAAATTAATTATTGCTCTTCTTTTCTTGAATAGTAGTACCATGCTAAACACAACTTGTGACCAGAGGCACTACAGACAACCGATTCTTACAGACATCTCGATAACTGTAGACATAACAGTCAGAAATGAAATGTTCATGCTGTTAGTGTCACTAGTCAAGATGTATTTAATACATTCTACCTTCAATTTAAGGCCATTTAAATGTTCTTTCAGTTACTTCCTATTTAATACAAGAGACACAATTATGTTTGAACTCAAGTTCCTCCCATCAATTTGAGAATTTCAAAACTATACAATATATAACGGTTCACTGACTTTTCTGAAGGATGACATCACATTTCTCAGATATACGAAGACACTTCACGCACGGGTAGCAAGCAGTAAATAGAAATACACATTTTTATACATTCTCAGAAAAAAATACATTTTCATGAAATAACTTATGATGGGGATTCGAAATATTCTCCCATGTTTTCCGACCATTATTAAATTAGGGTACTCTCATTGCATTAACAGAGCTCCAACTTGCAACCAATTCCAGCAGTCGGTTAAATGTTGGTCACGACGGCAAAACGTTAATGGAAGATTTCACATTAGCAATAGACTGCGGCCGAGAATACGTAATATTTGCAAGGTCGGCGACGTGTCTTTGAATGCAACCAATTACATCATCAACAGAAAACAGGCTCCGCAGATGCTGTCGTTTATCTCCCAGGCGCGCGCACGTACTTTGTGAGTACTCTCTGTACATTGGAGTGTGATGACATATGAAAAGTATAAAATGCAATTATGATGAATCGTGTGTACACAAGAGATAATAATGAATCCCTAGTGCGTGGATGTGCCTCGATGACGTGATTTCAAATATTAAACATTTACTGTAGAGAACGCACAGTGCACAAGCTGAATCCGTTGCATCTTTGGAACGAAACTCATAACGAGATGCAGAGTTGTTTACAGCAGCGTGATTTCAATTCCCAGATAATTGGCTGTCATTTCTGAGATTGTAAACAGCAGCGTTTGCATAAGTGGTGTAGAATAGATTAATTAAATAGAGCTATATTCACTAGAATGTATGCAGCTACATTGTTCAGGTTCTCATAACTGATATCGACTACTATGTAAAAGCCAATAATAAAGAGAAAATAATTACACCACGAGAGCACAAGCAAATACAGCTAGCGTAGAAATTACAGAATGTTCATGTAAGTCATCCCGCCTAAAACATGAAAATGTGTCGGCCTACAAGAACATTTTCTTCATAATGGCAAGTTTTATGCATTAATATCAAAATTACAGGTAAACAAAATATGGAGACGAAACTTTCGTGGGTGCAAATGATCTTGCCTGAGGCCTGAGGAAGACCACGACAATGTGATCGAATCGTCGACACAGTCTTCAACGCGGTGTCCTCCGCACAGCCAAGATACTCTGAATGACTCTGGCCGAGGAAGCCTTCGACTTCTTGTGGAACAAATTTTCTTGAAAATTTTTAAATTTGTGAGAACAGAATGACGCCTTCATTTTCAACAAAACTGCACTCAATGATACTTGTGTTTTAAGGAAGGTTGTCACAATTAGCTTCGCCCAAAGAGAACATCACATTGACAAAATGATTAGTAAATCTAATCCGATATCGACCTGATCTAGTCGTTGTAAATAAAGATTTTCTTTAAATTACTTTCTCAGACGACATTTATGGGGAAAATGGAGAATAATTACTGCAATGGGAACAATCATCGTTTAATACTGCCTATATATTTCCAGTAATTATTTCTTTCTATTCTAGATTTCTTTCTTTCACAGCAATGAGATTGCGATCGGCGGCAGCGAGTGTTCGAGCAAAGCGAAACTAAAGGAAGTTCTCCATCCGATCACGGATAATCGCACGAATGAAAACACATCATCCGCCTCCCTGCCCCAAAGCGCTCATCACGCTCCATTTGGTGTATTTCCTCTGACTGAAATTTCATTTCTGGCTTGAAAACATATTTCAACTAACCACGATAGTGCTAAAAATTGCACTTGAAATCAGTGCGCGTTTTATTCTTTAGGATTTTCTCATGTAATACGTATTGTATTTTGAATGCGCAAAATTATTATTATTATTATTATTATTATTATTATTACTATTACTATAATTCGTTCTGGATAGATTCGAGGAGATACCAAATCGGACGTCATTTAAAACTCACCACCATACAGAACTAAGATCTTTCGAGTAGGCGAACTGCATTGAAGTTCCTTGAAACGCGTATTCGTTCAGTTAAAATCACTCCGAAATATCAGGTAGATGAAACGAGATATCTTGTTAGGTCGAAATGTTGCTAAAGAATGTAATCATGCTAGACACCTTCTGCGATTTTTTTAACATTACTCAAGCATGGTTCCGGATTTTCCGATCTTCGAAAATTCGCCACCCGCAGTCGGTAGAAACTCGGCACATTAGTTCTGGAGGCAAGTGCGCTTGTCACCTTACTACGCGGCTCCCACCCATGAACGGACATAATATACACTATGTAATCAAAAGTGTCCGAATACGTCCAAAATGGTGTTAAGGTGTGCTCGTGCTGTTAATGGAGGGGGCTTGCACCCCTTGTTGTTTTGTGTGGCACAATCACGGCACAGCCCTACGTTGATGTTTAAACACCTTCTTGCTTCCCACTGTAGAAGAGCAATTCGGGAATGGCGATTGCATCTTTCAATACGATCGAGCCCCTGTTCATACTATGCGGCCTATGGCGTAGTGGTTACACGACATCTCTGTAGTGAAATGGCCTGCACAGAGTCCTCACTTGAATCCTCCAATCGAACACCTATTGGTTTTGGAACGCCGACTTCATGGAAGTCCTTACCGACCTACATCGATACCTCTCTTCAGTGCAGCACTCCGTAAAGAATGGGCTGCCATTCCCCAAGAAACCTTCCAGCACCTGATTGAAAGTATGCCTGTGAGAGTGGAAGCTGTAATCAAGGCCAAAGGTGGGCCAACACGCTATTTAATTTCAGCATTACCGAAATAAGATGGATATTCACATTAAGAACTAATTTGCCTTTGGCGATGCTCTCGCCTGGTTGAAAATGCTCTGCGAATCTCACTTCCTCTTTGTGCTTACATCCCGCCACGTGCTTATATTGGAATCTTTTGAATCTATTAATCCCGTTTACGGCTTAATATCTCTCGGTCTTAGAAGCGAGTGAGAAACTATCTTTGAGCGTGAAGATCTCTTGCCTGTTGCCATGGCCTGTCAGCGCCGTGGGAACTCCAAAGCAGCTAGCACTCTTCGACATGAATGGAATCCCGCCATTTGCAGATGAGCATTCGTCCGGTCTAAAATTAAATACCTTTCCTCTTTCCCCTCTCTCTCTCTCTCTCTCTCTCTCTCTCTCTCTCTCTCACTCACTCACTCACTCTCTCACCTCTCTCGTACTCGTCTTCGATTCAGATTTGAATACTCTCCGTTCATGTATAATTTTGTATTTCTACTTCGCCGTCGTATGAGATTGCATGAAGTGATTCATTTCTTTCTAATTGATTTCATACTGAATTGAAATAGCAGAACTTTCGAGAAAGACATGTGTTGGGAGAGAATTGTCATGTTCTTCACGAAAAATTGTAGTAATTAGCTAGATTTTTATCTCATAGTAAGGATATCATCGCAACATATTTTATTATTGTAAAATTAAATTTAACTGCTTAAAATAATTGAATGCTTATTTGTATTGTTGAGCTTTATGTTTTCAGGAAAATAATGATTGCAGTGAAAAACAGGAACGTGTATTTCTCGCGAAGATAAATGGCTGTCAGAAAAGTTAAAAAATGTTCTTTCTATCACCAAATCTGTTACAATGAAACGATCTCTCTTTTCGACGATATCAACAAACAAATTGAATTCCTACTTTCTTCTTATTGGAATTGCTTCTTATTGGAATAATGTTGGGACTTATTTATTTCATATCTTCCTTGATTAAACAAATCACTTGGAATATTCATTTGTGTATTAACCCAGACTCACCGAGTGTTTTGAGAAATACAGAAATATTTCGCGTAACCTTCCATTAAACAGTCTGAAACCTAGTCAAGCGACGAGATCACTTCATCTTGTACGGCAACTCAAAGCGTTTACGTCATTTAATTTTCTCATTTTGGCGTATTGTTACAATTTGCAATTTGCATTATTCACATCTTTGTCTATACGAGATATAAAGTGACATGTTATTTCATTTTCGGCGCTCAGAGTCGAGGTGTATTTCGCGTGTCCCACGGACATTTCGCGTAGTCACTTCAGCTCATTCCACGAAGTGTCATTATGTAAAACACTTTTTCGTTTGAGCACTCAGTAACCTGTCTGGTTTCGGGAAATCCGGAAATATTTCGTTCGACCGCCACCGGTCGTTTCTGTACGTGCCATGAGCAGGAAATGCAGGAAATTTATGTGGGAGCTGAGAGCTCTGGGCTCTCCAGAAACTCGACAACATTTCGCGAGACCGTCGCTGGTCGTTCCCGGAACGGAAACGTGCGTAGAGATCTCGGTAAGCGGCGCGGCAGAGCGGGCCGGAGAGTACCGTGGCCGGTCGGGTCGTGGCGGACGCAGTGGGGTGGGTTGGTGAGCAGATCGGAGTGGAATGGAATGACATTGTGGAGTGGTTTGGAGGCGGGCGGGTTTGGATCGAGACGGGGTGGGGGGAGCGGGGTCGAGCGGTGCTAGGCGGGGTGGAGCTTGCCAAAGGATATTCTAGCAAAAGCAGCGGGGAGGAGCGAGCGAGTAGCGTAGTGGGGCAAGGTGGGGCCGTGCGAGAAGACCGCGTTTGTGCGGGGTTGGCTGGCAATACGTGAGGGCGTGTGGGTGGATGAGGGGAGTGCGGAGAAGTTGCGTGGTGGGGAACGTAGACGAGGCGAAGCGTGCAGCAGGACTGATGCGTGGAAAGAGGCGGAGCGGCGTCAAAGCCGAGGTGCAAGAAGCGGCCGAGAGGGTGGGGCCAGGGTGGGGCAGGGCGGACGGGCGAAGGGCGGGTCAGAGCGATTGATGGTGTCGGTCGGGGTCGGGGCGGGCGGGCGGGGCGGGCGAGGCGAGGGCGGGGGAGCGGGCCATGAGCAAGTGTGGCGGGGCGGGGACGAGTGGCTGGCGGCGATGGGTTCAGCGAGGGAGGGCGTGCGGTAGGCCAACGATGCGGGTCGTGGGGCGGGCAGAGGATATGAGTGTGGCGGGCGGCCAAACGTGGTCAGGTGGGCCGGAGCGGAATTCCAGCGAGGGTAGGGGCCGAAGTGGGCGCGAAGGTGGAGAGGGCGTGGAGGGGCGGTCAGCAGCGCGAGTGAGTGTGTGGTGGGGCAGGGGCGGGCAGAGCGAGGCGAGGCGGGGACGAGTAGGTGGCAGAGCGAGTGGGCTCATGCAGGGAGGGAGTGCGGGGCAAGACGGGTGGGGCGGGGCAGAGCGATATGAGGTGTGCGGGGCGGGCCAACCGGAGTTGCAGGTTGGGCGGAGGCGGATTCAAGCAGGCAGGCCGATGGGTGGCAGAGGGACGACGTGAGGGGCGGGCGGATAGGGTGGTGGGGCGGCCAGGCAGAGGGCGGGAGGGCGCGCACAGCAAGTCGATTGTGGCCAGGGATGGGTCGTGGGTGGGTTCACGAGGAGCGGTGCGGGCAGACGGGGGGGGCGGGCAGAGCAAGTGAGGGTTCGTGGCGGGCAAGGGGACGAGTGTGGCAGGCGGAGTGGGTTCCGGGCGAGGGGAGAGGTGCGTGACAAGACGGGAGGGGCGGAAGGGTTTTATGAGTTGTGGCGGGAGCGGGGCCAAACGGTGTACAGGTGGGAGAAGCGAGGCGAAGCGGTTGGGCGAGCCGGGAGGTGCCGGGCAGAGCGAGGCGGGAGCCTGTCCGTAGCAAGACGTTGCCGCCGCAATGAAAGCGGGTGCGCTCTCGGCGCCGCCGGTGAAATGAAACCCGCGCCGCGCCTCCCACTCGCGTTTGTGTCGCACCTGCGTGGGCACAATGGGAATCCTTAGGATTCCTCGTGACCTGTCGTTGCGGCGGCGGCGGCAGCGACGGCGGTGGCCGCGCGACCGGTTCGAGAAAGGGAAAACGCAGCCCGCCGGCCGCGCCGTGGAAGAGCGTTCGCTTCCCGCTCGGCAGCGCCTGAGCTTGACGAAAGAGGGAGCGGGAGAGGTAGCGCAGGGCGCCATTTGATGCCACTGTAGAGCCTTTGAACGAGAGGTTCTGGGATACGAGTCCCGACGGCGGCAGGAATTTCGACACTAGCCAGATAGGTCGAGTTCTGAAGCTGTTTGATGGAGAATTCTAGCGGCCGACTGCTCTCATCGGCAGTTTTCTGTGGTTTCTCCGATTAACACCAGACGAGTACCGGAGAATAACCCTAACAAAAATAGCACGGACTGCGCACGATGTTCCCTTCCCATTTCTTGACATATCATCTCCCCTTACACACACTTACAGAGACAACAGAACTTTGTTTTCGGCTCGGAAGCTGCAAGCTCTGAGGATGATCGAAACGATCATTAGCAAAATATTTTTTTGATATCAGACAACATCTTTAATTAACCATATTTACTTTCAGAGAGCTTAAAGATTGTCCTGGTAAGGATGGTGCCTCGCTGGTGAGACATACGAAGAAAACCTCCTAGGCTAGTGCCGACAGGGGGTCGGTACCGGATTTTGTCATCCATCGCGCAAAGAACACCGCTACCTCCCAACCAAAATATACGCTGCCGGAATTGCTATTAATAAAGCGATCAAAAATAATTGACGAAAGGGCCCCATATACTGGGGATGTCAAGTTTGCCTGCCTGCTGGTCCCAATGGCACGCCTCGAACTACCATGTCGCTGGGAAAGTATTGGGAGTACAGTAGAGTCGCGATAATCCAAGAAAATGTTACCTCGGAATAAAAAAATTTGGATTACACGGGAAAAAGAAAAATCCGTAAAGAAATTTCCAAATTCAATGTACGGCGAAATCACTTTTAATGTGTAGATACTATTAAATTACAGATACATGCACGAATCGATCACAACCATGTAGCGAGGTAGACTGACATTGGCACCAATCGCTGTACATGTGACCTTGCACGCAATGTTGCCAATCCCGTCAAGAGCCAGCTTCTGATTATCGCCTCCTGTTTGCTTGTTAAATCACTTGGCGCTCATCAGGCCACCCAGGATTGCACGGAATCTCGGATTATCGTGACTCTATTGTAAGCAAGTTCGATTTTTCTGGGGAGAGATCTGTCGAAACCCGAGGAAAAGTGTGAAAAGTATGAAATATCGTGTTATTCCACGAAAGGGAAAGCAAACAGAGAAATGAAAGTGAAATTCTTAATAAAGAAAACAACAATAAAAAACCTAGTTTAATTGATGTTTCTAGCCTGTGCCTAATCTAACCTCACGTGTAATTTTCAGAGTCACTTTCACTTCTCCTCTGTAGGAGCGCGGTGGTTAACAGCATCGGGAAGACATTTTGTGGCGAGTCTCACTGGTGGCAAGTATCTTCACATAACAGCTATTCACGGGCAAGAGTGTCTTGACGAGCCTGCGACACGCTGGCAATAAAACTATCGCAATTCCTTGGGCCATAGGCGAATGAAACAGGTGAAATTATGCAGGTAGCAGAGGCAATAGTTTTAAAGCCGGCTCACCACAGACTCGGCAAGCTGAGCTTTCCTGACAACGAGCTACGTAAGCCTTGCTAGTCGCACTTCTGTGCTTGAATTGAGCGCGTCAAGGATGCTCGAAAACGATCGATCTATCCTGAACTAGGTAACGATGGTACTTGGCAGCGATTTAACATAACTCGTCCTTTGAAGTTAAGCTCGATTTGAGTTCATTAAATGTTCAATTTGGGCACATTTAAGAATCAATGGTGGATCAGAGGCTCATTAATTTGTCCTTCACAAGCTCTCATTCTTCTCTCAACGGTCGTTAAATTTACTGACCCTTTACACAGCCACCGACCTATTTCATTTACCATGGCTCAAACAATGATTTTCTACGCTTAATACAAAAAATACGCACATACAAAATTTTTGCTTTCATTGCTTGAAATCCCTGGTAACGTTTCCGTCGATGGGCTTTGCCACTTCAGGTAAAATATAATTATTTTAATTATATAAGTAATCCATAGCAATAAGAAATTTCTACGAAAATGTGATATTCTAAAAATATTTAATAAAGAGTATACTGCGTAATCGAAGGCCATGTATCGTCATAATAAATTCTATTTACAAATGTCCTAATTAACAACGTTACGTGAATCGTAAGTATTCGTATGTTAGTTATATTAGCAATTTATTTGAAATGCAACCATAATATTTGTGTTTTGGCCATGTAAATAGAATATTTTGTTGATGAAATTTTATATGTTTTATCAGTAATACTCAAAAAATACTAGTAAATATTGTTCCTAAAGAAGACGTCAGCTTCTAAAATTGTGTATTTCCTGACAACACGAGTGTTGTAAACTCCATTTAGAAATTCAGACAACTAAAGCAAGATCACCGAATCACATGTAATAATCACGAATACGGTTTTTAAATAAAAAAATCAGACTGATTATCAAGCAATACCAGCGAAAGTTTAAGTTTTACTGGCAAAAGAAAAGACGTCCATTGTGTGAAAACCATTGAATTTTACCATTCCTAAAGATATATTTCATCGAATCCATTGTTATAAAATAGCATGGTTGGTGGCGACGCAACACTGTCAAAGCGGGTTTCTACCTTGTGCATCAATAACTCTTGTAATCTACGATATTGCAAGTATTCAAGTTTTAACTGAACGAGAACATTTGATGTTATATGCTGCTACATAGTACTCCAAGGGAATTAATTTGCAAAAATGAAGTGTCAATTCAATTAAACGCGAAATAAACCAACTTCAAAGGCCAAGGGTAATTGCGAAACGTTACCATTCATAATTGAAAATATTGAAATTTCTGTTCAGACAGAAAAAGCAATATCATACTTATTAGAATTGTCAAAAACAATGTTTGTTCAATTATTCCTTTGAATCGAATCTGTACGTTTGTTATTTTAGTGCATTTATATTATTTAATATATTACAATATCTTGCACATCAATCCTGTGAAGTAAGAGGAATGATCGGAATGAGGTTGCGCAGAACATTAATAGAAAATTCATATCAAATGAATTTAATTTAATTTAATTTAAAGGCGATGACAGTCTGTATGTCTTTAACTAATCTTTTACTTTATATTTACTTTTACTTGCATCTCGAACAGGTTTTTTTGCAGTACCCCTTATCCTTTGAGCAAATGTTGGGATGGCCGCTTGTCTTGCTTTTGGATGTAAATATATCTTCACTATTCGGGAATTATTTTCAGTTTTTTTAGCTCAGTAAGGACAAGTATTCAAATAACCTTTCTCTATGTTCACGGGACAGAAGTCTATTACGTCACGAAAGACACGATAAGTGGTAATATCTTAAAACTGTACCATATTTGTCTTTCCAAATCGTTTTTATATTATACGGGAGATATATTTTTAAAATCTTACCAAAAATACTCTTTGTGACATTCCTAATTCAACTTAACATGTATATGAGATATGTAGGGATCACAGAGCTTAAGAAAACAAGCTCATATGTAGTTCTTCCCTTAGTATGTGTCACACTGATTTTGATGACAAATAAATAAATAAAATACTACTTCTAAAGCAAGTTCAGGAATCCCTTGACTTTATTTTATTTTATGTTTCATTTTATACATTTAATTTTATTTTATATTTCAGTTTATTTAATTTTATTTTTATTTTATTTTATATTAATTTTATTTTATTTTTTGATCTGTCGGAACAGTTTCTATCCCCCATGTAAATTGCACACTAGCTGTGTAAGTTTTCTTCCGGGAAATGTACGTATATGTAAACGTAGTAAATAGTCACTCGCCTTTGAAATTCATTGGTTTGGACAATGGTACAACTCCATTATAGTTTTCTACCAATCACAGTAGAGTTTGTAAACCAAACACCAAGCCGTGAACAGTGAAGAATGGTTTCCAAAATTATTACATGTTTCGTACGATAGTTTGTACCAGAATTACAGTGCCGAATTTAACTTCGGAGAGGTATCGGAAAACGACTGCTTTCACCTGTTTACAAAAATCAGACCAATATATCGAAACCTCCGATGGAGACTGGGACTACACTGATAGCAATCAATTTTACTTTAAAAAATGTAATCGAAGTGTACTATCTGTTCTACCTTGACTCATGTACCTACTGATCTCCTGCTATTCGAGTGCGTTAAATAAATGCCACCTACGATCGATACCATCTAAAAATCTGCTTTGTAGGTGGCGCTGGCTGAACATCGAATGCCGTCTGTCTCGTGTTTAATGAAATTATTTAACTTCTATTATATCTGTTATTTTAGCTGTAGAAAAATATTGCTTGAGTCTTGATGTAAAGGGTAATTTATTACACTTTTAGAAATGTAATCGTAATTAATTTGCATCCTTTCGTAATACACTATTAATTATTTTCATTATAACACTGTCACTAGTTTGTGTACCTTCTCAAATTCGGATCAATTGTAATTTTTACTAGCTGACCACCCTTTCGCATCAGAGCCAAAATGATCGGTCACATGGCTGAACCACCAACAGAATGCGTGTGGCTGCCCTTGAAGTTCGAATTGCAAAGCATCTGCTTGTAATACAACGCACCGTGCTACCTACCCCGGCCGGGGAAGCGGCTTGCGGCGCGCAGGCGCCGGCGCGGCGCGGCGCGGCGGAAAAGGTATCTCCGCGAGCGGCTTTTGCGCCTGTGACGTCAGGTGTTTGGAACCTTCCGCTCCTAATGTGTCAACAGGATGTGTAACCACGACGTAACCCTCGGCCTTGTGTGCGCCCGGGCGCTGACGCCAGGACCTGCGGCTGTGGAAGATGCACGTCGGCGGCTGCCACTCAGCCGGTGGCGCCCTGGTGCAGAGCCTGCGACTCTTTGTGCTCCCTCCGATCGTTCTCACCTGTGGTCGAACACGCTAATAGTAATGATGTGTGTGTGTGTGTGTTTTAAACTCGAATTCATTATTACAGAAATAAATATGAGGCACTGTTGTGTCATTAAGTATTTATTGCAGCATAAAGCTTTTTCGGTCCCATTCCGTCTAGCTTCAGTGCTACAAAATATTTAAATTACAATTAATTTTTTATGTATTATAGAATATTATTTATGAATTTTAGTCAAAAATAGAATATAAGCACAATGTAATAAACTGGAAGTATAATTTTGGAACATAGAAATATAATTTTAAGGAAGAATTCATGAAAAAGCGAACGTACAAAGGAAGATAATTGTTAAAGAAAGTGAAATAAGGAATTAAAACTACGGAAATTATTTTCTATTATTTCGATATAGACTTCGAAGTAGAATTATAAGGAAATGCTTCCCCCGAAACGACTTACTCATTCTTCTATTTTCTCGCATAGTACTGCGTTCGTACTTATAGAAACGATATCACATTTTCTTACGAGATTCAGAACAGTAATCACACCATTTAAGTAACATTTGTATTGACCATCAACACTTTTTCTGAAATTTATAAAATACTATAAAATTCATTCAATTTCTAAATTCTAAAGTCTTAAATTAAATTTATCATGTCTAGAAAGAAATGCTAGGACAAGAAAGTGAAACCACTAGTATTAACAGCAAGTACTTACTGAAAACTGGGCGTTTCTGCAGCAGTGGGAAGTTTCCGTTATAAGAATGTTGCTTCTGCGTTGACGTCATTGGCGCTTTTGTGTGTCAGGAACGCAGTGCGCTGCATCTGTTAAAGGACAAAAATAATTCGCTTTGTGACCGTAAAACTAGTGTGGGCGTGGTTCATTTCGCCGTGATCTCTCATTCGATAATTATCTTTGGTATCCGATCGCCACGCTCTACATCTGCGAACGAAATTAAGATAATTGTATGAAACGCAATCTACTCTCTCTTGGTTACATCTGTTTGCAGTTCAGTTCATGTTACAAAACAGACTATTATGGCTGAGGCTAATAAATTTTAATTTTATCTGAGGCTATCAGTTTCGTTCGGCATTTATTTCCGTTCGTCAATTTTTTACTTGTGCTTGACTACACTAATTAAAGAGGGAAAGTATTCAAATAGTACAAAGTAAATTTTGATATTTCGGATGTAAATTCTGTTTTGAGGATCCCTGAAATGAGAAACGTAGTTTTACCATGATACTGTATACAGTATGTACGTATATATGTAAGTATTTGTAGATGTATGTATGTTTGTGTATAGGTCTGTATGTGTATGTGTGTCACTCGCGGAAATGAAGATGGAAAGTTTGACCTCTAAATTGGTACACTCGTCAAGAAATGTCTGTTAAGACCATTACAAAGGTCTTTAAAATTAATGCTGATGGCGAGGAGATACATACACTTTTGAAAAGAAATAATAAAAGAAAGAAAGAAAACGAAAATCTGCAGAATTACTACTTTAGCCTGAAGTACCACTCTGGGGCCAATACAGAATAAGGCGTTATACTAGTTTCCCTGTTTCCAGTTTCCACTTTATCTAGTCCATGAGACTTACATGGAGACATTTAGTGGGGAAATAAAGATTACGTTTTAAATACGAAGTGCCATAAAATAGTGACATTCTCATCACAGCAGGGAGAGTGAAACCGACTTGGGAGAAGTGTGCACCATTCGTACCTGCTAAGGGTAATCACTAGGTTTTGCTATGAGATTGCTAATAAATAACCGTATACATTCCTTAAATTTGATATATCTTTAAAAAATAGTACATACATTATAACAATTATTCTAAGTCATTAGAGTCTCCAAATTAGCATTTCACAAGAACAATTGCTGGAAAAGTTTCGATATTAGTCGATTAGTCTCGTTTTTATTATAACCAAAGTAAATACACAATATATTTAAAGATCTTATGAAATTAGAGTTCTTTACATTGGCTAGAAAATTAATATAACAGTGTTCCTCTGTTGATGAAAGTATCCTATCCTTTGATGATGGTCATTTATGGCAAACAATACTCAATTTTTTTGCAATTTTTCAATGAAAATTATTACAATCAATCAATAACTACTACAGTAAAACGACATGGTAGAAGTATAATATTTTTGATATATTTGAATAATATTTTATTAATTGCTCCTTTTTTACGAAAGAAATCAGCTTACCGACCAAAAATTTACCCATAAAAAGTTGTATTCCCAGAGGCAATACATTAAAACAGCAGTCGCCAACAACTGGTCGGCAGAAAATATGGATAATTATTTACGTTTTCTGTTTTATTACTAATAAAGTGAAACACTCATTCACTCACATATTTGTAACAACCAAAAATAAATAAAATGTTAAATACGAACAAATTTTATACTCGTTTCATAATATTTGAGTTACCTTTAATAATTTGTTAAAATTAAAAAAAATATTTTTATTAACAATGCACAATAATTCCGAATTTTGTGAGTAAATAGGCATTTATAATTAGGTTTTATTACATACATGCATTTTATTTTAATAAAACGACAGTTCAATAAACATTTTAATGTAAACCCTTGTTAGCTCTTACTCACATAACATTACTTTCACCGCAACAGGAACCAAATTTGCGCCACGGCAAGGAAACAATAATACGGATAAATATAATAATCGGATAACACGGATTTTTATGGCACGCAAATTATTTCGATTTTTAGAAATCATTTTAACGAGTGATTACTGAATCGTGAATTTACTCGTTCCCGACGATCTAAGGTCGGGGACCGCCAGTTCGTACCCCGAGGCAGCGCAGCACCGTGTCGTGCGGTTTGCCGGCGTTTATGCGGATTTTTATGGCACGCAAATTATTTCGATCGTTTGGAATTCGTTTTAACGAGTGTTTACTGAAATACAAAGGCACTCGCGTTTGTTAAAAATTCGAACTAGTATCCCGCTGTTATAAAATCGCGTATTTACTCGTTCCCGACGATCTAAGGTCGGGGACCGCCAGTTCATACCCCGAGGTAGCGCAGCACCGCGTCGTGCGGGTTGCCGGCGTCGCCCCGGTCGGGGGCAAAGCTCTCCGCCGCTCGCCAGCCGCGCCCCGTGCAACAGTCGCGTGCAACGGTGCGCTGCGGAATCCATGCGCACGCGTGCCGTGGACGCCCTCGGGGCAGGTGTCAAGCGCAGGCAACCAATCCGCGTGCGTGTGGGCGCACTTCACTGGCGTACAACTCGTGACGTTTCAGGCGCAGTAGAAGCTATTTCTGGGGAAGTTGGTTCCCTTTCTATGTTTCTCCTTCAAAATTGAAATACAGTGAAATATCTAGGCTTCGCACCCAACTCAGAGTATTCAAAAGTTTAGTTTCAAAATAAAATGCATTAAATTGTAAGTTAATGACCCTAAAGTCCTTCCTGATCGATATGACTAGCGTGACTAAAAAAAGCCTACACTTGCTTTTGTTTGCAGATAGCGCAGAAAGAAAACATGAAAACTTCATTTCTTATTATTTGGAAAGGGAAGTTATCGAAGAGAAATGTACTTGGGATACTACTATGCCCCACTTGTAAGATATAAAAGAGAATATTGAGTTTATAGTGGAATCGCTTTTTTGTGGAAACAAACAAACAGTTTGATCATAAAATCAGGAACAAAATAACATAGAATCTTGATTTAATCATAACAAACCCTAGATATGAGCTGATAGATTTAACAAGTCAAACTAAACTTATCTTTTAAATTAATAAAAAGTATTGACATTTATTGAATGATACAGTTTTGCGTTTTACTTTAATGCGTTTTAAATACGTACTATTATCGAAATGGAAATATTACTTAGAAATTAGTTTGGAAGATTTCGAGTTCCAACGTCCATTATGTCACAAAGATTAAACTTGTGTTGCATTACACAACCTTAATTAATTGAAATTTTGTCCCATTTCTCGTATTCTGACCTTAATTCTGTTTATTCCATCGTGAAGACGATCCGCGAATTGAGCTGGGCCACCGGAGGAGCTCTACCAGGGGCGAAGTCCGACCGCTACCTCTCCCTCCGTCTTATTGAATCCACCTGCTTAGCCCTGCCGACTGTTTCCGCGCTGCGGCCAGCTGCGCTGAGATGTACTCGGAACGCAACACAAAGGGAGCAGTCGAGAAGACAAGGCACTGCTCTCCGACTCCCAGTCCTCGTCTTGGATTCGTTTGGGCGTCACGAACTTTGTTGTTTATTGAAAAAAGTTTTGAATTCTTGTACATTTGCTGCTGAGCGCATTTATTTTCGTTGAAGATAAAATCTATTGTATTTTCTTCCGATTTGAAGGAAACAATATCCAACTTTTACAATTACTTCAGGTAAAAAAAGTCTTCAATAAATAATTATTTAAAATAGTACTTTATTATATAAAAAGCGAAGAACTAAGTAAATCTCTCATAATACGAATAAAACTCCTACTTTTAGTCTTATTTTGAATCCTTGTTTTAAAGGTCAGAATAGCTTCTTATTCAATACTAACTTCGAACTGCCATAAACTATGCATCACAACCGTGTACTGCCAACCGGTACGAAAGATGCACCATATCATCCATGAATAAATATTGCTAAATGATGAGATTATTTTTTTTCTCAACAATAAGTTATTTAATTTCGCCGAAAAATATTATTTCTGTCCCTATTCAATCATTTTACTTTTACACAGATATCGAATTACTAGTGGAAGCTGACAGAAGCTCTCCGCCCATCTTAGGGCAGGGTTGGGGTCCCAAGAAGAGCTAAATCGTCAAAAATAAAATAGAAGCTTCAATGCGATCTCATTTTGTAGAATGCTTCAAAAACATTATTCAGTCCCTATCTGCTCACCGTCAAATTTAAGAACAAAGTTAATTACAGAACAACAAAAACACAACATGGCTCGGAATTATCCGAATATAAAATAGAAATATACGAGTTAGTTTGCAACGCCTTTCCACCGTCGTCTTTAAGACGCTCTAGATGAAGGAATGCTCGGATCTCGGACAGCCTTAATGGCAGAAATACGCATCACCATTTCAGAAGAGCGCTATGCAATTGTCAGAGAAAACGATAAATAACAGGAAATGTTGATTCCACATGTAAATAAAAGGGATTGCTTATAATGTCGCCCGATGCTTCAACTCATTTATCTCTTTCCTTTTATTCTCTGCACGAGATTAATATTCTCGTAATTTAAATTATTCAAAGAATTAGTCACCTCGAACGGAATTGAATTCGTGTCTCCTGGTTTACACCCAGTTGCTTTGACCACTAAGCTACCGAAACGATAGAACATTAAACGGTTTGTAGGCTTGTTACATTGCTTGTTGACTACTGAATTAAATTCTTCATTGAATTCTGCATCTGGGTATAAATAAGGAGGACTGTTTTGCCTTCTTTTTGGTATTCGGTAGATTGATTGTTGTTTCCAAGCACGCCAACTGGTGTGGTCATTAGTCCCTTTAGTGTAATAAGTGTTTTATCCCCGGAGGTGGCGATGTTCCCGGTGCGATAGATGGTAACATCCGGTGCCAACCTACACGTCGGATATTTCTCTCATATTTTTCTCCTTCTCGTCTTATATTCCCTTTTCTGTCATTCCTCCTCATTTTTCCGCTCTCCCTTTCACTGCCCCCCTCTCTTATTTTCGCATCTCCTTTCTCCTACTCAATGACTCTTACCTCTTAGTCTCAATCTCTCAGTCTTCTTATAATTATCCCCCTCTCACTCCTTTCTGCACACTCACTCACCCACTCACTCACCCACTCATCACACTGCATCACCCATCACCTCACCCACTCACTCACCCACTCACTCACCCACTCACTCTTCCTCAGGATTTTTTCGCTTCTTTCCCCGAGTCGCATTACCTGCATGTGCAGCCTCCCTATTCACCCCCCCACCCCCACACACACAACACATCGCTCTCCGCGTGGTGCGGTCTCCCCAGGCGCCGTATATTTAGCAAGCTGACGTCACGCCCGTTAGCGTCGGCGCGCGGCGGCTGCGACATGTAAACCGCTCCGATTATTTAATAACAACCGCAATTACGCGAATTACTTAAGCGGAGATAATTTCTTTTCCTGTTGTCCCAGCGTGGCGGTCCCGGCCCAGGGACCAACATGCCGGTCCTTGGTCGCCGCAGTTTCTCTCAAGGAATCACCTAGGTGTTATGCGAATTCTTATTTTTGACTGAGTGATAAAACAATTGAGGCGCACAGAATAATAATAATAATAATAATAATAATAATAATAATAATAATAATAATAATAATAATAATAATAGCATATCCCAACCGAAGTTTGATTCGAGAAAATGACTTTTTCTGTTTTCATCCACGTACACTTTCACTACGGACAAATTTTTGAAGGTAGAATTTGAGGACTTTTCGAAATCCCTGTTGATTTTGGATTTCAGCATGTGATAGATATATGGTAGGAGTTTACCATCACACTTCTATCTGAAAATGCGAGGTCGGTTGAGATCTACCGATATTATACTGAGGGCCTCAATTATTTCCAAATTATCAAATCCATTATCAAATCCAAAATTCAAGATGTAGTGGAATAATATTAGGTTTGGGAGTTGGTGTAAAACTAGAAATGTTCAATTTTTATTGAAAATTCTTTGGATAATCTCATACGAAGGTTCTCTATAAACTAAGAAAATTCATTAACCATGTTTTACTCGCAAAAAGTACAGAAATACTTAGCGTATGTGTTATAGTGCTTACTTACACATTTCATTTCAGGTACACAAAATTATACAACTTTTGAATCTGACACAGTACCTTAAAGGGAAGGAAATGGTCAGTTGGTTGTATTCATGAACAATTCCTACTCAATTATACTAATAATTAGATGTATGTAATTAGAAGTATGCATGTCTTAGGATGTATAAAATAATTAATGTGAAAAAATATTCTTTTTCTTTTTCTCCAACCACCAAGCCATATCTCGTTCTTGTTTCAGAATACATTCGCTAACAAACGAGGTGATTTGCAGTACGGGCAGTTAAATTAGATTCAAGCAACACTTCTCAATATGCTGTGGAATTTTATAATCCCAAACAGATTCCCGACAGGTTGTAACTCAAAGAGAACGGCACTATGTTTCGTTCCAAGAATGGCGTTTATTAACTTTTCCGATTCCAAGCGCGATAATTGTGCGTGTTCGAAGAGTATTCGTACCCTTGGAAAAGCAGTGGCTGTCAGAACGGAAGCATTTAATGTAGTCCTGTTGTTAATGATTAAATTCGCTGAATGAAACCCTCAAGCCAGAAGAACTTCTTAGAATCATCCTGTAGTTACATTTCATGAATGGTTCCTGAGTCTCTAATTAAATGTCCAAAGGAACGATTCCACTCAGAGTACTCTGTTAATTTGCCTTATAATTAATGATTCTAAGAATGGTAAAGACGTGTACGTACTTTGTGACTATAAGCATTGAATTTTTCTAGCGATCAGATCTTCGAAGTTATTGACGACGGTTTACTATATGACTAGTAATATATTCGTACATAGTTCCATTTAAATAAAAAACTAAAACAGTTTTAGGATCGTATCTATTGAGAAATATGTAGAAATCATATTTTTAAACATTGAGTTATATGAGAACGCTATGAAATAAGTCAAGTAAACGTATGTAACGTATGTAAACAGGAATAATAGTGGTACAATAGCAAATTAGGGTAAAATAATCAGGCATACTAAAAGTATAGTAGTAAATTATTGTAACAATGTTTGCAACAATAGAAGAGTAACAATTATTTATTGTTTGAAGAGTAACAATTATTTATTGTCTTTTCATTAATATTTAGAGACATTAATGTGTCATAAAATTAATTGTATTACCTTAAACAATACTTATTAAGACCCGGTAGCGTCAAAACGTTTTCTTATTTGCAGCAATAAATGTATCAACATTCTCTCTTTGGACGTTCTCATTTCATCGTGTCATATCGTTACAAAAAGTTAAAAGGCTATTACGGACAGAGGGTTGTCTAAGAATACATTATACTTTTCCAGTTTAAGATATGCGAGAAAGAAATAACTTGGGACAGACCAAATATTGACACCGTTGCATCAGAGTTCCCGTTCATTTCGAAGATAGTCCCCTCCATCGAGGCCGTCGTTTGTTTTCTGAGCTGTCAACTGCTAACAGGCTGCCAACTCCGAGTGGAATTGACTCTAATGGCTGGCACTTGGTTGCTACACTATTCGACCACAGAGGAGGTCGCAGGGGCCGATAGGAAGCCGCGCCATCTGGTGAGAAGTGTTCGCCATCCCCTTGGAAGGTTCAAGATTTAGTCTTAGGTATCCTAGAGGCAAAGATCCTGTTGTCAATCCCCGAACGCGGTTTTTGACCTGCTATTAGTCTCGTTTCTGAGACAAAATAATAGCCAAATTTCTTTAACACAGAGTAACATGATGTCTGATCATCATTGAATATCGTGATTCAGAAATCGAGAAAGTGCAAGAGAATAATAATATTCAAACACAAGGAGGAAAATGAGTATCTTGGCAGTATTTATAAAATTCTATTCTTTGCTTTTGTGTACGTGAATTGGGTTAAATATTTTGTGTCCGACTTGCATGCCAATGATTGTCTCAATGACTACTCGAATTTTCCAAGAAAGTTTACCAAATTTCCTTCTGCTTTTAACAAACCTCAACCCAATATCTGCATCCTGGTAAGGTACAAGGAGCGACTACCAAAGATTTTGGCGATTTCTAATGAATACAAATTTCGTTTCGAAGCTTGGAAAACATCCAGGTGATATTTTGAAATTAGGAAAAGTGGAAGTCAGAGTATAGTTGGTACGCAAATAAAACATATTCGAATAATAGCAAGTGAACGACTTCAGAAAGAAGAGAGTAAAATAAATAAAAATTTGAAACACGTGAGCCTACATACGCCGGGATATCGGTTGGGAACTAGTCTCGGTCGGGGTGGTGCCACGCTGGTAGGAGATACCTGTTAGTGGTAAATACCGAAAACCAACCGGTAGGAAAGCGCTGGACCTCACTAACCAGCAGGGGAAGATCACCAGCACCTCCCGAGAAAAAATATGCACCACACTTACGGGACTAATGACCTTCTCATCTCACGTGCCAAAAGTCACTGAACAATTAATCAACTGAAACGTGTGAGCTAAGCAGATACTAATGAGCTAGTATTATGTTTCTCAGGCCAAAATTTCTTTGGCAATTTTGAAAGTAATAGTCGCTCTTCTCCTTCCTCACGAGAGTATTTGCTTCGCTTTCAAAGCTTTGGCGACTCATCGCCGGGTAAACTGGGCTTTATTACGAAGGAAGTAATAAGGTCGAATATTCGGAGCGGCGGTGCCTTTGTCGCCCGTTCAATCGGCATCCCCGCCCGAAGCCCGTGGCGCCTCCCCCCTGCCACGGCCCAGGCGCTGAGCCTCATCAAACGGCGCACCCGGAAGCAGTGGGCCGGACCCAGCCAACGATGAGAGGGACCAAGAGACTGCCAACTCCGCTCGCGGAAGCCACTTGGAGACTTTGGAGGACGCACATTTTGAGAGTGGGTCCGCTTGAAATGTACGGAGACAGAGAAACGCGGACAAAGATACCGTGAGGTGTTTCAGGGCATCAATTGATGCCACTGCAGTGCCTCTGACCGCCAGGTCTTAGGGTTCCCGACAGTGATAGAATTTTCGACACTGTCTACAAAGCTAGGTCGAGTTCGTCTGCTGTATGAATAAGATTTCTAGGGGTCGTCTGCCATGATCGTTAATTTCGATGGCATCTCCGATCAACACCAGGCAAATGCCGGTGCAGTATCCTAACAAACGGCTCATGGGTCGTGCGAGATATTTTCTTCCTCTTCCTTGTCCAATCCTCACTCCTCGGTTACACCTACGCACATATACGCTTATATGTACTGCATTACCCCAAGTGTCGGGAGCTTACTGCTTGTCGGCTGTAATGG
This sequence comes from Gryllus bimaculatus, assembly GCA_017312745.1. Classification (NCBI taxonomy): domain Eukaryota; kingdom Metazoa; phylum Arthropoda; class Insecta; order Orthoptera; family Gryllidae; genus Gryllus; species Gryllus bimaculatus. Next base: position 12,308,408 of record BOPP01000003.1, on the reverse strand, counting down.
TGCACCGCTGGTGAGAGATACCTGAATAGGGAAACCAACAAGTTGAAGTGTAAGTCGGCGCCAGATCTCACCATCCAGCTAGACAAGAACGCTTCCCGTAATGAAAGCATGCACTACCCATATGGGATCATATCGTTGACGTACTCAGAAATACGAAATAATCAATTAAAGATATAAGATGCGAACCTTCGGTAGATTATGTTGTGGTATCTTTTAGATTTAATTATGGTTTCACAATTATAATCGTTTGTTTTCATTTATTTGCGGTTTGTTTCCCATATTTAGGTATTTCATTAAAATACATTCATGCATGCATTAGTAAATTGTGGAGTTCACCAGAATTTAAAATCCGAATAAAACATTCTTAATGTGGCTATTCAACTGCCCCTGAAAGAGTGACTTGAACGAGGGCGATTGTGAGAACGTGGTCGCTTCAAATGCAAAGGAACCGAACAACTCGAACAAAGAAACAGAAATTTATCTGTTTGAAACGTTTACTACTGTTACTAGAACTTCTATTGTTTGTTCGTTTACATTTATTTCTTGTTAATAGTTCATTTTGTTCAGTTGTGCCTCTTTTCGCGAAATATTCATATCAAAATTCTTTATTCGTTGATAATACATAATTTACGTACCCCAAAATATTTTTTGTCGTGCTCCAAATTACCGTATAGCTGCTTCTGCAAGGCAGATCGCGTCTTATGGCCGAATATGTTTACAATATTGGTTCTAAAATACGTACTGCTAAATACCTAATCTATCCTTCTTAAATAATTTTCAAATGCAAAGCGAGAATTTCACACTGAATTCAGAAATAATGTATTACATTTTTTTCAATCCACAACAAAAGTGATAATCTCAAGTGTCGTTTTTTAGTGATGTGAAGAAATACGTTTCGAAAGAAATGTATTTTTAATAGTAAAAATATCAAAGGTAGTTTACAATACAGCAGGAATATATAGTAAAAATTGTGGTCTTTGACCTACACGACTTTACCTACGGTTTGGCTTCATCCGGAAAAGGGTCCTTTTTTCAGATTATTATTTTTCAAGTGCAATTCGTAGCCGTTCATTTATTGCACACTTTTTTTTAAACATTTTGCTTGCAAAACGATTGAAAAACGTGCTTGAACCTTGTTACTACAACGCTGTACTAATAATGCTTCTGTTTCTATTTTTTAGGTGAGTGTCTTCACTTTCAAAACTATTTCTGCCCGCCTTCGGTTGCACTGTATCAACGTATGGATGAGGTTGCTGCATTGGTGAGTTTTCCAAAGAAACGGCACGTCTTGCAAAAATAACAAAAAAAATCTCCCTAGATACCAGCCAGAAGCTTTACGCCGAAGAAGGTCAATTTTTGTTTTTCCTTCCCATTGCGTACTCTGTGGAGTGGGCCCCCACCACCCACAAAACATTAAAAAAGGCTGAATTTCATTAGCTCTAAGCATTGAAACAAAGTTTCAAAATTCTAAATCGCGAGATTCTCGTTGAATATAATATATACAAAGGGATCATAGGTTTCTACAAATCTTGATACCACGGACTATCACAAGTCACTCTACGAATATCTTTATCCCTTTGAGAAATATTTGCATATAACGTTTCCATACTATGTTAAACCTAGGCATGAGAACAGTTTATACCGAATAATGAATGTGGTGCACTAAAGTGTATTGTAGGAGAGGGCGGATAATGTGCACTTTAATACAAAGGTTTGCAGAATTATTAAATCTCTACATTACATCTTTAAAAATTATGTTTTATTCCCTAATAAAAGGAAAGCAGATATAACTCAAATACTCGAAATTAACTTGATGTAGAAAGAAGGATGACAAATATTTTTTCGTTCGTTAGTTAATTAACTCGCAAAATATGTGGATAAAATTATAAACTCTTGCCATGTTTGAAACTGAGTACAATACTGTAAACTTTGGGATTTTTCTTCATTTCAAAAACTTCAAATTAATGCAACTTTAACAAAAATATTAAATCCAACAAAATAACCGGTAAAATGGCCTGGTTGACAAATTAATTGTACAACTATTTTCTCTTTAATGTCACATTTTATAAAAACTGGTATTTCGTTTGGGTATCGAAGGGTATATCGGGGAAGCTCTTGCGAGTGCACGCCCTTCGACTGCGGCCTGCGAGGGCCGTGAAAGCGACATTCCGTCGGTGGGCGAAGCTTGCGCAGAGCATTCGCCGCCTCTTAGCACAAAGCCTCAGCTGTCGCCCCATCTCTCGATTTTGCGTAGAGCAGAGGCATAGATGGAAGAGACACGGCTTTAGGGAATTTCCCAGAAGTGTGGCTTCGTTTCTGCATAACGGGGTTTGTGGAGAGGAATGTTTCATGTTATACATCAGGATATGAATAGCTCAACGTTTGTGAGTGAATAATGATTAATAACATACTCACATGTTGGTTATGCAAAATGTTTTCCTTTAACTACCTTTTGTAAGGTCATGTTACATTCATATGTTCAAAACATTATTTTCCTGTACGTTTGATGTTTTTGTGTTTGATTTGCTTATTGTTCGAAATTTTATTTTATTAATTTCAAATATTTTTGTAGGATATTCTGAACAATAAATTATATACAATACAAACTTTGAATTTTTCTGGCTGTTAGTATAGAATTATTACAAGTTAAAATATGACGTGTTTCGTCTCTGAAATACAATTTTAACGACTGAGTCCCTCTGAGTGATTTTTTTTGAAGAAGTAAACATTGATGAAGACTGAAGTAGCTTCAGCTGGTTTTTGCTTCTTCATCAGAACGTACATTTGCTTACTTGTTGACAAAATACTGATAGTAGTATACACAAACTTCATAATGGGAAGTGAATTCGTCGAGACGAAGTTTATTTTCGCTCTCCGAGATTCGAGAAAATGCTCCCATCATCCAGATTCAAAGCAGTTCGCTTTTAGCTCCAAACTTTTCGGTGAAATGTTAACGTCAACAATTCACTGACGTCACGTATTCGCGGGAAATATCCTAATTCAAACGATATAATCTCTCTCAATTTACTGGAGTACGCAGGCGTCAAGCCGAAAACCGTGGAGATCATAGCACCAGAGATAGAAAAATAACCAAGGCATCAAAACGTTCTACAGCAAGCTAAGGTTTGCATTTTCATTTATTTTGAATTAGGATTCGATTTCTGCTTGAGCTCTCTCAACCATGTGGCAACGCTTTAAATAGCTTACCATAAAATCAATTGAATTTGTTACTACTTATGCCATTAAAGGCTATGGTTGCATTCTCATCGTAGTAAGTTTTCTTATCTCCTAGTAATATATGTCATATGTAAATTAAAAAAAACAGTTTAATAGGAAACTAGACCCAAGGGGTCATTAAAATGAAGATGACCCACTTTTATTTTAGATTACGCTCGCCTCTGGTTGTACCACTAAATGCAAAGAGTACTTTTATACCCGGGGAGGGAAACCAGTGTTTCACATCGAAAATCACGTCTCGAAACTTCGATACAGCATTTCAAGTTGGGCGACATTATAAAGAAATTTTGAAAATCGAAACGATTTCAGTTTTATGATACCAACAATATACTCTTATTTAATGAAAAATAACTGTTTCTTTTTCTGTCTCATTGGAACTATCTGTAATGGGGTGTGGATCGCTATAAGAGCTGCGCGGAGGCTATCACGGGCAGAAGGGCTGCCGGTCCGAATTTCGTTTGGGCATAGATGTATTGTGGACGCATTCACCCACCATTCATCAGCTTCCCTGGCCTGTTCCGGTGGCGAAAGGTGATAACTGTGGAATATGCGCGTTGCACCAGGATGGTACCACTCCCCATGTGACTGTCACTCCACCGGAATCAGTACGCGCCAAAACGTATGTCCTCCTGTTGCTTTAATATCTCACCAGTCCCACTACTTTGATATGTATTGCATTCTTCCTCTGAGTTTAAGGGTCCTCGAGCCACATCAAATAATGGACAAAAAAACCTTATATAGTCTACTAGTTCGTACACTTGCACATTATCAGAGAAGATTTCACTCCCCCTAGGGTGGGAACCTCAATAACAGTTGATTGAAAGTGTTGCGAGTTTCCAAGTGCACTGTTGGCCTGACCCTATGCGCAGGAACGCACAGCAGAATGCGAAGATTACTGTTCGCACAACCTACTGATGATGTGGACGAGGCAGAATCGCCAACTCGAGACCAGTTGAGAGATTGGAGCTTGCCCAGGATGAGGAAGTGCTCTAGTGATGGTAGATATCTGGAGGGGAAAATCCCCTCAAGCCGACGTAGGTCAGCGCCACATAACACTATCCAGCGGAGAAAGTTGCCACAACCACATCCCATAATCAAAACGTGCACTACACTTACATGACTAATTACTACAGCAGTTGACGCGCCCGTAATTACTAAACAATCAATGAATTTAATGGACGTATGTGGTAGTGTGGGCTGTGTGTGTGTGTATGTGAGTGCGTAATGGGTAAGGATAGGACCAGGAACAGAAAGAAAAGAACGTGCGCCGTCCATGAGTCGTTCGTTAATTGTCCTGCATGCCCCTGGTGTTAATCGCATAAACCACGGAAAACCGATCAGAGCAGATGGTTGCTACAATTGTACTCCAAACAGCGTGTACATTCGACCTAGCTGTCTAACTAGTGTCGAAAACCTTGCCACTGTCGGGATTCGAACCCTAGAACCTCCCGGACAGAGGAACTACAACGGCATCGGTTGACGCCCTGAGCCACATCAGCCGAAGTGAGCGAGGTCGAAGCCCTGCGCGCGCATCTGACAGAAGTCGCGGCGGGCGCCGCCTCTCTGCGCGAGCGCACGTGCGCAGTGGCAACAGGCCCTTTCGCCTGGCGCGCACGTTTCCACCGCGATCTCTGTCACTGACACTCGCATCTTTTCGTCTTCCCCAGCGGCTAGCTATACAAATATTTTAAAGACGATATATAAAACGGGATGAATGTTGGAGCTAAAGAATGGTGAAAACGGCGATTGCACATCAGTCCCTGCCTCACGCCAAAAATTCCATCTGTCACGACTTGCCAGCAGTGACCCGGGCGGCGACCGACCGTACGCGCAGAGAGCTCCGGGCTCTGCGTGCTGCAGCGGGCGCGCCCTGCCGGCGCGCGCGGAAACATCGCGCGATCAAGTGAGCGTTCCGGAAGTAGCTCAGCGGCCCCGCGCGCTTCACTCGCGCCCCACTGACACGCTTTCCCGCCCGCCTCCCGCACAGCGCGCCACGCATGGGAGCACATCTCCACGGCAGCGCGAGCCGCCAGTTCCGCCCTGCCATGCTCCGCCCCGCCATGCTCCGCCCCGCCATGCTCCCCCGCCCGCTTCCGCGCCCGCCACACTCCGCCCGCGCCAATGCCCGCCCGCGCGCCATGCTCCGCCCCGCATGCCTCCGCCGCGCCCGCCAGGCCGCGCCCCGCTCCGCCCCGCCAAGCTTCGCACGCACGCTCGCCACGCCACGCTCCGCCCACGCGCACGCACGCTCCGCACGCACGCTCCGCACGCCACGCTCGCACGCCACGCTCCGCCCGCAGCCTGCCGCCCGCCTGCTCCGCCCCGCCATGCTCCGCCCCGCCATGCTCCGCCGCCATGCTCCGCTCGCCCCTTCCTCCGCACTGTTGTCCCGCATCTCGCCGGCGGCTTCCCTACACCCCACCAACTTTCTCCCCGCCTCTCCTCCCTGTCGCAGCATATTCCACTCCACTTCCTGCATCCTTTGTCCCCCGCTGCTCTGCTTGCTACTCTTCATCCTTCTTGATCCGCACACGCGGAGCCTCCACCCGTCCGCATCGCAACCCGCTCTTGTCCCGTTCAACCGCCTTAATCATCCTCCCTGCTTCAACGGACCCGCGACCGGCGTCACGGCTTGTCGATCGTTCGGTCGTCGCACGTCCGTTGTCGTGAATAGGCTGCTAGTAGTGCACCATCCCTTGCCATAGGTGCCGACGATATTTTCGAAAAAAAATGTAGTTCTCAAATTGGTACGCCGACGGTTGTCCCGGTTTCTCCAGGTTCTCTTCATCGGTACTATTATCACCATTTATCTTAAACATTTGTTCGTTATTTAAATGATCCATTCTTGACTATTTCATCCATCCATTCCCCCATTGATTAATTCATTCTACGTTTCGCTCATGAACTGAATTCACGAACTCATCCATTCATCCATAAATTTATTAATTCATCCGTCAATTCGTTAATTCATCCGTCAATTCGTCCATTCATTCGTCCATTTATCCACAACGGTCTCTTTATTCGTGCATGACACTCTCAGCTAACCCTCAGAACATATTTCACCTACCACAGGGAAACATGCATTCCTAGGAAATGCAAAATTTAAATATGTTGCAAAAATCATTAAAGAGCAGGTTACACATTTGCATAAATATTGAATAGTTTATGTATTCCATTAGAAGCAAGCTTTTTTTCTTATTTTATTCTTAATTCAAGGTAGTAACTATTGCTATTGATAGATTTTTACTTAATGTTTTTCTCTTGTATCATTTTGTATTTATCCATGTAGTTCATCACTTTAATCAGTCCTTAATTCCTAATCCAATATCACCCAGTTTTAATGACAATAATTGCACCTTGATATGTGTTAATCTCAAAACCATTCAAATTTCTATTGTCTCTATTATTCTAATAATGTTCTAGAAATATTCATTGAGTAGAAAACTAAATAATAAGTAGATGAAGTGGAATAATAATGGAGATAGGGGAATGATCGGCGAATGAAATCGAGCGAATTAAAAATTTTGACGAATAAAAAAAGAATGAAATAAGCAAGATAAATTTAATAAAAAAATTGAATAATGAGAATGAATTAAAATAATAAACTGAATAATAAACGCACAAAAATAAAAGATAAAAAGAAAGAAAGAAAAACCGAAGAAAAGAAGAAGAAGACAGAAGAAGGAAGAAGAAGAAGAAGAGAAGAAGAAGAAGAAGAAATGTTGCCGCTTAGCTCCAAACATTCGTTATAAAATGAATATAAGATATAAAAGATAATGCAGGCGAGTTTCTGTTTCGAATCGTTACATGAACAACCCTCCCCGACGCGCACTTGGCCAGCATGTCCCCTGCGTGCGTTATTACGCGCGAGGATTGCAGGCGTCGAACGCCCTCCAACGCCCTCCCGCCGCGCTCTCGCGTCTCGCGCTGCTCTCTTTTCGCGGCGCGGGCGTGCACGCGTATTATTATTAGGAGCGCCCGCGGAGTATTTGCGAGCGCGCGGGTGACGTCACGGGCCTCCATGTCATTACGCAGCCGCGCTCCGCGAAATTGCAGGACGGCCTTCGCCTGGTATGCGAAACCGTATTCTTTTTGAAGCACGGAACGTGCAGGTGGTTTCAAATGCTGTTGGCCCTCCCGGCGCCGCGTTACAATGCCCGACTTGCAGACACGACGCGCGCTTTGTTTGATAGGGCGGCTTGGGAGTGTTCAGGAGGAAGAACTTTCTATTGTAGCCTTGTTTACGCGGATGTGTGAGATTATAGTTGTAGTTGGAACTTTATATTCAATTCCTGATGGTTTTCCGTTATGATTTTTTTTTATTCAGTAGTTATACAACGATAACTAGTCTTCCATATCTTCACGAAGCTTAACAATAAAAATGAAATCAAAACTGCTGCACGTTTTTATTCGTAAAGGTAATGCTCCTTGCTAACTCTTGGCCTACTTGACAGTAATATTGTTGTATAACACTGTATTAAATTTGCGATTTTGCATGTTTTACGGCAAATCCGTAAATTCAAGTAACCTGTTATTATCAAGTCGACTAAGAGCCATTACTAGAATAAACACATTTTTTTCTAACCCATATTTTTTGTTTCAAGAAATACCTTGTCCATTTGTTCTTTTAAGAAATAAAAATTATTTAAATATACAGAACGTCATTTTTTCAATAATTATTTATATTTAAACATTAAAAGTACTGCTTGAGGAAATGTAAAACTTTCATGCACTGGAACTAAATCAAGTAGTTAATAAATTTTAAGCAAGTTATCCGTATATAGATTTGCGTTACAGATAATTTAAAGGTGTACTGATCATGTAATTCAGCTCATAAGCAAGAAAGTTAATCAGTTTTTATCCTGCCATCTGACAACAAAATGAAATAAACTGGAATAATACTGTTTGATAAAGGAGCATTATGGCATGCTAAAATGGGAAACCCCACATCGCGGATCTTGACAATCTCGCATTTATGGCTTCAATTGATACTCAATTACACGGCGCTGAAATGACTGTTCGAACCCCCAGTTCTCGGAGACCGAACGCGAGCGCGGGCCTCATTGATTTGCGATGCCAGCAACGCAATATTGACGAATGAAATATCACATTGCGTCAGCTTCACGCCAGGCAATCTTTTGAACTTTATCCTCACGGTTTTTCTGCACGAACAAATCAATGCGATAATGGAGAGCTCCGAGAAAATTGTCGACTAATTTTAACTTGCGCGAGGAAAAATTATACCTAGTAAGCGTAGAGGTGAGGAAAGGTCAATAAGACATGACTTGGTAGTCTTCCTGATACATTTACCGGGCAACTGGCTATAGTGAGGTGGTAGCTGAAAAGAGTTCGCTTTTATGATCTTTTTATTGCGTATAAAACAATAATTATCTCGAATTCATTAGGAAGTGGAATTTTTTAGACAAGACAAGATAGTAACGAAATATGGAAATATGTAGTTAAAATATGTATTAAATAAAATATGAAAGGGTATGTTTTGTAAAAAATATCGATAACTACTTCGAGAGAAATTCACGGGAATAATCAGAACTGAGATAGCATCGAATACTATCCATTTAAAATCACCTAACAGAATCAGAAAATGAATTAAGAAAACTTTAACTTGATTTCAGGGGTGCTTTTGAAATGTCTCTGAAGATGAGATTTTAAGATATTTTATCTGTCATCCTTGAAATAAATCTGCTACATACCTATATGTACATTTCTTATACAAGTAAATAAAATTAAACTATCTGCTAATATAATACACATTCTCCCATGTTTTCTTTTGGTTTCTAACCGCAGTTTCATAGTATTAGTGTATAATCAATCAAAAAATCTTGTTCTACAATTAAATAAACTGCAATTTATGTTTACAAAAAGGGATGTGTCTTTGGAAGTGTCATTGCAAACTGCTCAGTATATTAGACGAGATTAAATGTACTACATCATGAATAAATAGGTAGATGTCTTCTTCTTCTGTAAGATTTGGCGGGTAATCACAATGAACCTATTATAAGCAAGCGTCATAGTGATATTGGATTACCTTGAAATTGCATCTGAGTGTCCTGATCATGCGAAGATACAAGAATATCGAGTTCCACCCAAGTAAAACTGGATCTGTTATACATGAACGCAGCCGCCGTTTACAATGCATCCCTCAGGGCTCGCAGACAACGCGTGAGTCACTTGAAGCAATTGATGCATGTGCCACTGCAACAGCGAACACCTGCTTCATTGGAAAAACACAAGAAGGCTGTGTGATTGTCGCATTACAATTACATCCTTTTTCTGTAACGACCTTTCTCTTCAAAGAACCTCGGTTAACGCATTTGTCTTCAGCAGTCCCTGCCAGTCTCATTGTCTCATCAGATCGTTATCAACATTCTCCCGTCTCTTCCTAATGTCAAAGACGCCTGTCATGATCGTCTCCGCTCTCATCAATCCCATTAGTTACTGCGCATCACCTGTGTTGTCGTCAATACTCCTATCATATATTCCCATCACTTTCTACTACCACTTGCCGCAAAATCATTATTCCTTCGTCTTTTCCGTCAGAGCAATCACTGTTTTTCTTTGCTCTCCGTTTCAAAATAGTGAACCAGCAGTTCATCAGACGTTCGCAGCCTAAACCTCCCCAAACTCTGCCCACTTCTTCATACTATTCATCTCTCATCTTCACGAAAATACCATATTCATCATACTATCTTCATCATGTACACTGATCGGTCCAGACATTTGCATACAGTAGCAAGCAACATCCTCGTCATCCAAACGTGCCTCCCTTCCACCATCGACATCGCCATTGGTCACCCGGTGTTCCTCTTACCAAGAACCTTCGCCCCCCCCCCTTGACCTCTGCACTTCATTGCCCTGCTCTATCGCTTCATGACCAGCCCGCGGCCCTCAGCCGCCACAATTTCCAGCGCCGCGTCATCGAAGAATGATGAATGCCCCGGAACCGACGGCTGCCCCGACTCGCGGCGGCGGCGGCCATTGCGAAAGAGCGGCTGGGGGCGACACAGAGTAAATATCACTTTCTCAGCCGCCAGGCGGCACGCGCGGCCGCCACTCGCCCATTACGCGCGGGACGAGGCGCGTCGCCCAGTGGGCCAAGTCCAACGAGCTGGAATAAATAAAAAGAGCTCCATTATGTTACAGACATTCACTTTTATTTCTTCTGTAATTGTAGTTGTTTAGATTTCATTGGTGACATGACGTTTCGGCTACCTCTGTTAACCATCATCAGACAACGAGTTACAGTACAGTTTTGATACATTATTTACATATTCTTATAAACTGAAAGTTGACAGAAGCTTACATTTATTAATGAAGTTAGATATCTGAGCTTAGCTAACGGAGGTAGTCGAAATGTCACGTTACTAATGTAATATTAACTACAATTACTGAAGAAATAAAAGTGAATGTCTAAGATATAAAGAAACTCTTTCTATTGAATTAATAAAGAGACATTCGGAAGGAAGAAGAGGTTTAATTGTAATATTAGAATATAATACTACACAGAGTGACTGACCCTATGGCTTCGGCGCTCTTAGTGAACGCTCGCAGAACTAGGGGCCGCCATGATTTTTTGCAATCAAAACATATGAATGGTGGCCTGGTGGTGGCGTATAGAATTGTTGTCATACTGAACCGACGTGTTTGTATCAGATCTTATTTCTATATTGTTGTCTTTTGCGTTTAACTGTATTTATTTTACATACGTGGTGAGAATAATATTCACAATGTGTTCAGTATGTTTGGCATATAACTGTACAAAAAGATTTAATCAAACCACAAATATATGTTTTAATGCGCTTTCTTAGTCTAAAACTCTAGTACAGACTTTTATTTTATAAAATTGAAATTGCACAAATTTATTATATTAAATAATTACCGAGAGGGCGCTGCTTTGACTGCAAAAAATGGCTTAAATTTGTTGGAAGCGCTTTAACCACACTCTGTCGTATAAGCTAACTTGTTGGCCGATATTAAAAATAGTGCGTAAACAGTCCGTCTTCTGATGTAATGAGCGAAAGTTGGAACTGGAAAAAGTAATAAAATAAATTGCCAAATTCAAATTAATGAAAAGAGGACATAGTGCAACGGTGATTCATAGTGCGGCGGTGTTAATAGTTATCTTATTGTTATCTACTTTATGCGATCGGCTTAGGTTGTTCAGAGCATCAACTGATGTCACTGAAGTGCCTGTGACTGGTAGGTCTTTGGTTTCGAGTCCCGACGTTTGCAGGATTTTGGAAACTTGCTACACAGCTATGTCAAATTCAACCGCGGGCCGGCTCGCGGCCAGCTGTGCTGTTCAGTAGTTTCCCGTGGTTTCTCCGATCATCACCAGGCGAATCCCGGAGCAATGCCCAAACAAACAGGCCAAAGCCCTCGCGCGATCTTTCCCATCTCTTTCTTTTCCTATCCTCACCCCTTACTTACAGACTCATTTGCATGCACTTCACGGATACATATATGGGGAGTTTAGAGCTTGTTCCCGATGGGGTGGTGTCACTTTTATGGGAGATACCTGGTTCGGGAAAACCCCGTTGGCCAACATGTAGTCGGTGCCAGATTTCACCATACGGCTGGGAAAGATAACCGCCACCTCTCGCGATAAAAAATGTACTACATTTAAGGGACTAATGACCTTAGACTTCGAAAGCTCGCAACACTAATCAATCATTGAATCAATACTACATAAAGCACATGTAAGTCCTCATAAATCTACACACAATTCTGAATGAGTAAACATTCATGCAATCTTTTTTCCCCTTGAATGTAGTTCCTTTCGGACCATCGTGCGTCACGATCAAGGATACCCCGACAGGAGACTGTTGTACTGCAGCTGTGAATTCGCGTGCCTCTTACTTCATGGCGGTGTAGAGAACGATTAGCGATTATGTGAATCATCGTTCTACTACACTTCCTTCTCACATGTCTGAGAAAACCTGCAGTGCTAGTGGTTCATTCCCCGTGAATAGGTAGACAAGTAGAGTTGCATTATTGCGTTGTTCCACTACTGTTCGATTACCTAAAAAGAATTCGGAGCAAAGACAATGGACTCGGTAAAGATAATTCGTCTGTTGAAATCATTTATGCAATATTCGATTTAGGTAGAAACACATATTGCAATGAATGAGGTTCATTGTGTGATATCAGAAGTCATCACAGTTCTACGGCCATTAAATATAAAATGTTGTTCTTAATATTTTTGTAAGATAAAGGAAATGACCTAAAATTCCTCTCAGGGAATAATTTGGAAGAATTTTCTTTCATTCCTAAAATTAAAAAATATTAGTTTTGTCTGAAATATTCCTGTAACAAAATTTTATTTCTTCTAACCATCAACAAAACTAGCAATATTAAGCCCTCTGCATTATATTTAATAAGATACATGCTAATCTCATGTTTGCTCGTAACATGTCATGAGAGAGGTTCGGTCGTTGATATCTTCAGATTCATAATTAGGAGAAATGGTCATAAACATATGTGCTGCTTGGAAATACCCTTCTTGCAATTGCCTATACACCATTTTAATGTCAATCTTGATGTGAGAGACTGCTCTCATAATTCTCTTCATTTTGCTATCATTTGGAGATTTTAATATTCTCCGTAAACAATTATTAAATTGTAAATACCTTTTGTTAGAGTTAAATAATAATGTTTTAAAATGGTCACTGTTTTAAAATATTGCTTAATAATCACAAAGAACATCAACTCAAAAAATTGCATAAGTGGATACAGCAGTGTACAAGAACGGAAACTGAATTATGGTCACTGTAGCTTTTAATACGGAACATTTAAACCCATTTAAAAAAGTGGGAAAATGATTTCACAGCATTAGACGCCCCGGGATTCACTCAACTCACCGATTCCGTAAAGTTAGCACACTATCACAAAATTTAAAAAAATGTATCCCAGAATTTTGTACTAGTTAAAAACTAATTTATGCCCAATTTAAAAACATTTAACCGATGCATAACACCAAAATAACGTTAAGTCAGCATCCCCACACACGAAAAACGCAGGAAACAAAAAGCAACAACATTATTTTCTACTAATCAAGAATATATTTATTACAGAATTTAAAAACTTTTCATAGTTATGGTATGGCAAAATTTTGAAATGAAATCTGACACTTCATATTTGTGCAATCAGTAATTTACATTGTCTACGTTGACAATGAAATACCTAATTTTTGCACGTCGTAGCCTTATGCTTTTTCTGAAAGGTAACAAATTCAGAACAGAAGTAAAAACTTTGCAATCTTGTCAAATGATTTTGAAGGTAAACAATGACATGTGATGATGTGAAGCTTTCTTAAATGTGCATAGTGTTTCATTGTTTTTCGCTCCATTAGACTTGCTCAGATGTTACCTTTTATTCCTTCTAATTAATTTACCAACTGACTAATGTACAGACAAGACTGTTGTATTCATTAGTACGGTGAGGCTCACGTCACTCTATAACAACGTGTGTGCCAGTCATTCTCTCGTTAGTGCTATTGATGTCAGAACCCTTATCTCAGCATCAATGTAATTTCATGAATGTTTATTGAGCCAACTTGCATTTCCTTTATTCCACTGTCCATTCCATTTTTTTAGTAATAAATAACTTCAAAATAATTCCGATTTAAAGTAGTTTCAAATTACATGTTAATAAAATGAAAAACAAAATATATAATTCGCGTTTTGAAAACTACAGAGAATTCAATAAATAGTAAAGGATTTTCATTAAAAATATTGACTCTAGCCAACACTACTTTTGAAAAAAAAGATAGAAATGCTATTACATGTCTCACGTTTTGCATCAGACACAAATCGTTCATATTTTCAATTGTGCCTGAGAAATTACTTTGGTGTACCTCTTTTGCGAAATGCTACTCTTTGGTGAAAATTATTTACTCTGGCAGTAGAAACTCATATCAGTAGCAGCGTGTTTGTGCTACTATCAGTACTGATGTTCACTTAAAGATATTTAGTTCGTTCATATAACATCCATGTATTTTACTTGCATAATATTACTCCTGTGCATCGTAATCGCATCAAAATTTCCTAGGATGCAAAGCAGATACGAGAGAACTACCAGCGCGTAAACTACAGGGCTCAGAAACACTACCCGAGCGCAGCAATGATGAAGCATACGCGATGTCAAACTATAGGCTGGCAGCGGAGCGAAGAGGGGAGTTTGGCTCCATGATGTTACTCACCCATCTCAAAGATCTTGGGGAGTCACCAGGAGCGTCAGACAAACAAACGCTTCAATGATCTTTAAACTTTGGCGGATGCTGCGTGCCCCCTCAGCTGACTGAATTATTAACAGATTATTTAGTGTTTCCGGGTGAGTCGACTGCCATGTTCATTAGTCCCGTAAATGCACGTGTTATTACGGGCAATGGTGGTGTTCTGGGTGGTGGGTGGCCGAAATACACGTCGGTTTGGGCGCTTTTTCCCTTCCACTTTTTTCCACCAACGACCCCCCCCCCCCCAGCCGGGACAACCTCTACTCTAACCTTCCGACTGGTCTCGAGCAAGGATAAAGAAGAACAACGTCGCGCGCTGTCCGTGGCTCGTTTGTTTGGGTATTGGTCCAGCATCCGCCTGGTGTTGATAGGAGAAACCACGGAAAACTACCAATCAGAGAGCCTGTCACTAGAACTCTCCTTCAGACAGCGAGCGAATTTGTTGTAGCTAAAGTCGAAAATCGTGTGACTGTCGCGACTCGAACCCTAGAACCCCACGTCAGAGTCACTACAATGATAGTCCTCAGCCGCTCCCACTGCCGATTACAAGTACAAGGGGCGGCAGGAATGAAAAAAAAATAATAAATTGTATGAACGTTTTAGTGTCAATTAACATTGAAACGGAAAATGTAAGGTAAAATGTAAACATTTTTATAGTTTTATAAATCTTAGAAAAAGGTAGGACAAACTAAGTCTTTGTCGTTCGTGACGGAGTTAGCACCACCGGTACCATTAACATCGGTGCTGTTAAATTGCGAGGGAGTCTTAACTCCTTTCAAATACCCGCACTCTTGGACGGTTGCGTCCGTCGACTAGCCATGAGTCTAGCCGAAGACAACTGAGCCACCTGGTTTATGCACCATCCCGACATTATTACAGAACTTATTTTCAAAGTGACGTACTGCAGTTTATTTTATTTTCATGTTTTACTTACCAATGCATTCTTAAGACGCTGCTGCTACTGCCTGACATAAACTGTGTTCACACGTGGCGTTTCTCATATGGGAAGTTGTATGTCTTGGAAATACGTCACTTTGGAAATAAGTCCAAGTGAGTCATTCGTGACTGACTTCAGACAGTGGTCTGCGTTTGCCCCTTTTGATAACGACCGTGAAAGATAGTGGATGACCCAATAGGTAACTGTGTTACAAGCTAAGAAAAGGGCAATATGGTTTGTTGTCACCATAAATCATCCAAATGTCTTACATTTTCTAAATTTGGTCGTGAACATGAGTGATGTAGGAGCAACGGTGTTGGATGTGTTAAGACCCGTCTTCATTTGCGCTCGAAAGGCAGCACGAAACTACTCTCATTCAAGCTCTTATGTCAATCAATGACGTCACTGAAGACGTATACAGATGTTCAATGTTAAGGGCCAACAAGAGAGTGATAATTGGGGACAAAAATCAGAATTTCTTTGCCTCTGAAGATATTCAGAAACACAAACAATTGTCATAACTAATGTGATAAATAAACTTCATGAAAAACGAATGACTCACTTGATTTTACCAAATAATAAACATGAAAAAAGCTCTTAATGAATTTTGTAATTAATTTGAAGAAAAATGTGCGCTCAAACAGCCACTTAATCACAGATAATTAATTTGGCTTCAATTGCGGGGTACTGAAAAAATTGATAGTAATTTTCATTATAGAGAATAATATTGCCCTATGTTTACATTCTCGTTCTTCTCTTCAAAGGAGCTAACTGCAACAGATAATTTAATACAGAGTATTTTGATAGCTTGAAACCTTGAAAGCACCCAAATTGAATTTCGTAGAAGGACTGGGGATTTGAGCTCCAAACTTTATCAACTATTTTCCGTTATGTAAAATTCAACTCTGCAGCTTACAATCATATTTCCAACAATATACAAGGTTCTATATCGTAATTACTCCCTTTCACATATCGCAAGTACTTATTGGGATATGTCTAAATAGTCCTTCCTGCCATATGAAAAAAAGTATGTAAGTCAACACCATTAAATCACTGATGTACGCGGTCCAACGTCAGCTTAAAAGTAAGAAAAGCATAGAGGGAAACAAAAATTTAGAAAGAGTGAAATAATCTAACCGCAAATAATTAAACGTTTTAATGTTTAAACATTTGTCTCAAAGAAAGGTTGCCGGAACTATTGTCCATCACAATCAATGGGTGTAGGAGAAGCCACGAAGAGAAAACAATATTTTGACACGAAAGAGCACAAAATAAAAGTGCTGTAACAAAAAAATAATATATTAAATAATAGGAAATAAAAACTGAGTAAAAATAAGTTTTAACAAATGTAATTAATAATAAAAAACCTATGTTTAATGATGGTTAGTTTATTTGTTATTCATTATAACTTTATTATTCATTTATATTCATTACGAATGGTTACTTTATTACTTACTTTTATTTAGTAATTATTGAATTGAATTGGCCTTATTTTACGTGGCGAGACTCGGGTCATCAGGCCCGCTCTTCCGTCTGACCACGCAAATTTTGCTACGCTCCTTTCATCAACTAGCATAGAAAGGAGGTACTTCTTGGGCGAGAAATAGACGATTTGAATTTAGCTCAGAGGCGTCATTTAGGCTTGAGGATCTTTTACATGCAAGTAAAACGACTAACATGTACAGCCGGCTTTACTTCCTCTTCGAAGGAAGGTGTACGAAGGATTTTTTCGCCCTTAAAAACCCACGGCTTCGATCGGGTTTGAACCCGCGACCTTGGGTACAAGAGTCCGGTATGCTAACCTTTACACCATCGCCGCCGCAATTATGGCGTGTAATTTCTGCTGGAAATATTGAATTCATCTTGATCGCGGAATATTGTCCGGAGGACACTTGATCACGCTGCCCTCGCCAGCGTCTGCGCGCCCGGAGGCCGCGGGGGCAGACGCGCCAATCGACAAGCTCGAGCCGAGGCCGGAGCGTGCACGACGACGTCGACACCGCCCGAGCAAATAACCCACGGGCGCGATGCCCCAAGGTGTTTGAGCGGCGGCGGCGGCGGCGGCGGCGGCGGCGGCGGCGGCGGCGGCTGTGTGCGCCCCGCCCTCGATCCACAGCGCCACGACACCCGCCGCCCGCCGTCCGCCGCCCCCTGTCCCGGCGCGTCGCGACGCCTCGCCGCGACGTTCCCAGCCGGATGCCGGGGCGGTCGCCGGCGCCGCCGCCGCCGCCGCCGCCGCCGCGCCCGCCGCCGCCGCGAGCCTGCTTGTCGCTTCTGCCGCCACCACCCGGGCACATCCTCAATTTTTCCCTTTGGCCTTAAGTACGCTTTTAAGGGTCGTAAGTGAGAGTTTGATTTTCTAAGACGATTTGTTAACAAATGATTGCCAATTGAGTTGACGTTTGATACGCTGGTAATGATAACAATATCAACAGAATTTGTAATAACGTCTTTATTAGTGACGAGAATCAAGCCATAGGGCACAATCGTTCGTCTAATAACTTGTATATACATTTATACGGAGTTCAAATATTTAAAAGAGAGGGAGGTAAGTTGCAATTAGTGGTTGCGGATAGTCTCTCTTTCATTTAATTTTTTATTCGTGCGGTCGATGCTTATTTACACCTTGTGGAGATAAGTTGAAAGAAAGTAAAGAGTTAATATGAATAGTAGTAAACAAAAAACAGTTATAACAATAATGCTGACTGCTACGATAATGTGTGATAGTTTTAAGTCATTATTTTAATCACACTAATTCGTTTGTTAAATATGGCTTAAAGATCATAAAACTGCATTTCTCACAATAGTGTTTACTTCAGTGCCTTACGTTCAATTGCTAGGGTGTCGTAAATTTCAAATAGAACTACAATAATCATTGAAAAATCCCTTTCTTCGACATTTCCAATTGTGTCGTGGACTTTGAATCTAGGATAGTTTCATTTTCCTCCTGCTATTACTGGTGTGTGCATTTTTGATTACAATCGCATTCTTACACATTCCATGCAACCTCGGAATCACTATAATGTACACTCAATTAACCGCACAGACAACCTTTTCACTCTTCAGACTATACCTTCCTTCTTCGAAGGAAGGGATAACCTGCAAATGTTGGCGTAATATGTCTCTAAACACACTGCAATATTTTCCTGTGATGGTTTGCAGTTTCTACAGGCATTTGAGAACAGAAATAATTAATGATACACCAAGTCGTTCTCAGACATTCATTCTTTCCTTCTTATATAGTATTTTGAAGGACAATATTTTCAAAATTCACTATTTGTTGGTAAAAAGACTTCAGAATAATATAAAATATTTTTATTCGAGGAACATTTTCAATTTATTGTAATTATGTTGTTACAACAGTTACTGTTTTTGTTAATCAAAATTCAATTTTTGGTGGCTATTAACTACATAAGTGAGTTATTTACATATCAAAAATCGCCGAAAACACTCTGTTAATTAACCTAACACTGATAATACACACACTTTATTCGCATTTATCTACATTTTTATCGGTCCCGGATTGTGGCTTACCTCTTTATCTTAACAGAATTAAATAATGACGCAATTACTTAACCTAAACTGCTCATTATTCGTAATTCTATAACCAGCAGATGGTCCACCAGCAGCAATATCCCGCTTTTTGTCAATACACCGCAAATATGACCACGAAACCTAATGAAATGAGCTCCTCGCCATGAATCACCACGCGTTCCGCTCCACTACGAAAGCAAATCTGCCTCTCCCTCCCCCCTCACGCCCACTCCGCCGCCCCCTTCTCCCCCCACCCTTTCCAGTCTTCATTACCGTCCGTTTCTTTCCCCAGGGCCTGCGAAGGTCGGCAGCGACGACTAGTGGTCGCTGAGTAATGGCGGGCTATATCGGGCGAACGTAATGAGGTTCGGTGTAAAGAGAGAGCGATTAACCGCCGCGAACAAGCGACAGTGTTGTAAGTGCGCGCCGCTCCATGTTGCGAGAAGCCGAACCGCGCTGCTAAGTTCATTCCACCTGCCGGCCGCGCAGGTGGCGGCCGTGGATCGCCCAGTCCCTCGTGCGCGGCCCGGAAGGCGAATCGCCCACCGCGATGCAAGGGATTCCCGTTAACATCGGTCCTAGTGGTTCTCTCCGAGAAATGTTCATTAAAAGTTGTTCGTTTTATATAGGTAGACCTGGGAAGCTATTATCTATCTACTTTCTGAAGAATCTATTGCTTCAAGCGGTTTTGGTGACTTGTAGCAGAATACCAATTGCTGGCCAATTGTGTAGCGATGAATGGTCATTCTGGGTGGTACGAGGTGATTTGGGTTTGTTTTCCATTCCAAGTAAAGAAGATGAGCACAACATCTTACGCAAAGTTCCACAAAGACCCAAGCCAGTCCGGATGGCCGAGATCATTAAAGCAGTAGTGTCGCAGAGATCTCCAACCGAAGGATCGCGGATTTGAGTGCAGCCTCGCGTATGGTTGTATTTGTATTGGTCCTTTCACCTCCTATCATCACATCTTGTCACCTTCTCAGTTGCCATACAGTTAAATGCAATAGTGGTCGCTAATGGCCAAAATGTTGACGCGACATTAAATAACAAAAAGAATAGAAAAAGACAAAGATCCAAGCGAATAGAACTCAAAACCACATGCGCCTATGCTTTTTAAGACAACTGAAGTAATAATGACCCATGATAATTCTAAGAGTCTCAGAATTTTACTAAGTACATTTTAAAACGATCACCATTCAAGTATGGAAAGCTTTTTTTTAAAAGTTTGACTTTTCGAACTGCTTGTCCCTGATAGCACTAGCGAACCATATACATTTCGAATCGGCATGTTAATAATTCCATTATTACCTCGACAATACGCTTAATACCCCATCAAGTGAAAATGCTCAAGGAATTATCATTCATATTTTCATCTAGATAATATTGCTAATTTAAATATGTGAAATATAGCATTCTGAGTACTTTTCACAGAGATACACACTCACACACTGTCTTGCTCATATACACATTAATACATATACACGTTAATATACACATTAGCCGATCTACTATCTCTCTGACGTAAGGAAGGTGGACATTGTTTTCCATAAAACCATGGAATTATGGTGATCACGACTAGGTAAGTTCATAGATTATGTAATAACTTTTGTTTAAATTACATTCAAATACTTTTTGAAATACAGTGAATTTTTGTTTCTGGTGATGCTGGAATTCAAAGGTTTGGCAACATTTGTCTTATATATAAGTCTTATATCTAAAATATAATGTCTTATATCTAAAATATGTCTTCAAAATATCGTGCATAACCGTATTAACCGAGCAAATATGTAGAAAGAAATATTCGACAGCTGCCCACAGTATCTTGCTTCAACCTCGTCCATTGCTACATTTTTTACTACTACGAACTCGTTGATATTCCTTATTCTTATGTTAATTGTCTGACAACTCCTTGATCTTTCCCTCCTATTTCTTTTCCCCACTTTTCCCCACTTTTATTTACATTTCTGCTGCGCAACAACATTCTGGTCGTCATCCGCCACCTGTTTCCCCGACTGCCTGCCTATCTCTTGGAACCACCGCCCGAAGTCTCGCGCGCAGGGCGTGTAACTCGAAGCGACAGGGCTCGACGGGGGATTACAGTTGGAGCGCCACTCACCGCGCGGAGAGATGGAGAGGGGAGGGGGAGAGGAGGAGGAGGGGGGAGGGCGCGGGTGGCGACGCCCGCGGCATCCAATCCGGCTGAGGTCATCCCCGAGAATAGCGCGCCCGAAACCGCTGCTCGAGGGCGTGAAGAGTGGGGGTGGAGCCGGAGCATGGGAGGGCAAGTGGGAGGGGGGGAGAACGGTAGAAGGGGACGAGGCAGACCAAAGACTCGGAGTTGCGGGCGGGTTGTCGAATCGTGATGACGTGCGGGGGAAACTCGCAAGTTTGACGAGGAGCTTGCAAGTTGGGCCCTTCCCTCGGCAGCGATTCTTCTATCGAGAAAAAGTAGTTGGCTGATTTGGAGATCTACTCCGCAAGCCTGTAGATACGATGTTGATGTTGACGTTGACCGAAGATGTAGAAACAATAAATTTTGATTATGGAAGCAACGGAGCAGCTGCTTCATTGACTCTTTGAAATTAATATTCAAAGATTACTTGGCAGCACACAGCATAATAATGTAAGGGATAATATGATAATGAGTAATATGTAATGGATAATTTGACGAAATTGAGAAATTATTCACTGTACAACACTTGAAAACACGCTTTCAATAAATGTATTATTGTTTGTGATAATTTTGTCTCTTCTAAATTTATTATTTTAATATCCACCTTCACAGATCTAATTCAACGCATTTCAAGGTTATACGTACATAAAAATGTAAAGAATTATGTAGATTTTCAATTTTTGCTCACCTCCTTTATGCGTTGTGCAATGGCGGGTGCAATGTTTAAAGTTAGAATTTTATTTCTCAGTTTAAAAATGCAGAACGAAATCTGATGATCTGGGCTCTCCTGGTGACGCCGCGTCGATGGCTGAGGTGCCGGCCCGTTTTCCCCCCGTAGTTGTCACACCCACCTTGCAAAGGCTATCTAGTACTGAACATGTTAAACTGATATTATCGATATATAGTTCGACCCATTTTGTCGTGGAGGTCTCTCTTCTATTCGTACAACCATAGAGAAAGAAAGATACACTACTTTGTCTATGGTACAAGGCTTACATCAAACCATATTTTTTCAAACTCACAAGCATTCATCAACGAATGTGTTTTGGCGTAGATCCGAAAATCCCATTGTAATTTTGTCGAAGAACCTTTCATGAAATTCTCCAAGGCGATTCAAATTTTCTCGTACTTTTTAGTTTCCATACTAGTTTCCAGATATTATTATATTCCAGATTACTATTTATAGTAATTTTATAAAACCGTTGAGAGGTCATCCAGAACTTTACACATGTAAAGTGAATTTAGATTTCCACGCGTTATATTATTATTTCATTTGTGATTTTTTTACGGCCGGGAGAAAAAGTGCATTTTATTGTTAGCAAATAAGAGACAGTGAAGCGTTAGCTCCTTAGGGATTAAATATTCCCTGGGGATTAAATATTGTCTCCCTCGTTTACATTATGACAATGAAAACAAACAACACTTTTAATTTCCAATTAGTTTCGGGTCATACGTAGCCTTAAAAATACTTTCCATTTAATTCTTTCATGACTTCCTGACTCTTCTGAGGTGCGTGAAGTACTTTCAAAATCACTACCCACAGTTAGAGCACATTTACTCCTCAGCATACCTCTCTCTAAATCCACCCCATCTCTTGTTACAAAGCAACTAGAATATCTCTGCTTGTACTTCGGCCGAGCTTTCATGATTTGGGTTTGACAGAACAACTTTGCTAAAGTGAGCTTTCTTCTCTAGCTGCTCTAAAGATCCTCACTGTTCCAATTTAAAACGTCTTATCAAGTACACTTCTACCCCATCCTGGGTTTATATCATCATTTGACTTAATACTCCCAGGCTATATCAAACGTTCACGCTAGATTGATAGCTTCGACGTCTCAAAGTACTTTTTAAATATTTTCTTATACAAAGCACATTGTGAAGATAACATTTGGTAAAGTAACTACGCTCTTTCTTATTCATAGACACTCAAAATTATTCGTGCCAAATTTAGAAACAATAATTTCAGGGGTACTAATTTTTTGTGACACATTACACTGAACAATTTTACTTGTGTACTAAAAGAGACTGGAATTTTAAAAGCCTCATAAAGTCAATATTAAACACTCGATTGGTAATCGCACTTGACATAATTGCTTCGTTTGATAATTCTCCATTCTCATATTGAGTATTAAGGTGTCTGATGTTACTTATTTTCTAAAAAGGATATTTTTTGGAGTTTCTCTACATTTCCAGAATTTTTTTTTTCGCTTCAACTGAATCCAAAGAACTTAGGCAGTTTTTGAAGCCGGCACATCGTTTTGTTTGATGATTGAATTTGTTAGTTCATTGAAGCATCCACTACATTTGAATTATAAGCGCGACACATTTATGTATGTTTTATTTTTAATTTACTTCCTTTATATGTGGGCTGGCAGAAATTGCTGATTTATTGTAACCATTCTCACGGAAACCGCATTAAAATTAATAACACAGAATTGCGTCAAAATGTTAATGCTGTTCATTTGCGTTCCTGGTATCCGATAACGCATGTGACAGCTCTGTATTTAGTACAAATAAAAATGAAAATGTATTAAATGAGTATATTTGTTCAGTGTTTGACATTTTACAAATAAATTACGATTTGCAAATACAGCAATCCTTAGCCGCTTTGAAGTCATTTGCTACTCTATAATCAGATTTTGATATTCTGGGTATTTTATTTTGCATCCTGCCTTTATCACATTGGCATTCTAACAGTACTGAGAGACAAGTGATTAAAAATCAAACATAAAAAATTTAGTAAAAGTGTATATATTCAATTAAACAGGTGTTTAAAGAACGAGCGACTGTGATTTTAAAAATTTAGATTCAGAGAAGTATATTTGTTACACAAGTGAATAAAATTATTATGTGAAAAAAAATTGGCACTTATCATTGTGGTTGCCCATAATTTAAAATAAGGGACTAAACAACACGTAAATAGAAGTATATGTGTAGCGTATTGCCTCCTAGAACTTCTCTTTTTTGAGAACGTATTTCAATTAAATGTGCACTACTGCATTTTTTGCTTGGTAGCAATTACATTTGCAATTTCTGCAAATGTGCATGTTTTGAGGGTATGGAGAATAAAATAATATTTCACAAATAGGTAATACATAATATATTAAATGTCAAATATCAACCAGAAATGTTTGTTTACCTGTCGTCAATGATTTTGAAACATAAACCAAGAAGGAAATAATTACCTATGTAAAAAAATATACGTTAACTTGTAATCACGCCATATGGCATGGTAGGTGTCTTGTATGCAGATAGTAAGAGATCATAAATTTATTCATCGCTACCACTAAAGTGCCCGAATATGTTCCATTTTACAGTCCAATTTTCCATGTCTCCTGTTTAATCGTCTCCCTATGGTGTTCAAACAACAAACCGTTTTGTAGTCCATTTTTACTCGTATGCGTTTCGTCACAACAGCGGTGTGGGAATGTGGAAAAGGGAATGTACCTACCCTTCATTTTCCTGTCCAATTGTTGGTCGTTATCGTTCGGGAAATACCAATTTTAGCCTGGTCCCGACACATGCGAGGGCACGTCCCTACCCGCCCGGTTGACAAGTAGTTCCGCGCGCGTCAACTACTTAGATTATGAATTCTGTAAGCGCAGTGCATTATCTCTCCCGGGGAATGGTGGTGATATTCCTCTCCCGCTGGAACGTAAGATCCAACGTTAAACTACACGTCAGCTTCTGGCTTTTCCTCCTGCTGGTATCTTCCCCAAGACGGACGAGCATCAAGCTTCCTACTGGTCTCCCAATGTGTGTCGCGCGCGCGCGCGCGCGTGTGTGTGTGTGTGTATGTGTGTGTGTGTGCGCGCAAGGGGAAAACAATGAAGACGGAAAGCTCGCGCACGGTCGGTGGCCCGTTTGTTAGGGTAGTGCTCCGTCATTCGTCTGATATTGATCGACGGAACCTCGGAAAACTATCGATCAGAGCAGCCGGCCGCTAAAATTCTCCATTAAACAGAGGTGGAATTCTATTCAGCTCTGTATCTTCTGTCAAAAATCCGCCACCGTCGGGACCCGAACCGAGAACCGCCCGGTAAACGACCCGGCAAATGCAACGGTGTTGCCGTTTACCTATATCAGTCTGATATTGTGGACGAGAGTGCTCGGTTACGCGCTTAGGCGTCCAGGATAATAGCAACCACTGCAAGTTTGATTCATTTACATATCTTTTAGCAAGAACACATGGGTTAAACATGGACTAACCAATAGGTCATCGAAATAATAAAATAATACTGATCCATGAGCCTTGAAGATACATCTAGCTTCATAATCCATTCGAATGTGCTCTGTGTCAGATATATAAAATCCGATGCTTGTCCCGTACACGCTGTGACACATCTCTCCACCAAGTGACACAGAATCTGGGAAGCACGAAATTCACAGTCCGGCGACAGCACCGCGCCCCTTGAAGACGCTTGCCGCACATCTCCCTTATCCAGTACGTTTGCGGATCGCCGTTTTCATTCACACGTATAGCGACGCAAATCAAATCCTGAAGGCATTTGGTGTTGTTAAGAAAAGTATGGGTTGCTGGAGGTTCAATATTCTAAGGTGTTAGAATTTAAAAATTATTTTCGTTCAAGAACGCAGCAGTTTCAATGTATGGTTTCCGTGATTTCAGTCACCACTGCGCGTATTCTGGCGAAATTCAGTAATCGGCAGGTTTCGCTTCTGCCAGTTGTACCCGGAAAAATGTTGCCAAAATCACGAGTTTCTCCTGTCGGATAAAAGGGATCGGACGAAACCGTGTCACATCCCCAGTACGGGGGGGGGGGG
>BOPP01000003.1:12224221-12276193 GCA_017312745.1 Gryllus bimaculatus | reverse complement strand
AGTCGCCACGTCGTCGTGTGCGCCTTGACAAGCAGCAGCTGCCTGTGTGCGCCAGAGACGCGTAGCGAAGCGATCCGCCGCGCCGCGCGCGCCGCGCAGGCGCCGACGTCTTCCGTAGCGAAAGCGGAGCGGCATCGCCACGCGCTGTCCGTTCTCGTCCAGGAGGAGTACGGAAGTTAAACAGAACCCGACCGGCCGAAAAAGATCAATGCTCTGCGCTGCTCTGCAAGCTCTTGAAAACACCCTCGTGGGTAAAGCGGAAAAGGTATCGGTGAGGATGATGTAAACATAACGTGATATTGAAATGTAAAATGGAATCGCGTTCGTTGTCAAGTCAAACAAATTGATGGTGCTGAGAATATTGTTGATTCATCGGCACCTGAAGATTTTTGTCGGCAATAGTAATAATACATTCACAAAACAAAAATCACACTTGAAAGTAGATGCATCCTGAAAACACTATACGAAACCCATCGGATTTCGAATATTATAACTATCGCCATGCCCGAGAAGAATATGAGAAAATATTTAAGTTCTTTATTTTATGTGATCCAAACTTTAAAACCTTACAGATGCCTATTTTTCTGCTTGAAGATTGTGATAATTTTATACAAAATGCCCGAGGAATGAACTTATTTAATAGTCAGGTCTTTACTAAGTTTTGTAATTGCTACCCAGATCATAATGTTTATTTGACTGTCTATTAATTAAATTCTGTCTATTAATTTTCACAATTTAACGATTTCTGGCATGGCGGAAGAAATGGACTAAAACACAATCCCTTATCATTTAAATAAACATATTAGAACCTTTAGCATAGATTTTCTATGGCCAATCTCACCAATTAAATACCTAGAGGTCCTGGGGCATTTCATGACTCAATGATAACGCAATATTAAAAGGAAAGGCAAGGAACAGCTACTATCCTTGATCTTAAACGTTACTGAAACGAATTTGACTTGTGTTAAGGCTACCGCATGAAACATTCTCCACACGTTTCTCTGAGAAGCTGAGAAATCTAATTGGATTTTTTTGGCTTTAAAAGTCACTAACAACAAGTGGTCGATCTTATTTACAGCGAAACACCATCGCGTTAACGCAGTAAAAACTACGAAGTGGTTGGCATGACTACATTGAGAAATAGTCAACATCTGAGCTATAGATCACTCAGTATTTTTCTCTGAGCTTTCTGACGTTCATCCTCTCGCGGTGGGAAATAAATTACATCAGAATATGAAGCAGCTGCTCATTACTTGGTAGGCGCTTGCAGAAGGTTACTGAAGTGGAAATTCGCTTCTGACCATCGTTGCCTAACGACGGTGACTAATTAAATTCCGAGGTATGGAGAGACCAATGCAACCTCCAGAGGACATCCGGTGACCTGTTTTCTGCAGAATACAAGTCTTCTGGGGCGACTACCCAAGGATCTGAGACGTTGCGTGAGCAGCGGTTTAAGCAATGGAGATAAGAATCAACGCCGGCTTTATCGCAAACTTCATTGGAGTGAAACACTGCAACTATTCATTCTCAGGTGGAAGTAATTATTACAATTCACATATTTATGCTATCGCCAATAAACCAAAAACGAGACTCAAATTTGCAATGATGCAGATTCGAGTATTCATTATTTAAAAGTTTGTTAAAGTGATCTAACTATGGCACTCAGTTACATTTAACTTTATGCACCCATTAGAATATAATCAGAAATATTTGAAGGTAAACAAAATGATTCAAATCTCTTTCAAAATTTTTATTTTATAACTTGTATTAATAGCAATTTGAATTAAAATTGCAAACAAATCATGCGTTTGCAATTTTAATTTTTAGTTTGATCATATAGTACAAAATAGCCAACCGTACAGGAAATAATTTTTGTGAATCAGTTGCACTTAATTCACAATTTTTTAAAAGATATAACGTTAGGTACTGTAACGTGAATTTGTGAATTTAATTGTTTGTGATTGTGTTTATATGATTAACCTTTTGTGCTATTTTAGCAATTTTCTAGTTATTTTCTCGAGTTTTATTTTTTAATTTACTCTCTCTCATTTTCACAAACTATTTTTACGTCCGCTTTAGTACTCCTGAGTTTTAGAAGTGGACCAAAAATTCCTAGTTCATACCATCTGGTAAAAATATGGACGTTAGAGTTTAACGGACCAATTTTAAATTGTAGACGAAAGATTTAATAATTTGTATCTCGTCTGATCAATATAAATATATAAATGTACACTGAATAATAGTATTTAATTTTCAAACGACTAATCAACATGCATTGCGAAAACACTGTTGTACAATTGGCATGTAATAAAAGAGACCTGGACTGTGATGACGCACAGACTTACTTTATCACGGTATCACAGACCCTGTTCTCAGATTCATTGGGTTGAGTGGAAATATAATTATATATGCATTACTTTCATCAAAAGAACATTAATAACTATGTGATGGTTGAAGGAATGAATATAGCATTTACTACTCAGAAGCAAAGTAAGGCACCTGCATCAACGACATTATTTTACGAAAGAGATCCAACGGAAAATAAGGCGAAACATCCCTACTGATTAATCCCAATTTACCACACAATTTATCATTAAGGTGTACCTCAGAATAAATGTTACGAACTTCTAGTATATGTAAAAGGTCGAAGATGATCTCTTTTTGCCAAGAACGTATGATGGGAAATTTTATATAAAGAAGTTACGCATATATCATTTGCACTGATGGTAGGCAACTTATTTTTCAATCATGATTAGCAGGTCACGTTCCGAAGCGGTCAAACATTTTTCGTTTCCCGACAAACGGCAATGCATGTAGAGTTGCTTAATAATCATTGGGAAGTTGTAATATTATGTGTAACTTCTTTATGTCATATGTCCTACCACATGCCGTGTTCTTTGGCAAACAGTAGTCATCTTAAACCTGTCTACATGTCCTAGAAATCTGTAGCATTTTGAAGTTGTTTGTACAATGTTGATTTTTATGTAAAAATACAAATAAAAATGTAACTCTTAACAGCCAGGTATATATTTTAAATATTTCAATCTGCTTCTATATAGTATTCCATCCTTCAAAGCGCGTAGATCGATACATTCTAGACCATTTGAAATGAGCTGACAGGAAATAATGTTTTGTAAAGTTTTGCTATTCCCACTACATTTCATTCCACTCCTTAGGTATTAGTGCTACCTATCCTGTCATACCCTGTAACATGTGTGACAAACTCGTAACATTTAAAAATCTGGTGGTCCTGAATATTTAAAGTGATAAGGGTGTTTGCGTTTTCATCCTTTTGGTAGTACATTAAAGGGCTTGAAACGCAAATGTGACTTGTATAGGATGTGACAACACTACAATTTTTGGTTAGGTATAAATATCATGTATTAAATATCAAGTCAATATTTTGTTATATTTTAAGTATAGCGTTGTTTACAAAAGTGATTTCGTAAATAAAAAACACACGAGATACCTTAAAACTAGACTTATGATGGTTTCCATCAGTTCTGTTGTCTTGCGCGAACTGAACGTGATATTTAAATTGACGTAAACAGGAACAAGCCATAACTCCGTTCATTAAAAACATTTACCGGCGAAGTAAATAAACACAAACATTAATATTAAATACGGTTTTGGACCGCAAAATTACTTCCCAACAAACATTAAAATAGTACTATCGTCTCCACCCCCTCCCGCCCAGATCGACGTCGTAAGTAATCACGTGTACTCCAAAGCTCGCCGTCGGCTAGCTCGCGCTTGATCTCTACATCTTTTCGCAACAACTAAATCGCCCTCCCTTGACCCACATTTTTCAAAACCCACTTTTACAAGCGCGACCTTGAGTGGAAATGAATGAGTTGGAGCAAAATACCTCGCTGCCGAGCGGCGTCCCGTCGCTCGCCCTCACGACGCCCGCGGGCGACGCTCGCCCGCGGCGACCGACTGCTTGCGGAAGACGCCCCGCGCCTAGCTCTGGGCCCGCTTTCTCTCGTTATCCGCCTCTGCACTGCGTGGCGCCGCCGAGAAGATAGAATTAAAGACAGAAATAAAGGAAATAAGAAGGAAAAAGGAAATAAAGGAAATAAAGGAAGAAAGGAAGAAGGAAATAAAGAAATAAAGAAAGAAAGGAAGGAAGGAAGAAAGAAATGAAAGAAAGAAAGAAAGAAAGAAAGAAAGAAAGAAAGGAGGGAAGGAAGGAAAATAACGAAGAAAATAGAAGTACAAGGGGTTACCGAATTCAATCACAGACATCTCGTCTGCTTTCTTAAAAGCATCCCGAATACTCTTAAAGAAATGACAAAAATTTGAGAGACATTTTACAAACATATAATGGGCCTCACGAATGCTTGTATGACCGGAGAAATGAATGGACATGGCGGGTGTACAGAATATGCGTGAGCCGAAACAAAAATAGTTTTAAGAACAGAATGCAAATGGCAGATATTTCACTCATACCTTCGTTAAGGGTTGGTGACGCGTGCTACGTGTAACAAATGGAAGAAAGACGCATTTTCCTGAGAAACTTGAAAATGTCAGATCCCACTATTTACTCCCGAACGTGTTAATTTACAACAACCGCAAGGGATTTTTTCGTGGATGTACACGAGACCTTGTTATCACAGCTGGACATGTGAGCTCCCTATTCCGCGGTGCTTGGAAGGGCAACTGCTTGAGAAACGACAAATAGCTCGACAAACAACTACATTACATGGGTTATTCCACTCGTGAAATTAAATCAATAGTGTTTAACCATACATACAAAATTCCCCAATCAGGGCGGTGCATCTCAAAACGTTTATCGCTTTTTCTATCCGATTTTTTTACCTCTTCTACCTACTGCCCAATCATAAACTGTGACTCATCTAAGGAGGCGATATACATCGATCACCATGTCGATGTCCTATAAGCAGCGGATGTAATATAGCATAACCTCTTTGATTTTAACATGAGCTTTCATTTATTTTCAATATTTGGCGAATTTAGGAACTCTGATGGACATAATTTCACTCCTGAAATAGTTCTATTAAATACCACTCGTGCTTTGGAAATTTTCATATAAATCCCCTCCTCGCTCCGTGAGTCGGGAATTTATCAACAATTTCCAAAACACTTATTACCCAGGATAAATGGAACATGATAAATATAACATGTGTGTAATATGCTGTAGGAAAAAATGATTCAAAATGTTGTAAGTGCAAGCGTAGTTTGGCTAATACAACGATTTTTCCTCGCTTTGCTTGCGCATTGGCAAGTCAACAAGAAGTTTCAACTATCTGCTTGCGCCACAAATGACACATCCTAACGCTACATTTCCAATGCAGTTTAAGCCAAATTACAGACCCGGCTTAACTTCACTCCAGAATAGTTATATTACTCGCCCATGATTTCTTGAGCCCTCGCTTCGGTAGTTGCGAAAGAAGAGGGAGTTTGGTTATTTTGACAAAAGTAATTTTACATCGAATTTGCAGTTCGTTTTTCCGTGCAAAATTGTTCCAATTACACGGGAGCGAAAATTTCTAGTTATCAGATTATATTTAAAACGTTCGTTCCATCATTTATTCTTAATTCAACTAATATTAGCGAAGGAGTGGGTGTAGGTATTCCCTAGCTCAAGAAAATGTGCGCGTATAATACGTTACCATTTATTCAACCAGAGCCATCTCTTCACAACATTCCACACATGTTCCATACGCTTCGTGTGTTGGGTGGAAAGAAGGCAGTCGCCCGCAGGCCCGGCCCGTCGCCGCCACGGCGTGCCCGCCGTTCCGCCAACAACTGCGAGGGTAGTCGCCCTCAAAGGGACCGGAGTAATTTTTATAGTGGCCGCGCCGGCTTCGGCGCCAGAGCCTAATGGCCGCCCTTTTGTGGCGTACGTGGAGGCCGCTGCTGCGGCTGTCGCCCGCACAAAGCCCTGCTCCGCGCCGTGCCGCATCTCGTCTCCTGTCGCCCGGGCGAGTTGTGGCGGTGCCTCGACGCGCGAGAGAAACGGACGCGCTGCTGGTTAAAGAACGGCCGAGAAGATGAAAAGGACACGGAAACCCTGGACGCAGGAGAGGGAGAATACGGGAAAGTCCGACGGAAATGGGAACCGAGGATGAACAGGAGGGGGAGTGGCAGAGTCCAGAGGAGGTGGATTAAAGTGATAACCTAAGCACGTAAGTGTGAATGGAAAACCCAAGGGAAGGTATGCAGGACGGGAAGGAAGTATCTTGTGCGAGGGGACGGAACGATATATTAGAGAACATCCGAGATTAATGTAAGGCTGGGGAACAAAACTGTGAATGTGAAAAAACCATGAGAGAGATAGAGATAAGAGAAATAGCCAAAGTGTAGGAGGAACCAATTAACGGAGAAAAGCTGAGAGGAAGGTTCAAATAGAGAGAAAGACTTCGTTGATTGACTGTGAGTCCGAGCGCGTCAACTATAAAGGTAATTGGTCCCATTAGTGTAGTGCATGATTTTTTATTGCGAGTGGGGGCGGTGATCTTTCTCCGCTGTTTGAAAGATCCGATACCCACCTACGTCGAAGCGCGGGGAATTTCCTCTAACCAGGTATCTCCCACCAGCCACTGCCCCAGCCGGGACGAGCACTAAGCTCCCAACAAGTGTATAGTGTAGTACATGTGAGTGTAGGTGTACGCAAGTAAGGAATGACGATAGAACAAGAAACAGGAATTTCTTTCGTGCGTGAATTTCTAATTCTTGTTTGGAGCAAATCTGGACATTGGAATTCATCAATAAAACAAAATTTTGACGAAAACAATGGATGGCTAATTCTTTTCTTTGCAAATTATTTTTATAAACAAAACTATGAAGCAAATAACTGTAATGGTGATTATTGCAATTAGAAACAACTTAATAGAGATCTTATGAAGCTACCCGAAAACTGAGCACAGGAGAATACATTTCTCGCAGCCAAATTTAGGTTACAAAAAAATAAATGTGACAAAAATATCATTGAGAAGAGAAATCTGATGCACGATATTGCCAGATATTTAATTAATCCTCCAACTTTACAAAATAATATATATGAGCACATATTTCTAGAAACTTAGAAGCACAGGCACATGTAGGATAATAACTTTAAATATCTGTTTGTATGGGTGTGCCATTTGCTGGCATGAAAAAGTCAAAATTACATTCCGAGAATCTCCATGAATGGAATTGATTGCGTATTCTTCGAATGACAGGACATTTAACACTATCGTTCCGTTTTTGTCTACGTCTGGTTATTTTCATTACAATTGTATCAAAAAACCGGCAGTAAGCTAACCGTAGAAAAACTGTGTATTATGTATCTTCCTCATTACACAAAATCATCATTCAAATCTCTTTGACCCCTTCCAGGCATAATAATATACTTGAAAAAATATCGGGGATTTTTATGGTAAACTCTTGAAATTGAAATATTATGAGTGTGTGTGTGTTATATATATATATATTATATATATATATATATATATTATATATAATATATATAATACATACATACATACATACATACATACACACATATAACGTCGTATTGGAAAATTGTGAGGCTTTAATATTATCTTTGTAGTTCAGACTTGCTTTTGAGATGATGCAGAAATGTATCATAACATCAAACAGATGTATTCATTTGACAGTTATTTAGGGTATTCTTATTAACGATGAAAATACCTAAATAAGACATACTTTTCTGTAACAGTTCACTTTATTTTACTCAAATCTTCATCCGAATATATCATTACACTTTGTAAAAAGTAATTACTCATTTGTAAAAGACAAGATCACAAAGCCAAGGATGAGTCTCATTAGAAAATCTCTTTAACGTACGCAAGGATACAAGGTTCTGGACGCATACTGTCCTCTCCAGCAATTGCGAGGAACATTGGATTTTATAAACACAAAGGCAGCGGTATCTGTCGCTCGCAGGCTTCAAATATTAATATAAGCATGCTCGAGAAAGAGATGACAGCCCAAACTAATTAAACATCTCTTCACAAACGCTGTCACCGTTCGCCGAGCAAGCCTTCTGTTTTTAGAGACAGTTTTTGCTAATGTCTATACCGGCATACTCTATACACGCAGAATATCCTTCGTCACCAAATTACGTACACTATTAATCACTTCGTTTCTATATTGATACATAATTGTACAAAAATTTAATTTTGTACATTTATCTTACGTAGCATGATTACATGGCAGAAATTGCCAACAGGAGACCTTTACATTTTACATTTTTCATTCCTATCTAGTGTTAAATCTTTGTGAGCAACATGGAATGTAGCGCACCTGGCACCTATTGAATCAACGTTCAACACCAGGTGACTCCAAATGGAAGTCAAAGTGGAGGACAAAATAGATTCGGGTGAAGTGTTCTTTTATTTGTTTCGAAATCTACCTCTTCTCCATCATCATCATCATTATCATCATCATGCATGAATGTATGCATGCATGCATTACCATCATTTAGGTTTTCACCTCTTTCATTGATGGTTTCTCTCGCAATACTGCAGCATTCATCTCGTAGGAACTATCTCGTAGGAGCTATCGAGTAGCAAACCAACTGAGGAACAACGCTTTTCAGTAGTCTCCCTGTAATGAAATTTTATTTTAAATAAAAATGATTTTTCTTAATTTGAATGTTTTCTTATTTTAGTACTAATTTTCTATTGAATTAACTGAGGTCATTTATTAAAATAACACATTAATGTTGTTTCTGTTTGTTTTCAGGTGAGTACATTGTGCAGCTAGGACACCTGTTCTAATGTTCATCTCACATGTGAGTACAGAAATGCCGTTTCTTTAGAAATCATAACTAATTCACAATACAGATTACAAACGAAAGTCCAAAAACGTATTGTCGACGAAACATTTATATTCAAAATTCAGATATGTATAATTAAAAACGTGTCATTTTTCAAAATGTGTCTTATTTAAACCTGTTAATAAAATATTAACAAGCTTGAGTATTAATATATATTACTTATTTTAAATACACACCAAAGTTGTCGGAAAACAAAGCTGCTTCTGGTTATGTGAAAGGTATCTAAGGTTTTGTTAGATACCCAGGAACTCGCGGAAAATCCTAAATCAATTAAACATTTTTGATTTTGGCTGAAAAGTGCAAATATTAGTTCATATTAATTCACATTTCAAAAATGACATGAATAAAAATATGAATAAAAGTGAAGATGATGTATGCGTCTCTTGAAAAGTAGCGGAGGAGGGATCGCCCTCCAGGCTCTGTATAACGTGGCTTCTCGGGGAAGACAACGGTCAAGAGATGCCACATGGCTGGCTGCTTAGGCGTTTGTAGGGACCCTGCTCGAATGCCATCACTCGTCACCAGTACCGATCTCACTGAACGACAGACGTCAAGGTTGTCGATGGTTACTAAAGGGACTCAAATCAAAATGTTAGCCTATGCGTTGCGGAAGTTTCTTTTTTTCTACTACCACGATCACTATCAGTACGGTCGGTACCAACGGGTCGAACAGAGTGTCGTGACTCTCACCCCGCGGTAAGACAATATTATTTTCTTACAGCAACAGCGGTGTAGAGGTACTGAAGAATATTCGACATATAAGATATGCGTTCGCATCAAGGAAGCCTAGAATACGAAAAACGATAATAGAGTACAGCTTGAAATCATATTTTTTAACCGTGTTGTTGTAGCTGTTCTGAAAAAAAAAGTTGTGCTCAATAATACCTCCCTGCAGTTTCCCTCCGACGACCTCTTTTAACTTAGACAACTAACTACTTTCTTCTTTTAGGGCAGGAAGTTACAATTTTTTTCAGTTATTGACTCATTTTAGAGCAATAGTCGATCCTTACGTTTTTCTCTGTAGTGTACAGCAAACTACGTATTTTTAGCACATTAATGTTACATAAATTGCTTTAAGGTAATTTTCTAAAAAAAAGCGTGAAACAGTATATGGATAAGAGCTATTAGAATTATGTTTTATTATTGTTATACTATTAAAATTGTTAATTTTACAAGTATAAAATTGACCGCAGAAGCAAAATCACAAATTATAATTGCAAAAAGATGAATTTTTATTCATGTAAATGATATTAAATTCGAAAAGAGAAGCAAATTTGTATTTTGTTATTTTATGAAAGCAAAAGGGTTTTTACATTTAATATTTATAAATTTCAATAATGCATATTGTAATCTATAGCATCTTGATTATACCGATCAGTCGATATAGCAAAATTGGATCCCGAGTCCCAAATAAACTCTTGATCATTACTAACCCCCGTTTAAAATATCTTCGATTCTTAGGGAGTCGACACTGACACCGCTTTGGGAAGCCCTACTTAAGGTTTTCAACTTTGGTATCGCTGGGTTAACAGGATTCTCATTTGTTGTCCGCCCAGAGCAACCAAAGCCACTCTTTGGCCTCAAAGTTATAAATATTCAATAACACATGAAAACTTTCTCATGAATAAGAAGCAACGATGCCTTTGCTATGGCAACTTCGCGTGAGAGATAGCGCAGTGCGCAGCGTCGCTCTTTGAAAGAAACAACCAGCCTAGCGCGACGAAAGTCATTTTTCATCTCCACAATTCAAAACTTTACACGAGTCAGCCTGGAACGTGGAGTCGCATAGTTCCTGCGTAATACTTTTCTATAGATACGTCTTTGCCAGCTGGTGCAGTTTAGTGCAACATTTTCCTTATTGCCGCGATCTTCCTCAACAAACGTTAGCGCTATGATTTCAAATGTAGCCACTTTCCAACTACGTCGTCTCAGTAACTTAGTTTTAGGCGTTTGGCACAGTCTCAGGAAATGCATTTGTTATAAGTCGTGCGCCTGCCCATGAATAATTTCCTCATTCAATCGTCTTTGTATTAAATACATGTTGATTTACAAAATTTTAACGCCAACGAAACAATTATACATTTGATATCCGTGAAGTTAAATTTCAAATTTTATATCTAGAGAAAAGAGATTTGATCTGGAGATTATTTTTTTAATAATAACTATTATTGTTATTATTTGTCATTTTTTCAACAACGTATTAATTAAATTCTCAGATAAAACGAGATTTGGCACAATAGCTTCAACATTGCAAACTTCGCAATACTAAATAAAGTTTTTTGATGAATTATATTTATTTGCAACTTTTTTCTACACAAATATTAGGCAAATGGTTTAATAATAATATTTACAAGAGTGAAAATGTTACTTAACAGCATCAGTCCTATTTAAATAAATCAGTATGTTATGTCAAGCGGTTTATGACGCTGTAGTCTTCTTATTTTTTCACTATTGTGTAATTGATTGATAGCAAGATGCTTTGGACGATTTTCCAGTCTTGTGTGGTATTTATGACAGGCGTTATTTCTTCTTTGATGGTCTTGGTTTAAAGGTCGTTATGGAGAACTTCACTGCAGACATACCAGTGTGCGTTTGTTACTAATGGAAGATATTTGGACTGGAATCGCTGAAGAATTTTGATGTTGAAATCGTTGGCTGAGCCCCAACGTTGAATGTCATAAGTCCATATGGGTT
This sequence comes from Gryllus bimaculatus, assembly GCA_017312745.1. Taxonomy (NCBI): domain Eukaryota; kingdom Metazoa; phylum Arthropoda; class Insecta; order Orthoptera; family Gryllidae; genus Gryllus; species Gryllus bimaculatus. The sequence goes on along the minus strand of BOPP01000003.1, from coordinate 12,264,690 downwards.
GCCGAATACTTTCATTACTTTCATATATAAGTATTATGTTTGACAGTGATAGGAGTGTTAACCTTTTAGTCATTGGTAGTCTGTCGGTTCTATTTTTCTTTTTTATATGAACCTTCCACGTTAATCTTCTATCTAAATTAACACCAAAGTATTTAACTTCGTTATTTTGAAGAATCTGTTAATCTTTATAAAGAGAAATAATATTTTCATTCTATTTCGTTTACTATTAGACTAATAAATAACAAAATAATAAACAAATAAAGTATTATCTTTTACTCGCACTGTATTCTTATACAAGACTGTGATCCATTTATATTGTAAAATATATGTTGAATCAATGCTAACACTTTCTACTCACAGGCAGCGAATCACATCATATTTAATACGTATATACAACTTTTACTAAAGTCAGTTTGCGTCTTCATAAATTACGTAAGAGAAATGTATGTTTCGAAGCCAACATGTTTTAAAATTAACTTTGTATTATTTTTTGCATTGAAGATCATTTTAACATTTACCCTGATACCTTGAAACTACACGAGTTGATATCTGTAAGTTAGTAAATTTTATAAATTTCATACGCTTAATTTTTTAGCATTCTCGAGGGTAGTACAACAATGCAGTTATATCTGTGCAAATTACTCGAGTTTCAAATAAATACTTAAGCAATACGCATTAGAAATAAATTTAATATCCAATAGCTACCTTCGTTGCTATGTCGTCACATTGTCTTGAAAGCTCTCCCTATCATTCTGCGATCTCTCGAGAGGTGTTCATTATCTAGAAGCTCGGAGTGGATCCCCTTGAAAACGGTCGTTCCGTAATCTAAAGGGAAGAGGTGTGAATTTGGAAGCCCCGTCGCACATTCAACAAGTTTCTCTTAACAGTTACGCTTCATGGCATCCACTGGCGAGTCCACCTTTCCTCTCTCCCGTCTATTTATTTTGTTTTATGAAAGAGCCTCCACATCATGAGAAGGCCGGGAGACTACTAACACCTGTTCCGACGTCGATTTTTTGCTTTCTCCTCCTCTCGCAGTTGTCCATCACTCAACATGCACAAAACCTCGCAGAGAACAACTGTGTAAATTTTTGCTGGAAGTCATCGTGTGTGAGGAGATATATTACTACCTTTCAAGATTAACAAGTTCTCAGACGACTGAATTATATTCAGGTTGAATTTTCTAAATCACTCCATTTTCGCTTTGAGGAAATGATACACGAAGAGCGATCACAATGTGTGGCAGAAGCTATTCAATATATGATACTCGCAGCTTTTAGAGAAGAAATATTTATATCGCTGAATTTCCATTGCGCGCAGATGTTGAATGAAATGCAGCCTCTGGCCATGTGAGAGTAGTTAATGGTTTTGTTAGATACCCAAGAACTCGAGAAAATTGTAAAACAAATAAAGATTCGATTTTGACTGACAAATGAATATATTTGATTGTGTTATTCAGCCAATACTCATACTGTGCGTAACGACTGAATTCTGAAACTCAGAGAGTCAATGAAAATGGCACAGTTAATGTCGTCCGACAACACGGCATTAAGAAAGAGCAACACTCTCATTAAATATTTGCTATTCACGTAATGCGATGTTGTACCGCATTTTCCTTATATTTTTTGCTGGTAAAAAACTGTTGTACTGTGAATAATAATTTGTCAATGTAATACTCGAGAAGACTCTTTGGTAAAATATATAATTTGTTTTATACGAGAATATTTTATGTGGTGTTCATGAGATATTTTTATGTTACCTTTTGTAAAACCATTTTGTACCTTTTTATACCATTTTGTACAGCATATTTGCTAGTCCAGTCTAAATTACTAATATCCAATGCGCGCAGAAATTGGAAGAAAACTAATGACTTCCTCTCCGGACAAGTAAGTGGTGTCTATGGTGGTGTTAGATATTCAGAAACTCGGAAACGTACAAAAACGTTTATCGACTATTATTTCTGAAGCAGCATTTTTGCTACACAAGACACTAGTAACCCCTATTTCGTTTTTATTAAGTTAACTATTTTAATTAAGAAATGGGACAGGCAGAAAGTTGTCCTCATGGGCAGCAAGGATAGACGTCAGCGCACTCCGGTGCGAAGCGTAATGTTTAGAAACGCGAATCTGCGAGTGCCAAGTATCCGGAATGTATATTGGCGGCCCATGACATAACAGTCGCCCGTGGATTGCGCTCATGTTTGAGCAGGTCTCGATATTAACAAGCTTTCCACCAGCTGTGTTATATCGAGTTTGAGTTCCCTCTCGCAGTCGATTTGCATTACGAGCACCAAAACAAAAGAACAGCACCAAACAAAAACAAAACAAACAACAAAAAAATGCCGCGTCTAATTCCCGCGGTCGCCGGCGGCGGCGCTGGCGGCGGCGGCGGCAGCGGGGAGTGACCGGAGCCCGCGCCGGGCGGTCTACCGCTGCCGCGCGCGCCGTGCCTCGCCCGCGCGTCTCGCTGGCGTATCGGTGGTGGCGCGGGGACGCCGCGGGGCGTGGAGGGTACGGAGGGGGGTGCCGGCACGCCGGTTACGTAGATGCACCCGCGGCGCCGGGACTGGTTTTGCGCGCGACGGCCGCCAGCCTCGGCAGACTCGCTGGCGACGGGCGCGGCGGGCGGCGGCGGGCGGGCGGCATGGTGCGGAGGCGGACGCCAGCGGTGGAGGCGATGGCGTTAGAAGTGGAAGGTGGGGAGGAGGTGGCGGCTGCGTAAGAAGTGGAGATGAGTCGGTGTGTGGAGTAAGCGTGTTGAGATGAAGAGAAGGGTAATCTAAGGTGGCAGGGGTAGAGATGGAGATGGTGATGCCGTCGAGATGGAGGCGGCGCGGCGACTAGAAGTGAAAAGAGAGATGTTCGGCGTCTGCGGAGGGAAGTGGGAGAGGTGGCGTTTGGAGACGGTAGTGACTAGCAGTGAGAACACTGTGGAGATAAGTAGATAAGGCTTAATAGAATGTAGCAGGGCAGAGGTGGAGTCAGCGAGAAGAATGCGACGCAGATGGAGCTGGAGGCGATGATGGTGGAGGCAACGTCGACGGTTCGAAGTAGCAGCGGAGGCTGCGTTGGCGATTGAGGAGGGTTCAATGCGAGTTGTAAAAGTGAAGGTAGAGGGATGGAGGAAACGAACATGTGACGGGTGGCTAAGCTGAGGCGGTTGTCGAGAGGGGTAGCAAGTGAGAGCTACTGTGTGATAATAGGAAGATTTTCGTGTTGGCGATGGCAGAAGGGGTTGTGGAGGAGACTGCGATGGCAATGGTGGGTGGCAATGGTGTCTGTGCGACGGCGGCGGTGGAATGGAAGATGGAAGCAAAGTCACCCGGTCGTGGTGGCGGCGGAGGCTGCGTTGGGCGATTACGGTTGCAAGAATTTGAGTGGAGGGAACGGGCGACGCTTGCGAAGGCGAGCAGAAGAGGTGGGGGAGATGGAATAGGGGGATGGAGGCATGGATTGTGGGTGCGACGGTCAACGCGAAGACTGTGGCGGTGGTGCACGGTGGCGTCCGCGGAAGAGGCGCGCAGAGAGGTGACGTAGTGGAGGCGGTGACGGTTCGTGAAGCGAGGGGCAGGTTGGAAGGCGGGATTCTAAGGCGGAAGTGTTTCGTAGCATGCGGTGGCGTACTGGATAGAAGAGCGGATAAAAGCGTAGGCCCTCGGGCCGCAGTAAGTGCTTCTTGCTTGCTCGGAGACATGCCATCCTAGATACAGATCCAAAGTTTCGGCCGTGATGCTGCGACTTTGTCAGGGGCGATGCCTGAGGAAGGGAGAGGGAAGAGAATGGGGCAGTGGCGGTGGCGTGGGCGGTGGCGGTGGAGGCGGGCAAAGTGACTGAGGGGGATAGCGAACCGGAGTAGTGTGGAAGGCTGGAATGTTGATATACCGAGACACGAGGAAGCACGGTGGCAGGAGTCCTGGAACGACAGTCAAGACTTCGGACAAAAGGCAATAGATATGTTGATGGAGAGGGGGGTGACGTGGAGAAATAAGGGCGGCCAAACGTGGCAAAGGAATGTGTTTGGAAAAAGGAGGGATGAAGAACAGATGTTCGCGGATAAAATGGGGAAATCACCTATAGACGAGGCAAACCGAGAGGGAAATAAAACGAAGTTAATGAAATAGTATATGTTGTTGCAAGTGCTCCTTGTTTAAGACGGTTTGAAAACAGCAGGAAGAAGGAAATTCATTAAGTGGCGCTCGACACTTTCATTTTAGGTAGTAAATAAGATGACAATGGAGAAAGGGATACAAGCCACGTTGGCGCTGTGATGGCACAGAGAGTTATTGCTGCTCAGAAAGCGCCTAAGGTATCCTGGGGAAGAAAAGCGGTCGACAGGCTCAGGAAAGGCAAGGTCTTCCGAAGAATACACCGAGGAAAACCAGACCTTTTTAAAATTCCAGAGAATATTCCTTTCTAAGGAAACGTATATTCTGAGACAGCGAGCAGAGTTATTTGCAATTGAAAAAATGGCAAGAGAAAATGTGACTATATTCAATCGAGAGAATTGAAACATCGATAAAATTAGCTCGGGGGGGGGAGCAACGTGTCTGGTGAGACTTAAATGGTTGGGAACATGGAGCTGGAGTAACTGATAAATATACACAGTGGCGACGAAGGAGAAATACGGATGGTAGGGTATCGTACACTAGAGCAAGCGTTGGAACTGGATCAACCGCGCACCGAACGAGGGTTTAGTGAACTACAGCGTGGGAGAGATGGTTTCTTTCGTGTGTAATTCCAAGCATGTTGAAGAAGTAAATAAACAATGCTGGAAGGGAGAGGGCGTTGTGCGGATCGAAATGCTGATTTATGTTGGCAAAAAGGCAGGTCGTAGATGTTATGGAATGTGGTAGTAAATTAAGGAGAGGTTGCGCAAATATGAAAAATGAAAAAATACACAAACGAAAACAAAGTAAAAAAAAAGTCGTTTTCGTGGAATGGAGGGTCGCAGAGGTCCGTTGTAATGGGTCCATGTTAGACGGCTCAAGGAGTTCGAAAGCGGGTTCGAGTGGTAGGGAACAGAACGAATGGGTATAGGAGAGACGAAATGAGACGGCCGACTGTAACAGCGTCGGGACGGGACAATTTGGGAGAGGTCCAGACGGCCGAGACGAATATAAGTATCGAAGGACAGGTTCAGACGGAGCGAGACGGCACGGCGAGAACGGACACCGGCCGAGACGCCCGGGCGGACCGGCCGAGACGGCACGGCCGAGACGGCACGCCGAGACGGCACCGGCTCGCACGGCGAACGGCACGGCCGAGACGGCACCGGCGAGACGGCACGGCCGAGACGCCCGGCCGAGACGGACCGGCGAGCGCACGGCGAGACGGACGGCGAGACGGCCCGAAGACGGCACGCCGGCGCCGAGACGCACCGGCCGAGACGGCACGCGGACGGCACGGCGAGACGTGCACCGGCCGGACGCACGCCGAGACGCCGCAGAGGCACCGGCCGAGACGGCACGGAACGCACGGCGGCAGACGGCCGCAGACGGCACGGGAGACGGCACCGGCCGAGAGCGGCCCGCCGAAGCACGGCGAGCGGCACCGCGGACCCACGCCCGACGCCACGGCACCGCGCGACGAGACCACGCACAAGGCCGAGGACGGCCAGGGCCGAGCAGACCGAGGCGGCGAGACGGCACCCAAGCACGCCGCGGGACAGCCTAAGACTGGAGACCGAGATGGGAAGAGACGAGTGGAGAACAGGTTCTGAATGAGAGCATGAATTGACGGACTCAGGGAAGAGGACGAGGGGGGCGAAGCGCGGCGCGGCGGGTGCGCGGGTGGCCGTGAGCAGGAGGCCCGAGCGCGCACCTGGATACGCCTTGCTCGCGCTCCACGCCCGGGGCGGCAGCAACCCCGCGAACTCCACGCGACCGGCTGGCCGCCGGGTCGACCAACCGGAGCGCCCGCCGCGCCGTCGAACAGCCACCGCCGCCGCACGCTCGCTCTAAACTTCAAAGAAAATGCAGTTTCACGTACGCAATCGGAAGTTTCGATTTTTGATGATGTGAATATAGTTTGTCAAGCGTTTTGAATAATATATCTCTGCGTGGGTCAGTGATAGTTTAAATCTCAAACAAGACGGGAATGCAAGTCTTGTTTTAGGTTATTTTAACATCTAGATCTGAAACTGAAGATCAGTCTTCATTCAGTGTGTCAGTGTATTTAATTGCGTTTGTTGTTTCTTTTGGGGGGGATGTTTTTAAGTTGTAAGTGTCCTGATTATAGTTTTTCAATATGTTATTGTCGTTAATGTAATTATCAAGATAACAAAACATAAATTTGATGCGTAATATTTATAAAGGGCTATTCTCAACAAAATATGTAAAATCTAAGTTATACATTATTAATCATTACTCATAGATTTAAACTGGTGGTAATAAATACATAATAAGCAGAATTCGTTTATTGTGCTATTCTGACTGGGGAGTTATCAAAGTCTGTTTAAGTAATTTTTCCGTCATTTCCCTAAGGGAAGCCATGCGGCGGCGGCCAGATTTTCGAACAGCCGAAGCAAGCGGTGCAAGTCCTGCTTGAGAGTGAGCCCTTTTACTGGCCGTATCCTTTCTTTCCTAAGCGACAACTCGCAGCAACGAAGGAATTTCAAAGAATTGCGTTTTCTTTTACCAGAAGAAACAGACATAATCGTCTATTGCTTTCGTTTCTTAGTCGAGGAGTCCGAAACATCTTGATTTGCGCACAATTTATAATGTGAGCAACAAATGGTTGAACCCTCTAATTGAGCCTGCCGCTCTGCCAACGATCTTCGTTTTCCAGTCACAGTTCACAATAAAATATGATCCTCTGGATAGTTAAAAACTTTTGGTCCTGTAAATGAGCGTTTAATCAAATACGTGAACCTTTAGAAGACATGAGTTTTGAAATATATCCAGTGACGATAAACTGAATGACTATTTTTATTACTCATATATTAGTTCCATATTTAGAGACTTATATAGTACACATGCACATGAAATAGTTAAAACAAAACAATAAGCTGACGCGGGTACCACTCAAAGTAAGTCCCCGAGAATGGAATAAGCACATTCATTGATCCCGATTCGGATAGATTGTACGACGTCCTATTTCAAATATTGTGTGTTTGGATCTACCATAACAAAGCCTAATAGCAAATTAGAATACTCTTACATGTTGTTACATTAACCGCATCAATGTTAGGTTCAGTACAGGATAGAGTTTTAAATTATTTATATTTAATCATATTGTACCATTTCCGGAGGTGCTTTCCTCCGCGAACATAAAACAGAGAATTATCTCTCTACGAAGAATGTAATTTTTAGTTAATGTATCAAATAATTGAACAATATAATATAGAGGACTAACAGGAAGTCAATAACAACCTATTAAAAATCGTGATTTCCAAACTTGACGAATCTCTAAAGCATATAAATTTTAAATTCACTAAGTGTGGCCTTTAAATGATATTTTAAATCAAATTATTTTATTTATTTACTAAACTGTAGGTATTACACATAACTAGAATCAGTTTGTCGTAAAGGTCATTCTGACTAATGCCGGTTGTAAACATGTATTCGCAAACACATTTTGTTCATCTCCAGCGTTATTATTTTAGTTGAACGTTTAATAAGAAATTATTTCTACGACGCGTAGTTTTATTTTTGCTATAGAAGACGATTTAACACTTGTTAATATCTTCGATATCCTTATCGCCTCTATTTCGTCCTCAACTGAGTGCAAATTTTAAAAATAATTAGTTTCTGAATGTGCATCATGTCTTAAAATAGTATTTTAATAAAATTCAGTGCAATTACCTATGTCTTCTTTGTAATTAAAGTATTATATTGTTTGTTATTAATTATTAATGTTATTAATATTATAGCATGTTTATTAATTGTTATTATTATTATTATCATGTATTATTATTATTATTATTATTATTAATTATTTATTATATTTTATGTCGCAGTGCAGTGGCGTGAAGTGCAGTGACGTGCGACTGAGAGAACGAGTGAAGTAAGAAAGAACATTACAGCTCACTGTATCGCAGTGGCGGTGAAGTGGTGGTGAAGTGAAGTTTGGTGAAGTGAGTTTTATGAAGATGAACGTGAAATGTTCATGAGATTTGTAACGTTTGTTAGAGTTTGTATATGTTGTTAAGTTCTGTAATGTTAAAGTTTAGTGTATTCTGCCACCAAGTTCTCACACTTAATTGCAGAATTATTAATAAATCTAATAATCTAATATATCTCTGCTTGTGTACGGAAATATGCACTGTCAACAAGATTAAATTAATGGATCGTAATGAGCGTAGCTTGTTGGCAAGCTAGTGTCTTGAAAACCGTATTTAGACACAACGCTATACGGAATAATTTTGTGGAATTATTTATCCATATCCAAACGAAGGTGTGGATATTCAACGAAATGAAAACAAGAGCTAAAAAACGAAAAAAAAAACTTAACAACTAAACTATACAAATATCATGATTAAAAACTTTATTTTGCTTAGTTCTTCAGTCGTGGACAGAAACGAAAAATCTTAAACATTAGTTTCATATTTCAGTGAAATACAAAAACAACGTTGTAATAGATAATACCACAATGCAAAGAATCTGAAGGACATTATTTCTAGTTTTCAAATAATTCCTCATCGGCGATGAAAACCCGAGAAAAAGAATACTGATGTTCGTGACTTGCAAATGCAAAAATTCACTAATATGTTTCCGGACACATCTAATTACAAATTTGCATAATTTTATTTCAAAAAAAATCCTAGCAAAATTTCTTTAGGCAATGGACAGTGTTTAATATTTCCACAACGTTTCTGAAGGCAATGAAAATGAAGCAGAGATCGGGCCTTCGTAAACTTCCTTTCATAATGACAGCGTGTCAGAACACACTAATATTTTTCAAACAATAGAAGTTTTGCATTGGAACCATGAGGTTTAAAAAGTAATATGAATGGTACTGTTTGTCTAAAGTTTGGAGAAATACGTTGGAGAATTGGTGTTTAAAGGGCTGGTTAGGTAATGTTTCGACCATTTTCATTTTTGCCAACTACACTGTTACGCCAGGGAACCTAGAACAAACATAACTCCGACTCCAAAAGCCTACTAAGAAATACGGGTGTCACTGACAAGAAGAGGCGGTGACTGGAGAGCACATCGCCGTCGATATTTTCAAGTACTTTTATTCTAATTTTTATGCAATATTGCCTAATCACGAAGAAGATAAAATGTTGTCTTTAAATAACTGTAAAAAAGTTCTAAGGAGGTGCCAGCAATTCGATTACTTGTTATTATGAACCCCCTTCCGTCCGTGCGGGGACTTCAGAGACGATTTAAAGTAAAGATTCCAAACCTTTATCTTTCACAGACCCCTAATACAGAGAACTGTGACCTTCAACGCCCCCTTAGGTATTTCTCTGAAATACACAGCTTCTCAACGAAAAATAAAGATAACAATGTTGTTCATCAATATTCTCTTAAATACATCAATTTTCAATAATCTGAGACGCTGCCGCTTTTGAGCAGCTGAGTTAAGAACTAGCCGTAAGACTTATTCAGTCCGTGTGGCGAATACTACTTTCTTTCGCAGGAGAGTATCGTTGTGATTGCTTAACTATAATTCACTGAGTGTTCTTAATACCCTACTTCGTAAAGATGAGCGACGGTTACCCACGAAGAGGAGAGGAATTGTATTTAATTATGACATGTTTTGTCGCTTAAGGTTAGAAAACAATTCGTTATAAAGTTCAATAATATATTTTTGTAATCAAACAATTATACTAAACAGTCGCCTGTTCGTATTCCGCTTTTGATTTCCAATCGACTCCTTGATCTCACTGAACCTCTTCAAAATGTCATCGATCCCCAGGAATGTGATACGGATCTCTTTGGAAACCCCTGTCCTGGAGAGTTCATTCGGCTGTAGACTTACTCTTCCCCTTAAGCGGCTGTCACAGTGGAGGCGATTTCGAGATAAATTTCGGTTAGCGATATTCACCGACGTTCCGGATGTGTTCAAAGACGTAACGGCAAACAGCAATGGTCACAATGAACGCGAACGACCTGTTCCGATGGCGTCTGAAAACGGCTGCCGGGCGCAGATCTGTTTTGTGCGTCTGACGTCGGCGGACCGAAATTTCGCGCAAAATCTTCCGCGTTGGACCGCCGTCTTCGGCTCTCCGCGACGCGCACAGTGAAAGGACATCCACTTTCGCAGCGGCGAGCGTGCCGGGCGCCGTGAGCGACGTCGACGTCGGCGTCAGCCGTTTGCGAGAAGGCCTCGGCGGCAGTCGCGCGCGCACCCAGCAAAACGGAAACAATTTCCTGAGTTTTACGCGGAATCGCCGCGATTGTATTCAAATCACTCGCCGGTTATTTTCCTTTACTTAAGCCGCCGCCGCCGCCGCAGTCGCTGCTGTGGTGTTGACCGTTGGTGCCGGTTATCGCCGTCATTTCCTGTGACGTCGCGGCGCCCTGTGAGCTTGCGGGTGTGTTGCAAGGTAATCGTTTTGTTTGAAATTCTAGGTACTGCATGTAGATGATGCCTGTATCAACGATGATATCCTGGTTATAATTCTACTTGCTGTATACGGCGTCGCCGACGCTTCCCGCTGTTTCAAAATGTTTATAAGTTGTGTCAAATATACAGGTTCTAAATTACGTAAAGTAAACTTGAAAAATCCTTGTCCTGTTCTTTCACCATGGAATAAAAAATAATATATTAAGAATTAAAATTAAATAAGAAAAATACGAAACATGTGTGACTCAACACTTCTTGTCGGATGTTCTATCTTCATTTCGATGTTGAAGAAACTATCTAACAAAAGGATACTATCTCTTTAGCAGAACTGTGTATGTTTCACATAACATTATCCAATGAAACTACAAGTATCTTCCGTGGTGACAATGCTGACGATTAACTCTTTTCTTACGAGAAATTCCAGTCCTATACCGCATTCTGTAAACAACGACCCCCGAAAGAAGAAATATCTAGCAACTTGCATCATTCATCGCCTCATTTTTGGCGTCACAATTACCTGTCACAGCTGTTTTTGACGTATTTCCAGGCGATAGAGCTGGAGCAAGTCGTTCTCGCGGTCATCGCTAGATCGCAGTGTTAAAAAACGAAAAAGCGTTTTTGGATAAATTTCTTTGAATCTACTTAATGGATTTGAAAACAAATCTGTCTGAATTGAGGACTGACGGACGGAAGGGTGTTGTTCTCTGTAATACTTCATTAAGGATTATTCTCAATTTTGGAAAGAATTTTTCACGAATCGTACTTCAGAGGATAATTTCTTAACTGTATGTTCTCGCTTCTAGGCTTGTGCCAATTTTAAACGAAAGTTATCAGACTCGCGACGCACATTTATGTGAACGAATGCTCGAACACACACACAAACATCCGTGCTCAATGCGAGATTTGTATCCGTGACCGAGTTACTTATTACTGCACTTAACAACTTTTGTTATGTCGATAAAATTAAACTTCATTTCTATCTCTCCTGATTTTCATCGGTTACATAAGCAAGTTCCTGAATAATTACCACATTGTTTACCCAAAGCGTTAGAAAGACATTTTTCCCCTCCGGTACCACCGAAGTCTTTCCATGTGGAAAGCTGTCGCTTTCATTAGAGTATTAACAGGAGGCTGCGGCTGCAATTACTGCTTCTCGCATTACCAGCAATTTCACAAGTTTGAGACAATTGTGTAAAATAAACCCAGCTTTCAAACAAATACTCTCTTCTTTAAAATATATGATAATTTATAAGTTTACTATTATGAAGAAAAATATTATTCGAAATATATTAGCAGTTCGTTTCATCGATACGTCACTCAAACGTATGAATGAAATCCTGCAAAACCTCGTTTAATATTATGCTTTCTTTCAGGACGTCTTGGCATATTTTAGATAAATTTTAATATTTGACGGGCGTAGTTTATTGTAGTACGTACCAAAAGTTCAAGTCAGAAAAAAAGCTTTCAGAATGTACGAGTATCAAGCTGAATTTCGACACTAGATTGGTGCATTGAAGCTATTTTTTATGAATAACAATATAATAACTTAGAGTAATATTTCTATAAAAAAAAGAGTAAAATTCAACAACCATTACCCGCGTAAAACGTAAATCATCAGGAAAATGACCCAAGAACATTGCGAAAAGGTAAAGGCGTGAAAGGTTTTCTTAACGTGAGAGAAAAAGAGAAAGATGAAAAATGTTACGTTATAATGCATATTTTTGCTCGTAATTTTATACTCTCTAATTAAATGCTGATAAAATTATACATTATTTTTTTACCTCTCTTTTGACGTTCGCTCTTTAATTCAGAACTCATTTGTTAGTGGAATGTTTTTTTTTTAATATCTGAACATGTTTAGTATAAATTATTGAATAACCGTTCTGTATCACCGCATATTTAGAAGAAAAAATAACTGTAACTAATAAATTGAGTTTCCTGTAAATAAAATGACAATACATATAATTTTCCAACCTCAACCAATACCACATGAAATTATCATTGTGTAATGGAAATAATAATTGCATGTGATTAGTGAAATTGTGTGTAATTAATTTTACAACAAACCTTTCTTTGAAATAATTTATAGATCACAAAAATGAAACATATGATTTACTTTAGTGAAATTAACCACAGAATAGAGACAACAAATAAATTTCAAAGAGCGATATAAAACGCCATGGAAGGCTGAAGAGCAACGCAACATCAAGTGGTCGGAACATATCGTGTTTTCTATAAACGCAATATAATTTCCAAAAATGTATATCGAATGTTGATACATCAGAAGAATAAATTATTGCAACCTTTTGATTAATATTACACAATATAACATAAATATTTAAATTATAATTAAATTCTCTTATTAAATATACACTGAAATTTAAGTCGAGTAAATCCTCATTTAAGAACTGGGTTCTACGAAATGATTCAATCAAGTTTCTTCATTCTCATTTTGAACCCATAGAAAAAAAAATTCTAATAGACTTGATTTGTCAATTTTTTGTTAGCATTTATGTTGGAATATCTATGACAGATCTTTCCTCATTAAGAGCTATATCCACCCTGAAATATTTCTCCAGAGCTATTGATAGCCCTTGCGACTAAGTCTTTCGGGCATGCTAAATGGATGATAAAATAAAAGTTATGTAGAATCAACTCGGAGGAAACATTTGAGTAACAAGTCGATAGAAATGGGAATGAGATTTAACTGTTATAGAAATTTTCTTATTTTTCCGCAAAGTTCTTCTATTACATTAACTAGATCTATTCTCCCTCTTCGTCGCTTTTTGCATTGTCTCTCTACATCGATCTCGTTAAATAATTATTTTGCCACTTTTTGGAGTCACTTCAAATAATCCTTGGCTTATTCAAAAGAGTTGGATTTTAATGGGCGAATTTATTTTCGCACATTCACTGTTAATCTCATATTTTATAGAATCCTCAATTTCATACTATTCAACACTTTTAATATAATGTAATTCCGGCAAAACATGTACTACTACCTCGCAGAGAGCACGTGAGGGAAAAGACGCCTTTGTTCCCTCTCCTTTACTAAGCATATGATCACGGAGGCTGCCTTCGCCTTCCACTAGATGTCTGATATGATACGTTGAACATGAGGGATGAGTAACGATGAATGATGATGAATGATTACGGATGGGATAGTACGAGGAGTTATGAGCAGTTGACCACGCTACACTCACATGTTGAAAACAACTTCCTGAGCTTTCGCTCGGCCTATTTGGACGCCGTTCCAAACGCCTATGCCACAGCAAAGTATCAAGTAGATGCAGTGATGCAACCAGAATATTTCTGTTGGGAAGGGCTGCAGGTATAATGTCCAACCAACTTGATAATTTTTTGAAGATAATTTTTCATTATTCTAAATTTTTTAATGTTTTAATTTGCTGAATTGTAAGTAATTTTTATAAATTACTCAATATCGAGACTCATAATGACTTTCGTTACTACAGAAAATTAATAATTATTGTATTCGTAAATGAAGTATTACGAATCATGCCCCCTGTCTTTGCCCGCGAGTGGATGTATTAAAATTCGAAACTTCTCATCAGGGGTTTCTTTCGTAATTCAGCTCAGTCCCTACGTTTTGAACTTACGATCGCGTATACCGGACTGGGCACAGACTAGCCACAGGCAAAAGCAAGGAGTGCGCAGAACAAAGTTCGACGATAGCCTGGAGGGGCTCGCATTTCCCCAGTGCATCGCATGCTGTATTCAGCGAGCCACCTGCGAAGTATGCACTTTAGCACTATTTCGCCGGGTAATTGCAGGCAGAGACTTGTAGTGCGGTCGCAGTGTGCCGACAGGAGCAGCGGCCGCCTTTGGCATAAACCTGTTCCCGCTCACAGCGCCGCCGGTCGCTGTTATCTGCTCGGCGGCGGTAAAGGCAGGTATTTTTGGAGCGAGCGCAAAAAAAGCAAAAAGATACGTGTACTGGAGCGCCTTTGCGAGCCAATACACGCCGGCCGAATGGTATCAAGAGTCATCGACTGAAGAGAGCAATGAATTCTCAACTCGGGTGCCCTGAGCGGGATAGCATGGGTTCAGAGAGTTTGGATTCAGGTGGAAATACCATTAGAAAGCTAAGATGTAGGCAAGTTCTGATGTCCTTTTGTCGCTTTTTTTGGGGGGGGGTTGCTTTATTTTTATTTTACACTTTCTTAGTTATGCTTGGTGTTTTTCTTTTCCTTTGATATACTGAATTCTCTGTCAAATGAAAACTTGAGCCTTGTTTCATTAAACTGAATGAATGATAACTGTTCAACTGTTACTAATTTCTGAGCTACATTTTAAAAATTTCATTAAAATACTCATAATGTTAATCATTTAATGAAAGCCTCTGAATCTACAATTAAATGTCATTGCTTTCACGTTATCTATGGAAAACTTAGCCAGGTCAATGGTTTTCACACGTGTTGGAAATGAAAATAATCTTCCAAGTGCAGAAGTGTTTCGGCGGTATTACGGCGGTATTACTATAACTTTTTCTGACTAATACGACGACAGTCTACTAGTATCGTTGCACTTCCGAGGGTAGAAAATTCGAAGCAAATGTTCATTCATAAAGCAATGTAAAAATGAACTATATTGAATCGACCTGATGCACGTTCCCTAAACTCCCCTCGATTACAATAACATAAGCCTCATCACGATCTCGTGTGTGTCCTGTTTTTGTTTTTCGAACGCCCCTTTAATGAACCAGTATCGCTGGGATTGGAAGCAGATAATAGCTCCGGATTCCCAGAATGTTGGGTTAAGTTAACCTCCCGTCGAATTTCATTATTCCGAAATAATGAAATTGAGGTATTCATTTACCGCTAGAGCTGGGATTACGCGTAATTAGTCAAATGACATGGCGTTGCAGGGACAAATGAAACTAACAATGGTTACTCCATCATTCGAAGCTCTAGTTCTACGCGATGGATTTAGTTGTAGACTCATTGGAATGACAATGTTTTTATTGGCAATTGTATAAATAAGCAAAAACAGCGCGATTACGCTTTTTTCGGAATAATGTTTAGAATTTTATACTGCCGTAGATCATGAGAATTATAATCGAAAACATTTTCATAATGATGTTCCAAAAAACATTATGCGCAAGTAATTTATACAAGTCATTACTTATGCATAATACGTTTTCATGGTACTTGTGATTCACAATTTATAACAACAATTTTCTTGCACAAATTATTAATCTTGAAATTAGGAATTCGTTTATAATAATTTATAATTTCTAGACTTTACAGACAATCATACTTGCCAATCACACAACAAATAATGGGACAATTTTTTTTCGAAATATATACAATATTTATTGTTGTTCATAATTCATAACCTTTGACTATTCTTACAACGCTTTTAGAAAATGTTTCTAGTTTATTTACATCAAATACGACAAATTGCACTTTTTTACTTCGTCAGTTTGATGCGGGATGCAAGACCTATATAATGGATTACGCAATGCATCCGTCGCTGCTATCGTTGACGTTATTCCGTTGAAGCAGCGGTTCGCCACAAGATCCAGGGACAGGAGGTGGCGCTTCCGTTCTTTGAAAAAGTAGCACAGGATAAGGACCAAACTACTACGTCGTAAACCCAGGCTTGTAATATAGGAGTTATTTGCCTACGCCAAAGCCCAGCATAAGGCACAGCTGTAAAGGATTTAGCTCAAATTTGTATTTGAAATCTGAATTGTCATTTAAATTTTATGCCAATGTCGAATAAATTGTAATATTTTTACAGTGTTTGTACGATATATATATATATATATATATATATATATATATATATATATATATATATATATATATATATAAAATTAGTAATCCATGAATAATTTAGTACATAAAATGTAGTTTTTTGTAGCATTGTACTCTTTCAAAGTCGTGTCCAAGTCCATACTAGGTGAAATCATCCATTATTCCCCAGGGTTCGAAATATAAAATAATTTATATTAAATAAGTTAAATTTTCAAGAGCAATTCACTTCTCCTCTTTTTCTACGTCTGACTTTGTGTTTTTTCTTTCGCCCCCATTATATTCAGTAGACTCGTTCCTTCCAAACCGAATGGCTGTAATGCGTCAGCCCCTCTCCATTTTTCGTAATAAAGCCCATTATACGTCAATTAGGTCCTATTTTAGAACTTGTTTGGACAGGTGATTGGAGGCACATGATTTAAGGTTGCTTCTTCATTGCTCATCGAGTGAGTAATTTCCTGGTGTTTTCCAGCAGCGGCGGTAAGTGCTGTCTCATGGGGAGACCTTGATTCTTGAAATTACGTCTCAACTTACATTATCCCCTCCATCGAATATACATACAGTTAAGATCGCAGTGAGAAGTGTAGAATAATCCCCTCTCGTTCTTTCAATGGGCATCCATCTTTCTTCACCGTCAATTTGCTGAACATGGTGCAGTTACCACCCCCAAAATTATCATCTCAATTGACAATGTAAATTTCTAAAATCATTCTCATTAATGTTCCTTTTAGTTTCTCCTCTCCTTCAAGCGTGTCGTGACTAGGAGCGGATTTATATGATCTTAAAAATCTGGAAATATCCATGCACTTATGACCGAAGAATTCATACAAATGCAATCAATAAAAAAACCAAATACATTTTTTTACTGTTTACATTAACGGAATTTTTAGTGGTAGTGGTGTGAGTTATAATACACCCTAGAATGTCTCGCATCCCAGCCTCTATCGTTGTAGTCTTCAGTCTTCAAACCTCTCTTCACTACTGCCTCTTCTTCTCCTCCTCCCTGTGCAAGTCTTTTAGGTCTTTCTCTTTTTCGATAGGTTGCCATTTCAACAACAATATCGAGAATTTCATTCACGTAAAGTTTTGAAACTATAAATTGCATGTAACATTAATTAAAATACACAAAAATGAATGACATCTAAAGATATTAATATTAAATATTACACATCATATTACATATAAATAACAAATTGACAAGGATGGATAGTCACCCAAGACAGTGAGAGGAGATGGAGAATTTTCCTTGGGTTGTTAAAATCTCTGCAACCTCTAACTCCATGGAGTCAGTTTTTGTATTTTCTAAGTTAAATTCTATTTTCGTATTTGGAACTTTTAGAATATAGTAAAACTAGCTCGCACAACGATTTCCATGAACATGTTCTTTTAAAATGTCCTGACATTTTTCTCCCAAACGCGACATACTGTAATTATGAAATGAGATTGTAATAAGTGTCAAAAATATACCGCACATCGTGTTTTTAAATAAAAAATGATAATATAACTTGAAAACACCAACATGCAAATGTATATGCTTAAGAAAACATACTTTATTTCCGTTATAACGATAAGATTCATAGTTCTTTTATTTCAAAATGTAATATTGTGACAAAAAATAAGAATAGACTTAAGAATCCGCCCGTCATAATATAACCTCTACTCCATTTCCTACCTTGTCCATCACGATTAGTACCATCGTATTGTATCTGTTCCCATCTCAGCCTCAATTTAGCTACTGACGTTACTACTGTCACATCCATCACTACCTTTTGTCTTGAATCTTCGGTTATATTCAATTGGATTTTCTAATAAGAATTGCCTATATCTCACGGAGGATCATTCAATATTGCTCTCTTCAAAAGTATTGTTAGTGAGTATTCTGGCAGTAATATTGGTCACTGCGTTTTTGACAATGTGTTAACTATTCTCAAACCTTTTTAGTTTGTTTTTTTCGCATTCAGAAGACCGTCGAAGAATATGATTTGCCAGGAAGTAAATGAGTTGTTTCCCTCAAAATGGTTTCTCTTTGAGGAGACATTAGTAATAATTGGACATTTTATTAACCCTTGTTCCACAAAATAATGACCAGCATAGATACCACAAGGGTGTGTCATATCTGACATTGGACTTTTTTAAGCTTCAGAATTGGTTAAAAACATGGAGGACAATAAAGAAGGTAAATTACAATCACATATTAGAAATAAAGACAGAATTGTTCAATAAGATTTAACACTTAAACCATTTTATTCAGAAAAAAATGTCATCAAAATGAATTTCTTATTGGGCAAACAAACTAAACAAAATAAAACGATCAAAAGACATGGAGATAGGGCACTAAGAAGGAATTCGAATCAGATTTCTGTAGGTCATAGCTTAATAAGGCAAATTCAAAAATTGGAGAAAACATCAATGTCAACCCTGATTTTTTTAGGACTCCCAACAAATATAGCATACCTAGAAATTGTTTTATTTCGATTGCATTCGTCTTACTTGTATACCATTATTTGGATTGATATTTTGTTTCGTTTCAATTTCATTAGTATGTTATATTTGAGATCAATCATGTCATCAGTGATTAGTAATGAAAATGTATCACGCTCTTTGGTAGGCGATTTAGCCCTTTCCAGTGGTCCAGGAAAATGGCTGATAAATGTTTTTATTTGGGATTCTAGAATATACACTTGGTAATGAAATGTCTGTCCAAATAGTTTACTAATCATTTCCTAATATGTAATTTCTATCAATATCCGCACCTGTAAATCATCATCAACAATGTAATTAGCATACTTTTTTTCCAAATCCCTTGTATTCTCGACAATCATTATTGGACAATCATTATTGGAACATATTGGTCATCGTCTTCACTACAAAAACCGCTGATGTCACTGTCATAATTTTCTTTTTCTAACATCAAACGTTCATTTCTAATTTCCTCAGAGCTGAGGATATGTGAATCGGAGTTAATGAGAAAAAAATATTTTGTTCCGTAAACCGCAAGGATAGTGTCAAATATGACACCAAAGTGCGAATAATTTTTAAATGCTTAAAGAATGATAGGACAGCGTGCATTATCAGACACTTAACACTGTGAAACAAAAGCCAAATATTTCCAGCTACGGTAAACAATCGTGATTTTGCTCTCCATTTCATCTACATAAACGCAGACATACGAAAGACGCACGTGTCATACTTGACAGTTGTCCTTGTGGTTAAAGGGTTATGTAGCTATTCGTGTAAACAGCGCTAAAGATGAAATACTGTATAGCAGAGTAGTAATATACTACACTTGTGAAAAGTAACGTTTTAGGTTGACTCGTCCTTGAAACGTTTCATCAACAAAATATAACTCTATTGAACTATTATAATATATTACCATTTATTGTAGTATGTATGTATTTCGCATTTTGGGTCGTTTACCCGACTTCGCAGATTAGATAAGGAGCCCCCCCGCCATGTATGGGCCTAATTTAATTCCCACACTCTGGAAGTAAGGAGTATGTGTGGCGAATATTACATATTCTCTTCACCACAACTAGCTAACTCCGTCTATATGAGTTTTTCTTCGTCACACAGCTCCAGAAACTGAGGCGATAATGAAGGAAAGCTACAACTGTGTCTTTGATTCGACCGGGAATCGAACCGAGAACACCACGGGAAGCCAGTACGCTGTGCATAAGCCATCCTAGAGGATACCATGTACTGAATTTCTGTTTATTGACACCATTACCACCAGCGCACCCGCACGGTTTGCCGCCGCTCCGTCTAGATCTCCCCCCCCCTCCCTGACGGCCAACTCGCTGCCTCGTGGCTGACCTCCCCCTACATCCCTCCTCCCCGCCACCCCTTCCACATCCACAACCCTTCGACAGCGATTTCCTCGTAGTCGTGAGATAAATTATTTACGAGCTCGGCCTTTCCGGAGAAGACCTTTTCTTCACAAGTGGCGTCGCTCTTCGTCGGAGGCGATGTCGATGAGCATATCCTAGTGAATTCCTTGTTTGAATGAAAATTTCGTTTCCCACCGCTTCATCATTTACGCGTCAGAGAAAACTGCCGACACGTTCTGCCTTTGTGAGGTCGACGGGCGTCAGTTTTCACCGGTGTGTTTATTCAGTATCATGAGCGTTGTTTTTTATTCGGAACGTAAGCGTTGATCGAATAATGAATTCAATGAACACAATATAACATCCATTCCAGTGTATCACAGAGTTACATTCATATCCAGTCGATTTTTCAAAAACTCGTTAATGATCATTGCACACTAGGAACACAATATTTACGCGATGCGCTTCAATTTCTCTGATAGTTAGTCAAGCTAGACATGTTTTATATCCGCTCTGAAAGTTTGTAAATATATGCTTCATTTAAAAAATGTGTATTTCATTTAATTTGGGTCATTATATTATATACGGGTATTTCCCCCTCAGTATTTGTATACTTCGATGACTATTTTAGAGAAATTCATACGTAATGCATATTTATGCATTTTTTCATTAATCTTCCAAAGCTTTTATCTGACATGTTACGTACTTCTTAATAATATTTTTTGCATGAATGACGATAATATTAAAATGAATGCTTTTATGTACAATCATAATGTTCTTAGAATTTACATTTTGAACAAATATCTCTTTTCTGTGCTGCACATTTAAGCATTTGGTACGATTCCGTTGAAAAGCAGCTACGAGCTGACTCGCTGAAATGCACATTTAAAGTATTTCCTTAGCAGTCAGTGGTAAATAAAGAGTATGCGATCGCATTCGCATGACCGGCCGACCAGCCAGTGGATGAGCTGGGTCCAAGCTGCAGCACGAGCGTCTACAAAGTGTTACAATGCTGCTCCGTGCGACGAGACTCTGCACAATGTCCATAACATCGTCTAACTAGCAAAGGAGTACGACATTCCACGAAAAAAAGTGTAAATGCTCTGCCTCTTGAAATGTGAAGTGGTAGAATGGAACATTTCCAATACAATGATTAAGTATCTTCCTATCACGTCTTGTCTCCAAATAAGATCATTTTCATCGTTGCTCAACACTGGTTTAGAGAAACGGAATCTAACTGAAGAAAACTGAGAAAGATCGTTTATCATTCACTAATAAATAAGGCGATAAATGTAATTTATAACAGTCGTTCTGTAGAGAGAAGAAATTAACATTATTCTATACATACGATTATTGAAATTCTTGTTACTAGTTTACATCAGAAATCAGTCATTGATAAAAATCATATCCTTGATTATAATATAGCTTATATTCCCAAGTTCCTATTGACATATGTATTCCTCGCAAAATTCTCGTCGGAAGAGAAACAAATAAAGTATTGATTAATGTTATTCAATTTATTGAAATGTAAGGTAATTGGATGAATCATAGTTCGAATGGTATGATTACGATCGTATATGACGTCTTCGACAACATATAACACTTTTTTTTATTCACACGTTTCAATTTGATATTTCATGTTAATTTAGTCACTGTTTAGCGAGGTATTAATTAGAATAATTCAAGAAACATATGGATAATAGTAGAATAAGTCGAGAGTAAAGAAACGTATTCATGCGTTGATGAGTTATGGGAGATTCAACAAAAACTGCGAGTCAATGTAATTGAAGTGAATCAATAGAAAAATAATCATCGTTATTGGCAGTTGGTAATAATGTAATTTGAAGAGAAGCAGGTCTATTCGTCAATGTAGTATTTTTATCCTGGTTCAATGACGCAATCCAATCAGTATTGCCGTTGCACGAGCTGATTTTCTGATTCAACGTAGCGTTCATCGCAAATGTGCAAGCGTGTTCTGCGCAGAATTTCATTTCTCTGTCGCCGTCCAGTCAGGAGCGGTTGGAACTGCCTATTCGCAGTTTCTGAATGCTGTTAAGTGTTCCCCTTCACTCGAATGAACTGTTCAGAGGATCCTGTAGTCCATTCGGCATTTTGGTAAAATCATAACTTACCGTAATTTTTGTTGATGAAAATATTTCATTAAATATTAGTCAATTGGAAAAATACAAAATTTGCTTAATATAATAATGTATGAACTATTATACATATCCTTGATTAAAACTACATAATCAAGTCCCTGTAAACTTATATTTCAATACCAACAGTATTGTGTGTGCTGACAGTATTTTTAGAAGCGACAGGACCATTTTTAGAACCGTCTCGCGCCGTCCCGTCTCGCGCCGTCCCGTCTCGCGCCGTCCCGTCTCGCGCCGTCCCGTCTCGCGCCGTCCCGCCCCACCCCCAGTCCCACGCGCGTCAGAGGCGCAGCACCTGGCACCACGCGCATTGAGGCCATGATAAACGCCTCGGGGCTGCCACCTCTGGTAGGCCGCTTCAACGCCACCGCGTCTGCTTTCAGATAGCGCCGATTTACGACCGACACACTTCCTTTGCCTACATTTTACTTTTGTGTTGTTCAGCGAAATATTCTGCTTGTTAAACGGTGGTATGTCGCACTCCAAACGGGAAATAATGATTCCGACCGAATACTTTAACAAATGCCAGCCAGCAGAGAGAAGGAGATTCTAAAGGTGAGATTCGATGAGAGTGGATCTTCAGCAAAGGATGTCACCAATACCTTTACGACATTTCTAGGAATCAGTTATTCTGATAGGTCTTTTCCTTGTATTAGTTCCAGGCGGTTGCCTGAGCCTTATACAATGGACCCAGGTCAGCGGGTGATTATTTCTTTCTCATTGTTAGGAGTCTGTCATCATTTAGACCGGGCCATTTCTGATGAACCGTTTCTGTTTTGCCTGTCCCCATGGCCTAGTAAGGCTCCAGCAGCATTGCAAGTGCGCTGGTGTCCGGTCAGAGGCCGAGATCCGCCACTGCACCAAAGTCGAAATAACCAATTTTAAACAAATAATTTCCTCCAAATATGTGATGTTTTGTCACATTTTGCTGTACAAACTAATAGAGACCCGGCCTGGATATATTGTCCTAAGTCGCGTCGCTAATATTGAAGAGCCGTAGTTGCCTCGTGTCTGATGGATCGCGGATTCGAATTTCGCCCGGAGTATGGATATTTGTGTGTGTCCGTATACCGTTAACCCCAATGTTACCTACAATGGTCGCTGTATGACCTTAATAGTAGAAAAGAGACCTTAAATAAGTAAAATAAAAGAAATAATAAAGAATTTTTGTTTGGAACTTATACTTGCGAATTAATCTAGCTAAATGGAAAGTTGAAGTTGCGAGGCGGTCTTTCTCCAGTGGATTTGCTGCAAAAGGTTGGAGACCTTTACACAACCCAAGGACACCTTATATAAAGTTAATTTCCGTCGTCAACCCCCGAGTGATGTAACTTGCGTAACATTACCCTTAAACTCTCAGAAAGATTCCATTACTGGTTTTCAGAGGAAGTCTGAGAGTCACATTAATTCCTATCGAGTTGAACCTCTTCGAGAAGTAAAGTTCAGAAAGCGTCGTTCTTGACATAACAAAATCTCTTCATTGGTAGCATTTGCAAGGGTTCAGTAACTGACTTTCTTTCTCGGTTCTCAGTTCAACTCGTTAAAATTACTTTCGTCTACTCATACCTTTGGTACTATTAACATTAATTCTGTTTGAAAACTGTCAACCCCTAGTTTGTTGCAATGAAATATAAAGGGTGCAGTGAAGTGATATGAATGGTCGATTTACTCGCCTTAAAAGAGAAAAATAATTTGGTCTTTGAATATTGTCCCACCCAAAACAAATAAAAGAATGTGTACGGATGTATTTTTTAGGTGTTTGTATTAATGGAAAGAGGTATGCTCTAAGCTAGAAAAATAAATAACATTGCGATGAATAAGCACTTAATTTCGCTGAAGATTCAATTCTAGTATGCCCTTGTAATGAATTACAAGGAACCGACATAGTCGTGCTCATATTATAAAAGTTTGTGTATTACCAATTATTATACACTAATGATCTGCAGCTGCAAACGCTGCTAAAAACACACAAAAAAGTTTACAAAAAGTAGCACTCACGTGCTAAAAATAATAAATAAAATACTCGCGCATGGAATAAATAAAATATTCACGTATGCAACAAATAAAGTACTCGCGTACTGCAATAAATTAAATATTTTAACGAAAACAGGCTACATGAATATTGAAATAACAGTGTACAATATTTGGACAAACACTACAACAGTTCATTAATACAATAAATATCCAAAAAGTTGTTGTTCCGTGGAGCATCACGGAAGTATCAAATATTTAATGGCGGTTGGCATCTTTCTTGGAGCCTTACTTTCACATGTCGTCAACTCTATGTTAAACAGAGATGCACTGCGTAAAAGAATTCAGTCGGTACCCACATTATGAGAATAGGCAGAATGACACAAACAAATATTTCAATTAAAAATCAAAACTTTGTGTACTTTTCCAGAGTTTCTGGGTACCTATGAATTAGTATTATATATAGCTATTTCTATTCGTATTCGGAATTATATTAGTAATATAGCTATTCGAATTCGTATATAATATAGATATCCGTATCACTTGAACAAAATTTGGACCCCGGCAAAAAAACTCACGTGTCATGACAAAATTATGGTTAAGCGAGTTCATACTAATGA
This sequence comes from Gryllus bimaculatus, assembly GCA_017312745.1. Classification (NCBI taxonomy): domain Eukaryota; kingdom Metazoa; phylum Arthropoda; class Insecta; order Orthoptera; family Gryllidae; genus Gryllus; species Gryllus bimaculatus. The sequence goes on along the minus strand of BOPP01000003.1, from coordinate 12,239,828 downwards.
GGGTTTACTGTATATGCAACTCTCTTTTGTACATTTTATCGAAAAGAATTTAAAATATTAACATTACATTTCAAATCGATTGCCGTTGCAAATTTTTATTTGCGAATAATTTTCAGAAAAATCTTCCTTCAGAATCCTCATGATGAAAAGCGAAGACCGGAATTCCTTTTTTCAATGAACGTTGCGCCACCGGTGCTAAGCGGGGCGGAGTGGCCCGTGGTCGGGAAAAAGTTGGCAGCCGCTGGTTCAGACGAACTTTGCGGGAGGGCGCACCCGGCTGAGAAGCGCCGACCGAGGTCAGCTTACCGAGAAAACACGTAAAAACAATGTCGTTGCGGGCGCGAGTGGGCGGTGAGGGGGAGGGGGCGAGGGTCGGGAGCGCGCCCTGGCTGGGCGGCGACGCGGCGCCGGCGAACCGATAAAAACGCGACGACGGCCGCCCGCTGCGTGGTGTGAGAAGGCGGGCGCCGGCGCCTAGCCCTGCCGTGCCTCCGCCTCCGCCTCCGCGAGGAGGGGCCTGCCGGGAAGACGGCGCGCGTTGGCACGGCCTATGGGAAGTGACACGTCCCTATCGGACTCGAGAGGCGGCTGAGGCTCGTGAGAAGGAAGAAAAGTAGAAGAGGAAATGGCAGAAGAGGAGAAAGAGGAAAAGAAAGCTTGACAAAATGAGAGACACACACAAAGGAAGAAGAGGGAGTGGCAGAAGAGAAAGAAGAGAAGAGACAATTACAGAAAATAATAGAGAGGGAAGGAAGAAAGAAGTGGGAGTAACAGAAGAGGATAAAGAGGAGACGAGGGTATGCCAGGAAAGACGAGAATAGGGTGTGTCAGGAAAGAGAAGAGGGTATGCCAGGAAATACGAGAATAGGGTACGTCAGGAAAGAGAAGAGGGTGTGCCAGGAAAGAGAGATGGGGAGGATAGTGAGAGAGAGACAAAGAAAGGAAGAAAAGAGAGTGGCAGAAGAGGAGAAAGGAGACGAGACCATGACAGAACATTAGAGAAAGAGAGAGCGAGAAAGAGAAAGAGAGGGAGAGAGAAAGTGAGAGAAAATGATAGAGAGGTAGTGAGAAAATGAGAGAAAGAGCGAGAAATAGAGAAAGAACTACAGAAGAAAAGTGGTGAGTTTGCTCTTTAGAGGAGGGATAGAAGAAGAAAGGAGGTGGTTTAAGAGAGAAAGGTAGAAAAGAAAACAGATGTAATATCAGAAGATAAAAGAGAAAAAGTGAATGCAGAATAGGAGATAAGATGAAAAGTAAAAAAGTAAAAAAAGACAAGTTACAAAGGACAGATTAGAGAAATCCAAAAATGAAAGACGAGAGCGTGGCAGGTAAAAAAAGAAGGAAAATGATGGTGAAGATAAAAAAGGAGAGGATAAAAAAGAGGAGAAGAGAAATATCGAGCAGAGAGAAGAAAGAACGAGGAATAGAGAGAAAATATGAAGAAAGACAGAAAAGAAGAAGAATGAGAAGTAAAGAGAGAATGCAGGTAAAGAAGGAAGATTTAAGGAGGTAAGAACGTAATCAAGAAGAAGCGAGAGAAAAGAAGTGTAGACGTAGAGAGAAATGAAATAATATTTGAAGGTAAGGTGGGGACGAAAGAAAATGAGAAAGGAGACGTACTGTTATCCGCTCATTTGTTCTTCACACACACCTTCCCCTTTCGAGCGTTCTTATTGTTCACAGAAACCACTATTATAACCACAAATATAGTCTACCACATACTACTCATCTTTCAATTTTAAGTCAATAGCGAAACAATGGGTAATATTTACGGTGTGAGTCGAAATGTACTTTGTTCAGGACCAATGAAAATCCCCTGGCACTCTCGAGATTGGCTGCTCACCAAAGGGATACTGTCAGCGACTGATGTGAAAAAACATAACAAAGGTTTTCTGTTTACTGGGATGTTGCGGTCTCGTATACTCTCCAAAACCCCATTCGCTTGCCATTGCGCCAGGGCTAAAACAGCACTGACATATATTTCGTTGTCGCAAAAAAAACAACAACACAAAATCACACATAAAACATGGATCAAAGACAGGTAAATTTCACATTCCACTTTGAAAATGGCGATACGAGAATCATACTGATTTTTTGGTACTTAAAAAACAATGAGATGACTGGAAATATAGTCACGGCTGAGGAATATTTTACAATACAGTCGTCTCACTGTCTCGGGCACTGCTCAATTGTTTTGGCAAACGTTGAGGGGGGGAGGAAATAAAGCCATCCGGAAGTGAAGGATGTGTGTGGGCGGGGTCGGCACAGGAGCAGAGTGCGAGAGACGTCACCGTGCGCTCGTCTGCTTCAGACGAGGACAAAGAAGGCGAGAGGAGACGAAGAGAACAGGGGGGAGTATGAAGAGCGAGAGAGAATTGGGAAGATGAAGACGAACAGAGAAGACGAGAGGAAACAGGAGGAAACGGAGACGGGTCGGAGAGAAGAAGATGACAGAGAAAGTAACGTCAGTAGACATCGGAGAAGACAGCTGAGGGCGGGTTTCACAGCAGAACACACAATACAATGAAGGGCGGATAAAACAGGAAAAGCCGGATGGAGAAGATAGTGAAAAGATAGACGAAAAATGACCGGAGAAGAGGAGAGTGGACGAGCTGAATAGGAAAACAGGAGAGGCAGAGACCAAGACGGGACAGAGAGGACGGGAGGGACAAGAGAGGGCAGGAGGGCCTAGCGAGGACTAGAGAACTGGAAGGAGCGGGAGTGGGCGGAGAGGACGCAGAGGATGGTGGGAGAGCTAATGGGCCGCCTGGAGAGGCGCCCGCTCGAGAGCTCCTTGGCTGGAGAGCCGATAACGACGCGGCGAGCGGCGGCAGCGGTGGGTGGGGAGCGGAGGGGAAGGGAGGGGTGGGAGCGGCCGCCTCTCAGCCTCTCCACTCCGAGGGGCGACGCGCGACCGCCAGCCCCACCCGCCGGGGCTCTCCGGCGCCGCCGCGGCCGCGCCACGGCAGAGTGAGGGGGTGGGGGAGGTGAATATCCCCTGCGCGAGGGGCGTCGTATTTCCAGGGAAAACAATACGAAAAACGTTGCGGCAAGCAGTGTTGGAACGAGGCCACCGTGACGAAGGCCTGATACATACACTGCCCATATTTGAGTGTATGTTTGTTATAGAATAGTTATTCTATAACTCTATTTGAAATAACACTTACGTAATTTAAAAGTACCTACAAAATGATTACCTTTGTCTGCGAGAAAAATTAATGTGCTCCAAAGTACGAGAAGGAAAACTGTAACTGTAAGAACGGCGTGTGTGTGTGTGTGTTGCTGTACATTAAGTTTATAAAGTAATGCGACTGATGAAAAAGGTTTATATCTAGGAAACCATACTCTATGTAGGAAGCTGGTTTAAAAGTTTTAATAACAGAAATGATAAACATTGCCTCGAAAATGTACAGTAATGATACAAAAATTGGGTAAAATGTAATAGGCAGCAGATATTCATTGAAAATTATTATAATTTCAATTACCACAATTTTGAATCATAGTCCCATGTTTAAGAATTAATTTTGACACAATATAAGTGATATTATTTTTTGGATTTGACCTACTCTGTCTCTTTCTCATAACTTTACAAGCATGTCCTTAATAACATTAACGGCGTGCTTCTAATTAAACACTGTTGAACTTAACATTATTTCACGTCCGCAAGATGTGACAGTTCAAATTTGAATTCAATCTCATATCGTTTTCTTTACCCTACCGTCTCGAATATCCGAACCGACTTTCCTTCGGTGCACTTTCAATCGAGGATGCAGCGATTTATCTCCTATTTGGAAGACGACGCGTTATCAGTTTGCTTCTCGTCCGTTCTCTGCCCGCGAATAAACTACACGTAAACGCATTTCACGGTCGGATGGTCCTTTCGGTGGCAAAAAAAAGAAAGAACAGTTTGGCGAGGATCGGTCATAAGCAATCCTAGAACGCAGCGTGTGGTTCATCTGCTTTTTGACTGTAGCGCAGTTTCAATGAACAGTCTTTATGGAAATAGTCTCGCATAAGAGTAGATAATCTGCCAATGTGACAAAGTTTATTGTAATCAGAGAAACTGTGCTACGTTCTTTTTATTATAGACAAATTATCCTAAACACAATCTATGGTAATGTGGTCATAAAAAAATCTTAATTTGTAGAAGAAAACAATGTATGTTTATTGTATTTCTCCACAAAACGGAGAGTCGTATGGCGCATTCGTACTTCCAACGTGATCGATTTCTTCACTCATAAACTTAGAGAATTCTGACATATTACCCTTCGCGCCATCTTCTTACGCGTAGTTTCTCCAGAGTATGGGTTTTCCTCAGTTTCCTTTGAATGATATTCTTAGGCCATGTATTAGAATACGACATGTGTGGTCATTCCACTTTTCATTTTTTACTACAGTAACGACAGTGTGGTGAGGTGAGTGTTCGAGAATTATTATCGAGATATCAGTATTAACCATGCGACGTATTTCTTCAGTTTTATCTTTTTCTATTTATTTAAGATTGGAACTGCCTCCGAATGCTTCTCAGAATTTGCTTTGATGGTGTTTTGAAACTCATGAGAACATAAATTTAATGTTGCACCTTTTTCTAAATCATATATTTGGTAAATTGCGAATCATAAAAATTAAAATAATGTCTCAAAACAAACAGTCTTGGTAGATAATTTGTGCTGAGTACCTAGGTAAAACATTGATAAAGTAGATTCGCACTCTACTCGAGGACATATTGTTGACACTGTCAAATTTCAAGATCTCCGTGATGACAGGAAATCTCATGTTGTTGTCAAGAGATGAGAAGGGAAGTATTGGGGATTTCGAGAAAGAATGCTAGTTCACGGGATGACGACACCTCAAGTGGGTTTCAAGTGTACACTTAGCACCAAAAAGACATCTAGGACGGAATGTTTCCGGAACAGATATGTCAACCACGCGTCTCTAGTTTCTTTTATCCAACCCATCAGAAAACCGAGCGAAAAATGCGACCAAACTTACCAACACTCGTCCCTTATTGAACTTCCTTCGCCCCGCACAGTCGAACAGATCTCTCTGCCACGGGTCCATGACTTGAAATTACACTGCACGTGACCACGAAGGGAACGTTTTTGTGATGACTACTTAGTTGATTAATGCTGTAAGTTTTCTCTGATGGTCTTAGGTTGCTGGTACCATTTCCGGTTCCAACCTGAATAAAGTTGTGTTGTTTTGTGAAAATAAAGTATGCTGGGTTACAACCTTCTATCTTCAAAAAATGTTTTAAAAAATCAGAAATAGAATTGATTGCAGAAATATTATTGTCAATATCAATTTCATATTCATATTATTAATAACAGAATATTTTAGTAGTTTTTAGTAGTTTTAATGATACTAATTCGTTAGTGTTATGGTTGAGACACGGACTATCTCAATATTTGTCATTTCATAATATAGTGATTCTTGGGGGCACTAGTAAAAATATTTACACTACATTTTATTTGAATGGATAAGGAAATTAGTTGCAAGTAGAAGACGGGAGTACAATTGGTGGAGGACGGTTGAAACCCAACATTTTAGGTTCGAATTATCATTGTAATCCGATTTAAACATAGTGATACTTGAAGATCACGTTATGGACGGAGTGGGTGACACTGTCATACAATCGGGAGCTTCGTTAAGACTTCAATTTTTGGTATTGGAGTTCCAGATCGGATGACAAAATTCCCCATCTCCTTCCAGCTCTTGACCCTTAAGTACCACTATGCTTAAATCAGACTATAACTATAATTCAATTTAAATATTTTTTTTTCAAGGGAAAAAGTTTAAATTGGGAGGGAGCTAATGTAATCCACTTGGGAGTGTAATTGTTCTTAACTTATTCGTATTTAATCTCGCGATTGGACGACAGTGCTCCTCCCCCCTCCCCTTCGATCTCTCAACCTTGAAGGGAGACTTCATTTAAATCGGATTGTAACTCCCCGGTTGCATTGAAACTCTCCGCGCTTTAACTCCGCCCCATCCAGGCGACAATCGCCGTTTGCGCTCTGGCGACTTCCGACGCCAAGACCCTCGATTCCGGGACGGGCGCTTTCGGCGAGAGAGCGGCCATCCGCGACCGCGCGCGGGGCACGTGCAACCAGCCCCAGGCGCGAAGGCCGCGCGGCGCCGGCCTGCGCCTGGCTTCTGCTCCAGGCACCTCCCCTGCGGTCTCGCCGCGTCCCCAGAGCGCGACCTTCCAGGAAGCTGGCGCGGCCGCTGGCGCCGACGCGAAGTCGTTGGCGCGACAGGGACGCCCGGCCGGCGCCCGAGCGGAAAATAGCCCCTGACTCACTTTCCTCCACCGATGGCTCACTCAAATATAGTCTAGAATTGGGGATATTCGGCCGTACGTTACAATGATTTGCTGATAGGCTAAGTATAAAGTTATATTTCTCTAAGGAAAACTATTTCAATTATAGAGTATGGAAATACAATAATCAATAAATCTGTTCTTAGATGGATGCCGATGATACTTGACGTCCAAGATTATGTGTAACATTGTTGACATGGTTTTTAAAATTATACAAGGGTATGTCAACAAGTATGCAGTAGTACTATGAATGCAGTAGTCAATAGTACAATGACAGTACAAAATGTGCAATGAGACCATTTTTCCATACGCGTATTTCAATGTAGTTGGTCCATCAGCACCAGATTTCGGGTAAAGGCTCAGAAAAAAGGATTTTCGATTGAGCAGCAAGCCATGTACACAGACTTGTTCCTCACCTGCAGGTTGTAAGCAAATAATCCGCCTTTTCAAGCATCTTTAATGGAACCAAACAGATGGTGTATGTGATAAGACCGGAACGAGATGCTCTAACACCTCAAAACAGATTTTGAAGAGTACGGCGGCGGTATGTGAATGAGCATGGTCTTTCAACACAATAATATCATTCGACATTCCATCATCACATTCTCATGAACACTACCATATTCTACGTATCACAATACCACTTACTTTGGCACTTACTTGTCTACCTGAACATGAACAAATAAGCGAAACATGATGGATTATTTGCGGAAGAGAATTTAACATTACTAGAGGCCCGTATCAGCAAAAATGCTGATGAACAAAACTACACACAATGGTTTTCCAAGAAGTGACACGCACATTGCGCAACAACAGCAAATAAAATACTCGTGTATAACAAAGCAATAAATTAAATATTTAAACAAAGAGAGGTTTCACGAATATTGAAAAACATAGTACTGCTTATATGGATATACAGCTCTACTTTACATTCCAATATTGTAAAGTTGGTTTTTAATAACGCAACAGGTTAACAGCAAATATTTAATGGAGGGAGGTCTGTTCTTTGTAGCCTTGTCGCATGACGACAGCTGTGTCGTACGCAGTAATACACTGAATATGAAAATTCGGTACGAACAATACGAGAATAGGAAGAACTACGCAATGAAACATTTGCGTTTCCAGACAAAATCGAAACGGTCATTCTTTTCGGATTTACCCGAGATCCAGTGCATCGAACTGAACCGTAGTCACCTCTCACGTGGCCGTACACTACACATTTTTCTTTCAATTTATGCCTGCATTGCGAATTAGTAACATAGATTTCACCCCAAATATGAGTTAGATGAATGCGACGTAAAATCTCCAACTTAAGCGCGATCCACGAAAGCGCCACACGGCCACTCAGCCTCGTAAAGCGTCTCCGGCGGGCGGCAACGGGCAATCAATGGGCGCCGGTTGGCGCGGCGGCGCGTTGGCGCGGCGGCGGTCTACGAGAGGGGGAGGACGAGGAGGGCGATTGCGGCGTAGTAAAAATTCGCCAAGTGGGCGGGGCCTAGGGGTTGCTGACCCGCGCCGACGAGCGGCGAAGGCGGCGGCGGCGGCGGCGGCGGAAGCGGAACCGCGGGAGACGATAGGGCACCGCCGCGTCGCTCCGCGTCGGGATAAGCGCATGCAGGGCTCGTCTGTGTGTGTGTGTGTGTGTGTGTGTGTGTGTGTGTGTGTGTGAAGGCGGGGAAGGCGGCACTGCGTGTCGCCTTCAGGAAGGCGGAGGTGCGCGCTGCGAGCACCGATGCCAGGGCACGCGGCGCGGAGTTGAACGAAGGTGCGGATCTTGGATTAGGACGCGATTTGTTGATTGATTAGGACACGATTGATTGATTGATTCATTCATTCATTCATTCATATGTGGTGCCGGGCGAGGCAACTGCTAAGGTCATGGGTAGGGGTAGCATACCTTTATCGCGGGAGGAGGCGGAGATCTTCCCCCGCTGGATGTCGATATCCAACGTCCACTTGCAGCGTTTTCCCCTACCAGGTGTCTCCCTCCTGGGTGGCACCGCCCCTGCCGGGACAAGCTCTAAGTTCCCGACATGCGTGATAGTGTAGGATTTGTCAGGGTCCGGCATTCGCCTGGTATTGGTCGGAGAAATCTCGGAAAACTACGGATCAGAACAGCCGGTCGCTAGAATTCTCCTCCCGTCAGCGACTGAACTCGACACAACTGTCTAGTAAGTGTCGAATATTCTGACGCTGTCGAACTGCGAACCATAGGGCCTCCCTGTCAGAGAGATTGCAATGACATCCCTTGATGCCCTGAGCTACCTTTTTGCCACAATGTCCTATAGCGAGCTCCCTCCTTCATTCAATGATTGATTGACTTGGTTACCTTGGTCTTCCGGGTTCGACAACTGATAAAGTCTTTATATTGGTTTAGTGTATATTATATCCCGGAAGATGGCGGTGTTCCTCCTCCAATGGAAAGTGAGGACCTATGCCGACCTACAGATCAAATTGAAGGATTTCCAACTGCAGTAATTTCCTCTAAAAGGGCACCACCTCAACCAAGACAAGCCACGACTGGTCTCTCAACATACGTGAGGAGTGTGTGAGCGTGAATGATTATGTATGTGTGTGTGTGTAAGAAACTTCAACTGCATACCATATTGCAGACGGTTTTATACACTAAATATATAATACATATAACACACTAAAAATAGTTTCTATAACTTTTTGTTACGCCGTGCTATCCTAATTGAAGGTGTACTGATCAATCAAGAAAAGAGCGTATCATGTGAACCCGCAGGGGAGATACTCAACCTCTCTTCAGACTTCCATTTCTATTATCGCCACATGACCCCTTCATGTGAGCCGGCAGAGGCACTGGCGCCATGCAAATTTCACAGCGTTGGATTACACGCTCGATTGTAACCTGCGCGTGGCTGACGGTTGGCTGGCTACGCAGTTACAAGTCCACTGAGTAAATTTAGGCAGCTTAATTTCGTTTTCGAGGAATCCTCACTACATGCTCTCGAGCTGCACGTCCTCTCCTGTTTCCCGCACTTTAGTACAATTTGCCCAACTTTCGTGTCTGCGAATTGGGATGGGATAATCCAGTCGGAACCACGGTATTCGGGCAGTTGGGAGTGAAAGCGATCTGCTTAAATAAATTGCCTCCACCAGAGAGAACGACACGTGTGCAAGTGACAAGATATCTCGGTATTTAATGAAGCAACCGTAACAAGAGAAGCACAGAAATGTGAGGTGAGAATTATGTAGGTATCAATGAATTTGTTCCAGTCAAAATAGGAAAACCGAAATGATGTTCAAGAACTACCTAAAATAATCATTGTTTAAGTATTATTTTTGTCGTTCTTTATAAATGGTATCTGACTCTTATTTAACGCTCCGAGCCACCATCCGTTGGGTGGTGAAGCTCTAAAGTAAACGAGTTGATGTTCCACAGTAGAACGAATGTGTGTACTAGAGTGCATGTGTCGTGGACGAGAAACAGAGTTGTGCGTAACCACATTTCGTAATGGAATGTTCTCAGTCTGTTTCTGAAAAACTAATGCTATCTCTATCAGGTTGTGTGTATTGTGTACGTGAGAGGGAATGAGAGGAAAACAATAGTCAAATATGTATAATGAGATATACGAATGTAATAAGTTATATTCGTATGTAATAAGACGTGCTTCTTTCAATATCTCTAATGAAATTTTAATTTTAGACTATTTATAAATTTGACACGTTCAATTAGTACTCATTATAAAATAAAACTAGCTGCTTAGAAACACCGTTTTAGATATTTTAACTATTATTTGATAATATTCAATGAATAAGTTCTTGAATACACCAATTGAAGATGAAAAACACATCTGTTAATGCAAAAATTATCCCAACTCTGTCAGATTATCAAGGAAATTGTGTATTAAGAATTGGACATATTTTCAATCTACACCTGAGATATTAAGTAAAGTAATGTTTGAAATATATTATGTAAATGCAACAGTCACACAGTGCACTTGCAATAATTGAAGTATCAATATACTAGCGTGTTTTTCCAGGACATTATTTTTTTTGATCCGACAATACTTGCAAAACACTAACTTCGCCTTAAGCAATGATCTATTACAAGATGATAACAAACATGACTGGATGAGAATGCTAATACAGTGATTGGTTTGAGCGTTTCCCACATCACACAAACCGCTCATTACATTAGCGTGTCGTCGTGCAAACCCAGGAGATCACACAACCTGCATTCTGCGCCCCGGGTTGCTTGCACGGAGATCTTGTTGGCCGGGCAGAGACAAGTGAAAGCCGCACTCTCTTCACCGTACATCACAAAGTTTGTTCAGATTTCAGACGAAGTGAACAATAATTTTTTTGCAAACATAATTCTATGTAGGCCTATATATCAAGCTCCTACACTGACCCATAGCTTGCCAGCTTTCCATGGTGCAATGTCGGGTTCGATTCCCGGTCGGAGCAAAAAGAAGCTGTAGTCTTTAAAGAAAACTGTTTCTATAACTGTGAGACAAAGAAAAACTCAGGGAGGCGGGATTTCCTAGATACGTTGCAAGGAATACGTAATGCTTACCGCCAAACGTGGTATTTCAACTAGATCCAGGGGTGGGGCACCGTTTGCTAAGTCGGCAAAGTCGAACAATCAATTCAAATGCAAAATACTTTCGTTTCTGGGATATTAAGAGCTAGAACGTTGTTTACACTTAGCATAGATCTAATGAGAATGTATGAAATGACAATAAAAACACATACTCGCTGTTTGTAAGAATTAGATTGTTTATGTAATGCTGTAAATAAAGCTGAAAAAATTTATTTCCTATTATGAAAAAGAGATATATGAAGGACATGTGTTAATCATCGGAGATGTCTCTTTAAAAAAATTGCTTGTTATGCAAGAATTTAAAAGTTGAAAGAATATAGTTGTTTAGTCGTCGTTAGTCGTTTCGAATATAGTCATTTATTCGTCAATAATACTTTTTCTTCCTGTTAAAATTATATCAACGAGACAAAATACGACTAATATACAATAAGATTACTCTTCTGTTACCTGGAAATAATTTGCTATCGCGTAGATAATTGTTTACAGTTTACTAACAGATTTACAATTTCAAAACTACAAAATTTTAACAGAATGTTTATTAAACGACCTTCTTGAAAATTGGAATTCGGGCCTTATCCTGACATTCATAGACTAATGAAATCTGTTTACTAAATTCCTGAATGGCCAATATTTCTGAAATAATGCCATACTGGCGCTCTCTAAAAACCGGACGATATACTACTTCCGTGACACATAAGCTGGGTTAATTCGGTGACGCACACAACGTGCGTTGCCTTTGTCACCGTGTGACATGTGACTCTCGACGCCAACTTGAAATAAATGAAGCGCGAAGAAATGAATTCCCAGCGGCGCGCAGGTCGCGAGACCATGTGCCAGCGCCCAGCGAGCATCTCGTCGCCTTGGAGACGCGTCTCGTCGCGCCACGTCGCGTCCCACCGCTCGATATTGCGCCCGCCGCCTCGTGGCACACGGTCGTGAGTGTGTTCGATGGTTTACAGCGCGGCTATGACAGCAGGTACGCCAACAAAAAGCCAAGACGCGGTACGCAGCATGTGTTGGCAATTAAAGTTTATTTGTAAGCTGCATTACATGATAATAATAGTATTAGTAACGTAAAATATAATACTTAATAACAAATAATTATCTATATTTAATAATGTCTATAATAATCGTAAATATTAACTGTTATAGTTATTACCATCTATTTCCAATAATGGCTATTCTTGGTGAAAATATCCAGTATGAAAACCAAGGTTCAGATTATTATAGATACATTTTCTACCATGTCAAACATTTTTTCCTACTGCATTTCGCTATCAATTATCCTTAATTCCTCGTTTTCCCTCCGCACAGTTTTCTTCGTTGATTAAATGCTCTGCGTTTAATTTTCTTCGCCCCCCTTCTTCAATGTCACAAGAAATGCTTCTTTAGTGAGAATCGTAAAGGGAACGAGTCGCTTCCCATTCATAGGGATTAGCGGAATACATCCGAATCTTTTTCATAATACAGTTTTTGTGTGGTACATGAACTTGGCTTCGTATGGACTGAAAGTTTCCTTCAGAATATGACAAATTAACTATAAAACAAGGAATGCACTTTTTTTCTCTAATTACTATTTTTGCTGCAATGGTGGGTAGTGGTGCGAGTTTTTGTTGTTGTTGGAAAAATCATGTTCAAAGTTGTGTTTCAAATCCAAACATATCAACGTACTAAGCTTGTCCTTATCAGTGCGTATGCCATGGTCGTCGATCATCATGACTACAGTTCTGACAGCTAGACTACAAAACGCTTTAGATAAGGTTCATAATTCCAGCGGATATTTGTGAAAACCTGTTGATGTTTGTGCCTCCCTTGTACCTGCATTCTCATTGACCATTGACTCTGATCGTAAATTCTCTCTTTTATATTTGTAAAGTTGTAGTAGGCAAAACAAATAAATTAAATCTCTATCAGGCAAAGACTTTTCATGCTTTGTTACGTCAAGGGTACTGTACTTATTGTAGAATAATAGCATAGATAGCAGTTTTTTTAATATTTCTGAATTTAACGACAAAACATAAGTTACTGTGTACAAAATTTAAACTTTTTTAAATGAAACAATTCCGTTTCCTAGTCTCAAAATTACCTACTTTTTATTCAGTTTACGAACGTTGCATAATCCATACTACTTCTTTATTGTCCACGCTATGTGTGAATTAGGACACTTGATTCATCGTTGGAGTTGTAATTTTTCATTCTTCTAAATGAATTAGTTATTTATAATCCATGAGAATCAAAAGGCACTTTCGAATAACTAATATTAGATTAAATTGTTCAGATTGTTAATTGTTAAATGTTAAATGTTTAAAGGATCATAAAATTAATTTCGTTTCAAATGATTTTATTAAACCAAGCAATTACACTTTTCGTTTGAACTCAACTTTGAGCGAAAGTAACAAGATTGAAAGTTTGTACAATATTTCTATATGATTTCCACCAATTGACCGTAAATATTACCGTACCATTGATGTTAAAGATTAAGCACTAGAGAAATTTTCTCCTTCACTCCAGAGATTTATTTTAATTTGTCTTTTTCAACTCATGTTTACGGATTGCAAATACTCGTACGGTTATATATAGGATATAACGTCGTATTAATTTTTAATTTATATTTCACTGTGTATTGAGTTAATAATAATTAGGAGCGGATTTCAATAAAACGCCATTTTTTCTTTTCACTTTATAACAATACCGTTTAGTATAGAAATTCATTTTACGTTCTGACAAAACGAAATTGCCCATTTTTATGTCATTTCTTTTCTTTTTCGTCGATTTTGTCTAATAAGTCATTTCTACCTTTTTACGTCATTTTTAATGCATGTTTTCACTGATTTCATCCATTTTAATATCAATATAATGGTACTTGCTTCAAACAATTTTTACGAAGTGCAACAAATGTTCACCACAGAATTCCTGAGCCTATTCGATTTCTTCGCTCTTATATTCTATTCGTAATGCCAGCCGTTGTGTGTACTATGTAAATCTAAGGTTCTTGTAACGTACTACATCGGCGCCATTGTCAGTTCCGCCAATTTCGCAATAAATAAAGGCAGAGATTTTCTTTTAAAGAACAGTCCAACAATTTGAGTTATTCATCTGAATTGGCGGCAGTTTTCTTTGTTTTCAGGGATTTTTTAAAGACTTTTAAGAGGATTTTATTGATCATTTTTGGCAATGTTTTAGATGATCAAAATCCGACTTCTAATAATAATATTTCAGGTTGCTGTTACTTCTCCAGAAGGCCTCTATCTGAGCCATTTCCGTCTCCACAATAATCTAAATGCTTACCCTCTTGGTGCGCTGGTAATGATTACCCCTCGATCTGGCTGTCTGATAGAAACCTTTCTGCCCATTTCGACCAAATTATTTCATTTGTATATGTTGTGGTATCCCGAAACCCAACGGCTAAGGCCCATCTCAGTTCTTATAGGCCAGGAAAGTAAGTATTAAGATTACAATATTGTTCGGGCTTGATACATGGAACAGAAATAATGCCATTTTGTCACGAAAACAAAGAAAACCTAGATACTTTACGCTTAATTCCGCTTACTTACGATTATTATATACAACAAATATATTAATTACGCTTAATTACGAGTCCATAGCTTTGGTGCCATGCGTATTTGGGCACACCTCCCCGAAGCCGTGCGGCACCAAGGTGGCATATTTCGCGATTATTCTCTGTGCAATCGATTAAGCAAATAGAATTGCGCAAAATGATCGACAGTCTAAACATATTAGAATCCCTTCAGCAGAGTGCTAATTATTGCCACACCAAAATGCGTATATGCCACTTACGAACTTGTAACTATGGTTCAATATAGATTTTCTTTCGCGGCCGTTCATACCGGAACGCTTCGAGACATTCTATTACAAATTTGTAGTGGATTATTTGCCTATTATCCGTGGTCCAAACCCTGATAATACCAAGGTTGAAGTGGAGCTCATCAGGGGCGACAATGCCTTGTCATTAGCGCTTCTGGCGCACTGCCCACAGACTGACATTGGTGTAAATTAGCCAATGCATTCGGTGCAGTGCACATTCTACCTACAGTCTCTAAGCCTTGAATAGATTGTAGGAAAGAAAATAAATATGATGTGTATCAATCAGACATGCCTACATTTTTTTAAAAAAAGCAAGGTAATAATACTATAGATTCTAATTGCCTCAAGCCTACCTTTTTGTTGCCACATTTTTGCCCGAATTTTACATGCAGATCTTCATGTGCATTTGACGTAAGCGCAGGTAATACCATTAAATCGTACTTGCATTCATCAAGGGCACAAATAGTACGACCCAGTATAGGTCCAAATGAAATTTCTAAAAACGCTTTCTTTGTTATGACGCAAGAAGAACGAGGAGAATCGGTTCAGGAATTCTTTGAAATATCTTCCAGGGTATGTTTCGCCATTATGTAGGCTGTATTAAACAAAAGACAATCTATCCCTTATTGAATCTTGATTGGAGGATAATTTTTATTCCGTTCAATTTGTTTTCGTTCTAAGAATGTCTAGATAAGAATATATAGTAAGTGTAGGATCAGTATGTACGATATTATTTATCAGAATTATTGGCGAAAGGTACAGCTTTGTGTAATTTTTGGGCAGAAGCAATTGTGATGACAAATGATACGCGACAAAAGACGAGCGTGCATTTAATATTCCACTTATTCCATAACCAATAATAATAATAATAATAATAATAATAATAATAA
>BOPP01000003.1:12202500-12223244 GCA_017312745.1 Gryllus bimaculatus | reverse complement strand
CACACACACACCAACATACACTCGAAGACGCCAACATCGTACATACATACATACATACATACATACATACATACATACATACATACATACATACATGTATACATACATACAGGGGTGAGCAAATTTAATATATTAGTATACTTTTTAATATATGTTTAATAATATAGCTTATTTTAATATATTAATAGACTAAAGATTTTTTTCAGTAAATTGGTTAAACTCGCTGTAGAAATTATAAATAAAACTGAAGCACTCCTATTGTTTTCAGAACTATACATAGTGACATCGGATTCTTTTTTGTTTGGGTTTCATGTACATGTTTGTGTTCAAGTTCATGATGTTCGAACAACTGTTATTTAATTTCTTTACTCTACATTGTAAATAGTGTCCCGGTTACAGCCATTAAAGAATTGAATTGAACAATCTGTGCTCCCATGACCAGCTAACAAGCCAGATATAAACCCAATTGAAAATATTTGGGAAATAGTTAAAAATAAGCTAAAAGTAGTAAAACAACATGTGAAGGTCTGGTGGTAAAATTGAAAGCAATATGGCAAAACGATCCACACATCAAAATGCAGTGTATGGCACTGATAAGACAGAAGCCATAGGGGGCCGACTGATCATAAAAAAAGCATGTTCATAGAGAAATCAGAGATCACAGTATGACAATAAATTCATAAAATCAAACTCTACATCTTAAATCCAATATGTTGAACCCTCTGTAGATGCTAACGCTCACAACCACACAGAGGTTAGTATACAGACACAGACACTAACATATATACAAAGGCACCAACACACACCCAGCTATGCGCGCACATTCACAAATCAAAACACAAACTGACACATACTTGCACTAACAACCCCATACACAAATGCAGACACGTACATCCACTCGCACAAACCAAGACTCTCAGACGCTCTCAGCCACGCGCACACTCTCCACCAAACACACAATCATGGTTGACACAATTCTACATACAAATGCAGATACATACACGCACTCGCATAGATCTACACACGAACACCGACTTGTTCTCGTATTCACACAACCAAACCCACAAAAAAAAGTATTTTGAAGCATTTAATTAAGAACTACATTTTTCAAAGGAATGCGCGTATGTACGTAGTTGAATTCGAAAGAACTTATTTACTATTCATGTTCCCTACGTACACACGATGAATGGGAACTTTTCCTCTTGCGCCCCAAGCAGTCTCTTGACCAATGAGAATGGCTTCGTGCTATCGTGAGATTATAATCCTCACGTCTCTAACATTTCAGAAATTTTGCAACTCCGAACCTAGGATTAATTAAACAAATTCATAAGATTTTTACACTGAGACAAATCATGTTGGCTGTTTCTTGTGTTTCATCTTTTTTCGCTCTTTCGTTTATCAAACAAAAAAATGTCCGACAATTATCGAAATCACTCATGCTAAAAATTATATAAAACGATAAAAATAAAACGCACATACAATATTCTCATTCATAATTAATAGTATTTCTAATAACTTTTCTGACACTTTTGATATGATCAGTTCACTGAGTCTTGCCATATTTCAAATTTCATTAATTACAATAATATATACAAACAAGAATAAAATTATCGTTTCTTATATTATATTTCATCGTGAATACTTTTAGCTGAATAGAACGGAAGTACGGAATCAAAAAACCTTTGATGCAGTTTGTCAAAGGTCTGTGAACGCGAGGTTTTTCGACGTCAACGTAGAATCCAATATCCCGCAATGAATGCAGGGAAGGGGATGAAAGCAACATTTTTGTGTTACTATGACAGCATTTAACGTTGAAGTACCCTGTTCCTGTTGCATTGTACACATGGTCGACTGGTGAAGTCACAGATTTTTTAATATAATATAAAAATGTATTTCGTATAATTGTACGGTTCTTATTTGTTCATCTGTTCGCTCGCATTTCACTCGGCAAAAAGTTTTCAAAGCACGGCTCCCTGTCACTCGCAATATTTACAAAATTTCGTTAACACTGGAGATCGGAGTGTTGCTTTAAAATAGTGAGTCCGCATACATCCAGAACTATTCCAGTGTTGGTTTTACGTGACCGTTTACTTAATACAGAGTTTGTGTAAAATATATGTAGATTAAAAAAAAAGTGTGCCGCAAATATGAGGAAAAAGTCAAAATGAGTCAGAAAGATCAGTAAACAGTTACAGGGAGATATATAAACAGATTAATAAACTCAGGACGTAATTTTGTTTGAAACATCCTTCCATTCGTCACGCAATTTTTATTCGAAGTATATATTAACTCCTTATTTACACGCAAACTGCTTTTCGAATTTCATATACACTTCACATCTTCGTAAAAGAATATGTTACATTTACTACATGCAGCACATCAACATACACTCGTCATCAGTTTAAGAACGTGGGAGTTGGATGAGAAAATTAAACGAACTGAGTTTTTAATAATATTTTTATGTACATTATCTATGCACTAATAGCTTGTTTTTCTTTTTCAGGTACGTATTTACTTTATTTCTATCTGCTGAGTGGACATTTGAAAGCTGTTTCTCATTTTGGTGGTAAGTTAAAGCCATTAACAGTTTTACCATTTTACGACTCTGCAACTTCATGTTATATTATTATTATTATTTTGTCGTCCGATTTTTTAATTTTTTTTACATATTTGATTGCACTGTAAATGAATTTGCAGTCTCTTGTTACAGTACTAATATGGTTCCCGTACTACGATATGGTTTTAATAATAACTTTTTTTTATCATTGCGAAATATTCTGAGCATAGTATTTTTAAATAAACCCAATCCCGAGATCAGTTCTACAAATGTCACGATCCTAAGTTGCGTATAATCTATTCGATAACGTGAGCGATTATTTTAACACCCATTTCTGCCCAACGATATTAGGGGCGTGATCGGCGAGTTTGTTTGTTTGTACTTGACGCGTCGGCCCATGTACGGGCCATGGCCTACCAGAGGCGTCCCGGCATCGCGGCGAGGATACGTGTGGTTGGCTCGAAAACATCCCCACGCCGTATTCTGGTCTTCTCAATCTGAGAAGTGTACTCGTATTTACTTATCGTCGCACAGCAACATATACTGGGACATTGTCAAGGAAAACGCACACTATAATTTTGCCTCACCGGGAATCGAACGCGGGGTCGCGTCATAGAAAGCGAGTACGCTGAGCAATGCGTTCAGCCGCGAGGTCGATTAGTGAGTAACATGTAAAAATGATTAGAATTCATTCATCGTCATCAAACGTCGGCTAAATTGTTCCCAGGTCCAGTTACACCTTATTACTCGTATTTTTGCCTTCTGACAACTGGAGAATGTTCGTGTAAAACACGTGCACTTATAAAGCTAGAAAATTCACTTCGAACGTTCTATTTAAATAAATATTATCCATATTAAGAATCAGTATATTGAGAATTTAGTTGAAAGTGAATAGCGCGGACACATTCGCCTGGTATTGCTCGGAGAGACCACGGAAAATTACCAACCAGAGCAGCCAGCCGCTAGAATTCTCCCGTCAGCGGCTGATTTCGACCTAGCTCTCTGGCTGGTGTCGAAATTCCTGCCTTTGCGGCGACACGAACCCTAGGACCTTGCGGTCAGAGGCACTGCAGTGACGTCAGTTGATGCTGTGAGCCTTCTCGCGCGGTTCCGGGCAATTGGACTGCACTGACTTAGATACAGTTCCTGCACAGACAAACTAAATATTCGCGCTGCTTCTGCGAAAGAAACTCTTGAGGGGCGCCGCTACGGCGGAGTTGGTGCGTGGGAGTGGGGGGGGGGAAGTCCCGTCTCCCCCATCCCCCTTTCGACAACTATCCCCCCCTGCCCCTACTGCATCAAAGCCGAGAGCCGAGATACCGAGAGACCGAGAGACCGAGAGACCTAAAGACAGAGAGACCGAGAGACCGAGAGGCGTCGCGGGCGGATAATAATGTGCTGACGTTTCGCGGATAGCGAGCCTGTTTGCCTCGCGCTAACCACGAGAACGAGTCACCCGTTATTTATTCAGACCGCGTGTTGTTACGTAGCAGAAATAAAATTTTGTCTCGACATGTTCACTACAGAGACGGCAGTAATTCTTATAGCAACTTCTGTTACTCGTTTTAACACGTCACTGTTACATATTTACGAATAGTAACTCTCTTATCTAAATACTTCTATTCCACATTTTCGTTAAAATTACGATATTGTTATTGATACGCTGCACCAATTATTTATTTTTTGTATGATTTATGGGGTAAGTGCAGCAAATGACACAGCAGTTCGAAAATATTTATTTACCATTTACCAAGGGATATCTGATTTAAACATATTTAGCTCAAACTAATTTTTAAAAAATCTACTAGGATAAAGAAATTTAAACCAATTTCTGACTTTGCATTCGTCTTCAGTGACCTCCAATACAAGAGGACACTTTTCCAGATCAAATATTAGAAAATAAGAAGTCACAAATATCACGAATTCCTATATTAAATCTAGTTTAAAATTCAACCCATAGGAAGCACACTTTTAATATACTGAAATTTTCCGCAGCCCCACATTTCTGGACATATCCCTGAGCGGCCAGCAAGAACGTTTTAACGTTCATTTTTAGCGCCCACCTTATTACGTTGAGCTGCAGCATAACAACTCAAATCAAGCCACCGCGTTAAGGATGCCCCGCCTCTTTTTCAGTGATTCCGTCCACAGTAGTGCGCGTGCGCGGGCTGTTGGCCAGCGGCGCCGCCCCCGCGCGGCCCAGCAATTTGCCCGCGTTCCTCCGGCGGCGGCGCTGTGGCGTGGCACTTTACTTGGCCGCAACTGTTGTGCATCCCCCGTCGTTTTCCCAGAGTCCTCGAAGACGACGAGCAGTGGCACCAACGGATGACAAAAAAGCATCGATGTTTAAAAAATATATTTTTTCGAGCAAAAACATCGATATTGTAACACCGATGGTTTACTTTCGATATTTTCTTCAAATCTATATATTTGTGCAGAAACATCAATGAAAAAAAATTCTCATGATACAAATTCCAATATCTATTTTATTTGTGGATATCTCGCAATCAACAGCCATTGACAACTGTTGCTATCGATTCCCAGACGGCACGAAATCGTTTGCTATTCCTAACCGTTCTCCAATGTAAGTACCTTTTTTCGATTTTGTACGTGGTAATATCATGGACGAATAGATGTTGGTGTTGTTCTATGGTAATACCGTTAAACTGAAATTTGAACCTTAACTACACAAACTATGGATTTGAACATTAATAAGAGAATCAAATTTAAGACATAATATACTTGAAACTAATATGATGGGTAATGTATCACATTTGAACCAGGACACTTTACTTCGAAATGTTTCATCGTATTTAAAACATCGATGTTTTTGTGCATGTTTTCATCGACATGGAAAACCTGTTGGTAATGTATCGAAGTTTCGATGTTTTGGTAAACTTTGCCTTGCCTGGTGGCAGCGCCGCGGCAGCGGCGGCGATGCGTGGGAGCGAGGGCGGCGAGGGGGAGCGGGGGCGGTATAGTTGTTTTTGGGTGGATGATTGCCTCTGTTCTCCTAGATCGGTATTTCTAGTTCTCCCATTGGTCAAGCTTTAAAATGGGAGAAATATTTTTTATGGAATTTATCAACAATATCAAGGTAAATTATGTTATTATGTAGAAATTATGGGGTTCATTTTAAAATGTTCAGGGGGAGGGGCTGCCCCTCGATCCTCATGTGCGCACGCCTGTGGGTTTGAACAAGTCTATTTATTAACGCCCAATTCTAAAATTAAGATACTTTTATTTGTATACACATTTTTCGTAACATGGTACCTTTTCAGACCAGTTGGTAGTATATTTTAATGCAGTGTTTTAATTTACGTTAAATCTAAATCTTATAACTTACAAGTAATTTTGTATAAAACGCGTTTTGTTTATTTTATTTTGATTATTTTGATTTATTTATTTATTTTATTTATTTCTTTATTTAATTTATTTTATTTATTTTATTTATTTATTTATTTATTTATTTATTTATTTATTTTATTTATTTATTTTTATTTATTATTTTATTTAGTTTAGTTTTGGTTTTTTTAATTTAATTATATTTGTATTTATTTATTTTATTTGTGTTTATTTATGTTTATTGGTATTATTTATTTATTGTTTATTGGTATTTTTTTATTTTTATTTATTTATTTATTGTATTTATTATTTATTTATTTATTTATTTGTATTTTATTTATTGTTTATATTATTTATTTTATTAATTTAATTTATTATTTTTATTTTATTTTATTTATTTATTTATTTATTTATCTTATTTTTTTTATTTATTTATTTATTTATTTTATTTATTTATTTATTTATTTAGAAAACATATCATATTCAGATAATCGTTCTCGCATGTTCTTCCACACTTGGAGTTATATCGATCCTTCTGTGAATTCTGTGTGTTGTTGTAGGGATAACTAGTCGTAAATGCTGTTTATCTGGAATTTTGCTTCTTTGCAAAAATTGTGTTATTATCACTGAAACGAATACTTTCTTCTCAATTCTTGACAAAAACGTTCTCGTTTTTACTCTCGTTTCCATAATTTCAAGCTTGTAAATGTAAAGTAGGCTATGATTTACCGATTAACTTCTTAACGATAAATTTTTTGTGTCAGGATGATACTGTCTCTCCATAGTTACGCTTCGTAATATTTATGTTGTTTTCGTTTACTTGTATAAGTTATATCTAAATATAATTCTTCATTTGCGATTTAAATACAATACATAAAAATAAATAATTTTATTGTAAATGTAATTTCGGTCCTACTTTTATTCATGGAGATTTTATTTGTTTTGCAATATTTTTCTTAATGCTTTGGATATATTTGTGTAAGAATCCTTTAATTTGTCTACTATGACTACGTTTTTTCTGTTTGTCAAAGTTCATGTTCACTGTTTTAGATACATTGTATTTTTTTTGATAACTGCATTTATCCGATCACGCATTCTGTTTTCTTATTTTGTGATGTTATAGAAACGAGAGGATGTGGTTACTCTGGTAGAATGTCTCAATGATTGAACAAGTCTCTTTTAAATATTAAGACTAGTGTACTAAGACTAGTCAATACTGTTGCTTCTTTGTGATAGTTTTACATTTTCCTACGCCTTTCTACTCTGAATATAAAACAGTACGACACATAATCTGTTTTGGTAGGAGTAACAGGTGGCTCAACCGTAGGATAGGGCTATGAATTCTTTTGATTGCAAGTTTCTTTCCAGAATTAGTTCTTTTCCCCTCAAGTAATTTGTATTTAGTATGCAAATATTAATTTTTATGAAAGGCAATGTAAATGAATGGGTTTTATATTGTGGCTCAATGGGCTAATTTACCTGAGGAGCAGCGGAACTTCCTATTTTTCGCGGCTACAACACGAATAAACACATTTTGTAATGTAATTCCTATCATTCTGGTAGAATTTTTGGACCCTACGTTGAACATTCATTATGATTAAGGATGCCTCCGTCTTGTTTATATTCTGTTACAGATGAGGTACGCGGCAGAGGGCTTTTGAAACTTGCTCGGTCGGAGTACTCTGTGCAAAAATAAATATGATTAGGTGCTTTGGAAAAATATGGGCTCCATTGAAGAGTTAAAATTATGCACAAAATACAACGTTTTGCTATCGTAGTTAAGTTGAAAACTGAAATCTTGTATGAAACTAAAGTCATGGATCATTTGATGATACATATTATGATAAATATGATTAGAAACATAACCATGTAAATGAAAAGTTGGCAAGCAATTCTATTTTTATTGATTTTCTAAAATTTTTGGACCGGTTAATTGATATTTTTATTTATACGTGCTCTAGCCAAATTTACAGGACCTTATATTATTCTTAATTCATGTTTGTAAGCCTGCTTTCTGTTCCTATTCTCTTTTTTTTTGATCGCTTTTGCTTCGCTTTCTCTTTTGCCACTTTATGAATATTCTTTGTCATTAAGCATAGTCAAAGTGTATTTTTAATTATGGTGTTTGTGTTATTATTATAGATTTATATGAATTTGATTGTTATCTTTTAATATCAGTTTCCGTTTTCAAGGTTTAATGTGTATTAAGAATGTTTCAGCGTGTATCATGTATTTTTGAAATTATCAAGTTTCGGGTGGTCGGTTTACCGATTTTGCTCTTCGTTCTTGTGACAAGTGCAGACTAAATCCACTAAAGATCATTTAGATTGCGGGAATTTCACAAATATTATTTTGAATAGTAAAATATATGTTTACTTGGGTTGATTGTGCTATTTTTAAATTCTCATTCTCACTTGTGTCTTCTGAACTGTTGATACCGTTTTTCAAATTAGTACAGCCTGTACACATTAGAACTCAGATTATATTACTTAAATTCGACATTTACAGGTGCGTTGTAGAGAAAACTTGAAAAAAAGAAGAAAAAACGGTGGATTAACTCCTCTTGTAGATGTAGGCACTTGACGCGATTTCGATTCTGCGTCTTACAGTTTTGTATCCATATCTCAAAGCGCCCTAGCGCTCGTACGGTCGGGTTGTAGCTGCGCAGCGTTTGCGCAGTAATCTCTAGGTGTGTGTGGCGAGGTTTAATGAGAACAATTGCTGGGGCGCGGGTCGGCAACTGACTCGCCGCCAGGCAGAGCTGGCGAAGCGGGCCGCAACGCCCAGCATGCAGCATCGCGTCGCGCTTCCGGCGCCCTTGGCCGGCCGCGCCCCTGGGGCGTCACCGCGTTTCGCATACGGGAAACGATAACGCCGGTACGATTCTCTCCTGCGCTTCTCCCGCAGCGGAACGTACGGTCTTGAGTTAACAGGAAACTATGTTAATAGATGTTTGTATGCAGATTTGTTATTTGGAGGGAATGAACCTTATCTATTAAAGCTCGTGACGAAGTTGCTCAGAGCTGTTGCGCGCTGAGCTGTTCTGCTAGGACGGGCTGGCTCTTTGTTGTTTCTTGATTCATCTTGTGCGTCATCCTAGTACTTGGGATATTCTTCTCGTTGTGGATTTTTTCCGTTCAGTCATCCTTTGGTGCGTATATTACTGTTGGGATGTTCTGCTATAAAGACATCTGACCCGTTTGAAAGCTTTGGAACGCTGAGTCGACTACTTAGAAGTCCGCTGAGCTATCTGAAGTCGAGCCGAATTCTCAGAAAATCGTGCTGTTGGTTTTTGGTTTGTTTGCGTGACGCTGGGTGATCTAGGACCTTCTCTTGGTATCTGAGCTGGCTAACAGAGCCATATTTTGCTTCTTTTTTGTGCATGTGGTACTACGAGTGCTAAAATGCAAATTAATTATTAAAAGTTAATCGTAATTTTCTTATTATGAATTTTTTTCTTATATATGGAGTGCGTGGTTTATCTGATTAAATCGTGGACACGGTAACATTCAGTAGGAGTATTGAATTTTGGTGCGGGTTTCTTTAATCTGCTACTTGATTTGCTAACTATCAACGCGCTGTCTCCGTTATTTGCACGCATGATATTCTAGGTGCGTGATCTTATGTTACTATGTTATATGAGATATGTAAGATAGGTTTTATTTAGAAATAGTTGAGTTATGAATGTGGTATATATATGTATTTATACTACTTATTAATATATCACTGATATATTATAGTGTAGTGATTATAGTTTATCTTATATTTTTGTAAGTGGTTATTGTTGTTAAATGAAGTGTTTTTTTCTGATAATGTGTCTGTATTGTTTGCAAGTTTTTGTGTTCTTTACTTTCTCGATTGGGAGGTTTTCGATTGATATTTTATTATGTTCTAAGTTGTCTCTGATGGAGGATTTTGTTTCTGCCATCTCTTTTAAGCGGAGGTAAGTGTGTGGGTGGTTTAGATCTTGTATCCTTCTTCTTTTTGATTATCGTGATGGATTCCATTTCTTTTGTTTTTCTAGATCCAGATTTCGGATATTTGTAGTTGTGTCCGTGCTGAAAATACCTTTTTTGTCTCCTACTCCTCACTGTATATTCTTTATCAATAAGAAGTCAAGTTAACTCTTGCTGTTGCCATTAATTTGCTTTTATACTTAGATTACCATTTCGTAAAAAACGGGACTGAGTCTAGATCCGTATTCATCTTAGACATTTAATCCTTTTGTGGTGTCTATTGAATTGAATGCCATCGCACTAGCATCCCGAACTTGCTTTTCTTGCAAATGAATTATTGAACTATTTCTTATTTTACTGATTTACTTTTGTGATTGATTCAAATGCTAGTCAGTTAACATAGGTAAGTCTACTTTAGAGTTGGAATGAGATCTGAGCTATCAGTCTAATGCACTTGATTGTTGTATCATAGTTGTTCACCCTTGTTTAATTTTTGTATATTGTCAGTTGCTTGAGCAGGGCCGTTTAGGTGAAGTTTCTGGGTATTGGTGATTTTAGTTATTCAATCGATTCTGATAAGTTCGGAGTCGCAGGTTAATAATCAAGATTAACAGGTTTTGGATTTGTTATCTGCAATATTTAAATTGTTGACATATTCTTGTAGTAATATTTATATTTTTGTGATATTCTTCAATTACGTCATCAAAAGCAATTTATCTATTCCTATGTCCTTTCGCCTCGTTTCGTAAATTTAAGTTTTTTTTGATTTTTTCGTAAGTTTTTTTTTCGAAGCCATAGTTTTCGATTAAATAGACGAAGGAGGTTGAATTCTTAATGGAGATAGCTTTGATAGTAAATGTAGAAAATATGAAGAAGAAGAATGAGAATGAGGACAAGAAGAAGTTGTATCTTCTAGGAAGTATTAGCTGATCAATGGTAAAAATAATCGAAAGAAAATACTACTTGTATTAATTCGGAACAAGTTTTGCGTGGATAATTTATCGTTCTATGAAGAACTCGTCGTGTTTTCTTCTTTCGGAGTAGCCAGCCTCTGAAGTCTCGGCATACCGGCGGCGGGGCGCGGCTCCTACGGTCAGCGCGGCTTTGCCTGCGCGGTGAGCGGTGCTGCGCTTGTTGCGGCGCGGTTGTGCTGGTGTCTATTGTCACGCGTTCGCCGGCATCGCGCTCCCCCCCCCTGCCCAGGTTTGTTTTTTGCCTCCTTTCCTTCAACACTGTCAGGGTTCTCCCGGCGTCGCGCCCGGCCTCCGTCCTGCATACTCCCAATCTGTGTGCGTGGTTTGCCGTTTTGTGCCGCCAGAGGCTATGTGGGCGTTTCGTTTTCTGCTGAGATTGGATCATTGTTGTTTCGCGGTTCGATTGCTGCTTCGCCGACTCTGCAAGGCCTATTTTCATTTTTTTTGTACGTCTTTCCTGCTATGTCGGCCTGTATGGAATAGGTTCTGTAAGTCGGTGTGTTGTCACGCTTTTTTGGTTTTTTTTTTTTTGTTTTGTGTTTTTTCGTGTCTCTTTATTTTTGTCTTTTTTGTCTGTTGTGCTGTGTCTCTTTGTTCCTTGTTGTCTTTACGTTTATAGTTAGACGAGGAAGTTCAGTGATATGATAATTGCTTTGGTATGGCGTTTTTAGTTATTCACTATATTTCGTCAGCGTTCGTTGCGACTATTGTTACGTTTGTTTTTCATCTTGTTTTTTGGATGTTTTCGCTATATTTTGCGGATGGTAGTCTATTGTGGGGTCTTTGTTAGTATATTTTTTGTATAATGATTTCTAAGGAATATTAATGTTTTGTGATATCGTATTTTTATTGTTTGTTTGTATTTCTGTTGGGAAGTATACATCTTTTTCTGTTTATCTGTCATTTTGTAAAAATATTTGTTTTGGCTTGTGCTATTTTTAAATTTTATTTTATTTGCAATGGGGCATTTATTATTCAATATTTGTCATTTTTTGGTACGTTTTTGACTGTTTTTATCCCATCAGTTTCAGTGCAACATATTGAGTTAACCTTTTTAATTATGCGGTTTTTCTAGAGGTGTAGATATCAGACACTTTAAGGCACAGTGTAGAGTATACGAATCGAACCTTCTTGTGCATGTGCAGACGCTGAAAGGTGACACTCACTTTCTATTCTGCGCTTTACTTGTTCCGTTGCATGAAGATTGGTTGATTTGGTTTGGCTTTGTCGATGGCTGATACACTTCCGCTACTTTAATATCTTTCTTGTTTGTGTCTGTGGACATTTTTGGTTTTGTTGTATTGTTTAATATAGAATACATTACTCTTTTGTGCTGTTATCTGACAAAAATATGGTGTGCCGGAAGTATTCTAGGTTCCTTGTTTGTGTGAGATGAGATTGTATACTAGAAGATTTTGAAATTCTCATTGTTTAATTACTGTCTCTTCTGAATTCCATCCAGTAAGTATAAGCTTCTTTTACGGTTATTATTTATAATAACATTTTGTTCAACCTATTTTATATGCACAGATATGCGGAATTGTCGATAATCTTGTTTTACGCTATATGATCTTTTATTTCTTACGTATTTTCATTTACCAGTTAGTTCGTCTTCACAGGTCATTCTTGAGGTTCTTTCTCTAAGTATTTCACGATAGTATCGGTTATTTATCGTGTTCTTTAGTATTATTGTTGATTGTTGTTATATTTAGTACCAATTGTTTAGTTTAGATTTGACCTTTTTTTTCGTATTTAATTTTTCTATCCTTTTGCTTGTTGGGATAGATAATCTTACTCAGGAGTGGTTCTTGTTAATTAATGATTGCCTATTTCTTATTTAGTCTTAGTTTTAGTAAATATATACGGAATAATATCGAAAATACGAATGACTTGTTGCTGTTTGTCCGAGCGTGCTAATTTATTGTATTGATGCTTATATTTTCTGATTATAATATTTTTTTGGTAGTCTTGCTTATTGTATCATATTATGGCCGTATAGGCATGTGAATTAGATGTTAGACTATTCGCTTCGTCTAGCTCATCTTTTGAGGTCGTCCGTGCTGGGTTTTCGTTTTCATTTAAGACTTCTTGGTTCGTCTTGTGACTCGAAGACTGCTCATCTTGTGGGCGCATCACTGAGAATGTCCCAGAGCAAGAGTACTTCCGACAAGGCGTTCATCCTGGTTAAATATATTCTGCTCTGTGTCTTGTGGTTGATTTGTTTTTGAAGCTTAATGCAAATGGTTCTATCTTTGTTTCTTCCTTAAGTATCGCTGGTTTAAGTGGTCGTTTGAGACGCGTTTATCCTTTTGGAAGTCCGGTGTATTCCTGTAACCCGATGTTTAAAGAGGTATTTTGTTCTTCAATTGTTTCAGTTTACTTTAGCATTTTACTACGTTCTTTGGTGAAGAACTTATTATTGTATTTGTTTTAATATTTGTAATTTTTGTTTAGTATAATGAGTGCATTTTTGGTTTTCAGAACGGTTTCAGCTATGTAGTGGGCGTATATTTAAAAATAAGAATTGAGTTTGACAAATTCTTGTAGGATTTTTATGTTTTTTTAGTGTGCAATGGTATTTTTATTATTTTTTTGATAAGATATTATTTGAAATTTTGTTTGTGTGTTTTAGAGGAATATACTTGTGATTTAGGGAAATGTATATGTGGTTATGAATTTATTTTGAAACCGTTCAAACTTCAATCTTAAACAATAATTTTGCAAGGCCGATGTGACTTCAAATTAGTTGGTGTTCTTAAATCCTTACTGTTCTTGGAACAATGATCCAATTTACCTCAGAATGCAAACATTGCTAGTGTGTAAAAATTATTGTTTTTCCATATAAATATATGTTGTCAATGTTTGATTATATGTTTTTTTAGTTTACAAGATAATGTTATAATCAATATGTATCTGTTAACTTATAAAGTAGGGATTCGTGTTACAGTGCAACCTTACAATCCTGAATATGGAGAAAATTTATTATTTATTGATTGTTACTAAAAAAAAGTTGGATTTGTAGTTTAAACGAATTAGAATATTTTAACTCTACAATTTAGGGAGTGTTATTTAATACATGGGATGCTCAACACCGGGCCACTTCTCGTTTTTTAAATGGGTCACCGCTGGCACATTATTTAATCCGGACGAGACCAGCGCCTGGTAGTTTACATATCATGTGCGAAACAGTAATTTTTCGGCCATAAGATACTGCGTGTTTCTAGGGTACATTTATTTTTGGCGAAAAGGAACAAGTCTTAAAATCCAAAACTAGAGTAAATTTTTTTGAAATTTTATGAACACGTTTCTAATTATCAATTCAGGCTTGAAATAAGAAGATTCCTCCTTATGGATTTTGGGTTTGTTGACTAAAATGATATCGGGCCAAGGCATAAAATAATTTATAGTCATGTTATAGAACATATTTACAAATAATCAAAATGCTTGGACAATAATTTTTTTTTGAGTAAATGTAAATCTTTGGGCGATTCAGAAATCAATTTTTTTTGTGTTACATTAAAGAGAATCTTAAAGTTTTGCAGTAATATGTGTGGAATATATTAATAAAATCGATCCTTTCTTAATCTTTGTTTTCGCCATCGTAATCCGTTTTTTAAGGTTCTATGGAGCTGTCACTTTACAGCACAGCGTCATGATTAATTGATCTATTAGTCCTGCTTTCTTGTGCTTTGGATGTGTTCGTATAACTTCTATTTAATTGGAGATTATATAATTCCATTGCACTTTTTAATCTGAGATTAAGTAGTAACTAAACATAGAAAGGGAGGGTTGAAGTTACCTGGGTGCTGGCGTCTATTTCCAATAGTTTGTTGAATGATTGCGTCTCTACTTATTATTTAATTACATCGTTTTTCCTTACATACGCGCTCTACAATTTAATTGTTTTGTTTCTTGAAAATAAATTTACAATGAAATGAGTTTTTTCTGTCTGGTAATTATTTGTTATTTTTTTCTCGAGGGGTTATTTCTTATAGGGCCATGTACTGTCGTATTTTTTTTTGGTGTGTGACTAATTTCTTCAATCCTATTGTGATTTTGCCCCCAAAAATATGTGGCATGTTGTTGTTATTATCTGCATTCTCTTTTTGTCTTTCTTCGGCTTGCAATTCTTTCATTCTCATTCGTTTCACACTTTTCTTCTGAAATGTATGTTGTGTGTTTCGCATTCTACTAACTTATGACATCAACCAGCATATCTTTAGTTTTTTATCCTGTGTTTCCCTGCTGTAGTGTGTGGTGTAACTTCTTTATTCTTATCTTTTTGGCTTGAGTGGCATGGATTAAGTATCATCCGTTAGAGTATATTTTGAAGTGTATTTTAGTATTGTTTTTATATTTGGTTTTTGCTTTTATTATGTATCCGTCTCGTGAAGTTATTTTGATTGTTTCGGGATTATAATCTAGAAAATCTAGTAGAACATTCATGATTCTGCTGAATGATTTGCATGGTGTTTTTATCAGTCACTTCTTAAGGCTGCACTATATTCTTTCATTTGCGGAAACCATTGCCATACTTGGCATGTATATGTTTTATAATGTTGATTTAGGCATCATTGCCTTGTGAAATTCTGTGATTACCATCTCTCTCTGTACTATTGATGTTAATCACATTTTTGTTTTAACGTTCTTAGTAATGTAATTTTGCTTGATGGTTTCCACAGTTTCTGTTGATCAGATTATTAATGTTCTTACTTGGTAAATTATTTATTCTTGATTTGGTTCTCTAGGCGTTATTTTTCGGCCTTATTTCTGGTAGTTTTTTTTCTGACGACTTGTTTTAACGAGAATGTTATGTTAATGGTTAAGATATTAAATGTTAGAATTAGAACAGGCTCGGTTAATTGTTAGACTTATTGGAACTTTCGTAAACCTTTTTTTGGGAATCCATTATTGATCAATGAGCCACCTAGCAATCTTTCTTGTGCTGCTTCATTTGGTTTGTAAATCTTTCCCCCTGAGAGCGCAGATGGACGTAAGCAAGGTGT
This sequence comes from Gryllus bimaculatus, assembly GCA_017312745.1. Classification (NCBI taxonomy): domain Eukaryota; kingdom Metazoa; phylum Arthropoda; class Insecta; order Orthoptera; family Gryllidae; genus Gryllus; species Gryllus bimaculatus. Next base: position 12,207,406 of record BOPP01000003.1, on the reverse strand, counting down.
CATTGAGGTGAGCGTGAGGTGCAGTTGAGGGTGCGGTGTGCTGGGGTTAAGGGTGAGGTGAGGTGAGGTGCGGTGTGCTGGTGTTATTAGAGTAGGTGTAGGTTTTGGTCCTTGGTCCAGCGCTGAATGGTTTTCATCTGCAGGTGTCGCCTTTGTCCCGCAGGCGGCTCCGATAAGATAAAAGCTTAATTAACGTTCGGGCGCTGGGGCTATTTGAGTGGCAACTTTCCACGGCCCCTGGGTCCTCCAAAGAGCTAGGTAGAGGCACTCTTCTGCACTGCGTTCATTACAATGGCCCAACACGTGCTCTCCCTCTCTCCTGCATTTCTGCCCTCTTCCTCTTTCCGTTTCTCCTCCTCTTGTCCTTCCTCCATCTTCTGTATCTTCGCATCTTCTTCGCCATTGCGGATACCTACGGCATTAGGTTTTCAATACGGTCTCGTGTGCCCCTAAATCGTAAACTTTCGAGCGCTCCCTGGCATACAATAAGCTCACATTAAAGGGTTTAATATATTGGCCTGACTGACAGATTCAGGTTCACAGAAATTTGTTTATGTATAGTGTAGCATTTTATAAGTAGTTGTTGTTTTTGGTAATTTGAATCTTGTCCTAGGTTGTCATTAATCCACATGTCCGTTTAGTTTATCATTAATTATAATCATATAGATTTATTCAAATATGCATTATATGTATGAGTTATGTTCATAATTATTTGTTTGTATTCATTAATGAACACAAGCATAATTAGTTATAGTGCACCATCGCTTAATTAGGGGATTTTGTAATAATCATCTTGTGTCACCGCCCCTTATTAAATTGGCACGACATTCCCGTGGTGAGCCGGGACGCACATTGTTTGATTAAAGCCCCGGTCCTCTAAGGTAAATAGAAGATCGGAATCGAAGGATCGTTTTGGACATTGAGGTTCTTCTCTTCTCATTACTAATCTTCAATCGCCCAATTCCTCTCGTGTCTGCGGCGTCTAATTTTAGCAGATCATCAGATTTTTCCAATGCGGTTCTATGCAGAAATCTTATGGTGCGAACATCATGTTGCAGCACCAAGTATTGATCAGTAGAGAGGGAACTTCTTGCGCGTATATTTTATTATTGTTATTTGATTCAGCTAAGTGCATATAATCTGATGTTGATCTGTAGATACTACGTAGTACAATAGAGTTTTGAATATTCGTTCTTTTGCTGTAACGTTCAGTCTTGCTATTTGTATTAACTCCCTGAGATTTTCAATTAACAGCATTTCGTTTTTTCTTCTTGCTAGAAAGTTCAATGAATTAAGTCATGATCATTGATGAGTTTCATTTATGTTTTTGTGACGACGTTTGTTGGTAGCTTAATTTATTATCTTCGCCTCTAATTAATATTTTTCAAACATCTGATTTTTCTTCGTCGAAACTATGAGAATATTTTGGAATTACACGTTGCAAGAAAGGTTCTCATTTGTATATTATTATAAATGTCTTCCTATAGTAAGTGAAGTGAATATGAACTAATGCAATTTCATGGATTTCAGATCTTCTTTTCCGACCTCTTTATGCATTCGTAGATTTATCGAAGGCAGCTGTAAAGTAAATGGCTATAAAATTTATAGTTTTTCTGTTAGAATAATTAGTAGAATAAAAGATTTTTGAGTGCAAATAATTCTTTTCTCTGAATGTTATAATTACTTTTGGATCGTTTGCTAAGAATTTGCGATAATTTCAAATACGAGCTAGTATTATTTCAAGTGATATTACTATCTTCAGTTTTCGAATTTTAAGTTGTACATTTGTTAAATGTGGTTGGAGTTACAGTAGAGATCAAGGTATGCGGCTACTTTGTTTTCTTGTTTTGTCCTTAATCACGTAGCATTTATTCAAATTAAGAGAATTGGTGTAAGGTTACGTATAATCAAACGGACTTCTGACACGATGTTTTTGGAAACTTAGGTCACATGGATCTCTCCATATAACTTGGGTCTTAAAATGTATTTGTGGATTTCAGTTTGAGATTGTATTGAGCGGAGAATGGCTTTTTTCCAACGTTGTGGATTTGAGTGCAATTGTGTATGTGGACATTAGGTGGAATTTTTTTCGGTTGTTTTTGGTGTTGGGGTGGAGGTGAGAATTTATCAAATAATACATGGCTCATTCATTCACACTCCGGTTTCCGTCTTTGCTATAAAAGATAAAACCATATGAATATGGAAGATGCCCGGAACGGACATATTAGAGTCGTTGCGTCGGAGCAGTTGCAGGAATCTTTATTAGCTGATGATCTGGGCACGCGAATCCAATAGCCTTTCTTCCTCCTGCACTTGCTTATATTTGTTTACAATTCTGTTCTATCTACTTTTGTTTTTGCAAGTCGTTGCGATCATGTTTCTTTTGCGTCGTTTTACCTAGTCATTCTTTGGGTATCTGGCAGGACGTGTCGATAGGATGTCTATTTTCCCTGGAATCTAGGTGTATATTATTAGCCTTTTGTCCATCATTTGGCTCTGTTTCTGGTATGCGGGAAGCGTTATACCGGAATTTCGATTTCGCGTTTTCTCGTTCGATTCCAACTTGTTGCGCCCTTACTGCGCATGTTCGCTGATCTCGCGAGCAGTATAGCGTTTCCGTGTTCTGAACTTCGGCGCATTTGTTTTTTTTGCGGTGTTTGTCGGTTGGTTTGCTGCCTTTGGGTGTTTTTTTGGGTTTTTTTTGCTTTTGGCTTTGTTTGCTTGTCCCTCCTCTAGCGCTGTTTTAGACTATCGCCGATTCAGCCATTGCTTGGTGTCACGCCACGAGGAAACTATGTCCTTCTGTGTACGCATGTGCGCCGGCTATTGTAGTTGCGCCGACTGCTTAATGGCTCACACTCGCCCAGCAATGACACATCGCTATCGTTCCAAGCCGTGCTACTGGTCGATTTTTTTTGTTTACATCTTTCTTTCAAATTTTTTGCTGTGTTATTATTGGTTTTCCCTCTTCAAACCACTACTTCTTTCACCTTTGGTTCTCTATAAAGTCAATGTAATTGTAGACATAAGAAAATTACAATATACGCCATTGTTTTTCTGAATGAGGATTATCAGTTGAGTGGTTCGGTGTATCTTACATTAGTGGGCATATTTCTTAAGTAATACTCTCGGATGCGTTATCAATCCAAAATGAACTATTTGAAGTATAATAAGAAACTATCTTTCACCTCTTTCTGTGATGGATGAGGAGTAAGTTAAGTAAATGGAATGGATGTTAATTTATATTGTATTGTGGTATTTGTAGATATAATTTATTTTATTTTACTTTTTATTTTTTTAAGGATTAGAACGGATAATATTACTTGTTTGTGATGATCCTAATATTGTTCGAGTGCATTTAACGTGTGGTATGTTTGCTTGAACCGAGTTATATTTATAACCAAACTTTGTTTTGCTTTGCGCTCCTCCTGCTTCTAGCTGTGACATTATTACTTCGTTACAGGTTGAATTATTTTTCGTAGATTGGTCTCAATATGTGTGTCGTTTCGTTTGCGGTTCATTATTCTATTTTGTTTTATTAGGTTGTATATTTCCTGGGGCAAACATATAAAATCGCCAGAGCTCTTACATCTGCCACCTTTTCACATCTTATCATATTTCTTCAAGATCGTACTTATCAACTCTGTGCATTTAAGGAAGGTTGTTATTCTGGGGCCAAAATATCATATGTCTAATTGGAAATTTGTCAGTAGAATATGTTCTTTTATAGCTTTCCTTTTACATTACAATAATGTTTTTCTTCAGGGATTATAGTGTTATATGATGCAATAACTTATTATTATAATTTTATAGTTAAAGACTGGCATATAACTTGTAGTTAATTTTATATACTTCGTTATTAAGTCTTATTATAGTTTTTTCATATTGTTAGTGATTTTGTTTGTTCCGCTTTTTCGAATATCGATTAAAATAAGTCTTCTTTTCATGGTGTGGTCTTCAGATTTCGTTATATGTATCTCTATAATTATATCTTGTAATCCTGGGAGGTGGTTATTTGCAATGAGCTTGTATCGGGTTTTTAGATTTATGAGGTTGTATGAGCATCATTTAAGATTTGAGAAACTTTGTTCCTAAACTGTTTTTGGGCCTATGGTTTTGGATTTGGGTGAATTGGGTGGATTTGTGACGAGAAGAAGGATCTTTGGTGCGATTTCTGTTGACCTTCTGTGTTGTTTTATTAATGTACTTACTTGGTGTTTGGTTGCGGTTAGTATTCGCAGGTGGAATAGTTGAGAATATGATTATCCACAGGTAGGGCTGCCTCTGATAAATTTCTAAATCTTCGGTAATTTGATTTAACGGTCGATATTATATTCCAACTATTCTTGATTTCTTTGGAGGAAATGATCCATTCCTCGGGACTTTCGACTTTTAATTTATCTAAAAGTTTTCGGTGTTTCTACGACTCTTCATTTATCTTAGCTTCGAGAATAACATATCTCCTTTGCCTATTCTCAGGTCCGCATTTTTTTTCGTTATCTCGAATATGCATTTATTTATACATTATTAATTAATATAAAAATTATAACTGACATATATGTATTAGATTAATCTTTATTATTTATTAAAGAATGGTGTGTTTTGTCAGTACAATTTTGTTATTTCTGTTTGGTTTTTTTAGTCACGACCTAGAGATTTAGGGCGTTGTTGAGATTATAAAGTTCGTAACCAGCTTTTAATTTGACTGGTTTTTAATCTTGTAATTTAATTCTGACAGGTTTATGTGAGCCGAGACGTATAGTTGTCCTAAACGCGTTTGGTTCTTGTTACGTGTGCATTTTGGCCTCTCGAGAAGTCTTTTCCGTTTTCGTTCATAAGTTGCGTCTCTATCTTTTAGGCGAATTACTAGTTTTGAGTAATAGGTCGTGACTTTGGGAGTCATATG
>BOPP01000003.1:12180485-12197794 GCA_017312745.1 Gryllus bimaculatus | reverse complement strand
TGCCGGCGAATCCGCAAGGCCATTCATGAGCCTCCGCAGCGCCTGAGAATTAGGTACGTAAGCCTTTGTTGTCACGCCTGCCTATTTGCTTGCTTGCGCTGCCTCTACGTTAATTTAGACGAGGAAAGGTTCAGTGAATGATAATTGCTTTGGATGCGTTTTAGTATCACAATTACGCACGTCGTGCGTACATTGTTACGCACGACGTTCGCAATTGCGATACTAGTCTTTGAAAATGTATAATACAAGAAATTAATTTTTGGAACGGAATTTATGTGGATTCTGTGTAATAACATCTTCTGACGCAATTGGGGAAAAATAGTTGGCCTGCTGATTTAAAAGCAATGCATCAAAATGTCATTTTTGTACGTTGGACGTTTTACCCATCAGTTTCAGTGCAACATATTGAGTTAACCTTTTTAATTATGCGTTTTCTAGAGGTGTAGATATCAGACACTTTAAGCACAGTGTAGCGTATACGAATCGACCTTCTGTGCATGTGCAAACGGTGAAAACTGACACGCAACTCTTGACTGCGCACCCGCAGAAGATCAATATTGCTGTCGATGGCTGAACACTTCGCTGAACTTAAAATCCCTGTTTTCTGGGACAGATATTAAAACAACTCTTTGCTTTACTGACAAAAATATTGCCGAATCTCTATTCCTGTGGTGGAGATGAAGTAACAAAAATTTAAATCTCATTTTAAACGCCTCTGAATCCCATCCAGAATAAAGCTTCTTTTACGGTAATTAAAAAAACATGTTCAACCTATTTTATGCACAAATGCGGAATGTCGAAATCTGTTTACCTAATTGACATTCTTACGTATCATTCAGAGTTCTCTTCACATCATTCTTGAAGGTTCTTTCTCTTTAAGATTATCACAAGATCAGTTATTATCTGTCATAATGCATATTTTATACCATTTAGAGATATTACCTCATTAAATTTCTACTTTTGCTGGGGATAGATAACTTACTCAGAGTAGCTGAAAATATGCATATTTCATTAGTCAGTTAGAAAATACGAATAATAGAAAACAATGATTTCTGGTCTGCAGCGGCTAAATGCAGATGCAATCGATAAATATTTGGAGCTAGGCATATCAAAGGCTCTGTAAACAGTGAATAATGTCAACATTCTCCAGCCACTGAGGTCGTCCTCTGGCTTCGTTCCAAAGACTCTTCCGTCCTGTGGACTCGAAGACGCCACATGTGGCTGCCATCACTGAAATGTCCCAGAGCAAGAGACTCGCACAAGGCGTCTCTCCTGGAAAACATTCTGCTCTGCTGTGTTATTGTTTTCTGAGCAAGCAAATGTCATCTCCCTCAAACGCTGGTTTAAGGCGTTTGAACGTACTTTGGAAGTCCGGGACCACCGAGAAAGAAGTATTGTTTTCATGTTTCAGTACTTTACATTTACAACGCTGGAAAACATAGTATGTAAATGTAATTTGTTATATAATAGTGCACAGGAACGCACATTAGGGCGATATTTAAAAATAAAGCGTTGACAAACTTGTAGGATGGTTCATGAGTGCATTATTATTATTTTGAAAAGAATTATTGAATTTTGTGTCTCAGAAAATCACAGAAGGAAATGAAGTGTACGAATAAAACCTTCAAACTTCAACAAAACAATACATTCAAGCCATGTGAACTTCAAATTAGGTGTCAGAATCCTTACGTTCTGGAACAGACAATACCCAGAAGCAAACAATGCAGTGTTAAAAATATGTTTCCATAAAATATAGTTCAATGAAGTTTTTATTACAAAGAAAAGAAAACATGAAATGTACTGTACTATAAAGTAATGACGGTACATGCAACCACAATCCTGAAATATGGAGACAAATTTTAATTTAAGAACTAAAAAAATTGATGTAGTTTAAACGAATTAATATTTTACTCTACAATTTACGGAGTGTTATTTATACATGGGATGCTCAAACGCGGCCCACTTCTCGTTTTTTAAATGGGTCACCCTGGCACATTATTTATCCGGACGAGACCACGCGCCTGTAGTTTAACATATCATGTGCGAACAGTAATTTTCGCATAAGATATGCGTGTTTCTAGGGTACATTTATTTTTGGCGAAAAGGACAAGTCTTAAAATCCAAACTAGAGCTATTTTTGAAATTTTATGAACACGTTTCTAAATTATCACTCAGCTTGAAATAAGAAGATTCCTCTATGATTTTGTTTGTTGACTAAATGATATCGCAGCAAAAATAATTTATAGTCATGTTAATAGAACATATTTACAAATAATCAAATGCTTGACAATATTTTTTGAGTAAATGTAAATATTTGGGCTGATTCAGAAATCAATTTTGTAGTTACCATTAAAAGAGAATCCTTAAAGTTTTGCAGTAATACTGTGTGGAATATATTAATAAAATCGATCTTTCTTAATCTTTGTTTTTCCATCGTAATCCGTTTTTAAGGTTCTATTGAGCTGTCACTTTACACACACGTCATGATTAAGATCTATTAGTCCTGCTTTCTTGTGCTTTGGATGTGTTCGTAAACTTCATTTAATTGGAGATTAAATAATTCCATTCACTTTTTAATCTGAGATTAAGTAGTAACTATAAAAGGAGGTGAAGTACCTGGGTGCTGCGCATTTCCAATAGTTTGTTGAAGATGCGTCACTTTAAAATTACACGTTTCCCCACATACGCCTCACAATTTTAATTGTTTTTTCTTGAAAATAAATAAAATAAATGAGTTTTTCTCTGGTAATATTGTTATTTTCTCCAGAGGGGTTATTTCAAGGCCAGACTGTCGCTATTTTTTGGTGTAGTGACTAATTTTCTTCATATCCTATTGGATTTTCCCCCAGAAAATATGTGGCCATGTTGTTGTTGATCTGCATTCTTCTTTGTCTTCTTCGCTGCACTTTCATTCTCATTCGTTCACCTTCCTTGAAATGTATGATGTGTGTTCCATTCTACTAACATGACATCAACCAGCATACTTTAGTTTTATCCTGTTTCCCTGCTGTAGGTAACTTCTTTCTTCTATCGCGTTATGCATGAAAGATATCCGAGAGATAGAAGGTATTTAATATTGTTATATGCTTTAAGACACTCTCGTGAAGTATTATGTTTCGGGAATATAATCTAAAAATCAGTAAACATCAGATTCTGCTGACATGAATTGCAGGTGTTACATCATCTTCTTAGCTCACTATATTCTTTCATTTCGGAAACATTGCATACTTGCATGTATATTTTATAAATGTTGATTTACATCATCCGTGAATCTGTGAACCATCTTCATCTTACATGATTTAACACATGTTTGTTTTACGTCTTAGTAAATGAATTGCTTGATGGTTCCACATCTGTGACAGATTATTAATCACTTGGAAATATACTTGATGCTCTACGTATTTTCCATTATTTAGTTTTCGACGACTTTAACGAAGAATGAATGTAATGTAAATAAATTAAATGTAGAAAGAACAGGCTCGGTAATGTAGTAACTTTATTGAACTTTCGTAAACCTTCTTTTGGGAATCCCATATGACAAAGAGCCACCTAGCAATCACTTGTGCTGCTCATGGGTTTGTAAATCTTCCCCCTGAGAGCGCAGATGGACGTAAGAAAGGTGTCATGAGGTGAGGTGAGGTGCGGTGAGGTGCGGTGTGCTGGGGTTAAGGGTGAGGTGAGGTGAGGTGCGGTGTGCTGGGGTTAAGAGTGAGTGTAGGTTGGTCGCCGTCAGCGCTGAATGTCATCTGCAGGTGTCGCCTCCCAGGCGGCTCCGATAAGATAAAAAGCTAATTACCGCGCCTGGCTATTTGAGGGCACTCCAACGCGCCCCGGGTCTCCAAAGAGCTGAGGGGAGAGCACTCTCGCACGCGTTTCATTACATGGCCCAACACGCTCTCCCTCTCCCTGCATTTCTCCCTCCCTCTCCGTTTCTCCTCCTCTTTCCCTCCCTCATCCCTGTATCTCGCTCTTCTCCCCATTGCATTACTCTACGGCAAGGGTTTTCAAACGGCTCCCTTGCCCTAAACGAAACTTTCAGCGGCTCCCCTGGCAACAATAAGGCTCAAACATAAGGGTTAATATAGGCCTACTAAAGATTTAGCACAAATGAGTAAGTGATACAATAGGGTACGTATTGATAAAGAACTTTCCAGGTTCAATTAATCCACAATTATTTAGTACAATAAATCATATAGATTACAAATATCATATAGAATGATAGTACAAAATTATTTTGTAGACATAAATGACACAAGTATTAAAGTAAGTCACATCTAAAGATTTTTAATAATCACTGCAACGCCCCTACTAAGTGGCCACGACACCCCTGGGAGCCGCGACGCACAGTTTGAAAACCCCTCCTCTACGGGAAATAAAGACGGATCATGGACGTTTTGACAAGGTTCTCCTTCTTCCATTACTAACTCAATCGCCCATCCTCTTCGCTTTTCTGCGCGCTAATAGCAATCATCCAATTTTCATGCAGTTCAGCCAGAAATCATGGGTGCGAACATGCAGTGGCAGGCACCAAGAAGGATCAGTAGAGAGGGAAACCTTCTCGCGTAAATCAATTGTATTTGTTTCAGCAAGTCATAATTCTGATGTTATCTAGAACTAGCGAGTACAATAGAGTTGAAATTCGTTCATGCGAACGTCAGCCATTTGATAACCCCGAACATTCAAAACAGCATTCGTTTTCCTTCAGAAAGTTCAAAATAGTATGAGATGAGTTCATAGTTTTTGACACAATAACTCGCCTCTAAATTTAAATTTTCAAACACGATCTCTCGAACATGAAAGTATTTGAATTACAGTTGCAAGAAATTCTCATTTTAATTATAAAAGTCTTCAAAGAAGAAAGTGAATAGACTATCAACATGGAATCAGACCTCTTTCCAGACCTCTTTATGCATCGTAGATTACGAAAGCAGCTGTAAAAGTCAATCTAAAAATTTATAGTTTTCTAGAAAATTTAGTAAAAAAAATTTTTGAGGCAAAATTTCTTTTCTCTGAATGTTATTAATACTTTGACGTTTGCAAGAATTTCGAATAATTCAAAACGAGAATAATTTCAAGAAATTTACTATTCAGTTTCGAATTTTAAGTTTGTACATTTTAAAGTGGGGAGGTAAAAGAGATCAAATATGCGGCTACTGTATTTCTTGTTCCTAACTCGGACGACAACAAAAAGAGAAGTGTAGTGGTTACGGCAAACAAAACGAGACTCGACACAAAACTTATCACAACCCAAAACTTCTTAAAATATGATCCAGTTTGGAATTTATGGAGCGGAAAATCTTTTCACGTTGTATATCAAGGATTACATAGTAATTTGTGGTGTGGATAAGAATATCAAAAACATCCACATCACACCCGGTTCCGCTTTTGCAAAAAATAAAAACCAAGAAAATATGGAAGATGGCCGGAACTACATATCAGAGATCGTGCGTCAGCAGCAGAAATCTAATTAGCGAGATCTGGCACGCGAATCCAATACCTGCTTCCCCTGCACTTGCTTAACTTGTTTACAATTCTGCTATCACGTCAAGTCGTGCGATCATTTCTTTTGCGTCTTTTTTCCTCGCACTGGGTACGGCACGGACCTGTCGATAATGTCATTACCGGATCAGGTATAAATACCTCCACATATGTGGCCGTTTGCTGGGTATCGGCGGGGAACGATACGCGGAATCGATTCGCGTTTCTCGTTCGACCAACGCGCCCACGCGCAGCCGACTCGCGAGCAGAAGCGTCCGGCTGAACATCGGCGCACCGTTGCTGCTGCTGCTGCTGCTGTCCCTCCTCAGCGCTTAGACATGCGCCATCAGCCATGCGGCGTCACCCACGAGGTAAACAGCCTCTGTGACGCAGGCGCCGGCTAGTGCGCGACCAAGTGCTCACACTCCCAGCAAGACACACGCAACGCCAAGCCGTGCTACTGGTCGAGTTCACACTTTCTTTTCGAATTTATTGCGGTAATGTTTTCTCTTAACCACTACCCTCACCCTGACCTCCTAAAATCATGGTAACTTGTAGACATAATAGAATACAAAACGCATTGTACTGAATAAATGCATTTGAGTGGTCGTTATCACATTAGTGCAATTCTACGTAAACTCTCGGATCTCAACCAAATGATATTTGAATATAATAACATTTTTCACCTCTTTCTGGTGATAGAAGTAAGTTAAGTAAAGGGTAATAATGAAATAAATTTATTTGAACAAATTAATTTATTTTATTTTATTTAAGAAGAACGGAAAAACGTCGAACGCAATAGTCGAGGCAAACGGTAGTTGACTGAACCAGGTAACAAACCAACTTGCTTCGCCCGTCGCTTCATTTGACATTATTACTCGTACAGTTAAATGCTAGATTGGTCTCCAATAGTGTTCGTCGCTTTTGCGTTTATTATTTCATTTTTATTTCTAATTAGTTGTATATTTCTGGCAAACAAATGAAATGTCAACGTCTACATCACCACCTTCACATCTACATCATCATTTCCAAGATCTACGTATCAACTCTGTGCATTTACGGAAGGTTGTTATTCTGCAAAATATCATATTGTCAAGATATATTGTCAGAGAATAGTTTCTTTAACGTTTTCCGTTACGTACAATAAATGTTTCTTGCAGGGATAAAAAGTAATGCAATAACTTATAATTATAACTTATTATTAAAAATGCAATAATTATTTAAAATTATAACTGTTATTAAAGTCATTATAATTTTTCATATTTATACCCTTTTCAATTGTCCAAAAATAATTACTTCTTCATCCTTCAGCGTTATAATCCAAATGAAACTGTAATCCTGAGTGAATTCACAATACTGTCATCGACTTTTTAGCTTATGAGGTATGAGCACATAAGATTGAGACTTTATCCTAACGTTCAGCCCTAAGGTTTGGATTGAAGGGTGGATGACGAAAGAAGGATCTCGTGCGATTCGTGACCCGTTGTTTAAGGTACTACTCCGATATCCAGGTGGAATAGTTGAAAAGATACCACAGTAGGCTGCCTCTGAAATTCTAACTCTGGTAATGATTAACGTCGATATTAATATCAATCTGATCTTGAAAATGATCCACCATCGGGACTCGACTACAAAATTTTCGGGTCTACGAATCTTCATTACTAGCTCGAAATAACATATCTCTATCGCACTCAGCCCAATTTTCGTTATCCGAATATGCATTAAAACAATAAAAGAACAAATAAAACTGACAATATGTAATAATTATACAATTATAATAAATAACAATGGTGGTTTGCAGTACAATTTGTTATTCGTTTTAGTCACGACCAGAGATTTAGCATTTTGAAATAAAGTTCTAAACCAGCTAATGACTTACGAAAACTGACATTAGCCGGAACGAAGTTGCAAAACGCGTTGGTCTTGTTACAGTGCACCTCTCGAGAAGCTCCCACTCATAAGTTGCGCTCACACAAAACATTTTTGAGAATAGGCGGACTTGGGAGTCATAACTGCGCAATATGCCGGCGGAAAGTCTTAATTCGAACGCCGCTTGGAGAAAAAAATAATTCTCATTTTAGAAATTTAAAATAAACTGCGACCGAGTTTCAAAATATATGGAAGAAATAAAATTGATGGTTATACACTCGTGCCAGAAACAGCCCGTGATTAATATTACAGGGAGTGGTGAGCGTGAAGGTAACCTTCCATTTCTTCCCCACTCATCATTCTCATCACCTCATCCTCATCATCCCGTGAGGGATGTATGTGGGGGAGTACGTCCTGTCGTAACAATGCCCTTTACAATCAGCGTTCGCTGTCATTCTGTAAACCCTGCCATTGCGCGGTACCAACGCTAGAAAAAGAGCATTATTGCTCTTATAAACATCTTCTTGCATTTGCGCCCTTGAACTCCCCACGGTCGCACAATGCTGCTCCATGACTTGGTCGAGTAATAGCCTCCGCCTGCCTGCGCGCTCCATTTGTAACGCAAACGACGGCGGCGGCCGCTACTGGGAAGAGCACGTGCGCATGTGGACTTGGGCAGGGCGCCTGTTCGGAGGACGGAGGCGGTGGCCGAAGGTGCGCTTCTTCCCGGAAATCTTTCATATGAAGTGTGGACTTCCAAGCGCCGTTTTGCATTTCGACGCCGTTGTGTCTTACATTATGTGGAACATTCAGCAACATCCGCTTACATGTGTAATCTCCACCCGGAAGAACATAAGTTACATCTCCGAATAATAGCACGGTGTGCAATGGTTAATTTTTTACTCGTAGATGCATAATGAAAAATTATCATAATTTTGTCTTCCTGGCAACGTGAACAACAGTTTTATTATTTTAAATAACGTTGAAGAAATGAAGTTAGTGAGTGAAGAAGTGTTATACTAGATAGACCCGTTTGAAGGTGACGCACGTTGAAAATTACTGTTTTGAAAGTGAAAATAACTTCATACCTAATACAGAACCTGAATTGTACGTTGAAGCTCTTACATGCCTGTCAGTTTTACGTATTTAGTTAATTTCACTTAGATTTTGAGTTTCTTCTCATTTCTAACTACTCTGCTATTATCCGCGCACGTGTTCTTTAGACTTCGCTTCGCTAGCTGAGAGAGGAATGGGGAATTTGGATATTTTCATAAAAGGAATTTTATATCAAATTTATAGTTCCTTTTTTGATACCGCAAAGTTTGTAGTACATGGGAGTGAACATTCTGGTTATCAGAGTTATCTGATTTTATCTACAACGCTCGTTGCTAAAATTCATTCTTAATTGCACTAATTTGGCAAAGGAGTGGGGGAAGGTATTCCGGGACGCAAGAAAACGTGCGTGTATATTAAGGAGAAGGGGTCACCAGAAGAGCAAAATCTTCTCGGTGTTTTCGTAAATGGGAATAATTCATCCTATTTTAGAGTATTATATAAAGAGGCAATGATTTTATCTACAACTAAGAAATTCATTTTAAAACGTTTTCATTGGAACAAAGAAAGTATTTTTCAGTTTATATTTTTATGCTTTTTTTAAGCACGTTTTTGAAATTTGATTTAAGTTTCACTCTTTCGTTTACATTCTGGATAAAAGAATGCCTATCACTCCAAAATAAAACCATCTCGTTCTTTCCTGAAAATTCCTCTCATGATCATAGCATCTTTTTGAAATTATAAACTTTCTCAGTTGTGAATAGTATCTCATTTTGCTCTCATGTAATATAAATTTCTATAACTATTACAATACTTCAAGACAATCGACATACGTTATTAGGATAATGTCGCGTTCAGAAAAAATTAATACTACTCCTGCTAATAAATGAAAATCCTGCTAAGAAATTAACATATTCTTAACCTAATATTTATCATAACACCTTTCATTTCCCGTATTGATATTTGATATTGTGATGGATTTTCGGAAGAATTCAGTATTTCTTTGTTCAGATTAGTCATTTTTAAGGTCATTTTCTAAATTTGGAAATTTCATTGTATTACATTGTTTTCAATATTCACTAATAGATATACGGTACCGAAGATACTGAACATTTTGCTGCGAGTTTCACTTCTAATTGTAACTAATTAGTCTTAAGGAATCAGGAACTGCGTCAGCATAGTTGAAATTGTCCCTGACGCTAATTTCATCGAAGTGGAATGATGTCCGTCACGAAGCTGCCCAGATGTTCAAGGCACCACGTGCCGTTTGTCTCCGCCGCCAACGGCCGTCGGCGGCCGGGCGTTATTACGACCCAACAACACTTATAACGAATTGACCAGTGCCGCTATTACCGGTGTTGCGAAATTACCGATGTTTCCAAGCAATTACGTTCCGTCTGCGTCTCCTAGCAACGAACGGAATAACGACCACCCCTGCAGCGGCCGGGGCGTCGTGTGGCTGATAGAGCTCGACTGCAATTGACGGCGCGATATTTGGTGTGGAGCCGGCAAGCAATGAAGTCAACACGATCGCCTGACAAGGCCCCCAAGCGAACCTTTCACACTCGGTAGTAACGGCGCTACGTAATGACATAATGGTTTATACCGCAAGCGCCCTGGAAAGTTTCGGTAAATTTCAAGTCGTGCAATGACGACAGAATTGATCTGGAAATTTTTAATGCACTAGTAAAAGGTAAACTATTCCATGAATGAAATTACGCCCCGAAGACTTTATTAATGTGCGAAAATTTATAGTATCTAAACTCGCGCTTTAAGTGCAACTGACTCCTGTATTTAAAGAAACGTAGCTGGTGATTCGTTAGCCGTGAGATGATAAGAAAATGAGGTTATAAAAATCGATAAACTTTCTAGATACACCGTCTTGATTGGTTCATACCGGACATATTGTTAAATGATATTGCTGTGAAATAATCCATTTGATTTAGTTCCATTCTATCACCGTCAACTAATTCATTCAAATGTTCTTTTAGACTATAAGTAACTTCAATTAATCCTATAGAAATACTACTAGACGTGACTAACTACTAAACCTAAAGAGTTCGCTTACGAGGGACAGAACAAATACATTTATTTTCCCACAACCTAAAAACGTTAGTATATATTACGTGTATGTACGTATTTACATGTAAAATTGAGAGTCGAGTTATCTTTAGGAGACACGTTTCCAAAAAATGTTCGTAGAGAGCAATCAATTTTACTCCATTTGTAGTTTGTTCACATTTGAGAGAATGATATAGGCTTCGATAGTAAGAAGATATACTCGGTCACATACGTGGAACATGCATTTTGTTATCGATGAGTCATTTGAGAGTCCACAAGGAAACGCAACCACACGCCAGAAGGAAAAGAGCTATCACTGGTCCAATCCACTCCACAAAATATTCAGACGAAGTTTGTACACGCCATCACCTACATAGTACCCATCCGGGTCGGCATTCCATCAAAAATATTGTTTTTTATTCGATTTCCCTAAACGGTTCACTCCGAGCTTGAACCGCCCGGCCCGCGGCAGAAAGCGAGTTGGGTGGCGGCTGTTCGGAAGCGGTGCTCTCGGCCGGTGGAAGGGGGTGGAGAGGGGAAAGAGTGGCGGCGGCGGAATAGAGGACGTGCCTCGGGCGATTAAAATAAATGACAGTCGTTAGTGGCGTGTTGACAGAGCTCAGTGCGCCGGCGACGCAAAGTGCTGCCGACACAGGAAGAGGACAGGGCTCAAGGCTTGCGTTTCTGGCCACCGGAGGAAATTATTATCCTCGTCAACGTTTGCTAGCTACTCCCAAACGCACCTGACACTGGGCAGAACTGAATCAAACATCACCAAACGTAAAAAAACAGAAGATACATTAGTAAATCTACATACTATTCTAACTACGGAATTCCCTCATTCGTTCTAGTCTATCGTTCTCCACATATTTAGACTACCCGATTACTACACGTAAGATGTACTCTACTGTCACTCTAAAATGGAAATAATGTGAATAATTTACGAAAAATGTTCAATGAAACGAACGTCCAAATAAAACATATCTTGGATGAAGTTAATTGTACCCTGATTCTTGTAATTTAAAATCACTGAAAATGATTTTGCTCCCTTTTGGTATCAACGTGTCTCACTGTGTGTTGCGCCTCATTTGTTACTTTTAATTGTCCGCAGATGTTTCCCTGTGAAGATGTATGGATAACGAACTTTGACGAGTCTGCTCTTCATTATATTCATGCCAGGCGGAATTGGTTGTCACAAGATACTTCAACGATAATGGTGATAATTACGATAATTGAGACTCACAAAATTAAGGCCGACTTCCACGTTCCTAGGATGTGTTAATAGGCGTGGATGGTGAGGGAAACAAATTAGGGTGTGGCAGCATCATGTTACGTGAGAGCTAATACTCCACTAAGTACCGCATTGTGCCGTACTGGACCATCAAGGTTAAGGTTATTTTCACATCATTTAGGAATCTCCGGGACAGCACCCAAATTAAGAAGGGTCATCACAAAATTGATTATTCAACTCTCTCCAAGATACTACTCTCCCTGATGTCTGGGAAAATGAGAACGAAAATAAATTTGTCGTAGGATATTAAGGCGGCGGTATATTTTATTTGCTGATAAATGCACATATAATGATAGTTTTCTTACGTAGGCTACCAACATCCTGCCTTCATTCTTATTATCATATCATCCGCAATATAATAATGACTAGCGGCAAAATTTCTGCTGAACAAAACCACCCACAATTGTTTTCCAAAAATTAGTACACAAACTGATCAAGAACAACAAATTAACCGCAAAAAATTAAGTATTATTAACCCGGTCTTCACGAATACACGACTTCACTCTTCACTGTACATCCACATCCGCCCACAATTAGGTAAACTGCACTTGTAGACCTCGGCAAAACGTTATATGAATGTTTTCCCTACACGCATAAGAAACAATCTTCACTGGTTTCAATCTAGTATTAATAGTGCTTCTAGTTGTTGCTGCAAGAGCTAATCTTGAATTAATAATTATGCAAATAAACCTCGCCAGTCTGCGCAAAACACGGTGTATACAGAGAGCGTAAATAGTATACAAAAGAGGAATCTGAGCATGACGTCGCAAAGATTGCAACCATCACCAATGGTTGAAATATACGTGGCATTGGTAGTATCGATAAGTACCGAACCACAAAAAATTCAATAGAATGTCAAAGAATATATCGTCCAATAGATTATGGTGTGCGAAACGTTTCTTTGAGGCTTTTGGCCTCAAAATTTTAGTTTTTAAGGTCCTAGAATGCTTCGATTAGAAGTTATTTAACGATATATCTGACTGAATGCTGCGGAATGCATTAGACATGAATATTTAGATGCGTTTTTTAAACAAGCCCTTCACGATCTTAAAGCCGAAGTGCAATTTGTTTCGTCTTCGGGAAATTCTCTGTCTTTAGAGATCTCATTTTTAATGATAGGTTGCGTGTGAGAGCCGCAAAACGTAACTACTGAATAATGTAGGAGACTATATTATTATGAGATGGTAATATTAATATAATAATAATAATAATAATAATAATAATAATAATAATAATAATAATAATAATTTGTGGCTTTCATAAAAAATGTTACTTACGACAATATATTATATTATGTGGTTTAGTTTTTCATTAACTTATTGTATGTTGATGTATCATTCTGATAGTCTGATTGGGTTACATGTCGCACCCATCAAAGAGCAGAATACTAGAATCAATAGTATCATTATCAGCATGTGTTTCCAAAAGCAATAATTACCCAAACCAATTGCCACCTCTGTGAACTGTACCGTCAAAAAAATCACGTATTTTGGATATTTCGGCAAAATACCTTGTACTAATTATCTCAAAAGCTTGGATTTTGCTTTAAAACAACAGCGAGTAAGAATATTAAATAGTTGTCGAAACTAGGACGATTTAACTTGATCATGAAATTACGCGACTTGTCTTTTCACACTTTGCAAATGCTCATTAGTTTCTAGCAAGGCTTGTGTAGTTGCGATTACTGGAAAAGAGGGTGGGGAGGCGAGCTTTTAAAGCCCTGACCTAAGGCAGTGAGGGTGCACCGCCTCACGGAGGAAATTTCAGGGCAGTATTGCGCGATCAGTGAAGTGCAAAAATTGGTCTAAACGGTCTGCACTCGAGCTGAGAGGACAGCATTTAATCAACTTTGCCTCAATCCAATTTTCACGACGTAACTTTGCGATGAGGTGTAGTGAGAGTAAGGGGGCTGGGAGGATGAAAAGCAACGCTCTAATCTACCCCTCTCTCGAGACAAGTCGGGCGAAATTCCTGGAGCGCTCTCCGCGCCGTCCCGTAGTTCGTGTCCGGAGGAAAGTGGCTGGTGTTGCATGTGAACTCCCTGCCGTGTTTCCGGCAATGACGTCAGGGAGGCGCTTGTATTTAACACGAATGTCAGAAAGATAGAATTACTTCTCGCAATACTGTTCTCATAAAAAACAAACTGAAGGTCATTCTTAGCAGTCGGTTTTCGCTGAGAAATTTAACAGTATGTCGTCCGTTTAGAATAATCAAAATAAATGAGTTGTAGTTAAAGATGGAGTGTAAGAACTCCGAATCAAAGAATAGTTATTTATTTTGTCGCCTGAGACGTTTAGATTCATGTGGAATCATTAGATCCACGTTTCTGGTACATATTATATTTTATTTTTTTACCTAATTGTAATGATAAAAATTATGTATTTACTAATTAACTATGAAACTAAGTTGACTCTGTTTGTCTTTTCATGTTTCCATCCTAAAATTCCCTTTCATAAATCCCTCGGTAAGACAACCTGTAGCATCAAATGTTTTCATATTCCCTTCGCAAGCGCAGTCTTCTCGACCCAGATGAGTTGCAAAGTATATCAAATTCCGAATCAAATGCAATAATAATCAATAACGTATTAGTAAAAAATAAAACATTTCTTACAAGAATTCCCTCATCTACAGACTCGATTTACAAGTAAAAAACTTCAATCGCGTCCATCATTTACTCTGTATCGGCCAACTGGCGTTAATAACTGAAATACCCCAACAATTCAGTGCGTCTTTCGTGAAATTCTTTAAAGCAAAATTTACATATAGTCAGAACGGAATTTACGTAGGATCTCCAGGGGGGGGAGGAGCACTCTCGCGCCCATAGGACGCGTCAGCATCGTTCTCTGTGCCTACACTGGATTCCGCTAGAGGTCTTTGGGCAAAAGGCGACATGGCGACTGCCTCAGGAGACTTGGCAAAGGACAACATTCGCTTAGGCAAACTGGTCTTCAATGTAGAAGCCCGACCTCAGATGGGGACTACGAAGATATTTACTTGGGGTCCCAATAACATTTCGGTCAAACATGCTTTTAGTTAATTAATATGAAAGACAATTTTTCGCCTGTTTGCCACTTGTATTGATTTTTAAACTCATTTATGTAAATTGGATTTTAAAATTTTTCGACTACTGGAATATTAATTAAAAATAAGTTTAAATTAAAAAAATAATTATGTAATAACTAAATTGCTTTCGAACAACGTTTGAAGTTCTGGCGGTGTGCGGAGGGATCTCGATTGTTGAACAAACTTTCGATAAAAAACTCATTTAATCTCCGCTACTACGTTATCCCCCCCCAAAACGTACGTATGCTGTTCCTCATGTGTCATTTTTGTTTCTTATTCAAATCTAAAAAGAAGGAACTTCAATATTTGCTTGCTTCCGAGTCCTGGCTCTGGCAGTCCGACCCCGGGGCTTGAGAAGTGGCGACGCGGAGGAGCCTTCGGAACAGATGTGCGGCACTGGCAGCTAAGATCCTTTTTTCGGAGACCAAATTCTACGTCGCGGTGGACGCTCCAGTGTCACTGGCCTTCAAGGCATTGAAGAGGCGCAAAGATAAGCCTTATTTTGTTGTTTAGCGCCGAGTCCAAGAACACTGTTTTTATGGTACTCTCGCAGCCTTTCAACAACTTCGCCTGCCTATCTATATTTTTTGTAATCGTTACTGTTAGATTATTTACATGATTTGACAAGGCATCCATGCAATATTAACAAGAAAATAGGAAATAATGAATACAGATAGGAATAGGAGATAGTAATACCGAATCGACAACAAAGGCGGCACTTTTTCAGCACCGGACACGGACAATGATGAAGGTTATATTGGCAATAACGGAAACAATCGGCTGAAAACCGCGATTGTAAACTGAATACCTTCCTGCGTTTGAGGTGCAGGAAACCTTTCGCACAGTGACATTTATAAATCAACGACTTTCGTAATGTGAACAAGAAACTTCAAAAAGCCTATAACCAAATAGAAAAATCTGATCCCACGACAGAAATTTTTCGGGAAATAAATAAGTGCAACAACCAAAAGCATTGCATCTTCTTATTCGCCCTGCGGTATTGTCTGATATGATCAATTGATCAATGAAAAATCGAGAGTTACATCACTTATTAGTAGCCAAGGGGACTTCGAAATGATTAAATTGTTGTGTTAGCACTTAAAACATTCTAAATGAAAATTGAAAGAGTACTTCTATTCTCAAAATTTATTGGTCAGTTCCGCCGTCACTTTTTTTGGCCTCCCAGTTTCCAAACAACGTTTTCAATCAGAGGCCACCCATGATCCTTCTTTAGCGAGGAAACGAGTGGGTGGTCTACAGATACAAATATATATATATATATATATATATATATATATATATAAAGTGATTCCTTAAGATTTTTTGATTGTCATAGATATATTGTTAAATGAGCTTCACTAGCTTCGGGGGGTGAGGGCGCTGATATAACAGACAACCGAGCAGTAGATCCTTGGCTCTAGTCCCTTGAGCACCACGCATTCAATTGAAGTATGAATGAGGAACTTGGGACAGTACCTTTGGAAAGTAATTTGCGAGCTTTCCGCCAGCATCTCCCTTGGTAGGGCATCCACAAGGCTTCGACGCAGCATTTTTCCCTCCTTCCGCCGCGGCCGCGTTTCACAACAGGCGCAGCTGCAGTCCCGCACAACTATTTACCGCCCCAGGTCGCCGAGTTTATTGTCGGCTGCGCTTATAAATAGCCGTCCCGCCCGCAGGCCCGCCGTTCGCCGCTCCGCCGACGCGGATACGGACGCAGGCGACCGTAACCGCGGCCGCTCGGTGACCGTGTGTGTGTCTGCGCGCGCGCGACACGCAGGCTCGGGAGGAATGCTGCCGGGGACCGTGTGGACAAGCCGGAACGAAACGCGAAGGGATGAGAATGGTTGGCGGTTACGAAGGGGCTGGTGGTAACGGAGCCGGGATATGGCAAGGGAAAAGAGGCGGGGAACGGTGAGCGGGGTGGGGTGGCGTTGATGAGGAGAGCACGGAGCGATGACGAGACGGAGACGGACGTCGGTGGCAAACGCGAGGGGGGGAGGTAGTGGTAAAGGCGGTGGCGGAGGTGGTGGTGTGGTGTGGTAAGGAGGAGAGTCGGTGGTGGTGGTGGTGGTGGTGGTGACTACGCTGGCGGTCGATAAGGCCACGAAGGGAGATGGAATGAGGTGAGTGCTTTATATGAGGGTGTTGGGTGGAGATGATGAGGTGGGGCGGGTGCGGGGATGTCAGAGAGCGACGCGAGGCGGAGTCTTCCTCGCCAGCGAGTGCGGTGGCGGTGGCGGAGGTGGTGGTGATAGCGATACGGTGTGGCGGAGATGGTGCTAGCGGAGGCGGCAACGCTAGGCGGTCGAAGAGCGAGGGAGAGGTTGGAGACGGCGGACTCGGTGGGGCGGGAGCGGTGAAGATTATGGGGAGGGATGGGACCATTGGAGGGGGCGGAGGATAAGAGCGGGTAGCAGCGACGGGGAGAAGTATTGGGAGAGGAGGGGTTCCGCACGCGGATATCTAGAGGCGGGAATGGGTTATCTCTTCTTTA
>BOPP01000003.1:12162223-12180460 GCA_017312745.1 Gryllus bimaculatus | reverse complement strand
GTAGATCCTTGGCTCTAGTCCCTTGGATGCACCACGGCATTCAATTGAAGCATGAATGAGGGAACTTGGACAGTACCTTGGAAAGTAATTTGCGAGCTTTACCGCCAGCATCTCCCTTGGGTAGGGGCATCCCACAAGGCTTCGACCGCGAGCATTTTTCCCTCCTTCCGCCGCGGCCGCGTTCACAACAGGCGCAGCTGCAGTCCGCAACAACTATTTACCGCCCCAAGGTCGCCGAGTTTATTGTCGGCTGCGCTTAAAATTAGCCCGCCCGCCCGCCAGGGCCCGCCGTTCGCCGCTCCGCCGACGCGGATACGGACGCAGGCGACCGTAACCGCGGCCGCTCGGTGACCGTGTGTGTGTCTGCGCGCGCGCGACACGCAGGCTCGGGAGGAATGCTGCCGGGGACCGTGTGGACAAGCCGGAACGAAACGCGAAGGGATGAGAATGGTTGGCGGTTACGAAGGGGCTGGTAGGTAACGGAGCCGGGATATGGCAAGGGAAAAGAGGCGGGGAACGGTGAGCGGGGTGGGGTGGCGTTGATGAGGAGAGCACGGAGCGATGACGAGACGGAGACGGACGTCGGTGGCAAACGCGAGGGGGGGAGGTAGTGGTAAAGGCGGTGGCGGAGGTGGTGGTGTGGTGTGGTAAGGAGGAGAGTCGGTGGTGGTGGTGGTGGTGGTGGTGACGTACGCTGGCGGTCGATAAGGCCACGAAGGGAGATGGAATGAGGTGAGTGCTTTATATGAGGGTGTTGGGTGGAGATGATGAGGTGGGGCGGGTGCGGGGATGTCAGAGAGCGACGCGAGGCGGAGTCTTCCTCGCCAGCGAGTGCGGTGGCGGTGGCGGAGGTGGTTGGTATAGCGATACGGTGGTGGCGGAGATGGTGCTAGCGGAGGCGGCAACGCTGGCGGTCGAAGAGGCGAGGGAGAGGTTGGAGACGGCGGACTCGGTGGGGGCGGAGCGGTGAAGATTATGGGGAGGGATGGGACCAGTGGAGGGGGCGGAGGATAAGAGGCGGTAGCAGCGACGGGGGAGAAGTATTGGGAGAGGGAGGGGTTCCGCACGCGGATGTGAAGGCGAGGGAGCGGGGTTTTATGAGGGGAACACGAGCGAGTTGGCGGAGGTCTAGGTGAAGGTCAAGAAGGTGGACGTGCTTGCAGCTGCGAGCCCTAGGGCGAGTGAAAGCTAAACGGGCAGTGCCAAGGGGGTATCGAAAGCAATGAGAATGGAATGCACTGTAATTCAATGTAACTGGCTGGTTTAAGAAACACAGAAGTCATTCCTTTGTTACTTGGAAACTATTATATCTTGTATAAGATCACGTTGCGGAATTGAATGAAACATCAAAGCTCTACCGTCTGACCTCTGAAGGTGACCTCTGACCTTCAGAGGTGCCATTACCCATCTGGACAAGTTACAAGTTCTTGTATGTGCAGAAAGCAATCTGAATTTTAATATATCTTAGTATAGGTTTCACATGTGCGATATAATTCCCAAACTTTATGAATTTCGTGCATATTATGTCATTTTCCGTACACATATATTGTACATTCATAAGAACTTAAAACATATTTTGGGGAAAATTCAAGTTGTTTTCTTGTTTTATATTTTTTACGCGTTTTTGAATCATATGCGCACAGGTGATAATTCAATTTTCCATCCACGTCCTATCCTCTGAACATATTGGTTGTATGGTAGCAATGCTAGTTTGTCTATTAGGCAGAGGTTATTGCTCAATAAAAATACCGCCTAAGCCAGAATTTCCCCATTATTTTTCTGGGGACGAACAGTACGAAACGACTACAAAATTGCAACTTCCTAACTGGTTTAATAATAATAACAATAATAATGACGATAAAAAAACTGCCTGTGGTTGCTGTCACCTCCCCAAGATTTTCATTCACCTTTCCAACATCGAAACATAAATTAGTTTACATTATAAATATGAACTAAGAACTCAAGTGAAAACAATTGCAATATTTGCGTAATCTGCTACGAATAAAGTAAAGAATAAGTACGGTCTCCTTTGTTTTGAAGACTCGCAATACAATGCATTCACGTAAAAAACAAATTTTGTATGTTACAATTTTGAGACACATCTTATAGCTCTTCACGAAAGAGATAGTTTTTAGTTTAAAAAATTCTAATACAGGAACAATATCTCGTCCTTTCCTCACAGTACTTGCAAACGAGGACAGGTAAAACTATCCCATTATCCGATGCGCCCCTTTACCCCCACTGTTGACTCTGCCTAGGCTTAACTCTGCCGCCTCGTGCGTATGAGCATCGGCGCCGGCTGCAGGTTGCCTTTAACGCGGCGGACGGCTGCATTGACGCGATAGCCGCGTGACAATGGCGCCCACAGGTCGGGGGATTATCCGTCTGCGACGCGCCAAACGCACGACGCGTGGCGTTCGCACCTGGTTGCACGGCGAGCGTTGGTCGCAGGGTAATCTCGACAATGACGCCGAGGTCGATTGTATCTGTAGCTCAGAGCATCAATTCACGTCACTGCAGTGCCTCTGACCGGGAGGTCCTTGGTTCGGGTCCCGACGGTGGAGGGGTTTTCGACATTAGGTTTTCGACATTCAGTAGCTGTCAGGAGGAGATTTCTATTCGGCCTAGAGCCTAGAGCCTTCTGATCCGTAGTTTCTTCCATCAACACCAGGCGAATGCCAGAATTGTTTCCTAAAAGAATGGGCCACGGGCCGCGCGCGATCTCTCTCTTCCTTCACCCCTTACGTTTATAAACTTACACTAACATGCACTATGCCACCACAAATGCCGGGAGACAGGTCGGGAGCTTAGAACTTGTCAAGGCTGGTACAGTGCTTCGCTGGCGGGAGCTACTTGGTTGGTGAAAACCCTGCTAGCCGACGGTAGTTCGGTGCCGAATCTTGCCATCCAGCGAAGGAATACCACGGCTACCTCCCGAAGAAAAAACACTACACTTACGGGATGAATGATCACATCCGTTGACTCAGTCGCTATCAGTGGCGATGTAGTCGCTAAGCGTTCCACGTCTGCACGGGGATGTGCTACCATTTTCTTAGCAATACAATAATATCAAAGCTCCAGTTTGTTTATCGCTTCAAATAAGTTTTCTATTACTCGGGAGAGAAAATGTCAAATTCTCAATTGTTGCACACTTTCTTTGTTTTTTTTATATTCATCATTCAACTATTTACAGTGAAAGTGTCGAGAAGAGAATCTGGAAATCAAGAAAACGTGCAGATGTACTTCTCCTCCATACGCCTTACACTATCATCTCACTATCATCATTATCGCTATCAAAAAGCCCAAAAGTCTTGTTGTAAAGAAAATGGTTGTCGCTGAAATGGCTTTGCCGGATTCAGGCGCGAGGTGTGGTGGCCGCGTGAGGGCGTCGGGCGCGAGGTTTTGCAACTGCTTGGCACCTACACTCCGCACCACTTTAGTTGGCTGCGCGGGAGGTGCCGGGGACACGCGGCCCCAACCAATCGGCGCCACCCCCCAAACGTCAACCCAGATGGAACCTTTCAGGCGACTACGGAATCAAATTTCCTTCTACGGGCAAGAAATAACTAACTGCTTGATTTCATTCCTAAATTTCAGGCAATAGAAATTAATTGAAACAAATACAAACAAATAGATGTTGTAATTACCTTACTTTAATATTATACATTTTTGTGACAAATTATCTTAAGTTGCCTAGTTCCGTTTCTTCAGTACGTTGGATGTCAGTTTTACGTAGGACCTAGACAAAGGGGTTAATTTACGAATTTCACGAACTTAGCAATGGGATCTGTTTCTTCAGGGTATGAAGGTAACGCAGTAAGACTATGGGCCATAGAGTCGGCAGTGAGCTTTGCTAATGTGAACATTTCTATTTGCACAACGATGGCTCTCATTGACATTGATGTTTATTACCGAAACGAGTATACGTTCGATTAGGGATATTATTGTTTTTAATTTTATAGTTATCTGCATTTACACTCTCGTTCGGCAATGCCACCGAGTCGGAAAGCTTGAGACAGAGTAATTGCGCATAGTGTGTCCCGTCGCATGTTGGTATATTACGTTCACATAATTAATAATTATTATAAAAAATATATATTGCACAATTTGAGAAAATATAGTTTATGAACCAAGGCTCTTTGTAAATCAAAATTAGTTACAAAAATATTTAATAATTCCAAACCTATACTACCAGCCGGCGACATTGTTTTTACAACGAAATAATTCCCGTATATATTTTAAATTCATATTACTAATTAAGTATTAATTATTAATCATAAGTTTCTAGTGTAACGTAATCCCTTGTATCATTCTCCTACTAGAAATTAGAATTCAAAAGTTCTTTTCAACATTCTTATTACTTTATAATTCCTGTCGTCGTGCTTAATTTTGAATACATTTCTTTTGTCATTCAGTGCTCATCGTTATATTTTCTATTGGTAATAGCAATTGACTATTTTATAATATTGTTGACCTGCGGTCCTAGTCAATATTTTACAGTTGTTTTATCATTCACAAATATCAGTAGCCGTTACTTTAGCGTTCCCGGGTCTTCCGGCAGGCTCTCGTGCAGTCCCTTTGAGGTCACCGAGTCGCATTGGCTCAATTGATCGCACGCACGCTTTGGAGTCGCAGATCCGTATCCGCCTGTTGAAGCTGATGGTCGAAAGCAAAAGGGGGAAAGAACACGCATTCTCCGCCAGCGAGGTCAACTGGAACCTGCATTTAGCACTCGAGAAAGTCAAGA
Source organism: Gryllus bimaculatus (assembly GCA_017312745.1). Lineage (NCBI taxonomy): Eukaryota > Metazoa > Arthropoda > Insecta > Orthoptera > Gryllidae > Gryllus > Gryllus bimaculatus. The sequence goes on along the minus strand of BOPP01000003.1, from coordinate 12,175,713 downwards.
TGCAAGCCACCGAAGTAATGGTTCCAAAGAGCTTGTCACTTTACGGTCGGGGCAATGTTAATTCCGAAGTTAAGCTAATTAGAAGAGGGGGAATATGACTGAGGAGGACAGGGCGAAGAAGGTTCGAGATACCGCACGAATTTATAGCATACAGAAATGATATCTAAAAGAGATCCTGGATTTTAAGCGCTGAAGCGAGAGCGTACAGCTAGGCTGACGAGCAGTTATGCCCGCCTAGCGAAATCCGGACCGATTATTTGCTGCCCTTTAGAACTTTATGGCGTGGAGGGATAGAAAAACAACACAGTCACAAGTGGCATTCTGATCTAAATGGATATAAAGTTAAAGGTGGAACCCATTTCATATCGAGTTTTTCAATGTCAATGACGTAACCTAAACTACGGATGTATTGCGGTAGATGTGCTCATTGATACATCAGTTATTGGAGAAAACGTGTCTCAAATCGATTGAATTAAAAATATATTGAAATTAATGAAGAATGACACTGGCAGAGGATAAGGTGGATGTGGAGGCGGAGATGGAATTGGTGACGAGGTGGAGACGGTGGTGGAGATGAAGAAGCGGACACGGTGGCGGAGACTGCGGCGATGCGGAGCTGAAGGCGGAAGTGCAGGCGCAGCGAAGTTACCGGCAGAAGTGGTGGCGAAGGCGAATACGAATGCGAAGGCGTTAACGAAGGCGAATACGAATGCGAAGGCGTTAGCGAAGGCGTTAGCGAAGGCGTTAGCGAAGGCGTTAGCGAAGGCGTTAGCGAAGGCGTTAGCGAAGGCGAATACGAATGCGAAGGCGGGCCGTCACGAAGCGAGCGGTCGAGCGGGCGCCGCGCGCAGAGCTATTTTTCGCCGCGCGGCGGTGAGTGCGGCAGCGGTAGCGACGCGGCGGCCGATCCGCCCGCACGTGTGAGCGCGGTTCAAGGCGACGCAGTCCCGATTAGCATAGCGGCCGCGACACCCGCATGCACGCCTGCCAACCGCCCGGTGACACTGCCCGCTCGCGAACGCGCGCCGTACTGCGCCACCCAGCGCCGGGTGGCCTGACTGAGGCGGGGCAAGGCGGCAGGGCGGTGCTGACCAGCTCACTTGCGCCGGCGACGGGTCGGGACGGGACGGGTGGCGCGGACGCCGTGTGAGGGCCTGCTCGCTGCGTCCGCAGTAGCCGGAATGTTCTTCCGGCGACGACTGGACATGTGCACATTTGACATTAATGATTAAGACCGAAGGAACACGTCCTGCGTAACAGTTCAATTAACCTGGTTACGAAATTTTATCATTTTCAGAAATGAAGAAGAAATGCAAATATTTTTCATGTATTTCTGTATTCGTTTCAGTATTTTTAGACAGCAAAAACAGTTCGCTTCTAAAATATTTTACTTTAGAAAAGTAACCTAGATTCTCAGGATAATAAGCATGAATTTTTAAAAATATTATTTTTGGGGAGGCTTCAGATCACTACCCTACCCCTGCTCCCTGCCCTAGCTACCTGCCTGCTGATGTGTGTTATTAGTTGACTTCATTGCTGCAGGTCACAATGGCTGCAATCCTTCTGCCCTACGTTTTTAGAACCTTATGGAAGGGATGTCCTTATTTTTCTTTTGAGCGGAAGTCAATAGAAAATCACTATTCCAAATTATGAGAATCCGCATTCGTCTTTTCTAACTTTGTCAGGTGAAGATAAGTATGAGCTTTGTGAATTTTGATCCCCCCTCCCGAATTTGGTGGTAGGCAAAATATGGTTACGGTTGAAAATTGGAGTTGTGTGTTGTTAGCTATTTTCTAAAACCTAAAATTTTGTGAAAGGCAGTACCTCTAAATATAAGACTTTAGGGTGAACTACATTGGCAAAATTATACAACGGCATTGCATGGAATAGCATGGAACTTCATACACTATATTCCGGGTGGAAAACAGGATCTTGCGTTCCACTCTATCACAAATTGTTCCCTTGTAGTTTCATTGCTTGTGAAGCTCTAAAATTCTCGTATTTGTAACCTAGCACATCTTGTTATTCCATACAAATTTTAAACTAAATTTGTATTCTTACTTTCTTTCCAAAAAAAAAAATTCAAAAGCGTCAAATACTGCAGTGTCTCAGGACCTAAATGAATCTAGCTGACACCCTTCCTCCAATATTGGGCTAGGAGCATTGACCTCACAAGCTAGGCTTGTCTAAAAGTACTTAGTGCAATGACTGATGTTCACGGGCCATATCGGCACAATACACTGGTAGATTCAAGGGTGGCTGCACCTCGAGTAATAAATATTATCTGACAAAGGGACGTTTGCAAGTTTCAAGAGATGCAAAGGCATAAAAGGAATACATACTAGCATTAACATGTGATGGAATTATTTAGTAGAATGACTCGATTAATTTGAAGGGTAGTTAACTTTTTTTGCGTTATTTTGGAAGTTGCACCAATCAATTATCCACATTAGACATCATTCGTCTTTTCATCCGTGTCTGGGAATATTGCCAAAATTAATGTTAATATTTTGGGGCACGAAGATATAGCCAACATGACTAAGTAAATGAAGCGTGGTGTAAATACAATTCATGCCTTTCAAAAACCATTTCAAACAGCTAAAAATTGACCACAATAATTGATTGAAATTAAAATTACTATATTTTTAGTGCTTCCCATTCCGTTAAACTACCAGATAAACAATTTTTATGGATCAGATGCAAAATTAAATAATCTTTTTTTGCTCTCGGAATATTGTCAATCAAGTTACATACAATTGGAGATATCATTTTACCAATGTAATTTTACGATGGAGATATACTATAATGTTTAAGGATAATGTGTTTTACATAATTTTAGGTTTCAGAAAATAATTGTAAAAAAATGAATCTTAGTATGATACAAACACCAGTACCATCCACAGCCAACAAAATGAAGTTTTCTCGTACTTCTTGCCCGTCACTGCAAAATTTGTTACGTGGAACTCAATGGGCGGTTAGCATACCTCTTTCTGAATAGATCCCATGCCTTAAAGTGCTAAAATCTTAATTTGTTCCATTGCTGCAATGCCATCATTAATAAGCGTTTTCATATTATTCTTTAAATATGAAATAAGAGGAAAGAAATTATCTTTAAAGTAATCCGCAGTAAGGCTTCACGTTTTGCGAGATTCAAGCAAAAGGGAAGTCTAAAATTCTTATTTTTCAAATTTTGTTCTTGAGGAGGTCATTGCTGGCGCAGTTGCTGCTATGGTGTTGTTACTGATGACGTCGTCCGAATTTTCGACATTCTTGACGCACTCTCTTCACGCAAATTTGACATTATAAAAATTGCTATCACCGTGATTTTGCAAACAAGAATCGGTGATTTTTTGTAACAAAAAGATCGATGAGAAATAACTATTTGTCAAGTAAAATCATTCTGCACCGCTCAACCACAGATCATACACACACGTTCATACAACACTCAAGAAAAGTTTTTTAGCTTTAAAAAATAATGTATTGCTTCAAAGTATATTTCCTTGAATGAATATCAGTCATTACATCTTCCGTAAGAATTATATTTCTAAAGCGCATGACTCTTCCAGCTGCCTATATTTTCTAAGCTCACCGAGAACATTCAATTCAAAGATTTCGTTTAACACTACATCTTCCATCACTAAGAACAGAAAAAATGGCTTGCTCGTCGTAAATTACAGCTAGAATATCTAAAAGTAACTTCAACAGGAACCGAAGTAATTAGGCACCATTATAAGTGAAGACGGACTACGTTGCTGAGAAATCATCAGTTCATTAATACCTTTCAACAGGGAGTTGAAATACATGTTTACTTGAGTGTGCAGTTCCTGTTGGCACCCGTTTCTGTTCTTGTTTTCGAACTCTGCAAGTCATGCGATACGTAAGGATTGGAACTACCAGTCACGACAGCACATACGAGAGTAGAAAGCACGTACAGAGTGAAAAACATTAAAAATATTTTGCAGACTATATTGCTTAGTAATGACAAACTAAAATAGGTTTTGAGCCATTACTGTGTTTTTGCGAAAAATAGACATCAAGAACTGCGAGGAAATGCTTTTGAATGAGAAGCGTTCCGTGCCTGTTCCGACAACATACGAAATATTTTAAATTCTTCAATTCAAGGAATTTCTTGAGGGATATTGTCAAATGTTTTACACATTGTATAGTTTCCAAAAAAATAAAACAACAAATATTCAGTTACGCAGCAAGAATAAATTACATGGTTCATATGATAACTACGTTTTCTCTAAGCGGCACAAATTGACTAGGTACTCTGAGGCCGTGACCTCCAGACACAATTACCATGAAACAAAGAAGCTTTTGTGTGTGAAGTAGTTGAAGTAGTTCGTGGTGAAAGGAATGTTGGAAGAGTAATTTCGTGTTTTCCTAAGGAGTACAAATTGTTAAAACAACAAGTTTGGAACGAGTTTCTGTGGAGTAGACAATAATTGATATTTTACCCTTCGCTTTGAAAACTATCCTCATTTCCTATTTCTTTTCGTTCTAAAAATACTATCCCTGCAGATACGAGTATTGTTTTTCATGCTGCAAAACACTATCGTAAACAAGGTTATTGTGGATGAAACTCTGTCACTATTACGAAATATTGAAGAGAAGATGGAAGATAAATCATTCAGCCATTGAAATTACAAAACAGAAGAGATGATAGAATATTGATTGTGATTATTTTACGGCTTCTATTGCATTAGATGAACCACCTCCCGTTTTCCGGCTATTTATCTGAATTATCTATTAGATAAGAAAATAAGGGCATATAATTTTCAGAGTATTCCACCTCAGCTCCCTTCCGCTCTGACCTAACTACTACCTCCCAGCTCCATCCTGCACCACCCACTTTCCCCCTGTCCCGCATTGCAATGTTCGCAAACGCAACGAACGTAAACAAGGGAATAAAAACTTAATATAAAAGCATTATTGTTCCTTTAACATTGCATAAGAAATAGGAGGTATTCATAAAATTAAAGTGGGAGAAATGCCTACCAAGTTTGTTTTATCATCCATGTTATTTTTTTTTGTTGTTTTTTCCCTTTCTGAAAAAGTTTTTTTTTCCTCCCTTCCGATATTCTGAGATGTGCTCCCGCAGCAGCACATCGTCTTCCCGCGTCCCATCGCGTCGGTGGCGTCGGCGTGACGCCTAAACGACCCTGAAACCGCGCAGAAACTGCGCTGTCGTGACAGGTAAACGTGGCCTTGACGATATCAGTTCCAAGATTGCTTGCTGTATTTGACGACTTCAAAGAGCGTGTGAAGCGAAGGGGGGAGGGAGATGGCTGCGGCCTGCAAAGCAAAGACAGCAAACTCAAACAGATGAGCCCGTAGCGATATCTGCTTAACGTCCGTGCTCTGATCCTACGCGTCGGAGAAGACAAAGTCTCTCGCTTTCACGGCTCAGTTGCCTGCCGTCAGAGAGCGATACTGCGAATCGAAAGGTCGAGAGCCGTAGGAAACACTCAACAACGACTGACGATTTTCCTGTAATAAAAACTCGCTCAACGAGAACCAACAGCCGTGGTTTCTTTGAAATCGAAGCACGCCTATTCTATTCTTCTTGCGTACCGGCGAGGGCACGCATCCACGAAGAATGCGCAAGGATATTTATTTCACTCAGGTGTGTGTAACACATTAAAAAAGGAAAACCTGCAAACGAAGAGTTTAAGCGGAATACTGTGTGACCATTGCGCTATAAATAAAATCTACCATTCTCTTCCGTCACAGTATAATCATTGCGTAAAAAGAATGTAATACATATAGCTTCATACGCACATCATTTGAATTCTCGATATAGTTTCCATCTATTGTAAGTGTGTATCTTAAAATAGTGGAAACTTATGTTCAAGATATGGTTAGGTTATATTACAAAGTACAAATGATTACATTACATCTTTAATGTACGATATGTAGTATGTAATGTAATGATGTAGTAATGTAGCGAAATGAAATATTAATTCAATTTAAAGATAGTGACTTTTTTGCAGATATTAGTAAATTTGAAACCACTTCAACGCAGTTATGCGAATCGCACAATTGAAATAACCTTCTGACTCCAAACTGAAAGTTACAAGAAAAGACTTTGAAGTAAAAATAGTTAGATTGTCAACAAATCGGTACGTGTCTCATCATAAGAGAAGAGTATCAATAGGAGGAGGAAGAAGAAGTACAACGAAGAGAAGAAAAAGGATGAAAAGCAGACTCAAGTGTTGAGACGTTCCATACTGCAAGAAAACTTGCCAACATCGCGACAGAGAAGGATGGTAATACGCGTTCCGACCCGGGTTACTTCAACAGAGGTTCCATTGACAGTTCCTCGGCTTCTGCCGCGCGATCGCGCTGCGTCACTTCCGCCGTGCGGCAGAAAAAGGTAGCAACGGGTCGGCGGCCGCCTCGAGAAACGCGGAAGCGGCGGCGCGGGCGGCGCGGGCGGCGCAGCGGGAGGAAACAGGGAATCCTCGCGCACTACCACCGACGCGGGTTCGTTTGCGCCCCCCCACCCTTCTGCGGTTTCTCCGTCTGTTGCTGCAAGCAAAATAACACGGCGATGCAACCGATGATTGCTCTGCCACACGCCTTTTGTAGGTTTGCTCTCGGAACACACCGGCTTCCCAGAGTATCAGTCAGCGAACTCAATATGCCACGTGGGTTTCGCTCTTCTAGGTTTAAAGCGCAATATGCATGAATTAAACTATTTAGCAAATGGAGGCAAATTAAATAGTGTTCATTAAGTACATGCAGTATGAATTTTATTGAAGATATAATAGTAATAATAATAATATAAATAATAATAATAATAATAATAATAATAATACAACTTGTGTTTAGCTGTCTACAATGCTGATGGGCGACTTACCTCTGGTCATTAAATCACATATTCAATTTTAATTCTTTAAAGCTATCTTAACTACCAGTCGATAATAATTAGAAATAATTTAAGTATTAAAATGAAAGTTGATCATGATTAATGTCCTCGTGTTTGCAAATACTTGTGAATAGCTAATGTTGTAAGAATCTGTGATGCACGATTCTGTGTTCACGTCTGCCAAACTACCGGAGTATAGTGCCCAGATCCTGCTTGATTCTGGACTGTCGGCATAAATAGGAAACATTCTTTTTTTTAAACAAAATCCAGCATGCATCGCAATATGTCAGAAAACTTCAGCAAAGCCGAGCAAAGCAACAAAATGACACACGTGTCCCGAGTAAAAGAGCAATACGGCTCTCGTTGCAGCCATTCTCTCTCTACCTCTGATGAAAGACCGCTCCCACCGCCTTCGGATTGAATGCCACGCCCACGCACCTCCTCCCCTTCCAATTCCTTAGGAGCGTTTCAGTTGACCCGGCGCGGCGCGTGCGCAACGGCGCGTGGAAGGAACGGGAGAAAGAGAAAGAGAGTGGGCGAGGGTTACCCCGCCCCTGCCCCCGCCTCCGCCAAACCCCCGCCCCTGGCCCTCGGGCGCTTGGCTTACTCGCTCGCCGCGCGCTGACCCGGGTCATCGTGCGCTGGGTGAGGAAGGCAGCCAAACAGAGTCCCTGGACTGGAAGGGGGAAAAATGCGCTCTAGCGCATCCCTGGGGATCGCCACAAACGAGTTTCGTTTCAAAATGTAATCCTACCTAGAAGAAACACAATGCATTATGATGTGGCCGTAATACTGAGTAAAAAAGTTCTCTGATATGCTAATTGCTACGAAATGTAGTGCAATTAGATGTGACCGTTTCACTCAGTTAAACAATATGTCATGTGTTAATTACGTTTTCTTCATAATTAAATTAATATTCTTTGACTGTTCTTTTTAATTTCTTATTGCATGTTCTTTCATTATTATTACGCACACAGCTTGTTCAAAAAATTTAAAACAGAGTAAGAATTGTCTTCAAACTAACTTTCAATTAAATATCGGGATATACATTCGTATGATTGCTTCACAAGTAACAAAATTATTTTCTGTGTGTGTGTGTGTGTGTGTGTGTGTGTGTGTGTTTGCACTTGTGCTTCTGTGTATGTTTTTTACATGATTCATTGTATCTCCATAGGAAATTATAAAATTATTTCGGGCATAGTCCACATTCACAACTCATTCAGGAAATGTAGCAATAATGCACTCCTTTTAAATTCAATGTTTAACTATGAATTGTTTGAACAAACTTGTGTAATATGATTATACGACACTCATGAGATTAAATTCCGTGGTTGTAGCAGATATGTTGTGATATTGAGAGAGGAAATAATCCACTACAAAAAAATAATAATTTTATTAATTATTACATTCCCATAGTCAACTTTCGGGAACACACTTTCCCCATCCTCAGTGGGTCTCTAGCAAGGAGTAGAAAATTGAAAAATTAAAATACAGGGAGAAAAAAGAAATACGGTGAATTTAGGTTTAAAAAATTAACAAATAATATGAAATAAGTAATAAATAAGTAACATTAAAAATACTTACTGCCCAAGAAACGTGAACAAACGATCCCAACATGGTCGGAAAAATACGAAAACTAAAAAACATGCTGGGTACGGCTAGGTGGCAGCATGAGATTGCTGAGGCTCATGAGATTCTTTGGAAATTCGTCGTATTTTTTTTTTCACTGTTATTCACATACTAAATCCTTGTAAATGGTCAACTACTGTCCTAATCCATTGCTTCGGTGATATGCACTGTAATTCTTAAAAATTGAATTCAAAATATTTTCATGCATAGAAGTAGTACTGTTGTTTGCAAAATAAAATGCATACTAGAAGACGGGTGGAGAAGATAATCTAGTAAAGTGTGAAACGTTTTAGCTTGAGAAAAAGCAAACGGTTTGTTCTTCCAATAATAAATATATGAAGGAAGGTTGAGCTCAAATGAATTTTAATATTAAGTGAGAGAACTTATATATAAACCAATTGAAAATAAACTACTGCCCATCCCGCGCGATATAAATCGATAGAAGAAACAAAGCTTGAAACACTAAGATGCCAAACAATAGCGAAATATAACGAAACATGGGATAGAAAGGAGAAATAAGAAAGAAAGAAATAATAAATGTCATAACAGATTGCAGCACAGAGTGGGCGGGTACGGCCCCTTAACGAGTAGACCGCACCCAATTCACGCATGAGTTGCACCCACATGCGGGAAGGTTGCAAGCATGCGCCGCATTGCGAGAACTAGGGTCGCCAACTGAAAACTCAATTTTGCGTTTCATTCAACTGGTTGACTTTCAATAAACAATAGTCCAGTCGAACGTGGAGGAGGATTGAAACTGTAGCCAGTAGTTCTGTTTCAATCCAATTTTACACAAGCTGCAACAAAGGTGTCAATAAAGCGGTAAATGAGCTTTGGCGTCTAAGCGTGCAATTTAGAGTTTCTAACAGTAAATTTCTTTGGAGTACTGTGAACAAATTACAAATAAGTTGCTATGACTTGTCGGAAGCACAATTCCATTAAAAAATCAAGTTTCAAAAAATGTTACTGATGCAACTCCGTGCAAAATTGAGCGTGAACATTACAATTTGCGTGCGTATGTGTGTGTGTGTGTATTTTTCATATCATTAAGTATGGTTTAGTAAACAAAAGACATATTGAAAGTGAATCTCCAAAATAATTCATAACAAATCATTCCGAGATGAATATTCTTCCACAACAATTCCGTAAGCGAACAATAGAGGAAAACATCTGCCTAGCTTTCAACTTCAAAACATTTTCCGTATTCTATTTCAACTTTCCTATTACATATTTTATACCCCTGCTCTGGGAACGACTTTTTTAGGATGCTGTGAACTACGCTTTTCAGACCCACAGACAGCAACTAAGGATGGAATGCTGCGTAAACAAAGTCTCAGAGACAACGCGATTATTCATGCAGCTCACGTAAGAAATATGACGTACGCTGGCACCCACCCAAAGGAGAGTGTACAGCTTAGTCAGAATTTAAGATTTACATCGAGCCGACAAATGCGTCTGAAAATATCATCATTTTTTTTCGAGATATGTTTTGAGGAATGTTATTTACTTGGTTTTGTTATAAAATTCCGATATATCGAACAATATATTATTTGTGCTTACTGTACCAACGATGAATGCTAATGCATTCTGTTTTAAGTCTAACGTTCAAAAAAACAGTTTTATTGTGTACATTCCCATTTAAGATATTCATCTTCGAAAAATTATGATGTATGAAATTGAAAAAATAATAAACACGCACACGTTTGAACGTGGTACGTTATGTAAAGAAAAATAACGCGAAAGTATGGAATTGTAAACACGAAGGTCTTCAGAATATGCAAAGTTACTTTCAATAGAATGATAAAAATTAAAGAAAATTTTGATAATTGTAAACAATCGGGCTTTGTAGACTTGGTAAATGCGAAATGTTTTTTAAAGATCAAAATTAAGAAAAATGTTGGACTCTCGGTTTACATGACATTTCCAGAGATCGCGGAGATAAAAATATAAGAGCATATTATCAACCAATTACAGCAGTTACATGTAAGAAACAGTAAGGTTTAAACAACTGGGTTTTTGGGGACAAGGGTGAATATTAGGAATATCATCGTGATCCTATTCTTATTGTCGTGAGAAATAATTCTGCAAAATCCGGTGAATTCTCGAAAACAATTCCGGGCTCTCCCAAACTCTTAACAATCGCTTTCATACCAATTAACAACCATCAAAAGTTGTTTTTTTTATATAAGCGTTCCTTTCCCTCCATGGCACCCAAAATAGCAGGGTTCGCCGAAAGTAGCGATTGGAGGCGTTAAGCTTTACAATCTCCACACGCGCTTTCTCTTTTGTTTCAGGTAAGAGCGCGCTCAAGCGAGCCAACGAGTCAGCGCCAAGTGTAGGGCAGAATCCGCGAGCCGCATCCAGGCGGCACTCCATCGCAACCGGCCATTACGCGGAGGCGGTGGCGAAGTGTGAGTGAAAGTGGGAAGGCCCGCGCGCCACCTGCACCTCGCGAGGAAGTTGGAATGTGCGCGACCATGCGTGTACGGCGTAGGTCGGTAACCTACGGGTGGGTGCTTTCTTCCTTTGGCTTAGCGGTAGTCCCGCTCAGTGGTGGAATCCGCAAGGCTGGATTGTCTATTGGGACGAGTGTGTTAGGACGGGACGTACTCCCACTCGGCGCCCTGCAGGCGGAGGCGATCACTCGACCACGCTGTGAGCGGCTTTGGTGGCTCGGGGCGTAAACTGACGTCACTGGAGTGCGTCTGACTTGGGGGTTCTAGAGTTTTAGTCCCGACGGTGGAAGGATTTTCGACACTAGCTGCAAAGTCGAATTCATCCGCTGTCTGGAAGATAATTCTAGCGGCCAGCTGCTCTGATCTTCCGTGGTTTCAGGAGAATGCTGGAGTAGTTCGTATACTAACAAAAGAGCCATGAACAGAGCGCGAAGCATACTATAAAGAGTAAAATGTGAGGTTTAGGTTGTTAAATATTGTAAAAAACTTGGCAGATTTTACCTTCCAATAAAAGAAGGAATTTATTCTCCTTTTGCAGTGAAAGTCGTTCAGAATCTTCTCGGACAATCGGGTGTAATATCAGTGCTAGAGGAAAATGTGAGCATGCAATAGTGTGTCATCTGCTAATAAAATTAGAAATAATTACTCTACTCACCTAGGCATACACTCTAATCAGTGTATGCCTAGAGCGAAATCACACCCTTAACGTCATTCATGGAGAAAATTTTAGCATATCACTAAAAGAAGTTGTTTCTTAAATGATAGCTGAAATAAGCAAGTTTTTAGTTCATGTTCTGCTTAGAAGAACGTTAAAAACTTTTAGAATGTTGACAATAACTAGTCAAGCAATTAACAGTAGTTATTGTATAGAGTTCCTAACGTTTATGGCTGCCGTTTATTCACCTGAACAGGGTCTTTGAAAAAAGAGTTTAGGCAAAGCATGTGGACGACAAGGCAAATGAAGACATATCTGTACATTTCCATTATATAGCATCGTTTCTTCTGAAGTAAATTAGAAGCGGCATCCCATTTACATGTAAAGTGCACATTAATTCCTCTCGTTTGGCAAACCAGATAACTGCTCTTCCGCGCTTCATACGTCAAATGATCGTATCATTAGAATGAATCTACTCCACGTACTTAATGTGCGTTTTCATCCCAAATCACATTCAGTGCTTTGCGGAAAAAACACTGCACAACACATCCTAATCCAACTATTGGAAAGGATAATTTTAGAAAATATTCATGTCGGTTATTACTGTGAAACGGTGCAAACTTTACAATATGAGTATTTTGATTTCACAAACGTGCGTAAAATGTACTCTTTCTCACGTTTTCTTAATGATATGCATTTGATATGTCTCTGGAGAGAGACAACAACTGTCGCAACAATGTTCATCAATGTTCATCTTTCTTCTCTATGAATTTGTTAGCAATGGGAAATTTTCTGAATCTTCCTTGAAGTCTAACATGAACATGCTTCTTGATACAGTGATTTTAGACATGCATAAATTTTAAAAATCCAGATATATTAAAATAGGAGACACGCGAATTGAAGAAAGATCGTACAAAACAGACATTAAGAACAATATAGGTGTATCTATGACCCTAACAAGTAAAAAAATAATGACCAGAATGATTGAAAGACTACGTAGTAGCACACTCGTTCTATTTCATTCAAAGACCAAGTAAGAGTGCTTAAATCTCTATCGAGAACGTGACATAAAATAAACTTTCTCTTCTATGAAATCGAACCTGCGAATGTCTATTCATAGGTCGTAAGTGAAGTTGCCGCGACCACGCACCGGGCTGTGTTGCAGTGTGATGCGATAGAAGTCTAGAATTTGGTATGGAGAGAAAAAAATATCTTGAATTAGAAGACCTGGTTCGTAGAGCTTAAATGATAATACACTCACCTGAGAGTGTGTAGAGGGGTCTCCGCTTCAGGTACCCTCTAGCCGCCCTAATGATGGAGTATATGATAACGAGAGAAGTAATCTAACAAAATACTGGTATCAAATCGAACTATTTTAAAAATCACTGGATTTCATATTTAAATGAATCCGCACTAACGTCATTTAAGAGTTCATTTAATATTTTATTAAGTTAATGAAATACATTCTTTTTAAATTTTACGAATCAAAGTGTCATCAGATCCATTTACAGTGAGCATTTCATTTTAAAATTTGCCTTTCAAGTAGTTTTAAACCAACGTTTGAATATTGTCAGTCTAGTGTTATGGCTTAGGGTAGCCTACGTTTAGAAATATTCTATCTGTACGTGGCGAATTTAGTAAACGAACATTATGTAGTGTTTTATGAATGGATTTAAATGGCATTGGAGCTGACCTAAGCAGGTCAACAAGTAAAAGGAATGGTATGTGGGAGATCGGAATGGTGTCTGGGAGAAAGACTGTTGGGTGTAGTGGGGGAAATAGGCGAGTGTAAACGAAATGACATATGCTCATAGAGAAGAGTGGAATGGAAGAGAAGAGAGGAAAAATGGAACAGTAGTAAACGTGTTTTGACAGG
>BOPP01000003.1:12139551-12158266 GCA_017312745.1 Gryllus bimaculatus | reverse complement strand
CAGCGCGGGGGGGGGGGCGCCCCAGGAATCCGGTTCGGCGCGTCGCCGTTTACACTTCTGCCGCGCCATTCCGCAACAACAGGTTTGCTCCCGCGTCGTCCACCCCGACAGGTTGGCCGGGCGCTTTATTGGACTGAATTCATTAAACACTTCAATTTCGTAAGAACTGTTTGGGAAGAGGCGGCAGCAGCAGCCTCACGAAACACGTGCGTCTTCCTGTTTTGCTGCATTCTAAACGAGCCGCGCGTCCTAATCGCGCGCGGCGTTGGGCGCGATGAAGACGTGGAAGCCGGGTCATAACTACAAATCTGAGCGAATCGGAAATATTTTTCTGAGTTAGAGTGCATTTTTTAGATTAGAGAAATATTTGTGTTTGTGGCTCAATGGAGGAAAATTTATTGAAGCAATTTAAAACGTATGGTGTAATAAAGATGACACTTACAGAATTTTCCTTTTAACGTTTTCTAATTATTTTTCCTGTTGACCAGTCGTAAATTTCAACTTTATGCATGTGTAATTTTAGAATGTTAGTTCTACTAATAAAATAATGATATCATATTGGCAACAGTTGCTTGAGATAAAGTTAGCAAAACCGTCGTGGCAAGATAATTCCTGATAATTATGTTTGCATTCTACTGCCTCGTCGGGTCATTTTCAAGTTAATGGAGGTAAATAACAAGACATCACTTCCCAAAATTGTTGACTCCAATTACAAACCGACTGCATTTCACCAAACAGCCTGGAGAAATCTCCGAAGTTAGTACCAGAAGATCCCAGAGGACACGCAAATCTCCTTCACGCAGTGCTTAGAAAGGCCTTTCCTGTAGCAGGACCCTTGTGTGGAGTCAGGTTGCCAGCTCCGCCGCCAAATTACGCTTCCACCGCCAGTGCCAAAAGCACGCCGCCTCCGCCCCCGTCGCCATCGCCAACACCACATCACAACCACCATCGCTGGATTTCTGCCTCAGCGATTATTAGGATATTCACTGTCGCATTTATCACCCCACCATTGTCCCATGTTTACTGTCGTTTCACTCAACGTCACCACTCACCGTCGCGTACGCCTCGGCAAAGTAATTACACTCTTGTGCACCTCTTAGCTTCCTTGTGAAACGTCTCCTTCCCCCGTGTATTATTTCTTCCTGGGTTTGTCGACATTTACGACGGTGGTATCTCCATCATTGTCGCCGTTCTAATAGTTATCATTATCAATTTCAACATCAACTTGCAACGTCTTTATCTAAAATTCCACCTCGCAGATTCGCAATTGTTCGCAACACCGGCGAGGCACTCGCCATCGCACCATCATCGCTTTCATCTCTCCGTCTCTCTCTGTCTGTCTGTCCGTCCGTCCTCATTTCCGCCGACGGTCGCGCAGCCCCTGCCCGCCCTGCCAAGTAATCGGGCGCTCGTCGCACCCGTTAGCCACCGCCTCCTCCATCTCCTCCTCCTCCTCCTCCTCCGCCTTGGAGGCGTCCGCCGCCGCCGCCGTGGCCACGTGTGCGCCGGGCCGCAGCGGGCGTGACAGCTCATTCATTAGACGAGCCGCGCGGCCCGCGGGCTTGCTACGGCGGCGGCGGCGGGACCAGGGCCTGTAATCTGCGCGGCTCACCTCTAGGGCCAAGCTCTAACAAGCCTGCCGCCGCCGCCGCTCCTCTTCGCTCCCCGCCCCCTCGCCCGCTCCGCTCCGCCCCGCCCGGTCCGGCCCTGCCTCGCTCTGCGCTGCTCCGCTCCGCTCCCCGCGCACCTCGCCGCGTTTGGCGCAGCTGGCGAAAGTGCGCGCGCCGCCACGCACAGTAGCCGAAAGCGCTCGTCTCGGCGGAGGCGCCTTGCCCCGCTTGCGAGCACACTGAAGAGGAGATACGCAATGGCATTGGCACACTCTCCCTCACTCAGCACCCTCACGCCCATTTTCTAAAATATTATTAAAAAAATGTTCTAAACAGTAATCACAAGTTGATCATATCTCGGTCCAAAAGAATTCCCATTAAGATCGAGCTGCGTATTTTAACAAAAAATTCACGTTTTAAAAATTGTAATTTTTCTTCAACGAATTTTTGAGAGGTTGGTTCGAATTGCCATAAACGCACACGCACACACACACACACACACACACACACACACACACACACACACACACACACACACATGCACTTCTGAAATATGTTTCGGCCCTGAAAAGACACAGTTTGACAATGCGCGGACGGACAGATGGGACGTCTTATTAGGCATCGAGGAGAGATAATATGTCTCTGGAATACTTCGGAGTGCATTATCAAATTATGAAAATAGGTTCTATTAAATTACAATTCTTGGATACATTCGTGAAAGTATAATAATCATGTGATGACTTTTTAATGGGAAGAATTTGTTTAGAAACTGGTATTTATTAGACTTAACGACAATAGTATCGTTAATCTTCTGTGCGCCCATAACTGTAGAACGATCTTATAATAAAGGTTACGATCCACAATCTACATGCTCAATGACTTGCAAATATTGCAATAACAATTTAGTATATCTGATGAACTAGAAAATTATTTTCTTTTGAAAAATGATTATCCCTCAATATTTTCCGTTTAGAAATTTGTAGAGTCAAAATATTAAGGCTGCTATATTCCCGAATAAAATGTTTAAAGTTCTACATTATTTAATACTATTTTTCAGTTAAAAATCACATACAACTTCTTTGTTTCGTAGTATGTTATTTTCCAATTAGTACGCCTTAAACAGATTTCACATTCATTGTAGTCGTGAACATCAGAATTTTAATCCAGAAAAAAGTGTCATGTTGGAATACAAAATTTGCATGTAGGGAAATACCTAATCGCCGTTGCATGTATTCAGTACCTTTTACAAGTTTGAATTTAAGTTAATCAGAAAACATAATTGCATAGAAATTATTGCACACTGCGTAAAAATTTTAGCACTTTCTAATTGATTTTCGGGAGGCAATCTGGACTTCCGAGGCAATTCACATACATTCTCATCAGTTTCTTGTTTGCTTAAAAAAACTGAATCGTGTATTAATTATTTGTTGCCTAGCATCAGAATCAACAGGGTAGTAAGCATGTTTGAGCTAAACCATGATCTCGTACTTGTCGCAAAGATAATATTTTTATCAGGCCCTTTCTATTGTGCAGTGATCACTTTCTCAAACGAAAACACTGATATTACTGATAATGTTACTCCAGTTGATATTTACTTTAACTGAAGAAACTCCTCAGCTACTTTTGAGTATAACTGCAGAGAGCGTAATAAAAATGCTTGCTGCAAGTAACCGCATAATAAAAAAAATCCACAGCGAGTACTGTGAAATTTGGAATGACCACTATGTTCCGTTCATACCCCACGACCATCGCTAGGTACCTTTTTCATATAATGTGATATCCCACATTAAATACTAATACACTAAGTTTTAAGTCTGAAACTTTCAACTTTTCCAACATTATTCGTAATACTACGTTCAGCAGTTTCCATTTTAAAAAAGTGAAAATATTTAATGTTAGCACTTCGCTCCCAATTTCCACTCTTCAATTATCTCGGCTACGTTTTGTGTTTGTGCCCACTGTGCACCGGCGCGCGGCGGGCGCCTCCCGGCGGCGGATCCGCGAACCCCGCCCGCCCTGCCCAATCGCGTTTTCTTTACGACAGCCGGCGCGGCCGCGGTTCAAAGGAGCGCGATCGCGGGGCCCCGGGGCACGCGTGTACGCCGCTCGCAGCCGCGCGCGCGACGTGGCGTGGCGTTGCTCGAATCGGAACCGCCGGCATTGGTGTGCGCGAGGGTGGCGTCGGGCGGCGGCGGCGGGTGAGTGTGGCGAAGGAGAGGATGGTAGGGATAGCGGGGAAGGGAAGAACACGATAAGATGCACATGTAGAGACGGAGCTGCAAATTATTATTGGAGATAGGTGACGGGGAGGGTATGCCAGGGTGCGAGTGGTTTGAGGCCGGTGGTAGTGGAATAATAGTTGAAGCGCACATCAGTGGTAGGCAGGGATGCGTTTGATAAGCGATTTTTCATAGAGCGGCGGTGCGGGACGAGCATGAAAGAAATATATCGGAAATGGGTGGGATGAGGGCACGGGGATGACGGCACGGGGATGACGGGCACGGGGATGAGGGCGGGGATGACGGGCACGGGGATGACGGGCACGGGATGAACGGGCACGGGGATCAGAACGGGGATGACGGCAGGGGATGACGGGGCACGGGGATGACGGCACGGGGATGACGAAGGGGATGACGGGAACGGGGATGACGGAACGGGATGACGGAAGGGGAAGACGGAACGGGGATGACGGGCAGGGGATGACGGGCAAGGGATGACGGACGGGGATGACGACACGGGATGACGGACACGGGGGATGAGGACACGGGATGAACGGACACGGGGGATGAGGACACGGGGATGAGGACATGGGGATGAAGGACACGGGGATGAGGGACACGGGGGATGACGGACCACGGGGATACGAGCAAGGATGACGGACACGGGATGAAGACACGGGGAATGACGACGGGGATGAACGACACGGGGATGACGGACACGGGATGAGGACACGGGATGACGGAACGGGGATGAACGGGACACGAGGATGAACGGACACGGATGAAGACCGGGATGACGACACGGGGATGACGGAACGGGATGAATGGCACGGGATGACGGACACGGGGATACGGACACGGGGATGAACGGACGGGGATGACGTGACACTTGGATGACGGACACTTGGTATGGCGGACCTGGGGGATGGCGGACCCTGGGATGGGCGGACACGGGGAATGGGGACACGGGGATGGGGACACGGGGATGGCGACACGGGATGGCGGAACGGGATGGCGACACGGGGATGGCGGAACGGGATGGCGGACAGGGGAATGGGACACGGGGGATGGCGGAACACGGGATGGGGACACGGGGATGGCGGACACGGGGATGGCGGACACGGGATGGCGGCACGGAATGAACGATTGGATGGGATGATAGGAGTTGGGTCTGAATGAGACGGCGAGCATGTGATGGTGAGATGGGTGGGCTTCTAATGTCTGCACTGATGGTGTTGTTGACGACGTAATAGCAGCACTCGATCGGAATGCGTATGGCGGCAAGAGTGGTGGTGGGCGTGCATGGCCGCCGTATCGGCTCGCGACGTACATAAGCGACGGCTCGCCGGATTTTATTGCACCGCATTATATCTTTTAAGAATCCGTCCGAGGAGGCATGCATATGTATGGCGGCGGTCCCAGGCGGGTCCGGGCTCGAGGGTCCTGTTATAATAACACTGCGAAGGAGGAGGTTGGGGGGGCGGCGGCGGTGTCCGCAGCGAGCAAGTCTGCGAGGTCTGATGGAGAGTCGTAAAAAGATTATCGTGTTCCACCGATAGGAGGGAAGAGCTGACTTGGGGCGCGGCGGCGTGGGTGGAGCCCGACGATGGGGAGAGGGAAGAGAGAGGATAGACGGAGGAGGGGGGGGTGGTATGTGAGTTAAATCTCGTGTTTCGCGTGCGTGGTGGAATTCGGATTTACGATGATGTAGAGGCTGGGGTGGTGAAAAAGTTTGAATGATAGGATTAATAAGAAACAGAGAAAGGTGTTCAAGACGGAAGTGAGCTGAAAACGCCAGAAAGGAGGTTATCAATACCGAAAATAAACTGAAATCGATAAATGATTTTCGTATGGCTAAATAATCATATACTATATCTGAAGACTAAGAAAATCAATTGAAAAATTAGTGTCAGTTTTTATTTACTTCTAGTTAATTTTAAATGCGAGTTGAATCTATGTGCCCCTTGAACCTTCTTTCACTCTTCTCGTTGGTCTTCCTTCATTTTAGAACAAGAAAAACGTACTAAAGAGCGTGAATTAATGAATATAACAGATCTTCGAGCAGTCGAACGGGACGTGGAGTGAGTGATAGATATTTGAAAGCCTTTAAAAATTGTTGAATATTTATATTCGGAAAAGAAGATATTACGTTCTCGGATATACATGCAAGTCTTTAGAGAGTTTTCGGCGTTACAACCAAAAGGAGAGAAACTAACGACAGAGTTACTCAAACATATCAAGCGGCGACGACACCAAGAGGAAGGAGGCAGTGCTAAACAGATGGAGGAGCCCGCAGAACATGTCGAAGCGACGGAGAGTCTACGTGCTGTTCGTGTCTCCCGAAGTCCTTTTCTCCGTTTCGGCGATGAACACATCTCTGTCAGAGGCCCGTCGTCGACGCATTTCTCGCCAAGTTCGAGTCGAGGTCGGTGGCGCTTTTCCGCGGAATGTGATTGTCCGGCGATGTGGGGTTTTTGTTTTGCTGTGCGCGGCTTAACTCAGGAATAGCCAACTGTACCTGCACCGTCAAGCATTAATGGTCACGGTCAACTATTTGCTCCGCTCTCGTTCATTTGCTCACAGTTCGTCTGCCCGCCTCCGCCAATCGCCACGTCGCCCCACATCGTCCGCCAACCATCGCCGCCACATCGCGGCACCATCGCCGCCACATCGCCGCCACGTCGCCGCACATCCGCGCCACCATCGCGTCAGATCGCACGCCACCATCGCGCACCATCGCCGCCACATCGCGCCAACCATGCGCGCCACATCCGCGCCACATCGCGCCATCGACGCCACATCGCCGGCCACCATAGGCCACAGGTCGCCGCCATCGCGCCACCTATCGCGACACCATCGGCGCCAACATCGCGCATCGCCGCCAACTATCCGCACCATGCGCCGCACGTCGCCGCCACGTTGCCCCACCATCGCCGCACCATCGCCGGCCAATCGCCTGCACCGATCGGCACCCATCGCCGCAGCCGTGCCCCAACATCGCGCCACCATCGGCGCCAATCGCGCACCATACGCCGCCAATTCGCGACACATCGCCGCATCGCCGCCACCATGGCGCCCATCGCCGCACCCATGCGCGCACATCGCGCCAACATGCGCCGCACCTGATCGACCTCGCCACATCGCCGCACATCGCCCCACCCGTCGCCGCAGCCGTCGCCCACATGCCGCCACGATCGTCGCACATGGCACATCGCGCCACATCGCGCACCATTTTCGGCGCGCCCAACGATCCCGCCGCCATCGCCGCACGTCGCCACATCGCGCACATCGCCGCCACCATCGCCGCACCATGCCGCCACAGTCGCCACCACATGCGCCGCACTCGGCCACCCATCGCCGCCACCATCGCCGCACGATGCCTGCCACCATCGCGGCACCACGGCCGCGAATCGCCGCACCTCGCGCACATCGCCGCCACCATCGCGCACCCTCGTTCCCCGCCGCATCGTCGCCGCCACGTCGCCCACCATGCCGAAATCGTCGCCACCATGCCGCACCGGTAGCCGCCACATCGCCGCCACACCATCGTGCACCATGCGCCGCCAAGCATCGGCGGCACCATGCCGCCACATCGTCTCGCACCATCGCCGCATCGCTGCACCATGCGGCACATCGCCGCACCATCCGCGCCACCATCGCGCCACCATCGCCCGCCACCATCGCGGGCACATCGCAGCAATCGCCGCACCATCGCCGGCCACCATCGCGCACCATTCGCGCACCATCGCGCACCATCGGCGCACAATCGCCGCCACCATGCCGGCTCCATCCGCCACCATCGCGCCCCATCGCGACCATGCGCACATCCGCGCCACATGGCCGCCACGCGTCGCGCACGTGCCGCCAACTGCCGCCACCAGTCGTCGCACCATCGCGCACCATCGAGCCACATCTGCGCACATCGCGCCACCATGCCGCCACATCGCCGCCCGTGCTCCACATGCGCACCATCGCGCCACCAATCGCCCCAGCATGCCGCAACCGTCGCAATCGCCACCACATCGCGCACATCGCCGCACCTATCGCGCACATCGCGCGGCACATCGCCGGCCACCATCAGCCGCGACATCGCCGCAGCCATCGCGCAGCCATCGCGCCACGCATCGCGCCACCATCGCCGCACCATCGCCGCAACATCGCCGCACCGTCGCCCACATCGCGCGCACCATCCGTCGCCACATTGCGCCACGTCGCCGGCACATCGCCCGCACCATCGTCGCTCAATCGCGCCACCATCGCGCCCAATTGCCGCCACCATCGTCTCCCACCATCGCGCACACGGCCATATAGCCGCACATGCGCCACCATCCGCCGCCACCATGGCACATCGCGCCACCACATCGCCGCACATCGGCCGCCACCATGCAGCCATCGCACCATCGCAGCCTTCCCTCCGTGGATGCGTGCTTTTTGTAAGATAGCCATCGGATGAACGGCGTGCGCGACCATTCACTGAAGGTCGACACATGTTATTTTTCATTACGTGCTCCGGATTACATGCCTTGTCGAGAAAAAGAGCAAGGGCATGGGGAAAATAAAAATGCGTGTTTACACTTTACAGAAGGAGTTTTAGTTGAAATTGTGTAAGGTTCTCGAAATTCTACGAAATCTTCAATGACGAAAAAGAATTGAAATTATTTGTTTAATTCGCCTCCAAGTATGTTATGTGAGAAAACATAGTTTCGAAGTGGGGGACATGATGCAACCAAATGAAGGAAAAACACACCCAATACCTACGTGCTTACAACACATAATTACTTAATGCTTGGTGTTAAAAGAAGCATGTTTTTTAGTGCATGTAACTAGCGTTTAAAACGTCTTGAATTACTGAGGGAGTTCGTGTGTTTGGATTGAATGAAATTAAAATCATTAGAGACACAGACATTGCAATTGATAAACGTCATCATATCTTTTTTTAAATTTATTTGTAACGTGAAGACCCGTAAAAGCATATTCAGTGGCAAATCAGAGATTGTATATATACAAATTCTTTGGACTGTATTCTATACTCTGATTGTTGGTTCTGAAATACCTATCGCTGATTGTAGTAAAATTCATTCTTGTTTAATAGTGTTTATTAAACATTTAAGAGGCCATTTGTATTTGATTTCATCATATTTGAAATATCATACTATCGACTCATCATTTACCCAGTTTGCCTTAGACAAAAAAAGAGTTTGATATTTTTACAAACATATCCCCAACGAAAACAACAATATTTTTCAAACTATTTTTAAAAATTAAGCTTATTTGAATCGAAAAAGTAATGCTGTTGTTCATTGGTAATTTGTTCGTTCGAAACTGACACAATGTCCACACGTTCGACATGCAGAACATACAGCCTATTTTGATTTATTTCGGGAGTTTATTATAGATTAGATGCGAGTCTTCTCAAGAAAAAGGACTACGGTCCGGGACAGCATGAATGAACGCTCTTACGCACTATGGGTGCCGCACGGCAGTAACCGCTCACCTCCTCCTCCTCCAGTCCAGCGACACCGCGGGGAGCGGCCCTCATACCACTTTTCTGTGCGGAGCGCGAGCAGCATGGCGGGACGGTGTGGGGCGGGCGGGGATGCGGGGCGATTGGCATTAATGCGGGTATTATAGAGGGCGGCTCAGGGCATAAGAGCGCGGGCCCGCGCGCTCCTTCCCGCCCCCCACCCGGCCCGGCGGTTCCTCCGATTCCTCCACCTCGTCCGCCGCCGCTGGCCGCTCGGCCCCGCTCCGCTCCGCTGCGCGCGCACGGTGGCACGGCGCGGCGGCGGCCGAGCAGCACAGGCCGGTGAGCAACCACCCATCTCTACAACACTGTCTAAACCCCCGAAAAGGAAGATTTTTAGCGAATTACGCCATCTCCAGATTTAATGCTTTATAATTTTAACAAATAGCCGTTACTGATATGCGGGAAATGTCGCTAGATGGAGTGCGTGACTGTTTCTATTAATATAGCATCTGTTATTGCAAGACAATCTTCGAACATCTTTTTTTCTCAAAACTGCCCTTTTTCGTGTTAAGACAGTTTTTTCAGTATTCGTGCAATACATAATACGCTAAGGAGAGGCGATACGGTTTTTTACTATTTTTAAGAATGCATCGACACAACACCGCGTAAGAGTTCTTATTCCTGAGAGGCATAGATTATGGTCTGGAATACTTATAGGCAACTAAATACATGCAACTCACGTTGCGTTACGTTATGTTTCTTATGCCACAAACTGATCAATGATATATTTTTGGACGTTATTTCATTTTTTGAGAGTAACTTCACTTCTTATTACGGGTTATAGAAAACGTTAGATTGATGAGATCTGATATAATTTATTATCAAATACAAAACATGATTACTTCCAAATTTTTTAAAATATGTCATTATATCTTCAACTTTTTTATACTATGGATTCAATGTTGTAAATACTGATAGAACTTCTTGCTAATACGTATCCTATACATAGGAAGTTTAGTTTATTTATACAGATTTTTAGAAAATAAATTATGATCAATCCTTGAGACGGCACTTTTCACCAATATATCTACCAGAATAGATAATGAGAAGATATATTCTTAGAACATACGAAAAACTACACCAGTAATTTAATTCGCTAAGTCTACGAAAAGGCAACGCGATTGGGAAATCGCAGGTGTGCAAAGAAAGACGTAATGAAAGCCAAGCAAACTCGTTTCACGAATTGCAATGAAATAATGGAATCGTTCTCGTTGCAGTAGAGAGAAATCAACAATTCGAAGAGCACTCTTAGAAATACCGAAGGGAGCGCGATATTAAAGCAAGTAATTAAAGTTTTTAAAACAAAACAGGGACACTTCAGGATCTCATTCTTCGGAGCTTGCTATTGATTTCATCCGATGCGCCGCCGCAAAGACATTCCCAGGGCTCCTTTTATATGTCGAGCGGTTCCACGAGACACCTCATCAGGGTCCTTGCACAATAAGAGCGACGAGACGATCGTATTTCATCAGTCTATAAAAACGGCTTATTATTACCCTGTTTAATTAGATCATAATTGGACGAGCGTAAAACAAAATTTATGGAGCACAATAGGAAGCTGCACGAGAGGTACGGGCGTCTTTTGAAATGTCTCGTCTATTTCCTGTTGTTAAATCGGATAAAGAATGGTGAACAAAAAGTAATGTGGGAGTTTTTAGTGTTCAAAACGCGTATTACATCTTTGTGAGTACATAATGAAATACAATAGTGATAAATACGTAGTGGGCGTGATGCAATAAATTTAAAAATTCAAAAACAAAAAGAAATAGAACAAGTTCTTAAAAACATAAAACAGTAAAGCAAAAAAGATGAAAACAAGTGCATTTTGAATAACGAAATACCGGTCAATTAGGGAATGAAACTAATAAATGCTTAACAAGGAGGCCAACAGTTACAGCTACTTACTGTACCAGGAGAAAGACAGGAAATTTGGCATTGTCTGGGAACCTTGCGACCCTGACCTTTGAACTGTGAATGAATAGCGGCCGAGATTTTTTAAATCTAGAACCGTTCAATTAAAGGTAAGCACTTTTGATTCGTACAACAAAATATACATAGGTCATATTGAAAATTCCGGATTGAAATGTCATGTGTTCGGAAATTTGAATCATGTTCGGTTCGGAAATTTCAGTTCGGAAATTTGAATTCATGAATTTATTTGTCGTCCTTAACAACAGTGAAATTTTGTCATCTAAAACTTTTTTGGTTCGCAGTATTTTACATCAATATTAAAAGGGCTTTTCTGATACCGAATTCGTCAAAATACTGGTATTTCAATAAAACCGAAGATCGCGTTTTGTTTTTAAAATTTAAAAAAATGGCATTCTGCCAGTGGATTCATTGTATTTATGTACAATGTAATCACGTACTTGAGTACTCGAGTGTATTTCAGTGCATTAAATTCTAACCATCGAAACTGTCCGACACGTATTTTAGCCGTAAATAAAATTAGAATGAGTTTTCAAGGCGAAGCAGGGGTGACGACTGTGGTGGTGGCTGTAACGGCGTCCACGCGTCGTTGCAGTGTTAAGTTTCATTCCTACGCTCGCTACATGTTTGACATATGTCTTGTAACACCGCCCCTCTAACAGCGCTGACTAGAGAAAATTAAAATGAAATTGTAGGAGAAAATCCTTATTATAATTATATACAATAATATTCCTCGAAAGTGATCGTTTTATTATGAATTTCACGTCATTCTCCTTCTCAAAGCATATAATGCTTTCCAATCAGCAGTTGCGGGTTGTGCGAGAAATTTCCACGGGCGACAGCGGATTTGTGTTAATCACATACTGGGCCGTGGGCGTCGCACAGCCCACCACCGGCGAGTGCGTGGCGGCGTGCGAGTGTCGGTGGCCGCAGCGGCAGCGCACCCGTCGGGGCCCACCTCGGGCGCGAGCGCGGGCAGTGCGGGGCAGCAGCGCGGGAGTGGCATGGGCCTGCGGCGCGGGCGCGGGCGAGGTCGGCGCGCCGAAGGGCGAGAGCGACGCGGGGCACGCGGGCGGGCGGTCATGACGCGCGGGCAGCGGCATGGCGGCGGCGCGAGCGAGGGCGGCGCGGGCGAGGGGGCGCGGGTGGACTGGCGCAGCCCTGCTGGTGGGCGGGACTCCGAGGGCGCTGCGCCACTCCGCCCGCGCCGCGGGTGGGCCTCGGGTCCTGGCCGAGCGGGTGGCGGCGGCGGAACTCCGCAGCCCGTACGCGCGCGCCCGCGCCCGCGAGACGCTCGTCTGCTTGCTAGAGGACGACACCGCCCAAACAGCAGCCACAGAAGCGTGCTTCGTCGCCACGATTTTTTCGTTTTTTCGCTTTATCTTCTATGGTCATTGGCGCCCTAAAGTCAGTGCGTGAATATGGATTCTGGGCACGTCAACTTTTAAGTTCATTATTTCTGTAAGATTAGTGCGTGTTATATTCAGGGAAAAGCGGAATTCCAACTCCGCTAGAACGTGAGATCCGTTTCTACATGTAGGCTCGCTCTTTCCAGGTATTTCCCCCTATGGGACACGAGCCCAGCCATAACAAGCTTTAAGAGTAAGGTCACAAATATGTGTAGGAAGCATGAAAGTTTGTCTATGTAAAAGAAGGCGAAGGTTGGGGAAGGAAAGATCGGAAAACTACGGATCAGAGCAGGCGACTGCAAGTATTGGCCTTAAAACTATGAAGCTGGTTTCGAAAATCTGCCACAGTCACGTCTCGAATCCCAGGATCTTCTCACGACTATTGTTCAGAGGCAACGATGATGCCTCTGAAATATCGCAGTTCATTGCCGCGCAGGGATGGGAAGAGAAGGAAATGGGAAGAGAAGATCGTGCACGTTGGATTGTGCACGTTGTACATATATTGACGCGTTGTTTCAACAAGCACCGGGAAGAGACAAAGAAAAACCTGAGCCAAACATTCACCAAGGAAGTCGGTTCAGACAGGTGCCGTAAATTCACTGGTGACCTCAAGGCGTTCTCTTCACTATCGCCGCTACCGGGTTTGATCGGTCGCCAGAAGGCGCGATCACACGCGGAATGAGCAGTAGGCAATTTCTCGAATGATTTGTTCGATAGAAAACAAGCAAACAGGACAAATTATCGCGAATAACATCGGCGGTAGTTCAGATAGAACCAATCTCTGAAGAACACAAACAATATAAAAGTTAAGTTAATCTCCACACTCTTCTATGACAAGCAATATAAAAGTAAAGTTTACCTTCACTTTCTTCTATCACCATGCTTTGTGTTTTCCATGGCGTTCTTCGATCACCAGGCCAAGATTAACAAACACCGTACTTATTTCCCCAAAGGTTCTCATTACTGCAAAAGTTATATGTGAAGGACGTTGAAATAACTGTTACTTTCTTTAATCAATTAGATCCTATGATTACATTACACGGTGCATTCAGTACATACTGATAATATTATTGAGAATTATTATGGAACATTTCCCATATTAAATGTACAAATACGAAATAATTTTTACAACTAGTTATTTGCAACCATTTTATATCTGACACGAACTGCACTATACTAATTGGAGCG
The DNA here is from genome assembly GCA_017312745.1 of Gryllus bimaculatus. Taxonomy (NCBI): domain Eukaryota; kingdom Metazoa; phylum Arthropoda; class Insecta; order Orthoptera; family Gryllidae; genus Gryllus; species Gryllus bimaculatus. The sequence goes on along the minus strand of BOPP01000003.1, from coordinate 12,144,384 downwards.
CTCAGGATAATAACAGCATATCCCAACCGACCTCACATTTTTAGTTATAGAAGTATGATGGTCAACATTAACCATATACCACATATCATAAGCTGAAAATCAACTGAATTGGTATGTGACAAAACCCTCAAATCTTACCTTCTGAAATTTGTCCGGAGTGAAAACAAACGTGTACGAAAACAATAAAAATCATTTTTCTCACAACGATTTTCCGTTGGTATCTGCCGTTGTTATTCTGAGCGCCTCAATCGTAAAATAAAACGTTAATTTGAACTGCTCCTGGAATTTGTATTATTGTCTAAGTTTAGCTTCATCTCTCAATATAAAACTTTCAATAAAAATTCATTCAACCAATATACACTGAGCCCAGTGCGTTGTGAAAGGCTCAGGCCGATCTTCTTTTTTCTCTTTCCTTTTCCCTGCATCGCATTCGTAATTATGCTCCGGAGGTCGGGACCCGCGCCGCGCCGCGGGCTGCTGGAGACATGCCATTTCAATCTGGCAAGAGGCGGTGGCAGCTGATTAGCCCAACACCAGACGCGTCCGTCCGTCCGTCCGTCCCTCGTTAACTTTGTACTTTCCCGACATTTGTCTGATGGAAAAAGGGGATACTCCCATGGATGATTTTGTTAGCTTAGTACCTCGGTTGCTGTAAAGCGGTGTCGAGATAAATGAACCTCTGAATCTCAGATGTTGGGTACAAGGATGATAACTTAGAATGGAAAATTCCATCTTGGTTTTTGTGTTTTTTATAGTACTGTTTAGTAGACCTTTCAATGGTTCCAAGAAGTATACCATCTGCACGACACTATGCCAAATGTCAACTACAACTGTAACAAAGACAAATGTTCCAGCGAGGAGCAGTATATATTCTTCCTTAAAATTGATCTCGCTCCTAGTTATAAATATTTATACGTCATATAGTTATAACACGTTGAACCAATGTACGAAAGGACATCTGTGATAAATTCACAAAATGAATTAGAGCAAAATTTAAATATCCGGAAGGCAAAGTTTAATAATAATAATAATAATAATAATAATAATAATAATAATAACCCAAAAAAGGTATTGTAATTTTGCCGAATTTAATACCTAAATGAATTGCCAGGACTCCATCGACATCGTTAACAAAATATATTAGACTCACGGCAGCCTGTACAGACGAAGTAGAACTTCAGGGTAATATATTTATAGGTCTATCTACTTCATTTGTATCAGCATAATCTTCTGTCGCATTATTGATTTGGGTTTCTTTCTTGTGTGCATTGTTTCCAAATGACACGGACTCTGCTTTACATTTATGAATCGAATTCGTCAGGTTAGAAATCTTTAATTTGTTTCTTATTGCTCCCCCCCCCCCTTGTTCTAGTCTGCGCACGCTAATGCGTACACATGATTATATACGCAGCATATATCGTACATTATATTTTGAATATTAGCATCTCCAGTAAACGCAAGCTCCGGCATTTTCCTGCCGCTTGGGGCGCTGCCACCCAAAGAGAGACGCAGCTGGCAGCGCTGCAGACTCGCGGCTCGTGTGACGGCTGGGCGTCGATGTCTCTTTTGCGGCCGCGCGCGCAGGTCGTAAGCCGAAGCTGCGCGAAAAAAAAGAAACAGAAAGAAAAGGCGGGCGCGGAAGAGAGGGGGCGAGCGCGGGCATAATTACCGGTTGCAGAAGGGTATGTTCCCGGGCTAGAAGCTGAAATAACTCCAAACTGGTGGTTAAAATAACCTCACTGAAGGTTTAAAAAAAATACTTTCTTTAAAGAGGCGACGGAACATTTGATGTTGTAAGAAATTATGTTGTCTAAGTAATGTGACATGTTATATTATTATTCTATTATTATTCTATTTTTTTATATTATCAATTTTCTATCTTCGAAATCCCATATGATCAAACTCTCGAGATGGACAGAACAAACCAGTGTTGGCCTTTGGATCTTGTTCCTAATTAGAACTTCATATTTGTAACAACTAGTGCAATGTAGTTCTTGTTTCTCAGCGCATTGTTTGTTTTCCTTTTCCTCGTAGCTCACCTTCAGTAATTTTCTGCAGGATCATTAGTTATGTAGGTGTTCGCGATTGAGGCAACCCTCTACCCAAGGATACCACAACCGCGGACTTCTTTGCCTCCACTTTCCTAAAATTTCATATTCACTCTCTAAGTACTGATTTTATTGATTATTTTAAATTATGGTGACTGTTTTATGCAACCAGACTACCAACATTATTTATGCAACCAGACTACCTACATTATTTATGCAACAAGACTATCTACATTATTTATGTACAAAGAATAAAACATTTATTTCAGTTGAAGCTAATTTAAAATATAAAATTATTCTGGGCCAATGTTACCCTTAAGTCTGGGTTACTTTGGCATACTTTGAAAAGTACAAGTAAACACCTACAATATTAAATTATTCGCCAAATATTATTCGCCAAAGAAATGTTTCGATTCATAATGAAAATTCAATTTTAAATGAAAGCAAAATGTATAAAACCATATTTGTATCTTTTAAAAAAGGATTTCAATTTTTTGAACTTTTTATGAATTTACTATTATCGATAGGTAAAATACCTCTTATCAGGCTTCGGGGTTCAATTATTGTCTTTATATCGACTCATTTATAAAGTTCTTTATAAAGTATTTTTTTCTTCGGCTTCTTTTAAATATTTTTGGTACGTTGCTTTTTATCAACAGCAGCTCCTCCTACAGTTATTACCGACCGAGAAAATTTTTGGCCATTCCAATTAACAACCACAACATTTTTAGTTTCCAATTTGCTGTTTTTCTTTTCTGAATTTCGTATCCCTTTTGTTCTGCCTTGTTCCGTCTGATTCTTGTACTTTCCTGAAGTGTTTTTTGTTTCTTTCTCGTTCTTTTTGGCCTCCTTTTAGACCTCCGATTTTCTTTCAGTTTCTCGTCCATATCTTTTGAAATTGAAGACAATCATTGCTGTGATCAACATAAGGTCAGCTTCCTGGTACTTACAAGGCTATAACTAAATTAATTGTTAATGAAATTAATTTAAAAATCATAATAATTTTAATGAGTAAATTAATGTTTTTTTGACATCTGAAGAAATAAAGGAGTGTAAATAGCACCTACCTTGTCACCTACAATTGTTGGGCCAAAGTAAGACCTAGTTTTAGGTTCATGGGCTTTCATAAAATCAGTTTTATTTTCGTAAGAGCCAACTCATTCGCAATATCCTCATTACATTAAAGTTGGGAGCAAAAATTTGTCTTTCAAAATTTGACTCCTTTTACGTTCCTTTTACGTCCCTTGAAGCAGGATTACAACATATACCGTTGAAACATTCAGAGCCATAAAAACTGGTGTTATCACAGTATACAATATGAACATCTGTGCGGTGGCGGTGGTTACGTTATTTAATTGTTACAAGATAAAAACGCACTTTGCTTTTTAAATTGGGAGGAACACTTCTGTTCCGCCGATTATAAGCCCTCCCAGGACCCAATCAAATCTAAGATCGTCCATTTGTTAATCGCGTGCCCTTCGAGATGGTGTATTAAATCTTTCAAAATCGCGCGGATTAATATGTTTAAATAATAATAATAATAATAATAATAATAATAATAATAATAATAATAATAATATAAAAAAGACGGCCTACGAAACAAATTCATTATACACGTTTCATTGCTTGTCCACCAGATAACAGCACTGAGTTCCAGCAGACGTCATGTCCCATTCCATGGAATATTAGGCACGTCAGAAAAACTATAAATATATCTTTCAATGTACAGGGTATCTTTCTAGGCTCTTTGAAGGCTGGTAAAACGGAAGAGAATCTTCGAAAGTGATTTACTTAAGAACGTACGTATTTCTCCCAATGGCAAACAGTTTTCATCCCGTCATCGCTTATAAGAACGTGAGAGTTATTAATTCAACGCCTGCAAAAATAGTGTTATGTATTCTCCAATAAAGTGCGTTCCCTGAGACATTTATGATAACTGCGCGAAGAACACACACATCAGACGAGGCTGTTTTGCAAGGAATTAATTGCAATTAGTACATGGAGAACAGGCAGGTGATATTTGATTATTATTTTATTTTTAGTGCTAACGACAATATTTTAATGAATTGATATGCTGGAAACATGTTTCATTGCATTAAGACGCAGTGTACGTCAAAGGCTGCATAATGGTTATTTTGGTTTCGAAAGAGATTAAATATCGTATTGGTATGCTGATGTTTTGTCTCGAGTATGTCGTCAAATCGTTTCTCAAAACTATCGTGGTACTTCACAAATCATAACACTAATAAATAAATCATAATGCAAAGTAACAACAATGATATTAAATGAAAATAATGCCTCTTCTATAGATACGGTATCATGTTTTATTCGTCCCTTTTTAATGCCAGTCTAAAAGATGGCTCTGGACGAAAGTAGTCCGCATTTACGATACTACGACAGACAAGTTTCAATCCAAAATCCTTGCAGACTGAAGCAATTTCAATCTACAGAAGAAAGACGTGCATTTCTCTTCCAACATTTTTTACATTTTGTCTAGTAAAAATTAGTCAGAAGAATATGCTTCTTTATATCCCTAAGTCGAAGCTACCGTGAATAGTACTAATGATGTGATATACTCGAAATCAACCACTAGATAATAAAGGTTCATCGTGGACGTTTATGTAATTTTCTATCAATGAGTAGCATTTTATTCCGTTAAACAACTTCTGATTTGTATGACACAATTTACGTTTTTGAATATTTGATATTTAGTATTATTACCATTAGTCAAACAATTCCGTGCAATTCATCTCTAAAATATCGAAAACCTAATCTCATTTAATGC
>BOPP01000003.1:12127453-12137920 GCA_017312745.1 Gryllus bimaculatus | reverse complement strand
TCAAAATCACTGCTGCCATTCGGTATTTATGAGTTTAATTTAAACTGCAATTTGAAGTAAATCTCTTCATAATGAAGTTGTTTCAAGTAAACGCGATGGAATTGCTTCCTCGACAGAGTACTGTTTTTCTTTTACAAACTGTTTGAAAAAATATCTATCACTGGAAGTAGGAGCAATCTTGAACTTCTCAAACCCAAATTTTTAAGTGTTCTGTTAACCATTAAAACGTGGCTATATTGTCAAACTATAATAATAATAATAATAATAATAATAATAATAATAATAATAATAATAATAATAAAGAAGACGAAGAAGAAGAAAAGGAGAAGGAGGAGGAGAAGGACTACAGATAATACTGCTTCGAAAAGAAGATGATGCGAGTATACAGAATAATTGTAAAGAAACGAATGTATATCTTTAAAAATGCCAATAATAGTTTTTCTCTTTAATGTAAAAAAATTAAGACACCTTTGAACTTGTTAATTAATGTAATTACACCGTGAATCGATGTTATATGAAGTAATCGAATTACAGTCAAAATGAATTTACTCTTCAAACATTGGCAGAAGTTCCTGAATAGCAAATTTTGTTATTACGATTGTTAGATTGATGATCGAATGATAGTGACGAGACAAAAAAAAATCTAACAAAGTATACATTTATCTGTAACTGCATTACTTTTACACGCGCGTCCAGCAAGTTGGACGTATGAAGAACGTCATTCTCGCGACGACAGGGCTTCCGGACGGAAAACCGCCTTCACCGAACTGCTGGGAGGACGGAGCGTCGAGCGGGCGCCAGATGCGCGCCCGCGCCAGCGCTTTGTGGTTCAATTGAGCGCAATAAGACGGCGGGCGCGGGCCTTCTTGGCCGCCTCCGCCGTCTCCTTCTCCTTCTCACCCGCACGGAACGCCTTGCCATTCGGGGCGCGCGCCCAGGACCTTGCGAGACGCCTTTGCCGCCGCTCGCCGCGCCATCTGCGCGCCCCGTTCGCCGCCGACAAGTGACGGTTGGAGAGCGGCGCGCCAGCCGCCGACCTCTCGGTAGTGACGATAGGATTCGCTTGTTATTGTCCAGCCACAGCTCAAACTTTATTCACTCCAAGAGAAAACTTCATCGGTTTTGAATTGTTCATGTTACATATAATCTCTTCCTGATAACATTTTTTTAATTATTTATCACAAACCTTTTTTTTTATTTTACTGAAATTCTACTCTCTATCTTCGATTGAACTTTCGTAAAAGCAGGAAAAAAATTGCAGGTCAGCAATGCTGTATAGAAGGAATAAAACAAATTAGAGATGGCAATATGGTTAAATCATTGCTAATTTAACATGTGTTCACAATGAAGTTCGAGTTTACATTTGTTGTCCGACACGAAATTAGGTAAAAGCCTTATATGAGTCTCCATAATTATTATATTGTAATTATGTGGACAACTCTATTTTATCTCTATCATTCGTCGTAAACAACATTCTTTTTTATATCAATTTTTTTCTATCTTACTTAGAAAAACTCGAAATCATGCGATGTATACCTCAAGAACTCGACGAGTGAACGTATAGTAAGAGTATGGCGAATGCCTAGTGAGCTAGTGAAAAGAGTGAGAGCGGCTGGGTGGCTGTGCGACAAGTGAACATCTGGTGTGAGGTGGGTGGAAGGGGGATCAGAAATGTGTAAAAAGCGTGTGAGAGGCGAGTACACAGCGGGTCACTGACGGGTGAACGGTAGGTCACGCGACAGATCAGCGGAAGAGCAGTGGGTGAGCGGCGGGTGAGTGTGTTGTGAGGGTCAGGTAATCGAGGCTGAGCAATGACAAGCAATGTTACACGGCAGATGGCTTTGGTGAGTGGAGAGAGGGGGCGGGGTGTGATTGCGAAGCCGTGGGCGAACACTGGGTGAGCGGTAGATGAGCTGTAGATGAGCATAGGTGAGCGGCATGTTGAGTATGGTGAGCGACGGGTGAGCAGAGATTATTTGACGGAAGAGAGGCGGAATAATTGGCGTTTTTTACTTTTGTTTTAACACCGACGAGGATATCGATCCTTTGAAGTCCAACTAAAATAAGTTGATTAGTAAAACTATTTTTTTTGACTTGGGGAAACATTAACTAAACAAGTTTAACTACAGTTTAGATTTTGTGGTGTCAAACAAAGCGTGATGCAAATATTTCACTAATTACTAGCCATAAAACGTATAGAAGTCTAAAACAATTTACTTTTATATTCCGGCTCCAGCACTGCACCTCAAATTGGAACCCTCCTTGCTTCGACTACCAGCTGTGCCTATACAATCACCGCGTGCCTCCGCTCTTTATCTTCGTGTCAACTCTAATGAGATGCATCGCCAGCCTGTTACCGCCGCCGGATTTCCCGTATCTTCTGGTTTAAGGCGGCGCCGCAAGGCTGACACACCGGGCGGCGCCGGCGCCGGCGACGTCGGTTGCGGCGGCGGCGGCGGCGGTAGCGTAGGTGGCGTTTCGGTAGTGACGCAACATAGCAAGTTGCAGTCGCTGCACTAGGAACCCAGTTGAGAAATAAAGCGAACAAATATAACGGGTGCCCGAGAAAAGTACCGAAAACATTTTTCCATATTAAATATTTCAAGGATTTCGTTTATATTTGTAAAGAATGTATCATCACTAGTTTTTAATTATTTGACATGCAGACTATGTATTTTGTGCTCTTATAGTTTTTCGAAATATGTTTTGTCTGTTATAGTGTCTTGTTATAGGAATCCGTGTACCTTCCTTCAATTACACGAAATTACAACTATAACTTCTGAAATTGGGAGAACTTAAGTTCGAATCTAGACAATAGTGAGTTTTCGACGCCAGCTGAAAAACTATCTGCACGAAGATTCTACACGCCGACCATAACCATCTTTTTGTTTCCGAGGTCCCTTGCGACAACTGGACAATGAAACTACTGTCGAATGCGAGACTGCTGCCGTAAGCAATGGATTCCGAGCGTGCGAGAACTTTCCTCAACATCTTAATGTAGAATTGATGCAAAGTTTATTTGAAGTTTCAGGGTGGGCGGTTTCAGATACATGTGCAATGTTTCCTGGTCATAAAACTCAGCAAAGCTGTTTTTAGCAAATCATTTTAAACATTATTTTCAACAAATATAGCAGTAATAAATATTTTTTTAAACAAACATCGAAAATAATTTATAAAACCGAAGAATAATTTAAGCCATGTAATCTGTAAAAATTATGACTGTTCGGCTTCTTAAAATCTCTCTGTTGGAGGCCCTGCAATAGAATACTGTCACAAACAGTATGAAATATGAAACGCTTGACATAATTATGTTCTTACGTGTTTGAAAATTGTTAATAGGAGAGCTTTGAAAAACTGAATTTGTTCGCTTTTTGTCTCTAAGCTGTCAAAAAATTGTCAATTTTCGTTCCTTAGCTGAACAAAAATATTAGGACTAATAATGATCATTATTTGATCTGAAAACTATGCAAATAATAAGTATCCAGTTATTTTCTCCATTTTGGGTGTTAACCGCACAGTGGGTCGTACACATCGAGTCGAAACTAGCAAATAGTAATCTGCTACTACTTAGTGATAGCGCATACAGTTTTTAGAAGTCATTAAAATGAATAATTTAGTGTGTAGAGGACTTTCCAGAACTCATTTGCGGAGTTTACAATGAACCCAGTCAGCCTCGCTCGAAAGTCTCATTTTTACGGCTTCTAATGATGACGAATTATTCATTCTCAAAACAACAGGTCGTGTTCCTCCACCCCCACATGGTAACCATTGCTTTTCCATTCTCATTTAAATGTGGAAATGGCAGCCATGATTCTTCGTGCGATTTGTTTAGTTTGACATTACTCTCTAAGGCTTTCTTACTCTGCTCGCAAATTCCGCCACTGTGCCACTAGGACTTCTTCAGTGAATTGACCGATCACATCTGGTGCATTCTCCGTCATGTACGAAATACCAGTCTTACAAATATTCAGTATTATCAGGGGATAATCAAACAAAACTCAATGAGAATAGTAAAACACCTTTTTAAAATGTGTCCATCTATTCGTGGTATATTTTTCACTTTACGCAAAAGTTGTTTTTTGAGGGATGCCATTATTATTTTTGACATCTCTTGGTACAGAGATTACAACAATTTAATCTTTTCAGAGTCTCTCAGATATTTTCTGCCGAATTCTACAATATTTCTTGCTCTGCCATCTCAGTGCAGCCTTTAACAAAATCGAGTTTTTTTAAAAGAATATGCTGGAAAACTAATGGTCTTAAATGCAAAAGAAGCAATTTAAGAGTTTCTCATTAAAATGTAATTTACTAGAGTTACAAATCATTCAAACTACGTATTTTGTATTGATACTTCGGAATCTCAGAGTTATCCAATGACTTCCATTCTACCTCTAAACAAGTCCTTTTGAAAATACAGTCTCTCGATAACAAAAATACTCTCTAACCTTTCAATCAAATATACACGGGTTTTGGATGCTAATCTATATTGAATAATTGATATATTTTGATGCTGATCTTGCCTGATATTTTCCTTGGACATCGCTTATTCAACGCAAGCATAGTGATAAAAAAAGATTGAAATGCTCTCTTCACATAACGCATCCGGAAATTTTAAAACGCGCGTGGACGCAAACGGTCGCAAAATACGTGTACTCTGGAACAGGATCAAATTAGAATCCCAGGAAAATGTTTGGTAAAAATTCCATTTATACCAAGAACCGTTTATTTTATAGGTCAGTTTGAATTTCAAAAATTCTACCTCTTTTGTACCGTAATTCAAAAAAGAGCTCAAGAAAATAAATGCCAGTAAATTATCGACTAAATTAGAGAATTATATTAGAAATCTCCGGGAGAGATGGCTCAGGGCCTGACCGGGAGGTACTAGGTTCGCGTCCCCACAGTGGCAGAATATTTAACACTTTTAAGTAAGGTTGAATTCAGTCGCTGTCTGGAGAAGAATTATAGCGGGCGGCAGGATATTATAAAGGACTGCGGACGTCCCACCACGGCATTTCTCTGAGTGGTCGCAAATCGACTTAATCTGACATTTTCATGAGCTGATGACAAAGTCTCCTGCTCGTTTCCTTTGATGGGATTCTTTTCGAGAGCATTTGTTCAGCTTTTACGTTTCTAGGCTTTACGCATTTTCCTTTCCTATTTTTGTCCCGCTACTGATCTAAAACTACCACTGTACGTCGCTATGGCAGTCTCAGATATTGCCATTAGCGCGCTCGAGACCAAGTGTAAAGACGGCCCGTAATAACCCGCTACAACTTAGCTTATGAGAAGTCATACAATAACTTATGTGATTTATTTCAAAGAAACTATAACGTAATTAGGTATTCAAGTTAAATTATATGTTTGCAGAATGGCTGAGATACAGAAAGAAAAGAAAGCATAAACCAGCATAAAAAGAATCGTAAACACATAACCAATCACCAGTGCATCATAATCAATCATTCGGAAACTTCCGTTAATTTATTGTAATAAAACTGGATCATAAGTATATAGCAGAATGGCAAATGAACAGAAAAAAGAACAAGCTTCAATAAAACACGTACAATCGTTTTTCCACGCTTCTTCGTATTGAACATTTTTGTCCACTTTTCCCGTTGATATTTCGAATCAATCATGGAAATTTTGTAGCGCTTCAAATTTGCTTTGAAATCCTCAATATAAGACAACAAAACCTTTTTGTTCATAATTCAAACTTATTTTTTGCGAATTGACACTTGAACGGCCTGAAATAATTTTAAGTAACAAAATGGATAAACTTATTCATCCAACCCGGCATTGCCAGGCGAATTGCTTAACAGCGCTCTAAGACGTCACGGAGATTAATTCGAGGCACCACATGTTACTGGATGGGTGAGCATCTGGGACATCTAATAACATACTAGAGAGATCATCCACGTTTTCTCGCACTAGAGGTTTCTGTTCTACGATGTCGCATCGTAGGCCCCAGACATGTGCGAGCGCTCCACTTGCGAGCGTAAACACGGGCCACTGCCGCCCCCTCCACCGTCACTACCGCCGCCGCCGCCTTCGCCACCACCACCCCGCTCTGCCACCGTCACCATATCCACCGCATCCGGGCGCCGCCCCCGCCGCCATCGCCCGCCGCCGCCTCTCCCGCCCTCGCGCCCCTCTCCCGCCCCCGCCACCGCCCTCCCCCTCCCCGCCCACAATATGATGCTAAGTAGCGCGGCGCGACGGCAGTTGGTGCCACTGTGCCTGGCGGGAGTAGTGCTCGCTAACGCGCCAAGTAGTGCGCTTAGCGTTGCGGCCGCGACGAGGGACGACCAGTCCCTCCATTGCGCACGCGACACGGGGCGACCGCCAGGAACCAATTTCGCGATTTGTTCCTGTTTTCGCGGGAGCTTGGTGATGGATGAAGGACCGTTTTTATGGTCTACGTTCTTTGCATTAGAGGTACGAAATTATAGCTTAAAGATTCTTGAACTAATTTTAAATGTAATAACAATAACAATAATAATAATAATAATAATAATAATAATAATAATCACGATTTTAGTCGTGGTGTGTATGTTGAGCATTTACTTAAAGCATCTCCAGTGGTTTTTACAAATGCAACATGGAAGTTGTTTCTACAATTTAGTGAAATATATTTAGAATACATTTTCCACAAAGTAACGTGTGTTTTCCCGGACTTCCTTTTATTGGGTAACGTGTATTTATATTTATTAAACATACATAAAAATTATGTGACCTACTATGAGAGAGAAGTGCAATCTGTGAAGATTTTCTTGAGGTCTTGAATCCCTGCCCTACCTCTTATACTGTATTAAAGTGAATATTAACAACATAGGTAATAAAAAACGTTCCTGGTAAATTTGATAATAGGGTAATATTCGCTCCTGTACTAGAAAATATTAGCAACGGCAAGCATGCTACACATTTTGACTCTTATCCATCATCATGTTTCAAGTGAAAGCATCGACTTACTGCCACGAGCATATTGAGAAGGATTATCTGAATAACTATACTCCCCACTAACACCCCACGGAGCTAGAGAAAATGTGCACAATAGTGCACATTTTGTGCACGCAAGTATGCCCAAAACCAGAGGCCATCTAAGAATTCTCAGTAGATTAAACGAAAAATCTAACCGAGATGAAGATCATTGACCCAGAAGCTGAAATGCAATACTTGTTTCAGCCATTTTTGGATTTTTAGAATTATACAGTACAAATTGTAAATAAGACATTAAATATCAATGTTAAAATTGTTAATTCAGATGATAGAATATTTCTCAAAATAATGTTTTGTTCTGTTAAAAATACAAATATTTCAAAGTTAATTTTCTTTCTTTCTTTTTAAATTAACGAACATTTCTGGTTGTTGATCTGATTATTTCCATTCCTTTGATAGCCACATTCATTACTTCCTGCCTACTGTAATGCAAAATCACTGTATTCAAATACCCATATGTGCCATTTCAATAACACCAAAAAATAATTAACTTATCTTTCAACAATACTTCTGATACAGATAACACATTCTACCTATCCAAGTAAACTTTCATGGTCAAGGTGCGGTGAGAGTTAACATCCGGCATTTTCAGATAGCTACAGGAAGTGAAATGTGATAGCTGAATTGATAACAGCAGGTACGGGAAATACTCACTCACTTTTCAGCAACGGCAGAATAATTTTAGCAACAAGAATTGTTACAGTAATATATGATGCATTTTATTTACTATATATAATATATATTATAAACAATATATATTACTATACAATATATTATATATATATAATATATTGTACTATATTGCTATACTATAATATATAATTAGTTTATATTTTAACAACAAGAATTATTATATAGCGTAAATAGTTACAATAACACCAGTAGCAATAATATCGTGAAGCGATTTGTTAGTAACGGTTTAGTGTAATTATCAAACTGTTATTCCAAACAACACGTTTTGCGAAGAAAGAAAGCTGTTGGAAACATCCTATCGACACGACGTTCTGTTCTTTCTGGCGTCTCGCCACCTTTTCGCTCTGCCTCTGAGACAAGAACAGTATGCTTTTACTGCAACCCACACGTTCTCTCGCTTATAATTGCAGTAGATGTGTTCTCAAGCCGAAAGAAGCTGATATATTTATTTGTGGCAATGCTTGGCAACCGAGTTACTGTGTAATTTGTATTTCTTGCATCGTTTAGCGTGCATTTTGCTTGGCTTCGTAATAATTTCGGAAATGTGAGCCAGGATAATGTGGGGAAAAGTTGAAGATTTGACAAATTTTCGTTATTGTAACTTGTTGCAACGTAATACAAGGGAAGTTACATTCACTTAAGTTAATTTAATAAAATATAAAAATAAATTATTTTTGATAAATTTTTCATCGGTCGGTACCGACCCTGCTGAGAACCTCTGAGCGAAGGCACTTTGGTAAACTGCGTAGCACCTAAACATTGCAAGGAGACTTCGGACTTACAACTTCGTAGTACACGTAGAAGACATGCGACAGAGTAAAAAAATGAATTTTTCGATACAAAACAGTTGCCTATACTTACATTCTTAGTCATTTAAGTGGCAACACTTGTGTCTGTGTTTCTTGCTTTTATCGCAATCTTCTACATTCTATGTCTTTCATAATCTATTTTTTTTTTATTCGACGAATATTTACTATCTTTTTTAAATGTTAAATAATAAGTAAATACTACAAGTAGTTATTAACAATATAATATTAAAAGAAAGTAAGAAAGACACCTATTGGTACTCTCCTTAGAATCCTTCACAATAATATATAAGTACACAAGTATATAACAAAAACATCATTAGAATATTATTACAACATTGGTGTTGACGATTTTGAGAATATACAAACACGTTAGAAATTCTATTTTATTTAAAATTTCTTACAATTATATACAATGTTACCATAATATAGAACACTCCGAAAATAATCAGTGAAGGTAATATAGCAATTCAGCAAAGAGTGTGAGGGGGGAAAAAACGGTTTAAATACGAAAAAAGAAAGATCGCACACCTCAATGACGCATTTCTTAGCAAACTGCTCTGACATTCGTCTGCTATTGATAGGAGATCTACCGGTCAGAGCAGTTGGTTGATAGAATTCTTCCCCAGGCCGTAAGTGAATTGAGCAGTACAGCCCTGAAGAATGCCACAGCAAGATGGCCGAAACGTCAGCACAATTGACCGAGACGCGGCTGATCCCGGATAGCCAAGAATGCAGCAATTAAGTTCGGCCAAGCTACGTAGCAATCGTCGAAAATCCGCCAGCGTCGACCTCCCTCACCCTCCCACCCATCCGATGACTCGATTCCGGTATCACCAACTGTTAAGGTCAGTAGTCTCGTAAGTTAGTACAAGTTTTTTATCACGGGAAGTGGCGGTGAACTTTCCCCGCTGTATGGCGAGATTTTCTCCAGCCAGGTATCTCCCGCCAGCATGACACCGCCTAGCCTGGACCATCTCTAAACTCCCGACTGGTCACGTGAGGTAGTGAAGAGCATGTGCGTGTGGGTGTAAGTGTAAGGTGTGAGGAAAGGACAAGGAAAGATCGGGCGCTTGGCAAGTTTGTTACGGTGGTGCTCGCGCATTCGCCTGGTGTTGATCGGAGAAAATCACGGAAAACTACCTCATAGCATCCGGCGGCTAAAATTCTAGAATTCTCCTTCAGACAGCGGAGGAACTCGACCCAGTCACCCAGCTGTTGTCAAAACTCCTGCCACTGACGGGACTGGAAACCGTGGACTTCCCAGTCAGCGGCACTGCAGTGACATCCTTTGATGCCCTGAGCCACCCTTGCCGGTCCGGTGACACGACGTAAGGAGGGACGCGAATCGCAAAAGACCTCTACCGCATGCGGAGGCGCCGGGCTGCTGCGAGAACCGGCCCGCGGCCCCTGCTCCCGCCGCCGCCGCCCCGCCGTGGCCACGCGCCAAGTAATTATCCCGAGTGCTCGTGTGAATCGCCCGCTGGAATCGGGTGTCACGGAGAGTAATTGACTGGTCTCCGGCGCCGGCATCCGCAGAACGCGACGCGCTATGGAAGCGCTCCGCCAGCGGAGGGGCCCTCCAGCACTCGGCGGCCGCGCTGCCTTCGGTTGCGCAGGTCGGAAGCGCCCGCTCCTGGCGGGCTTTGTATGCACCTGCTGGTGGTGGCGCCATGTAATTGCGCACAAACACGAAGAGAAGAAACGTTTGATTTGAGACAGAAGTATTTTAACTTCACTCCAGCCCAAATCTCAATCTAATGGGCAGAGGTTAATAGTAATAAAAATGAATGATATGTGTGGCAAAATAGGTGTATACATATACATATACATATACATACACATATATATATACACATATACATACACATATATATATATATACACATATATATACACATATATATATATATACATATACATACACATATATACATATACATACACATATATACATATACATACACATATATAC
>BOPP01000003.1:12061947-12127201 GCA_017312745.1 Gryllus bimaculatus | reverse complement strand
ATTTTCTTTCATTATCATATTGCATAAATGCTCACCACAAGGGAAATGCAAATCACATAAAGGTTATCTTCAGTTACGGCGTATTCTGTATATTCAATCAAACAGTTGTGCAATGTGACGCATATCCGCTAATATCAACACTGCACATATTGCTACCCCGAACTCGAGTGCTGGCACACTAGACATTTATACTGCAACGCAATCTATGACTCCTCTTGACGGAACTCCTACTTGCGTTGGCAGTGTAACTCATGAAAGGGAAGGGACTGCACAGGACAGAACCGACACTTCGAACAGTTGTAAAGTCAGTTTAGCTCCTTGTTCAGTGCCTTGTATCGTACGCAATGGTTTCAGAATGTCAAGTACGGATGTAATTGCTTTGGGTTTCTTTTTTTTATAAAGGAAGGAGAAATGGAGGCAAAGGGGCGAAGATGCTCAGATTATGGGTTCATAATATAAACAGAACGAAAGTGACAAAATCGGACTTTCACGTGTTATATCTTGATCTGGTTGAAAATGAAGAATCGTTGTTTATTACATGTAGGTCAGCCTTTTGTGTATAAGGCTCAGGGAAAAATAATTATCTCGCCCGAAAAAATGTGGAAAATTACACTTAATATGAAAGAACCAATTACTAAATATGCGAGTGAAAACTAGCAATCAAGGGACAGAACCATAATTGTATAAATATATTTGAGAACTTAAGAAAATAATTTACACAAACAAGACGTAATAATTTGCATCAATGGGGAAAAAAACTTGCATTGATTAGTAAGCCAATATGACGTTTCAAAATGTGATACAATTTAATCACCTCGCACAAAATGTACTCAGCTTTATTTATATTGCAAAGCTTCTTATAAATATATAGTATTTTAACAAAAGTATATGTCAAATGTATTTGACAAAAGTTATTAATTCTTACTAATGATTTAGCTAACCAGCTAAATTACTCTTCAGAGTATTAAAGAGTAAAATTACTCTTCAGAGGATTAAACATTAAATTAAACTGAATATTACGTTGTACAACTCGAGATAACACTGGCTCAACAAAATTAAATTGAGCACATCCATGTTCGCTCCACCCTCTTCACATAACCACATAACAATTGAGACGGCTTAAAGGGCCTCCCAGCCAAATTCACGCGCGAGATGTCGATAACGTCATCGATTGTGAATAGCACGTCGGAATGCTCAAAAGATCTTTCCTTCGGACGTTTCGCAAATGGTGGAAGATGGCAAATGGCGGATTGTCCCGTCCCGACCGTGTCGGCCTAGTGCGTACACCCTTATGGAAAACAATGTTATCAACTTTTCAAATATACCCACTATACCATTCGAGTAAAGAAACAAAATACGAGGAAACTCAACTGTGTGCAAAACCAGAAACGAATGGACTATTAATGTTGAATTCCGGATTAAAGCTTAATCCATTAATTTATTCCATTAATAAAATGGAAATAAAATAATACATGTTTCTCTAGTTATTATTAATTACCAATACACTCTGACATCGTCTGCGTTAACGCCAAGTAGTCAAATGCTTTTTTAACGATTTTTATAACGAAAATGAACTACTTCCTGAAAGTGTAGACAGGTCTGACTAGGATACAATATCTGGAGGAAATTGTTGATGTCTCTCCAACGTTGTAATTTTTCTTGTCTAATGATATTTAATTAAAAATCTTTCATTTTTCTCAATACTTCTTGCGCAGGGAAAGTGAACATTTCTGAACTTGTTCGTGTTATTTATGTAACACGGCTTTTAATGCTAGACAAAGATTTCAATAAACATTGTCTATTTTATCGTTTATTATCATAATCTCCTCCCTAACTTTCATCCTTCCAATCTATATTATCAATCACGTACATCACAACAAGTCTTTGTAATTACTTATAATGTTTCCCAACACTATTAACAACGTGCCTCCTATACAGTGACTAGCAATGATGCAATATAAAACCGTGGGTTTATTTTTAAATGCACTCCTTTTATGAACACGACCTTCCTGTTTTCTGAGAACTCTACTGAAAATTACATTGCCTCGTTACAGCTTTCAAAATGGTGGTTATGAAATATCAAAGATGCCGTATCCAGATAGCCGCATTCACAATTTATTTTGTTGTTTATACATCTTATATCAGGACGCATGAAACACGCTTTAAATCCAATAACTTAGAAGTATACTTTTATACATAAGCTACTTTCAGATAATTTTGCTTTTATTCGATAACGTTCTTTATAAAAATAATTTAATCCACTTCATTAAACATATCACTAATCTTTTATAAAACACTTTATCAATGCATAAAAAATGAGGAATCATTAATGTAAAGAATAAATGAACGAAAAATAATAAATAAACCAATACAACTACTCAGTTCGAATTTAAAAGCATCGAACTATTAAAAAATGTACATGTTATTTGCGCTGCACAATCCATCAAATTATAATCAAGCCACTACACATACAAGCCAATAGGGTTCAAATACTTCACGTTTCTAAATGTTTTATATTGTTTGCGCTCTGACTAGAATAATTCTGTTCAACGTTAATCGTCTGCGGTGTAAATATAAAGACGCGATGTTAAAACAGCGTAGTAAGACCAGTAATATTTATAAAGGTTTGTTGAAGATTACACAAACTAAAGAAGAAAAAACGAAAAAAAACATACCTTTTTGGTTCTCCTCCTAGCAGCGAGACGCAGAAATTCTTTCCCTGAGGTAAACGTCTTCTGAAAGTGCAAGCTGGCCCTTTGCCGATTCACTGCGTTCTAGGCAACTTTTCTTGACACACGGCGAAGCTGCACTGCCAGCAGAGGCTGGCGCGCGGTTTAGGGGTAGCGGGCTGAAATCGCCGATTCCCCTCCCGGCGACAGCGCAAGGGAGGGGAAAATCAGAGGCTGGAGACGACGCGTTTAACCTTGGAAGATGCTCAGAGATACTCCGAGCTCAGAATCTATTGAAGGACTGCGGTCAGCACGGACACATACAAGGAATGAATTCTCTGACAACTTTTATTTAGATTTATTACTAATTATGCAAATAAGTTGGAGAACTTGGTGGCAGAATACATTAACTAAGCATTACAGAACTTAACAACTTTAGAAAATTTACAAACTTTACAAATTAACGTGAACATTTCACCATGTAATATTTTATAGCACTCCACCTCACCACACCTCACTGCACTGCAGATCACTGGGCTGTAAAGTCTTTCTTACACACTCGTTTCCCTCAGTTTAACGTCACTGCACTTAATAATAATAATAATAATAATAATACTTAATTACATAGTAGAATTGGTTACTTACACTGAATAATATTAAATATATTTATAAAACACATATCAACATACAGGAAAGTAATGTATTTTTAAATTTGCTCAGACTTTGAGGAAAGAGATCGAATATTGTCATTGGCAAACTGTTCCAGTCTCTAATAGTTTGATTAGCGAATGAATATTTCCCAACGTCCGTTTTCTGAATTCTTATCTGAATTTTGTTTGACTTATTTCCCTTGATTTAATTTTTGGTTATGGTCGTTATTATCAGAGTAATGGTTTAATCAGCGTATTAAAGCCAGGGATGTCGCGATCGCGGACGTGGTATCTACATAGCTTACTAGAGTTCGCGAACACTGCGTCCAGAGCATTTGCCGCGAGATATAAAAGTAAGGGTTGCACAAATTAATTCGGAAAGTCGTCACTTGATACCTGATGCACGACATTTTTTTTAGAGAAGTAGATTTGGCATTTATTGCCTCAAAAGTGATATTAATCCTTATTTAAACTACTAAAGCAAAGCAATGATCTACTGAAATGAATTAATAAGTCACATTTCAAATTGTGCTTTGAGAATAAAATTTACATTTTGAATCGAAAAGATCTTGATTTTGAAATGGCGTTAATGCAATAAGTGTATTAACTTCATACGTTCAGGTTAGGACATTTAACAGCGGAAGATTCTTGTGTGTTAAAAGAGCTGTCTGCTCGTAAGAGAGACTTGTCAATTTATTTTACATTATTTCTCTTTAAAATACTATTTATTAAAATATAACTCAAAATTAAAACTAGTTAAGAATACTTTATTGAAGCATATCGTTGTGACAATAATTTAAAATTCAAAATTTAAGAAGAAAATAAACTAATAAGTAGTACCGATTAAATAGGAGAAGAGGGCTTTGGGAGAAAGCAAGTCGGTTAGGCAATGCAATGAAGCTTAAGATGTTCGCTTTAATGATGTAAATTGCAACAACAAATACATTAGAGTGATTTAGTGCTAGCTTCACCACTTGTATAATTAAGATTAGTAATATAGTCGAATTATTTTCAGGAATTAAAGCGATAAAGTGAATTTAAAATAAAATCGACTAATTTCCGCGATTAGCACAAAGTCCATAAAATTGGAACAAGAATCGCTTTCTTTTCCTGAATTCATTTGAAAATTAGTGCTTGTTTCATTTGTACTTCAAAACTATTGTCATCCTTCTTAATAAATTGAATTTAAAAAAATGCAATAATATATTAACAAGAAAAGAATCGCGAATTTTCTTTCGTAAAATTTATACAAAATTAACACAAACAGTAATTTAGCAGTCAGCTTTTGGTGTACTGCAATAATTGGTGTAGAACAGTCGGCGTGTTTGGGTCATCGCGTTCGGATTACGATCGCGAGCTGGGCCTGGAGGCGGCTCCAAGGTCACAATGTAAACGCTCGTTTCTCACCTAGAGGACACAGGCAAGCAGTCGTGTTCGACGCAGTGCCTGTTAAACAACGTTGCTTTACACGACGCTCCAGAAAGCAGTTTCCGCCTTACAAGCACTGCGGGGCTGAATACACAAGACTCGACCTGCAAGCACTGTTGGTTGTACATAGCTCAATTATTTCGAACCACGGCGCGCTTAGTACACAAATTTGAAACCCTACATTTTCGAAATCATCACACAATTATAATATATTCTACAAGCAAAAGTTGTTCGTGTGTTTTATTCACCCAAGAAACACATTCTGAATAAATTGTTAGTACATAATTATTATGATGAAATGTATAACTAGTATGCAATGTTTTACCAAGCTTATTTCCATTTGTTTGTATTATTTTGTTGTCATCTAATTATTTTCTTGTACACTAAGACACCAAACTCACCATATACTTATTTTTTAATCAGACTTCACCAATAAATAGTGAAGAATCGAAAGGTTTTATAGTCAAATTTTGAAGAACTTTTGAAAATTATAAGAAGAGTTTTGAGCCTATCTATGAAGTTGTTAAGTATTCGTTGGTCGTTGGGCTGGCACGAGCATGGGACGAAGGTCGCGGGCCGTCGCGACTTCCGACGCGCGGCGCGACCTTGTACCAACCCAGACCGTTGCCAAAGAGAGATTACCCGCAGAAGTACGAAAACTGATTTTCCAGTAGTCTGTGCACTGTATACCAAATCGAACATGCATTTTTTTACATATATGTACACGTACCGTATTCGCGAACGCATTTATCGAAATTTGAACTACCTATGGCATTTAGAAGAATTCGCACTTTTTTGGCGGGCTTTTTACGTCTTATTGGTTTTGAAATCACCACCAATAATGAATACCTGTTTGAGAGAAGTTTCATATTTTCGAGGAATACGATTATAACAATATTGGCAAATGGAGTCGTAACAATCTTTTGTATACATTGCAAATTAAACACAATACAATTTGTAACTCTAACTTACGTATTGTAATTTGAATGCACGTTAAGACATTTCACGACCTCTTATATATTAAATTGTTTCTTTCCAGGTGAGAATGAGTGTAAAACTAACATTTAAATAGAAAAGATTCGTTCTGGTTTCCTATCAACCCGTAATTTGTAAGCTGTAAGCTGATATTTGCACTTGAATTGGTAAGGCGATGCTGTCATCGGTCTGGACTGACCCTTCGCCGCAGCAGACGCACAGCTTGTAGCCTCCATTTCCCGCTTGTGCACGCCCAACGGCCAATGATGACCCTTCGAAATTTAATATTTTGCTTCATAACTCTTGTTCTAATTGTCAAAAACACCTCGAAAGTTTATTTATGTGTTTTTCATTTATCGTTCTCTGATGATAAAGTCTGATAAAAATCCGAATGTCCAACATTGTGAAAGTGGCGTGTAAGTATTTTGCACCCTCCGTGAAACATTCATTACCACATTATATATTTTAATTATTAAAGGATTAAAGCATGTTATTTTTTAATTATGTCGTATTTTTCTCAGATCCACTTAATTGTTGAACAAGCATTTTCTGTTCGCAATTCATCTCATTATTACACATCATTATCAAAATCAGATTTTCAATACATTGCTAGATTTCTCTTGAAGATAATTTTTGTCAAGATATATTGATCGAACAAATTTTAAAAATCGTGTACCTATTACGTCACTTAATAAATAATACAAAGATTTGGTATATGTATACAAACAACAAATAGCGAAGTAAATTAAGAGGGAAATGATTTGAAGTAGTACTGGTAATCCCGGCTCTCATCTTCCATCAACCCGCTAGCTTCAGGATCTAGTTACGGCTGTACAACTCATTTCCAGATTATGGTCATTAGTTTTCTCTTGTGCCGAAAACGCCAGCCATCTCGCCCAACCCAAATTGGCCCCGCTCGCGAAAAGCACAGCGCCGCCTCCCTCCGCAGGCAGGAACCTCCTTGAGGGAGCGCGCCGGGTAATTTCTCATTGCGGTGCTGAGCGGCGCGGGACGGCCGAGTGCTCGTGCACACCTCAGTGCGGCCCCAGGCCGCCGCAGGCATCTCGCAGGGCCCCCCCCCCCCCCACTCCCTCCACCACCATTAGCTCTGACGTCTTCGCTTTAGTGGTGGTCGCCACCGACGTCAACTTCGTATTGTACTTGACATCTTGTCCGCCTCTAACATTGTCTTCCTTCTTTCTCTTTTTCTTTGTTCTGGACCTTCAGCTCTCGTCTTCTCACTTCTTTCTTTTTACTTTCTCGAACACGTAATACAGAGAAAAGCCGGCCCGTCATTACACACTCACAATTCACGCGTCTTATCTCTGCACCCAGAACAATGATACAAGCACCGAGATGGGACCAGGGAATACCATGGGCTAAAACGTAAGAGTACAAGGGGGAGGTATGTCTATGCTCCTGGGGCCGGAAGGCGCTCTTCACCGGGAATGTCCCCAACTGAACAAAAGGAACTGCGAGTGGCTCTGGTTGATCATTTAGACGCCGATAGATATCAGCTAGGAAAAGAATGGAGCAAAACCAAAAAGCTTGTTCTCTATCAAGACGATAGGGAGAACTTGAATTTTTTTCTGTTCCGTATTCTTGCCATTGCGACTTCCACATTAATCTTTGTTTCTTCTTTCTCTTCTTGCTTTCCACCATTTTTCGTTTCCTCTTTACCAACTACTGTTTTCATCCTTCTTTTCCCTTCTCTCTCATTCTTATCTTGCACCACTTCTTTCACAAATTCTCTTCGGGACTCTCCTATTTTCCCTCAACCTTCCTTTTGTTTTGCAGCCTTGCCTTTCTCTCTTTCATGTGTGCATCCTCCTGTTCGCATTATTCACCCCGCAATGCTCCGTCCCGTTACCACCTTCTCGCGCCCATTATTACCCCTTGGTGTAGCTCTTGACCTGAGCGCGCCCCTTGCTCTGAGGCGGGCTCGTGCCGTCATCATGGCCGCCGCCGTGGCCGCGCCGCGCCGCCCCGAGGGCGAGGCGGGCTGCTTCATTCATCTCGTGGCCAACGAAGCGTGGGGCGCGGCGGCGGCGGCGGCGGCGGCCGGCCCAGCTCCAGAAGAACGAATCTTCCCGAGTGCGCCTCGTCCCCCGGCCGCCTTCGCTTTCGTTACTATTACTTGGTTGGCTCAAAATTAGAATGGAGGTATTTGCTTCTTTCTTTTCCCCTGAAAGCACTGGTAAGATGCACGTAGTGGCGGACCCAGAAGGTATTCAAAGCGTGGTGTGTGTGTGTGTGTGTGTGTGTAGGGGGGGTGTCAATTTCACTTAACACTCCTACAAACAGTTTGAAATCGAAATGTTTTAATAATTGGCATGATATACAATCATACGAGTGTATTCATATTCAAAATACTGTTTTAGAAGTGTTTGATACGTTGAGATCTATACCGAGTGTCCCACCAACTATGGACCATCCGCGTAGTAAAACGTTTTTGGTTTTCATTATTTACAAAACAATGCAATAAATTAGTATTTATTGTGTTTCAGTAATGTGGATAATGAATATTGATGAAAAAATGAGTAGGCTAAGAGATCAACGAGGTCATCAGAATATTTTTCCTGATATGATCCCCCTATTATTGGCGGCAGGGGAGAAGACATTATTTAAAACACTTGAAGCGTTTGAAACACACATTATTGAAGCGTTTTTGTCGATATAAATGATATGTATTGCTCATTTCTAACATTTTTAAAAATGTTATCTTTATTTCTTAATGAACATTTATTTTGGCCAAATGAAACGTAAGGTGCATTGGGGATCACCTAGCACATATATAATAGTTTAAAAATAAAGAGTTCGTATATTTCATCGAACGACATTACGAAAGCAATGAAGTTGTGGTTGGATGCCTAAGAAAAAATTCACCATTCAGGTCACATCGTGAGTCCCTATAATATTCGCGATGCTGAAATGATATTACGAAATAGCTCTCTTCCATGACTCATCACTAACAATCTCTTGTTGAAGTGAGGCCGACAGTGAGTCACCACGCGTAAGTTGTAGATGCCCGGCAAAATGCCATCTGCCTGCCACTTCGTATCTCATTGACTCAATAAAGCTGAATGGCAATATTAAATTATGATTGCATTTCAATATATTTTACATTGATAGTGATTGATTAATGGACCGGTCACACGTTTAAACCAATTACTAGGGAGACTTTCTACTAGGTTACTTATCTTTGTTACCACATCATGTTGAATTTCTCTATGGGTTATTCGTTCGGTGGAAAATTTAAAAAGAATGACTGTGATATTATTTTACATTCGTTAAATTGGCATTATCTGGCAACAGATGGTGAAATATAACATTAAAATAAAATAATAATTTACGTTTCACCATGTTGACAGAGTTCTAATCTCAAACATCAATTATAAAATAAGAATTTTTTAAAAATAAATATTTGTCGGAAACTGAAAATCAGGGCGAGTTGACTCCTCTGTGGTTCTTGATCTGTAGCATATCCTACAGTTCTTCATCTTCTCAAAACCGTTCTGGGGCAAATCATAGCTGGATATCAATCCTTCTGTTCCGTTTCTTCGTTGTGGATGTCAAAATACCATTTCTTCTACGTCTGCCTCTTTTCCTTTCTACCAACCCCGCCTCAACGATGGAAGACAATTTCTTCTTAATAAATACTGTTGCCACCCGCTTCTTCGAAAGGTCAGCCACTCATTTCGGTCCCAGCGGGTGCACTGGGCTTGAGCAACAGCGAGGACAAACGTCGAGCTCAGGGCGACGCACATCGTTCGGGCGCAGGGGGGCGGGGCCCGGCGGGACACGCGTAGAGTCGCCGCCAATGAAGCGCGTCCCACGCGAAAGAGCCCCACTGTGTGTCGATGAAGCGGCGGCCGCGGCGGCGTCTGTGTTGTGTAGCGAGGTGAGGGCGACGCGTTAGCGAGGGCGGAGATGGAGCGACGGTCGGATGTGGTGGATTGAGGGGAAATGAAGGCAGGGACGGGGTGGAGTGGGTGGAGAATGAAACCGGAGGCAGGATCCTGGACAGAAGTGAGGATGGGGTGGTGGCAAGATTGGCCGGGGCCGGACGAAAGTGATGGCGGGGGACGGGACGGAATGGAGATGAAGCGGAAACCGTCTCTGAGGACCTGGTGGCGAATGGAGGACGTGGGGGAAGGGTTAGGTGAGACGGCGCGGAAGTTGGGGGTGGGGATAGGGTCGGAAATGGGGAACTTTGGGGAGGTAGGGATGGAGTGGAGGCAGGATTGGGTGGAACGGGGAAAAAGTAGACTCGGGCACTTTTACGGTTAGAGACACTTACACGGTTAGAGACTGCTAATAAACAGAGACGGAACCTGAAGGAGCGGGGAAGGGTGTGGCGGGGATGGGTTGGAGCGGTGATGGTGGAGGCGGAGGATGGGTGAAGTGGACGGCATGGTGAGCGGATAGCGGTGGAGGCGGAGGATGTGGCGCAGGGCGTGAGGCGAGATGGGTGGAGGCGGGATAGGATGAAGGCGTGATTGGGTGTGTGTGAAGATGAGCAAGATAGAGGAGATGGGGCTTTCTGGGCGCGTTGAATGGGGTGGGCCGGACGTTGCGAAAGCGGACGGGGCTTGAGAGAGTTGATGCAGCGGCGCGCCTGTGTGTGCGAGAAGAAGTGGCGGGCGACGGCGGGGCGCGGGTCTTCCGAAGCGGCGCGCTAAGCGGCGAGGCCTTCGGACGCGCACAAATCTTCATCGCGCCTGTCAGCGGCCAATGGCCCGCCTGCTCCGCTGGGAGCCGTCGCCGCCGCCGCCACGGCCGGTTGGGCGCTCCGACTCTTCTCCTGGGCGCCTGTTCCCATCCCAGGCCTGCTTTGCACTGGGCCTCGCAGGGTGGAATCACTCATGACGGGATCGTACAAACCAATCGTACAAACTATGCCAGGCTCAAGGGTTCTTTGACATTCGAATTCTAAGAACTTCTATGGAATTCTTCGAATCCTTAACTTTTTAAATTTCGTTTTGTGGGCTCTTCCTTTACGTACTCATAACCTTCCCTGACTTGATTTGTACCAAGAGGAAATATTCTCTAATACACGTAATTGCAATGAACAGTGACAGGTCGATTCTGTCACAGTTATTACGCCGAAGAACTGTCTTCATATAAAACATTGATTAAATATTATTATTATTATTATTATTATTATTGTTGTTGTTATTGCTGTTGTAGTTTCACGGTTCATATACACAATATTTGCTAGGTGCATGGAGCGAAATCTTCAAAGGAACAATTTAGAACGATATTGAATACTTTGGATTGACTTTGGATCGAAAGTCTCTTGCCAGTTTTAATATTTTTCAATTTATTATTTCATATTCTATACATTTTAAAATTTGGCTCATCATATAGTTGCATCTGTGTACGTTCGTCGACGTTCATATTTATACTTATAGCTTTCCTAAAAACAAGCGAATGACGTTTCATAAAGCGATTCCTTTCTGTTACAAAATTATTAGCTTAATAGTTTACTCAAAGATGCGGTGATATTCTGCATCTAGAGACGTTGAGTAAAGTCGACCCTTCCATTTTCAATCATCTGGACAGTAGGTTGGCTACTAAACACGGTTGCTTCTCTGGAGCCAGTGGTACTAACGGGTTCCTTCTCAGGTGCCACAGATCAATAGTTGCAGAAAAATATTTTACGTATCTGTTCGTGTGGTGAGTCTTTCTCACTCGTGTTTTTCAGTCGTGACTTGAATTTTTTCAGTTTCAGAAGGACAAATATACAAATACATCTTTGAAAATAATTGTCATACTTGTCAAACAAAGTTTTACACACTTAAGAATGAATTATAAAGCCCTAGTTACAGTAGTTATTTTCTCACCATCAAGTATTATATAATCACTTCCTGAAAAAGGTTCGTTGTAAATGCAGAACTAATAATTTTAGTAATAGATACTAAATAGTCATAGATTTAAAAAAAGAATTTCCTCTTTAAAATCTGTAAAGACACGTCACGTTAATTGGCCCTACGATATTACTTTGTCCGAGAGCGAAAAAATGACTGAACGAAGCCTCTCGCTTCGGGTTTCCGATGTAACTGGCCTGGCAAAGTCGCCATTTGCAAATTAATACTACAGGATCAAAGCAACAAGTATTTTATACATTAACGGTATTTTAATATGTAAATGGTATTTGCAAAAAAGTAATAGTTTTTATTCCTTTTGCAGGTGAGTTGCCGCTTCTGCCTTCAACAACCCAAACGTTTGTTATTATCAAGTGTCCCAGATTGGTGAGTTTGAACAAACACACAAAGCAGCTTTAATGATTTTCACAATTTTGTGTAAGATTGGTCGCTTTAAAAAAATAGTTTTCTGAACTAATCCTCTTGAACTAAAATGACTGATTGTTCGAAAAAATGGCATAACTCATAAGCTTGCTATTGATTTTTGGTGCACATTAGAAAAAGTATATGATGAATGGTATGGAAATCGCTTTCAAAAGCGGGGTGAAAAGCGGAGGTCTTTTTTAGTTCATGAGCGCTAATATTTACGAATAATCGCTGTTTTAACGCGTCACAAGGCAACCGCTCATCCACGCCATAAAAATCCCGCGCATTATTCAAGAGACGCACTATCATTCAAGAATCGAAATTTCATTTCTACATACCGGCAACCAACTAATGAACACACAAGTTCTTAAAATATTTTCTAATAAGATTTGTTTGATAGCTCTAATAGTCTCGAAATGACTCACCAGTCATTGCAAACGCGTTTTAGGCCATATTCCCTGACACTGCTTTGAAGACCCTTCTGCTACTTCAGCAAGCAGAGTAGAAAGCAGTTGGAGAGCAAGTATATGTTACAT
This sequence comes from Gryllus bimaculatus, assembly GCA_017312745.1. Lineage (NCBI taxonomy): Eukaryota > Metazoa > Arthropoda > Insecta > Orthoptera > Gryllidae > Gryllus > Gryllus bimaculatus. The sequence continues at coordinate 12,114,650 of BOPP01000003.1, read as the reverse complement.
AGCTTGCATAGCCAATCGTGGGGCGAAAATTAGAGATTTTTATGCTAACGAGGGGTAAAGCAGAGAATTGGTTTTATTCATCCGGCTTTTATTGCAATGTGAGAACACCCATGCAATAAGCGGAATTCGAACCCGCGAACCGTATTCCGAATAGGCCATTTCTCTAGAGGTGTGTCCTTTTCGTCAAAAGTGCGAATGCCAAATGGCTTATTAGAATGTAGTATTTTCGAAACAACCCGATAAATTTATACGTATAGGAGGTAAACGTGAAATGAAGGAATGAAAGAAATCTAGGAAGTCGTAAAATGTAAATTATGCATTACACAAAGTATGCATTTTCGTTGATTATTGCACAAATATCTTCTTAAACCGTAGCAATTATAGTAATTTTATGTCAGCGTTACGCACACTTCATTGAAGGTCCTTGACTCCAAAATGTACCCATAACTCTAACAAAAGTTCAGCGAGAAGCCCCACGTTTCCTGCAACTCATTGTCCAGTTTACTCGGAAGAATCCATTCGATGCTAGCCTGTTTGCTTAGTCATCACTTGCAATCGATATTCTCCATACCCAAAACGGCTCGCAGGCAATAATCGTCCAGAGGCCCTTGAAAGGCCTCGAGGAGGCTCAAATACCAAACTTCATCCCGGGGATCCATCATGGGCTCCGCCCACGGCGAGCGTCTGCGGGCGTCCTCTTGCAGCGCCGCGGTGGTCGGCGCCCACTGCCCACTCGAAGCCCCTCGAAGCCCCTCCAAACCTCTCCAGCGAATCCTCCCGGGCGGCCGGGAGGACGCGAGGCCTGGCCAGGCTCACGCGCGCGGCAGACAGCTGGACGCTTCGGCGGTGATAAAGATAATGACGTGAGCGGAGCGCGCGCGTAGGCTTCAGGGCCGGCGCCGGCTCCGCTCGCCTCTCCGCTCGCCTCTCCGCTCGCCTCTCCGCTCGCCTCTCCGCTCGCCTCTCCGCTTTTATCTGTGCTCGTCTGTTTGCTCGTCTGTCCGCTCACCTGTCAGCTCATCTGTCCTATCTTTCCGCTTGCCCTCTCGCCACTACATGTCCTCTCTCTTTGGGCGATGGGTCGCGTAAGAATTCCCTCTGAGGGGATTGTGTGATCGAGAAAGTATGGATTGTTTCCGAATGGGTCTTGTCATTAGCCCCAAATGTAGTGCCTGTTATATCCCGGAAGGTGGAGGTATTCATGCTCCTCTGAAACATGAGATCCGGTTCTGAACTACACGCCTGCATGCGGTAAAAAAGTGGATGTATACAGTAAAATAAATAATAATATTCATAAGAAAAAGAACCGTTAACGAAATATATTTTTCTTTTCTAACCATCACCTAATCGTGTCTCACATATAATTTTTAGAGCCGTTTTCACTACCGCTCTCTTGTGGCGACATGGTCAACTGCTGAGAAGGGAAATTTCATTGTGCCACCTGTATTTTCTTGTCTCAGTGGTGGCAACTTCCTTGATGTTACTGCTCTATGTAGCATTTATGGTAAGAATTGCAAGTGCTTTCCTCAAGAATATCTCGCTTTCCCAGAAAACCTCTTTTTCGTTTCGTTCCATCACTTCATAGTCACACCACCGTTATCAGCTTCATGTTAAATAATTCATGCGAAAGAAGCGAGAGAAGACTTAGTTGTATGGAATCAGCTCAATGCAAACGTCCATAATCGAAGTTTCGGCGGTTCGTTTCAGCGGCTCGATGGCGTTCGTTTAAGAGCTGTCTGTGAAATCTTTTTCTCATCTTCCACCAGTCAATTTTCTCGTAGTATCTGCCACGCTGGCGTTATGCTGCTGGCATTATTGCTTCACACTCATCCTCTGCATTCTTGCGTAACTCAAGATTTCCTGAAAGCAATGGATAAAATTTACATTTTTATGATTAAAATAAAGTTTCTACTTAGTTTTCTTACCTTCCTCTATATTTTAGTTTCCTAATAAGCGAAGAAATGTGTTTATGAAATAATAATAATCACTGTTCAAAATCTTCAGAAGACTGGTATATAGTGTGTACTACGTTAAAACAGTTTGGCATTTGCGGCGAAATAAATGGCGCTACTACCTATAAGACCATTTCCCTCGAAAATGGCAATTTTTGAGATGTGTCACTTTTTAGTGCACGGACGCTATTAGGTAACACGGCCGCGTGGAAGTTCTTTCACGTTTTTTAGTTTATTTCTTTCCTGTCCAGCAGAGCATGTTTTCAGGGAGTTGAACTGGTGCATGCTATTGACATTTTGGATTTTTATCCTAACTGTTACTATTTTTTCTTTTGGCTAACGGTGACTTTTGCCTGACGGCGATTATATGTATTGTTTAATGATTTATTATTATTTTTAATTGAATTGCATTCACCTCAGCAGTTTAATCAGCAAATTATTATGGGCCTCATTAAAAGGGGAGAGAAAGTTTTTCCCTCTCTCCAATACGTCACACAAAAGTTTTACTAGTTTGACGACTTATAAAAGAAAGAAAACAAGTACACGTTTGAACGTATTTATAATCCACCGCCAAAAGGTCAATTGGACGGTGCCCCTTTGATTCCATTGAGTAGCTGCGCTGACGCAGGCTGCTGCTGTTGCTGCTGCATTTCGCGGCGTCGTCACGAACCCCTTTCGCGCTTGCGTTGTTCGTGCGCGATGCTTTCCCTCGGCGGCAGTGCCACCGTCGGCGGCCCCCGGGCCGGTTGCGCGACGCGACGCGACGCGACGCGACCGCAAAGGTCGCCCGCCAACCCACAATGGGCCCGAAGCAGTAGTTTGGTGGGTTTTTCATTGATTGGTTGTTTAGTGATTCCAGGCACGTCTACTACCAGGGTTTTTAGTGGCGTACGTGTAGTGCATGTTTTTGCTACTGAGGGGCCGGTGATTCCACCCCCCGCTGAATGGCGAGGTCCGGCGCCGACCTACCTTCGGCTAGCGGAGTTTTCCCCAACCAGATATCTCCCACCAGCGGGACACCGCCCCCAGCCGGGACAAGCTCTTAGTTCCTGACGGGTTTTCTGACATGTATGGTAGTGTAGTGAGTGTTAGTGTAATAGTGTGTGTAAGGGGTGAGAATAGGACAAGGAAGAGGTGAGATCGCGCGCGGTCCGTTTGTTAGGGTACTGCGGTGTTGATCGGAGAAACCACGGAAAACTACCGATCAGAGCAGCTGGTAGCCAGAATTCTCCTCCAGACTGTGACTGAATTCGATCTAGCGAACAAGCTAGTGTCAGAACTCCTGCCATCGTCGGGACTCGAACCTAGGAACTCCCGGTCAGAGAAAAAGAAGAACCACTGGCGCGAATCGATAAACCATTATAGGACATTGAATACGTTCAAAGTTAAATACTATATGAACAATTCTGGGTCTTCTGTATTGATATTACCCTCCGAATCAATCTATTCCGTACCCAGTAAGATAGAAGGACAAAAATTAGCTCATGTCCATTTATGTAGTAATGTTGTCCACATATCCTGTGGTCCACACAGTAATGTTATCATAAAATATGTCGCGGAAATAAATCGTTCAAATTTTATGTTAATCAGCGACGCTGAAAGCAGGCACCCGATGCCAACTTGGGCAGGCGGAGTGAAGAGCCAAATGGGATTTAAAAGTTTTAAGATAGGTAATGGATCCGTTCGTTGAACTTGCAAATGGATAAAATCTCAAAAAATGTCTTCATTGACGTTTTTTCCAGATGGCGTGTCCACATTATCGACATCATTTGTTGGTGAATTTGATGACCGATAAACTCTAATAGAAAAAAATGTTCATTTCAGACTTTCTTTCTCATATCATGCAAATCGTTCATTACACAAGGGAACAGTGGTTTCGATCATTTAGTAGAGGTATTATCACTCATCGAATAGAATCTCTTCCCGTTATTAAGTACTTTAAGAATAATTAGATCTAAGACATCCAGTCACAATTCCAAACATTGATTAAAAAATTGCATTCATGTTAGTCCCTATTGATTAAGGCTTTTACGTCCCCAAATGATTGCCAGAAAGAAGAAAAGGGAGTTCCTTAGATACCAATTTACATTACTTACTCTGATCGTAGCTCAGTGGTTTCAATAAGTACTGTTTTGTTTTTCGTCTGAGATATTCTTTAGCAGAGGGCGATTTACCGCTGGTAAAATAATTAGCTCACTTCACAACGTGAATTTGCTTAACACTAGAAGTGACCGTGTTTAAGGGAGTGCAAATTTCTCATAATTCTATCAATAAAACGTACCAATTTTCGTGTTTGTCAACAGTATCCCCAAGAGATACTAAGATGTAGTAGTGTCCGAGATCAACTGTAAGTTAATCTCACCCGATTCTCTTGATTTGTTCACTAAAATATGGTGACAACTAGGGTAGAGAATGTCATTAGAGAAACTGCTTGCATTGCTGGTCGCTACACAAGTGTTGGCGTCATGACGTGACTCTCAAAGTCAAACACTAAGAATATTTATACAACGTGTAGTAGCAAGTGTAAGAATTACTAGGACGCGGAACACCTTTACAATTTAACTCAAAGGCTTATTTTAGGCACACGATTCTTTTGAGACGTAGCTAATCAGAGACGTGTGGCAACCTGTCGTATTTCTCTAGTTATGAAATGCACACGATGTAATTCTCTTCCTTAAAAGTGACTTGCAAAATCGGGCATAGCATTTGTTACATCATAGGCGTGCGCAAAGGGGCCCTGAAACTCTTGAAAATGTTGAAAAGGGTCCTCTATCCCTGTGCAATTAAATATTTTATTTCCATAAATTTGTTAAATCCATTTACAAATTGTTGAGCATAACGCACATACATATTTTAAAATGTATAGAGATGATACACCGATGGGTGAATTGGTCACTCCTTATATTGTTAGAGTATATAAGTTTGACTATCTTTGCCTCATTGTGTACAGATAATACATGGAAAAAGTTTGGCGATTTACTAGTAAAAGTCACTTACTACATAGCTAAGTCCAATTCAGCCGCTGTCTGGAGAAGATTTCTAATTACTGCTACTTTAATCAGTAGTTTTCTTTGGTTTATCTAATCAATACCAGACGAATACCGGAAAAGCACCCTAACAAGCGGTTCATGGACCGCGCGCTATCTTTCCTTCCTCTTCCTTGTCCCTTCTTTACCTTATACTCACGCTTACACTTTCATGTACTACACTACCACACATGACGGGAGACCAGTCGGGAGCTTAGAGCTGGGGCGGTGACCCTCTGGTAAGAGATACCTGGATGAGGAGAACCTCGCTAGCCAACGTGTAGATCGGCACCGGATCTTGCCATCCGGGGGGGGCAGATCACCGCCACCTTCCACGATAAAAACATGCACTGAGCTTTCGGGACTAGTGATCTCCTTTGCTGACGCCCCCTCAAATACGAAAGAGTCAATGTAGTATCTAGTGTTCAAAATGCACCACCAGCCCGTTTCTGGAAGTGATGTCGAGGCGCAATGAGCGCTTCGCCCACTGTGCCCCCGCTGCGTCACTCGGCCGCCGGCCTCGACCCAGCTCCCCGACCTTCCTCAAGGTTCCCCGTCACCCAGCTCGGCGCCTCCGCGGGATTCTGGAGAACGCCCCCACTGCCCGAGAACCCCCCCCCCCCGCGCCTTTAATTTCGCTTTCTGTACACCGCGTAAACACAAGTATTGGAAAAATCGGCGGCCCATCAGATGCCTAACGAAGGCGCCCATGTCGCTCCGCGGTAATTACGCTTCATACAACACCCCATTATGCGCGTTATTACGGCATACATCCACGCTTTTCTCGAAAGACAATAGTGGTCATAATATCTCGGGTTGCCTCAAAAGCATTCTCTGGAAACTACGATAACGAGACTTGCTTGGTTTTCCACCGCTAAGGCGAAGTGATTTCTTGTCGCCGAAAACATTCCTCGGTAATGAAAGGTGTTACAAGGTATTATCAATGTAATTTATTTCAGCTCACCTCGCTTGGCGCCACACGAGAGGCGGCATAAGACACGTGTTTCAAGAATGTGGAATAATACTTTTTTTCTAGAACGGAAAGGTCTTTGTTCCTGTTGTACTCATACTTGAACTTTTAAGGAACTTCGTCTCTAGCTTTACATTTTCTGTTTTCACTTCGTTGAGCTAGTTAATTTAAAAAAAATGTTGATGAGAGATATTATATTTCCAATGGAAAATATTTCATCTGCAGTGATTGCTGCAGGAGTACTATTTTTTCTTTAAATTCAAATCGAAAACAAATACAATCTAAATCATAATCAGAATTTTGTTCGGTATATCCAATGCACAGGGTATAATGTTGCAACACTAACAATGTCTGATAAACATTTTCTCAAAACATATATTTTGATCCTTGCTACCTGCCGCAAACAAAATTCACCTTTAATGGCACTTAAAAAAATATTGGGAAAATTAAAACTTTTGAAAGTCGTCTAGTACAGTAGACATTGAAGAATAGTCAATCTGAAATACGATTTGAGTGTGCGTAGATTTATTCATCGAGATTTTCGGTAGCAGCAAACAATTTTACTTTTTGATAGTGTATTTTTAAATGTAATTTGAGGAAACTATAATAATTGTTTTCTTATAAAGAAAATAATTGGATTCCAAACAAACTCAAGGAAACTCGAAAGAGAATACTTGTTCGTTTCTTTTCCAAAATGTATTCTCTAATGAAAAACAGTAATACTCAGTAGTCGAGAGTTTTTTTGTCACAATTATTTTATTATTAATATTTGGGGGGGGATTATAATTTTTTTGAAATGTTTGAGATAACTTTTATTGTAAAGAATAACTTAAAAATTCTTTATTATTTAAGTCCAAAAGCACAGAAAAAAATTACAGAGAGATACACTTTCTGGCAAAAATGTGTGTGGTCGCACTTAATGCTCCTGAAGGTGTTTTCAGGGAAAGTTGTTTAGCTGCGGTAATGCCTCTGGGTGCTGGCCGAGTTTGAAAGCGCCGAAACAACCTGTTCTAGCCCCGCCCCGTGCCCCCGGCGGCCGCCCTCATCGATCGCTTCTAATCCACCGCTTCGGCGAAGGGGCAAGGAGCGCGCGGTAGGTCGACCCCGATGCAAAGCGTCAGCCCCGCGGCGCCGCCGGCCCATGAGGTCTGCTGGTCACGCGAGGCTATTCTCGCCGCCCTCGTCATCGCCCTCGTCGCCGCCCTCGGCATCACCCTCGTAGTCACTCGACGTCGCACTCGTCATCGCCCTCGACGCCACTCGTGGTCGCACTCGTCAAAGCCCTCGTCACGGTCCTTATCACAGCCCTCGTCACAGTCCTTTTCACAGCCCTCGTAACAACTGTCGTCACGGTACCGACACTGATCTCACCACATTTTCATACTACCCCGATTACTCTCACCAACACTACTCTACTAAAAACCCGGCACTGAACATCAACATCTGCCCTATTCCATCGCACAAACCTAAAGTTTCACCCCTTTGTTACCACCACCGACGTCAATACTCGGCCTTGGATATATCTTGCTAGCCTTATATCTCCCTATCTCCCTTCATCCATCTTTTCCACTCTTCCTCTCCCCCTCCTCCTCTTTTCTTTCCTCTCACACTTCCTATCTCCTCTCTTTCTTCTCCTCTTGTATCTCATTCACATCGACATTTTTCACATATTTCTTCTCCTCTTCTATCTCATTCACATCGACATTTTCTCCTCTTCTTTCTCACTCTTCGTTCTTGTTCTTTCTCCTCTCATCCACCTCTTCCATTTCATTCCCCTTCATCCTCACCTTTTCTCTCTCTCTCCCTTTCCTCATCTTTCTCCCCTTTCCCCTCTCTGTCTCCCCTTCTGTTCTTCCTTTCACGCCTCCTGCTCTACGTCCTCGTCTTCTTCCACTCCTGTTCTTCCTGCCCATCACCTGCGGTGCCGCCCTCTCAAGGCCCATGGGCGCGACGCAGGCCATGCAGGCGCGAGGGCAGGTCGGGCTCCGGAGGCCGAGGCGCGCGGGGGCTCGGGTGGAAAGGCTCCGATGGAAGCCTCCTTAGCGCGCAAGTGGGTCAGTGGGAGACCTCAGCGCACAAGGGCTCTTCCACAAATTATTTCTCCACCTCCCGATATCGGACTTCTCTTACAGACGGTTTGTGATCAGGTAGATATATTACACAATTAATTTGTCTGTCTGCTTTTATGGATATATTTGCCTGCAAGAAAATATTGGCTTGTTAAACAAGAAAATACTGATTTGCTGCAAGACGGTATAAATTGACATACGATATTCTATGTTGCCGATAATGGTGAGATTACGCAAACTATTTACAAAGAATAATTTTATTTCTACACTATACGACGCTTTTAAACTTAAGCATTTCTGGCCAAATGACAATTTAAACATGTTTTTGTCTATTTTTTGCCAGAAATTTGTTGTAGTCTATTCACATATGCTATCCGGTTTTTATCGGAAAGCTTTAAGGGGCTATTAATCCTTCACTTTATATGTGAGTATTAATATGACAAAAGGACTCGAATAATATGTTAAAATAATTACATGAATACTAAATGTAAATATCGCATATTATATTATATTTACATATAATGCGTTTGAAAATGAATAAAATATTTGAAGATAAAATACCGAATGATTATAATGTGTGAATAACATGTAATATGTAAATAAATAAAAGCATAGCTGATGAATAACCGAATATGTTTTTCAAATAAGCAAAATATATGCTTCGAGAATGTCTTTTATAAGCAAAGGTTTTATATTCTTAAAATGAAGACATAGCAATTTCACTAGAAAACTTAAAATTTAATGAATGCGCTTTCAGAAGAAACCTGCAGTTATTATTGGCTCACAGAAATCACAAAGTGACTGCCACAAAATGGCTGCTGCGTGGCAAATGGGGTTTCAAACACTGGTATGAAAGAAACCACGTATTCGGAGCTTCCGTGCCAGCAGCCGATCTTTTCAGAACCTGTCCATTGCTAGGTCAGTCTTTCTCTCCGGGTTTTTCTGCTTAACTTTTCACTTGGTCTGTCAAAGCGTCAAGGAGCCACGGGCAATTTGCAAATCGCAAACCGCTACTCAGAGAGCTAGTCGCTCTTACAAGTGGCAACCTGTGGTTTTGGAGGGAGGGCGAATATGTTTCGCGGAATGATTGATCACGGTCGGAGATTGCACTTCCATTAACTCTCCTCCTTTTCCGGGCCTCGCCTCTCCCCTTCTTCTCTCTCTAGCTCCCCTTCCCACATCTCTCTTCCTTTCGTACTCTCGTTCTGTTCCTCGTTCTTTATCTGTTTCTCTTTATTTTCCCTATAGTTTTATGTCTCCCTCATTAACACAAACAAGCGATCGGTTTTCACCGTCATTTCCGACCTTTTTTTCCAAAATAGTAAAATAATTGGCTGTAAGGCAATGTTTTTTCTCTCAGCATCTTAACTATCTTAGTGTCTCGAATTCGAAAAACTCAAAAAGTTATAATTTTATTGAAAAATTGTCCATGAAATGACTTGTGCCTTCTAAGACTTCTAAGACTCAGACATCAAGATAATTCCATCATAATAATAGCGACGACAACTTAGTAATATTGATAACATAAACTTGTTTCTGTCATGTTTCACTCAAGCTGTTGATTTTCGGTCATTTATCAAAATTACCTGATACAAATTTCACTCAACATCTAGTATGACGCAAAACATTCTTTACTAATAATTTACTTGCGTATATGCTGTCTCTTGAAAAAGTATGTCCTCTGTTCGTTGAACTTTTGACGTTGAAACGAGGTTGCCGGTTTTTTTTCAGTAGGGCTCTCTTTAGCACTTACGTTCACAGGTAAACTCCAGAGACTTCAGCAACCGGCACTTTGCTCAATTAGAGTTCTCCTTGTCTTTCTTAGACTTTGTTCCAGATGAATCTACAAACGAAAGCTGTACTTTACATTCTTCACCGGAGGCCAAGTTATGAACCTCGCTAAAACTAAAAAAGCCATAATAATGGTTAAGGGAAGAATGCACGACTTCCCGAATGTAGTAACGTTTTTTTCTCCCAACAACGTACTTTGAAATAAATAGAGTACAAAATTGGTTGTATAGTTATATTGCATTTCGTGTAGTATTCTAGTATTATTTTCAGTCAAGAGAATATATTTGAGGTTCAAATTGCCGATGATATATTTTGTAAAAATGTAACTCAAAAACGTAAATTTCTGAGAGTATCTATATGAGCTATGAAGAAATCAGTTTGAAACAAAAATACTTGCAGGTATTATGAGATAATTGATATTTTTCTTAAATGCCGAAAATCTATTTAGGTAAAGCATGCGAAGTGGTAATGAGTATAGGCGCATTTGTAAAAGAACGCGTACTTGATGACAAATAAATTTCATATTTTGCATAATTCACCAAGTTGGTACGAATATGCAGAAAATATTCTAATATTAGAGAGCGTTTCAGACCTTTCATTTTCAATGACATTTCCACATTTTTGAACTTACTAAATTGCCCGTGCCACTTCGCAAGCGCCATCCCTCGCGCACTGCAACGTGACGGAACCCCACACATTTCACGAACCCACCGCAGAATGTTCGGGTGGCACGCTAAAACAGTGCAGTGCTTCACTGCAGCTGACCTTGCAACCGCGGGCCACCGGGGAGCCGCAAAAAACAATGAGAGAATGCTTCGCCGTTCCACTTCTCCGACCTCGCCGCGTACATCGACTTTAGAACGAAGAAAATTATCGATCCAGGACGAAAATACACCCGGTGCGTTCTGACCCAGTCGCTGGGTCACAGACGAAGGCAGGACGCCTTGACCTCACGGCAGGAAAAGTGATGGACAGTGGGTCAAAACCAGTCAGAAAGTGCGTCAAAAATATTTCATGTGAGTGAAAAAAATGTGTGCATACTCTAAGAGCTTTTAGAAAATGCATATTATGTGTACATAGGAATAAAATATATAAATTCCTAGGTTCTTTTTTCATTCATTTCTTTAAATATTTATATTTTCTTTCTTTCATTTTTCCTGGTGGAAAATACTTGAATGTCACTTACAGCAGGAAACAATTGTCTTTATGAATGTATCGTGAAATGATACTGCCCAGGAATTTCCCTTTTGCAGAGCTTCTCTATATATTCATATTTTATTTAGTAAGAAATCCAATTTTGTACTGTAGAATTTTCAATCTCCGTATGATGTCTTAATGTAATAGAAAATTAATAGTAAAAAAATACACCGTTTACTCGTATGTGCAAAGCAATAAGGTTAATGTTTTCTGACATATGTACATAAGATTTTTTATTCTACTGAGCACTGCTCAGTTTAATACATTCAAGAATGATATTTCCTTGTACTCATCTTAGAAATGTGCGTGCCACTATATCTATTACGTCACTTTAAATTTAATGTGCAGGTCACTGTAAATCTAAATGAGTTTCAACAATTTATTACATGCCAGAGTAGTATTTTTCGTACTTAATTAAATATGAATCTTGCGAAAAGATATTCATCACTTAAATGCTTTACAGCTGTTTCGTAATCTATTCATTTTCTCTGAGTTTCTGGCCAAAAATATACTCGTTTTCGGGTTACCAATATAACTCATCGGTTTTATTTCTATGCGCGCATTTGTACCTGTTTCGGACCACTGTGAAGCGGAGGAAGACGCGGAGGCAGCGGCAAAGGAGAAGGAAAGGGCAGCGGCGGCGACCGCACAGATGCTCCCGTTGTATGGCTCATGAGGGGGCGGTACCCAGTTCAAGGAATCGCAATTTCTAAAGAAGTTCGCCAACACAGTACAGTCCAGCAGTGCACATCTGTGTGCGCTGCGAATGAAATGCTATTTTTTATGCTAAAGTGGTATGGGGAAACTCACTCTACTGATAGAAATTTGACGTAATTTTTTCGATAGTATCTGAATGGTCAATACTAACGAAGTATTCAGATAAATAAAGATATTTCTGGGTTGCAGTTTGTAAATCATTATTTAGCGTAAAGTGTCGAAATATATTTTTAAAAATAGTCCTTATGTGTGAAAGTTCAAGAGATTTCATCGAGATCAAACCTTCTCGATACCACAAGCATGTCCCAAAAACATCCTGCGTCGACAACTTGCTCTAAATGTATATCTTGAGAATTTCAAAAATAATTAAAATTCATCTGCCCCGAACCAAACCATCGCAACCAAAAAGCGTTATGGTAAAATACATTTTCTACCCCGCAAATTAATTGCGTTGCCCAATGAGTTCGACTAACATTGCAGCAGCTGATGGCTCTGCAGGTGTCGAGGACGTCGGCGCTTGCGCGGCGCTGACGCCCCTTCCTCCACTCCGTCCCCCTCCCCCGCTCCGCCCCCTCTCCGCCCCCGCGTGCGGCGGCGAAGGCGGCGCGGCCGGTGAGTCAGCGCAGTAAAGTTTTCCGCTGGTTTCTTTTTATTCTGCGGAATTCCCAAGCCCAAATGCACGATAGCGGCATACCTCGTGTCGTACGAGCCTCACGAAGGTCTTTTGTGGGACAAACAAAAACACGCGGAAGAATCTGCCGCCAAGTATCAAACGTCAGCCGCATCATAAAATAATTACTGCAGTTATATTAAAGGAATAAAAGCTAAAAAAAAGCGAGGTAGCGTGCATCTGTATAAATTATGTCCGACTTCTTGGTAGTAGTCGCGTGTATTTAACATCCGAAGAAATATTTTCCCATTAGCGACAAACCTGTTGGAATTAAAAACGATATTTCCGGCATAGTTACATCGTGGCTTATTTAAACTTGTCAACCAAATCAAAAATAGCCTTTCTTTTTCTGTGTATTATACGGTACTTCAACGATCTTTTGTACTACATTCATTGAGTAAATACTGAACTGTAATCAAAATAGCTTAATAAGTGCAATAAATGTGAATTGAGGGGATATTTTCTACAGTAATATAGTGATAAACTGTTTACGAGCTGTTGATTCGTTTATTATTCACGAGAAAGTCATATTCATCGCAATCTTTGTAACCTCGTCTAAATTAAAACTGGGTGACGTCATGAAGTACCATGTTTATGAATTTAGTTTGACTGACTATGATATTTATTAATTGTTGAATGAGAGAAATACGAGTCAGAGTAGTCACTAACACGTTTTCTAACAGCTGATCACTGGTTTCCAAACGACCTCTGACATCATTAGTGTGTCACATCTAACATAAAATGGTAATGAGTACTCGAGTAAAAAATAAACTGTTTAACAGGGAAGAGATTTTAACTACATTCTAGAAGACACGTGTCTTTCTTCACGTGTCTGATTACGCATGTGTTGACATCAGAGTTGAATACTTTAAGTAGCAAAGGAATGACTATATAGGCAGCACATTAATAAACTGAAAGCAAATTAGATCCGTTTTGGGTTGTCCGTGTCTGTCTTGTATTTTTGCCCCACTTTCGCTCACAATTGGCCAAGTATTTAATGAGCCTCATTCAATATTTACATATATTTATCATATTTTTCATAATTAACTTACATAAAGTACTGATGCATGAATGTAATGAAGAAAGCACAAATTTTAAGATTGTGCCAGTGCACAGTCCCAAGAATAATCGTTCGACTGATAGGCGCCTGTTGTAAGGCTCTCAGGAATAAAATGCAGCTGGGATTTCGCTGTGACGAAATTCATTGTTTACTGGGCGAAATGTTTTTGCTTCAATCGTTTATGATATCAACTATTTTCTAAAACATCTATAAATGTTCATAAAATATATACTTTATTCACAAGAATATTCAGTTACAAACAACTTGTGAGAAGCAGCAATTAAGATCGGGTAGGCCCCAGTGTCAGAGCCTGTTTCTTCTTCTAGTAGCTTACACCGCGCCAATAAGACCAATCAACCTCCAGAAGTCGCGAGAAAACAAGCAGAACATGATTTCATGTCGTGATTTATGCGGAGAGCTATTCAGAGCTTTCACCGCCTTAGGTGGCTTAAGGTAATTCATGTCTCTGCAGTGCCACTGACAAAGAGACCTTAGGGGCAACCCGACGGTGACAGAATTATTGACACTAGCGTGATAGCTAAATCGAATCGAGACGCTCTCTGGAGGAGGATTCTTGCGGTCGGCTACTCTGATCGGTAGTCTTCCGTGGTTTTTCCGATCAATACTAGTGGCATGCCGGAGCAGTGCTCTTACATAAGATTTGTTTCTTCTTCCTCGACCTATCAGTTCCCCCTACCTACACACACTAACACTTACATGGTCTACACTATCACCCATGCCGAGAGACCAGTCGGGAGCATAGAACTCGTCCCAGCTGGGGCGATACCTGGTTGAGGAAAACCCAACATCCCGACGGGTAAGTCGGCGTCGGATCTCGCCAGCGTTCAGCCGGGGAAGATCACTTCCACCTCCCGCAATAAAACATGCACAACACTTACGGGAATAATGAGCTTAGCCGTTGACGCGCTCGGAGTCACTAACCAGTCAAAAAATTTAGAGCCTCCTTGGCATCGATTCAGCCTTTCGGCGGAACACTGAGAGATTTCGATCCTCCAGGTGGCACATTTCTTGAGTACGGACCTGGCAACGGCGCTATCTGGCTTTGCTTCCTCCGCAATCGCGGTTCGCGAGACCGCGAGGCGGCGGCGGTTACGGCGGCGGGGGCGGCGGCGGCGTGTCCCCGAAGGGGGGAAATACCAGCTACCTGTTGCCAGCGGCCGGCCGCGCACGCGCGCTCGTGCTCGCACGCACGCACGCACGCACGCGCACGCGTTGTTCCCTGCCGGCGGAGCGCGACGCGTCGAGTGGAAATACGCCCGCGCGCCGCCGCCCGACGCGACGGGTATTCTTAGCCCCGCGCCACCTGCTGCTCGCCGCCCCGCGCACGTCCCTCCGAGGCGACCACGACATCGACGACGACGACGACGACACAAGCGCGCGCGCGTCGGCTGCGGGAAGCCAGGCGAGGCAACGGGCAGGAGTGGGTCGGGCATGACGTTCGAGTGTTAATGCCTCTCAGCAACAATTTGTTTTTTTTGTATTTTAAAAAATGTGATATTTAGGCAGCCCCTAGTAAAAGCGGTTACTTTAGTGGACTGCAAAGCGTGCTAAAAGATCAATTTTTAGCATTAGTGATAAAAGTTTACTTTTTAGCGCTGGTGCTAAGAGTGAGACCATGCTTAAGTGATCAGATAAAACAGTACGATACAATAAAGGAAACAAAATATTTTCGTCTGGTCACATTAGCTACTACTGACTTTAAAGTAACAGTACACAATTAATTGATTTGTATTCTTAAATTTAAAATAAAATGGAAGTCAGTAAGTCTGTGTAATATGACACAGGTGGTAAAAGTGTTTTTATTTTGGCCGTTTCTTCCCTACTTGCAATACAAAATGACAGTGTTATTTCTTGTATCTTAAATAACTATTATGCGTGAATAAATTGTCAACTGTAGTTCAACGTCCGACCTTATAACCCATTAAAACTCGAATTAACTTTCCTTATTATTTGGTTTTCGGACATTTAAAATATGATGTCACTGTGACCCATTCGTGATCATCTAATAAATAGATGACAGTGATAATGCCGATAGGTGAATATTGGCAGGCAAACGAGAGATTGGGAGGCAGGAGAAATAGAATTCCAACAAGTCCTATCTTTATCCACATGTTGTGCATTAAATGACGTGGGATAGAACTCGGGCACCAGCTGTTACGGCGTATACGCTAACCAGCGTTTGGTGGTACGGGTTAATATTATTTAATCGCTCTGAATGTCTGTAACATTAATTTTTTAACGTTTTAAATTTAATTAGAAGCGTAGAGATCGAAGACATTCCAACCTTGTCAAAGAACTGAAACGAACACGGAGTAGCAAATTACGTGACGACTTGTGTTTACGATTTAGCGCTCAGAAGGAGACTTGGAAAGTTTAAAAATAAATTCCAAAATGTGAAGAACGTTCTAATCTATTTCCACAACGCGCTCAGTTTTCGACACTTTGGAAGCAAAGTTCAGCGTGATCATCAAAACCTGTGAACAATATGCTTTGTAGAATTATTACTCTTTTACTTATCTTCAAGATGTCAGTTTGTTGTTATTGTTATTATTTAATTATCTTCAAACCCATCTAATAGTGAAGGGATTGTTAGTGTAATGTGCACTGTACTTGCATATTGTTGGACTGTGTATCGACTCAAAACACGTAATTCGTTATGACATATTTAAAAAACTGCTCCGAGTATGTTGCTTTTATATCAATTTTAATACAAAAAATAAAATATATTTCGAAGTTTTTAACACTAAACAATTATATCTTTTATTGTTTCGAAGAAGGGTCAAACTACATAAACGCAATTCTGCACTAAACCAAACTTGTTCATTAACATTCCGCTAGTATTCGTACTACTGTACTTGAGTTAACAGCTCCGTAAACAGTAAGATAAATAATATAATTAAGAGTAGAATTGCAGGGTTCATGAATTAACATCACAGAATGCAATTCTCAATTACATATGCACGCAGGTGTTGGCTGCAGTCCCAGAGCCCCCATCCGAGGCAGCCCCGATGATTTCCAAATATCCACCCCACGCGGTTATGAAAGGAGGTCGCGCGTACGCAAATCAGCTGCGGTAGGAATCGGCGGCGGCGGCGGCGACAGCCTCGTCAGAAGAAGGCGTCGGCAGCGAAAAAGAGCTGGAATCGCCGGTTAAATCGATCACGGACTGTGACAGTCGCGATGACGGCTTGACTGCATATAAAAGACACCTAAGCTTGAACAAGCCTCTGAGCAAAATTTAAATCTCCTGTTTCGTTGCCCGGGTGATACCTCCTTTCCATCTGGTAAGATGGTGAAAGGAGCAAAGGGAAATTCGCATGCTTAGTCGGAAGAGTAGGCCTGACGGCTTGAATCTCGCCACATAAATTAGGCATCATGAATTTGATTCTATTGATTAGATTGTAGAGGACCGAGTCCTCCAAACCACGGCCGGATCCGGCCCGCTTAGCAATTTATCGCTACGCGGCCCAGCAAACAAATACAAAATGTTATATTTTCTACATATAAGAAACCGTGTTGCAAAACCTGTAAATTCTGTACTGATTTCTAGTTGATTATTTTTAGGTGTCCCGGGTCCCGCACACTCTTCCTGTGCAATCAATTTAACCCGTAGTCAAGAAATGTTGAAGATCCCACTAGGAGATAAGTAGTGGTGGTGTGACGATGTACAGAATAAAGTGGTCATTTATCTCTGTGGCAGTATACATGTGGCGGAGAAGATGAATATGTACAAAACGCAGAATTTGGGGAGATGACGATAAACGGCGACAGCGACGGAAGCAGGCGACGACAACGCACTCGAGGTGTTGGACTCGCCGATTTAATCGATTACCCAATGTGACTATCGCGCTGACGGCGTCATTGTGTAGGATATTAATAAAGGGAGTGATGGCGATGGCTGTACACAGTGGTGTAGCCAATTATCACTGAGACGGTGGCACAGACGGCTCAGGAAATGAAAATGTACAAGACGCGGAGATGCAGATGATCGTCGACGTGGTTAGCGTGGCGATGGTTTCGTCAGAACAAATAACAGTGGCGACGTCGTTGGTGTGAAAGATTGCAATGGCGGTGGTGACTTACAAAGGTCGATAATCGTTCTGGCTGTTGCCGTCGATGGTGGCAGTGGCAGAAGCTGACGGCGGAGAAGGGAGCGAGTTGCAGCGTAGGCGGCGGAGCATGGCGCTCACAAGGCCGTCGGACGCCTAATACGCCGAACGTGCCGGGTGAAGGTTCGCCGGAGTCCCCGTGCCCTATTCTCCACGCCATTCATTTCCACATTTACTGCTATCTCGCAAACCATTGTTCAACTTCTCGTTACATCTTCACCGATGGAATCTCTCTTTTTATCATTAAAATCTACATTAACATTAAAACAACTTTATCTCAGATCTTTGCATCAGTGCTGCAGCATTTTCTATATTTCGCAAGAACATACAAGAAACTCATTGAAAAGGTGCTGAAACGATGAGAGTAGTCGTTTCAATTAATACACATCTCCCCGCCCTTGAATTATACATATCCATATATTAAAGTCACAATGTTATTAACAATGCTGTGTACAAATGTTTCACGTGCTTTGTCGATTCGATAGTATAATTCGTTACGGAAATAATTTCTTCTTTATAAACATTTCAAATTTCAGGCATCGTTCTTTTTGCACTGTCCGTGTTTTATTTCTATTTCACATCTTAGGTAATTTTCTCATTGCTTTTCTATTATTATTATTATTATTATTATTATTATTTGTTTTAAAACAAACAACTTCATAGATACTCATTCGCAACTAATTTTATATTCGTTGTTTGTGCAAATATGTTCTATCTGTTCAACCTTGTGCAAATATTGTTATACAAGGGTCAAATACCACGAACACAATGTTCATTTCATGTTTCTGTGATGTTTTTCTACGTATCAAATATCAACAATCAGCTACGATGGCGAGCTTGCGATCGACGACAATTCACTTGCGTTTTTATGAAACTAAACGTGTTTGCGCACAGCTTTACACTTTACAGGGTCGCTCCATTTGTAAGTCATCGAAGCGACCTCGAGCTTCTGTTTCTCCACGCAATTGCAAACAGTCACCGAGCCTCCTGTCCTCCCGTCCCCCTGTCTTCCCGACGTCCCGCCTCCCATCCCTCCCACCAGCGCGCCAAAGCGCCACGAGCCGTGACGATCCGAATCACACGACATCTACACTTCATCGAACACGCAATTCCTCCAGCGCAGCGCACGCCCGCCATCTGGCGCGACCGCATCGGAATAAAGAGAGCTCGTTTCTTTCAGCGAACGCCTGCCCCCCCCGCCACGCGATGTCCTATCGGGGAAGAAGGGAGCAAAAATATTGGCGGTCTCAGGAGTATCATGTCAACTCGGGTTTCTTTGGGGGGATGGAATCCTTCCACCCATGCTGTTCGTAAAGAGCTTCTCTTTCATTTCGTAGTAAAGGAAATGGAGATTGGAAATTAGATATTATGTTAATTTCTTAGTTATTTGCCACAATAGACTGTTTCGCTCAATTGTGGCAGCTGACCAAATTTGAAATTCTCTGTATGGAAACATGAAGTTTTGAAAACTACAAGTTACTATAGTACATTGAATACAAGGGACTATCTTAATCTAGAATTCACCTTAAAAGTTAATTTGAAGTTATTCAGTTGCCATAAGTAAAAAATGAAACATTTACGAACGTATTTCGTAGTCTTCTTGCAATACTTGTTGATGCAAATACTTGGCGTGTAAGCTGATCTTTATAATTCTGTAAGCGTTGAGTAGATGCTGCTTCTAGCGCAACAAATATGAAAATAATTAATAATATGGATTTTACAAAACATATTCTTATAAATAATGAGAAGTAATGAGAGAAGAATGCATTTTCATAACATTTCAAGTACTCATAATGTGAACCTCAAATTCAGATCAATGGATGACGGTTCGACTTGTTAAAAAACGCCCCAAATTTGTGAGTTTTCTGCAAAATATGCTAAACAAAATACGGACGGCAGAAGCAAAAATTCTGTCAAACAAAAAGGAACAAAAATACTTTTCCAAAAAGTATTTCGGACACTGCAACAGATCAACAAATAAAATACTTTCATATAACCCTGCAATAAATTAAAATATTTAACAAAAACATCTTCATGAATATTGCAATAACATTGTATATACTATATGAAGTTCAGTAGTTCTTACCAATACTAGAATATAAAAAGTGTTGCTGTTTTACGTCCAAACATTTAAATAGAAAATATTTAATTGTATGCGGTCTCTTCTTTGAAGCATTGTTGAAGCATGACATCAGTTATGTCGGAAGCACTTTGTTTGAGAATTAATTGGGCATGCGCAATGTGGGATTGGGCGGGATATCACAATCCAACATTTGCATTTTTCATTCAAAATCGAAAATGTTTCATGCTTTGTTTCGAATTCCTAGGTATCTAATGGAAATGTACACAATGCTAAAAAATCCGGATGCTGCGTACTTTATTCTTTCAATTTCTAGGCACATTCAAAATTAGTAATATAGTCAGTGTAAAAAAGAATGGCTAAGATGTGCTCAGATCATGTAAACTGCACAATTGTGAAAAAAAACTCTTATGTGCTCTCTCCCCAATGGTGTACAGTACGATAGCCTCTCGCCCCGGCATGTCCATTTCGAAAACATTGTCTGTGTCTAATGGAAGGAGAGGCTGTAGCCGGAGAGAGGAAGTGGGTGGAATGAGGAGTAGAAAGAAGTCTGGCCTGAAGGAGGTGGATTGGCGTGGCAGCTGCCCAGTCTCTAATGCCGCACAGACACTCTGCCGCCACCTCCGAGAAAATGGCCCGCCGTTGCCAGCTCCCGGATTCCGTCGCACTTGCCGTCACACCAGCGGTGAGCCACTTCTGTCCAAAGACTCTACACACACAAATTGGCTCGAGTGGTGCTCGAAGTGCGTTCTTCCGTCTAATGTTGATGCCTCGTCATCTTTTGGTACTTCACTCCTCTGGCAAGAATTGTTTCCCTTCTGCGAAGCCGAAGCACCGTCCAGTTACCGTGTAGGAATGTTTTCGGGATGTCCGACTGCCTTCCTCTCTTGTTTACGAATGATCTGAGCCGTCTTTGTTTCTATTTTTCCTTAGACTTTTTAAGGATTATAAGGGAACTGGGTTGCAAGAAAAATGAGGCTCTGTTTATTTTAGATACTTTGAAATATAAAAAATTGTATTGGTTTTTATTTCTGAACAACATAGTAGTAAATTGATTAGTAAATCCTGCAATTGACTCTTATAGCTTTGTAACAATTGTTATTATATATTATATTAAACTTAACGACTTGACAATGTTACCGATACAATCTACGACAAGAGGGCAACAATTAGAGTACACTGAAACTACTCAATCCAAATATCGTTTTAGGATTATAAAAATTTATGGTGAAATTACATTATTTCATTGCACTCATTTTCTTCTGGTGTGCTACAAACGTCTCGAATATTAATTCAAATTTTTGAATGAAAATGACATGAACTTTACCTTTGAGATATTAAACAATTTTACATCATCATGACTTTGCTATTTCTTCTCTCAGCCCGTACGCAAACCATATCTTTCTTCGTGCTATCATCAGTTCCATCGTCCGACGACTCTACCTTCTAACACAGTGTCTTGCTAGAATTTTTCAAGTGACTGTCTTTCCAAGCACGTGATTGGACTTCATAACCGCACGTTCCAAAGAGCCATAAAAATTCTAGTGGTTGGTCTGTGGTGCGTAGTGTGATATGTACGCGGTGTGCATGCAGTTTGTGTGATGTGCATGCGAGGTGTGTAGTCTGCGTAGTTTGGGCTTAATGTGTCTATCTTTATACCCCTACATATCATACAATAAAATGTCTCGTAGGCGCCGGAGCTTGTAAACGGGGTCTACGAACGCAGACTTGAAGGTTGCGTGAGTAAACATGAGTAATGAGACGTTTTCACCAAGTAACTGTGACCCTAGAGTTTCTCATACAAATTATCACGAATAAATCACCATATCATTCAAAATGTTACTTATCTCATTCTCATCTTTTATGATCATCTTTGTACGCAACACACCACCGTGTTATCGTCTGACCGTGTGATTACCGTATACGGTGCGCCGCGATATCCCCTGCAGGAAAGGAAATAAAATTTTCATTCAATTAGGAAAGTCGTGGGGGGAATGATCTGTTTTGTAAATTTAGATTAGATCATGTAGCATACGAGTATAGATGTACTAAAAAGGATAATATCCTTTATTAATTACGCTTAAATTCATTGTATGTTTCTACCATGATAGTAGTTTAATAAATTGGTAATTTTGATTATGTTTTCCATGGTAAGATTATGGAATTATTCTAATGATCTATTTACATTTGCAGATAACAACAATTTTCGTTTAGAGTGTACTTTTTCTCATGTGTTAATAATAATAATAATAATAATAATAATAGGAAATAAAATTATATCATTAATAATACTGTAGAATCCAATAATGGTAAAATATTTAATCAAGAATAAGCATTTAAATAGCAGGAACATCATCGAAGTATTCCAACTAGACCTAATCACCGAGTTGGGAGAAAAATCTAAAGCTATCAATTGTATTTTTAATCATTATGTTTATGGTTAATTCTGTAAGTAGGATATCATTAGTTGAAGCTTTGCCATACTAGCAAACAGGGTCTTATTATTAATACATAATGGCAGTGTGCCACTTCATATTCAAGCTATCAAGTAAAATTAATTGCCAAGATGATCACTGCCAGTCCTCCAAAACTACATGATAATGCAATATGAATGATGAGAGGAAATAAGAAGAATAAAACAACTGTGATCCGCACAATGTACTTAATTCAAAGACGAATGATGAGAGGATTATAAAGGATTAAAAAACAATTGCGATCCAAGCAACGCGTGTAATCGTGTCGCCTAAATCCGCGTCGGCGCGGCGCGGCGCGTGGGTCCGCGCAGGGCGGAGCGCGCGTTCGGTGCCTGGGTGCGGCAACCGGCTCCGTCGCGTCGCGTCGCGTCGCGTCGCTTCGGCTGCGCCGGTGGGCGCCGCGCGGGCCAACGCCCGGTTAAAAATACCCCGCGCCTCGTCAGCCTCAACTGCAGCGCCGACGCCGCCTTCCACGAACAGCCTCCTCCGTCGCACTGCGTCGCGCCGCGCCGCGTCACGTGCGCCTCCGACGGCGGTGGGCGGCCCAGTCACCGGTTCGACGTTTAGCTTTTGTTTCTCGTTTAGTGGATTGCCAGCCACACATTTCGGTTCGGGGGGAAGGAATAGTATTTGTGGACAAAATCAAAATTATTGGCTTTTAACAAGAAGAAGAAGAAGAAGAAGAAGTTCTGTGTTCCAAGTGGAGTGAGGAACATAACAGAAATTGCATTGATAATTCACTGATATGATATAGTAATGTAGCTCATTTCGTGCGAACAGTGGCAACGCATTGCATTTTTCTACGAAATAGGGAATGTCAGCAACCATCATTTTTTCAGAAGTAAATAATTATCACAATGTTTACATCTCACTCCTCACTTCCCTTGGGATTTCTCTTACTTATTTACAATTACGAATGTTCCAATTAACATACCTAGTTTGTTATCCTTCCCTTAATTCTAATTTTCTTGATTTCACTCATGACCCTCATTCTTTGACCCTACTTGCGTGTCCTAGCAACTTGTTCGCTCCCTAAGCCCTCTTTCATTATTACCCCTCTGCCTTAATTTCCATTCCCTTCCCTGCTCGTATCCTTCCCAAAGTTCGCAGTTTTGTCTTCCTCCCCCTCACCTCCTTTTCTTCATTCGTCTGGGTGACGCTTATTGTTGCAGTGGGTCGCCGCCAAGGAATTCGAAGGCGACTTTACAAAGAAACAAAAACAAAAAGATAAAGAAAAAAGTAACGTGACGGTTGGCTCACGTGCGTCACAGGGAGGTTTTGCCTGCTTTGGGGTGTTTCCAAGGAAATATACTACATAGGCACTTGCTTTTGTCATTTAAAATAAACAATATTGTTCTAATCTAATACAATTTATTCTGACAAACTGGTGTCATTACGCACTACGCATCACTAAAAACGTTCCGCTTATTTGCAAGCCATTGATTTCTCGTTTTAGAATTTCGAAAAACTTGCTATGTTACACGTAAAATACCTGCCAGAAATTGTTCGTTCTGGATTTTCTCCACTAAGGGGTGTGGTGGTCGTTGAACTCAACGTTACCGCTAAATGACTTCAAAATAACTTACTGGAGGTTAAGTAGGCTGACATCTTTCTTGCTTTTGGAAAGTAATATTCAGTATTGAGATGTATTTTTTTCTTTACTCCGTTGCACTTTGATTTATTCCTTGAACTCCCAAAAAGTGAATGTGAAATCGAGTTGCGTATTTTCTAAGTAAACTCTCGTCAATTTGACGGGCACATCACATACTCAATGTTTGTGCAAATGCAGAAATTATAGGTTGTAAACTGGCTGAAATAGCTACAGAAGCAAATTCATATGGTTTGCTAATGCCAACGTCAACACAAGAAAAGTCTTTCTAAAGGCAATATTTGGAACGTATTTTAAAGAATTAAATTTTGACGTAAACCTCAAAGTAGGACGATGTGCTAAGTTTGAAACTGAATCTTTTCACATTGGTACAGACCACAAACGCTCCTTTGGCCAGCTCTCGCCTACACAGACTGCGAAGTAACTTGTGGATCGTAAAACACGGGCGTTGAAAAAATGAAAGTCCCGTTTCTGAATTTTGTAAACTATAGCCGAGTCGTTCAGAAGAACTTCAGTTGCTGGGTCGAAAATATATTTGCAGCACCAGAATAGGCACTGAAAATACGTAAAACATGATCAATGCATTTAGTTATCCAATAGTTTAGGTTCATGAAAATGAAGCCGCACTGCGTATCGTAGATTGTTATTACTACCGTTTCAGTAATTTCAGTTTCGAGTATTAACAATGTCAACCAATGAAGCATCTGCAACACCATTGCTATTTGTATATAGTATCAGTCGCCTATTTGCAACTTTGTAGTTAGCGATCTCCATTAAACACATAATCACAGGAATAATACTGGAACCTATTTCTGTTCAGAGAAATCCTTTTCTTACCATTTATAATTACTATATCCTTTCAGATAAAATCTAGAACAATACGTATGTAACTATAATAATGTATATTGTAAAAAGAGGTCATCGTATGATTTGTGAACGAAAATTGTTTCACCAATGTCGTCGTCTACGGTTCTGGCAAACCTGGCTATTTGTGGAACCCTCAACTCAAAAGAGAGAAGATTCTAACAAACGACTTGCTCTCCCTTTTAGAAATAGTTTCCTAGAAATACTACATCCTCTCACCTATCAACCTAAATAACACTGAGTACCAGACAGCGCTAACACGTTTTGTTAAATGGATCAGAACGCTCTAATGTTCCATGAAATGGAGAATTGACTATGCCAGACTGCCTTAGATTAATTTACATGTGTGAATGTGAACATCTGTGGGTTTCACTGAAGTCTACCGACATTAACTTCTCTACCCTCTTGAAGTAAGAATTTATTATTACATTGTTACTAGCTAAGATATCCGGAATACGCAAGTTAGTTTGTTTGTCTTTTGCCTTGAGCTTCATGGGAGACGAAACAGGTGTCACTCTCCTGTTTCGTAATTTCCGGTTGTTCTCTGGCATGCACACACATTCATCAAATAATTATGATTTGCCTAGTTACATAATGTTCCACTGGACTAGTTATTTCTTGGTAAAACTTCCATTTTAGTTGTTAGAGCGATTCCAATTCAGACGCGTAAATTGCCACGAACCGTTCCTGTGAGTGCGTGTGTAGGTATGTACTCGATATCGAACAGTTAGTGAAGTAAGCAGGTAGTGGTTTTCCTTTTAACACCACGTTTGGAAATTTGCGATTTTTGTTGTTGAAATTTTGGGGTGATGAAAAGTTTGGAAAGTCATTGGTGTCACTCAGATCGGCGAACTTCTGAAACATACTTACCGGCAAATATTTCTCCATATGATAATGGCGGTATGATCGGGGCTGCTCAAGTTAGTATTGTTGGACAAATGTTGAAGATGGAAGCGCATTTTCTCATTGCCATTTGAAAGCTTTGACACCAAATGTAACATTTCTCGTAAAGGAAAATATATATCATGTTTTTAATGCTTATTAAAACATTATTTAACTTATTTTAAATGCGAATTTTATGTCAAATGTTTAGTTTTTTTGCGCCTCGGTATACATGCCGACAACTCCCAAATCTAACCGCTTCGACGACGCGCGGCCCGAGTGATTAGAGTTGGTTCAATGGACCTCAATTCTTTACGTCACGAAGTACCACTTAAAATTTACAGTAATTTTGGAGTATTTCAATGCTGAAATACGAAAAACGTAGGAATTGTGGTGTCAATTAAAACATACAAATAGGAAGTTCAGATCTCTAACCGGCTAGCTTCGAATTCCTGGAGCATATAAAACCTTTAGTAGGCGCAGCCTGCATCTTTCAATTGCAAGTCATATTTGAACTAACACAAGTGAAATATTCCTATAAATACTTGAAGTTTCTCGCTTGCACTTTCAAAACTGTACAATTTTAGTTACATTCGTTCATTAGCACTAACTTTCATTATTCTCATTAACATTAGGTTACCTATTTCATGCAAGGTTTTTCTCCATATATTGGCTTATGTATCACGAGATCACTAGTCCCATAAGTGTAACATATCTTTTTATCACGGGATGTGGCGGTGTTTTCTCGCTGGATGGTGAATTACGGTGTTACTCGTCGGCTTGCGTGACTTTCCCCATCCAGGACCCAAACCCAATGTCCCACCTGTGGGGCACCGTAGGGGAGAAGCTCTAAGTTGTCGACTTGTGATGTAGATTAGTACATGTAGGTGTCTGTGTAAGTAACAAGTGAAGATATGTCAAAAAAGAGGACGGAAAGATCACGCGCGGTCCGCGAGCCGTTTTTGACAGTACTGCTCCGGCATTCCCTTTCCGGTTTTCATAGGAGAAACGACAGCAAAACTACCGATTAGATTATTTAAACAGCGGCTGAATCAGACCTATCTATCTAGGCGTGTCGAAAATCTGCACCGTCGTCTCGAACCCTAGAACCTCCAGATCAGAGGCACTACAGTGTCCTCAGCGATGTTCTGAACCACCTCAGCCGACCCGGCGATGTCTCACTCGCGACAGTTGGCTTGAGCAGCCCGTGCCAGTCATCCGGAACCGGAGTCGCATAGACCCTGGACGGCCGCGAGTGAGGTAGGACGAGCGAGCGACGACGACGAGTGGGGGCGCCAGTGCGCGAACGGAAAGTCCGTCCGCAGTCCCCTCCCCTCCCCCCGCCCCACCCCCTGGAGCCCCTGGCGCCGCCCACGCGCGCCGAGCGGCCTCGCGCGCATCCACGTGCGCGCAGGCTGTTTTGTTGGCGGAATTGCCGGTTATTCTCGCCGCGCGGAACGCCAGCGCACCACTCGGAGGGAAGCGGTGCGAAACGGAGGTGGTGGCGGCCGAGACGGGGGCATTCAGGGCGATAAAAACAGAAATGATGCGATTCTTAAAGAAATCGTTGACGATTATTCAAAAAGTTTTCAATATTCCTGTTTTGGTATTTGATGCGATCACTGTTCAGGAAATTAATTTCATCACAAGAGATGTACTGTACTACAAAAAAATTGTTAACTATATTTGAAATACTTAAATGCAGGTAATAAAATTAAGTAACTAACAATGAAATAATCAATGATATATTTTACAATATAATACTTAATAAAATGATCAAAGTTGTTTTAAAAACAGTGAACATAAATTCAAAGTTCAATACAAGTAATTTTAAACACATTAAGAAATAAAATGTCTTAAAAAAACAATGCTTCTTGCATTCTTTAATGACACTAAAATTAATAATTTATTGGCATTTAAATAATTCGACATAATGTAATCAAATACGGCATACATATTATTTTAATATTTTAATACAATACTTGTATTTCAACGTATATCTTCGCGTTAAAAACACTTTAAAACTACTTTCTAACACTACGAACTAAATACACTCCGTATTTCAGAATGGAACATCCCAAGTGGAGGATGCAACGCAGCCGTGGGTGCAGAAAAGACGGCAACGGCTGTGGTGGTGTCGAAGGAAAGGATAGTGCCTGTGTGCAGAGTGTGGGCAGCTGCTGCGAGAGCAATTACGTTGCAAATAAACGAAATAAACAAATAGCGCGCGTGGCGGTCGGATGCGTCGTGGTTCTACTGGCGCTGAGGCCACGAGAGGCTCCCTGAAATGTGTGTGCGTGATCCCCTAACTGGCACCATACCAGGCAGATGAGAGGATTGGTTTCTTATGTTTAAATGAAGTATTTTTTGATCTCAAAAATATGAATATTCGTTTTTTTCTCTCGAGTTTAGGCCAGCTGTACAAAGAAAAAATTATATATTATTTTTTTGGTGATTACCGACCTTGCAGTCCTTTTTTTGGGCCTTCATTAGGCCTACGTCTGACGTAAATGAAGTCGTAGGCTTCCGCGGCCAGAGTCATCTGGGTGATCTGGGCTGTCCGGGTAACGCCGCGTCGAAGGCTAAGTTGCCGACGTTTCGACCATCCTGTCGTGGTCTTCCTCAGGGCTGGTATGCTTACCGCCCTCGCATATCAGCCCTGAGGAAGACCACAACAGGATGGTCGAAACGTCGGCAACTCAGCCTTCGACGCGGCGTCACCCGGACAGCCCAGATCACCCATATGTCTGACGTAGTTTTCTTTTAGTATCACATTTTTATTGAAACATTTTATAATTTATCATAAAATTAATTTTGAAGGAATCATTGTGAAATATTTTCATTTTGTGTATCATGATGGAAAAAAATCTCAATAATTAGATTTTAAAATCCACTTGATTGCTACTAATCTGACAGTATTAATTCCGATATAATGAATTTTAAAACACAATATTGGGGGTCAATAGGGTTTTAAATATGTAACCATTACACAGTGACGCTTTAGTTTCTCTGAATTTGTATAAATGTATCGTTCCATGAGTCCTCGCGGAGGAACTGTGAATTCATCAACACCTAATTCTTCAATAATTGCTGTAATTTAAGCTCTGTTTTTGACGTGTTCAAAAAACAAGCGGGAGGTAGTACATAACAGGGTGGTAATATTTTTTTTCGCAAAAAGCATTACAAATGGACAAAATTCCACTTGAATAAATACTCGATTCAGTGAAGTGGCGACCACTTGAATCTGAGCTGCTGACCTCTTCCATACAATGTTGCATTTAGACTAAAAAAACAACCCAAATGAACGATAAATATTATTGTTTCGGAGATGGCTTCAAGGTGATATAGTGCTATTAGTATAGAATTGTTTGTAACAGTACTTGCACGCGCAATTCAGTGAGTTGTTGATGGTTTGAAGATGATCTAATGGCCACAAACACTAAATGCAGCCTGCGTTGAATGAAACAACACGATTGAAATGACAATCCAGTGCCTTAATGACCTAGTGGCTGGACATAGGTACGCATGTCGATGTTTATCAAATTTTCAGCCTCAGTAAGTGGAAAATACTATTTGCAGTTGGAATGCACTGCATTGACTTGACGTGAAGTTGGCTTACTGACCGCTCAGGTGAATGGATTGGCTGGAAGGTGACCTACTGACCGCCCTCGAATGCAGCCTTTATCGGCGAGTGATGGGCGGAAGTGGAAACTGAAGAAGGACTGGAGGCCACGCGCAGGGCGGGCTAAAAATACCTCGCGATACGATATGCCTAATCACAGGAATGTCGCCGATGCGCGACGCAGCGGGACGAGTTTCCGGGTAACGCCACACCTGCGGACTCAGCGTTGGTATGCGGCAGCGGGGGGGGGGGGGCAGGGGGGCATGGCACGAGGCAGAGTGAGTGGAAGTGGAAAGAGCCTCGCTGATGCAGGGGTGTCACCGTTTATCTTTGCCTCCGCTTCCTCGCGGGCGATCCGTGGAGACGTTGTCACCTTTCACCCAACCATGGCACATATCTCTCCACACAGTTTTACCGGAACTTTCCTCAAATCACCAGAACACGCAGCCTCCGATGAGGCATAACCCTTATGAGTGGTTATAAAACCGTATACCATATTTCCCTTCAATAACTTCCATACACACCTTTACAAAATGTGACTTCCCTGAAGTCTCCCTATGAAGGACTCCTTCCCCCAAAATGTAAATTTTAGAATTAAGTAATCACAGTTAAGTATATTTAAGTCAGTAATAACAACGTAGAGTGAGAACTGAACCTCGTAAAGAACATGAAAATGTTTTGTTTTTTTAATTACAAAAATTGTTCGCCCCTGAGGACCAGAATTCAAATCCCGATCGTTCCGTGAGGGATTTGTGGAGGACAATGCGAGCTTACGACAGGTTCTCGGAATTCTACCGGTTCCTTTGCCTCTCATTCCAACATTCCCACATTATCATCCAAATCATAGCATCATCCATCATATTAATTATCTCAGGTATCGACGAAAAGGCTTTTGGAAATGAGGGAAATAAATTCTCCACATACACTAATAACGATTCTATGAACATCGCCTCGACTTTGACGAACATTTAAGATCGTATAGATGAACCGCGTAGAAAAAAACCTCAGGCAAGGATTACCTGGAAGGAGGGATAAAGATTAAAATGGCCCAAAGCCGCTATTGTGTTAAGTAGTAAAACAGCTGTAGAGACAACACCACCATCAGAAATGCATACAATGTCAACAACCCCTCAACCTCGACAACAAGCGTCCGATTCTCGCTGCCACCGAAGCGAAGGCCGTCGAGTACCACACGCAGACGCGCCTCGCCGCGCCGCGGTGGCCAGACCCGGTGTCGCCTCTCGGGCGGCCGCGGGCCTCCCTCTCTCTCGCGGTCCCCGTGGCTCCTCGCCGCCCTTTCCCCGCGCCGCGCCGCTCCGCGCCGGCGCCCGACCCGAGGGTCAAACCGGGGCCCCCGCGGCCGTTGAACTCGCAACGGCGGCGGCGTCGCGACGCAGGCGAGCGGTCGGGCGGGCGGGCGAACGGGCGGGCGACGCGCCCGCTACGCGACGCCGAAGCTGGCTGGCGTCGTCATCGCCTCCGCTACCTCCACACCGCCCGCCGGCCCGCTCGGTCGCTCTCTCCTTCTCGTCGGCGCGGCACGTGCTGCCAGCAGCGCCTCGCAGATGACGTCAGAGACGTCTACTTCACATCAATCTCTCTGTCTCTGAGTATATAATAAAGGAAGGAAAGATGACGGTTTTGTACCAATTTTTAGAAATCGCCGATACAATAGTCCGTAAATGCGCCACTACCGGAGAGGGAATTACCTCTTATTTCTGCGTCAAATGAGATGTAAGGAGAGCAAAATAATAGTTCGCATATTATGATATAGGTTTACAAATAGGCGCGTTCGCAACCCGCTACACACTCTACGCTGCAACACACTTTACTATTGTGGATAACTTGGAATATTCTTCCTACGCTTTTGAAAACAGGTTTTCGTGTGTCAATAGAAGCCCGGATTATGACTCTGGTATGTTGCAATCTACAAATTCAGATCTTTGTGGACATTCACTTACATTTTGAGAAGGTACCTTCTCCTCCACTCCTTAACAAGCACTAGTTATCAGAGACGTTTCGAAGTTGGGTGCCAATATAAAGCGATTTTAATATTTAAAACAGTGATTTACAAAGTGCGGAATTCACCTAGAGTATACTTTTAGCAATAAAAAGGGGACACACAGCTACTGCGCTACCTCCATCCCTGCAGACAGAAGGGGTTCCAATTTGTCATTCTATTTTCGAGTAAACAATTAAGGTTTGCGGCACAGGTGTTCAAATCACATTCCTATCCTGAAATATTATTTTTGCTCGGGCTAACAATTGGTCTATTGCAATACGTCGAACAACCCTTAATTCGGATCTCTCTTTCTCCCCTCTCTCTTTCCCTCTTTCCTTCTCTCCTTCTCCCCCTCTTTCTCTTCCCCCTTCTCCCGCTCTCCGTCATCCCCTCTCTTTTTTCTTCCCCTCTCTGTTTCTGTTTTCCTCTCTCTCCTTCTCTTTCTCTCTCAATGTCTTCTTTTTCTTCCGTATATTAGGATTGAATTCAAAAATTTAGTTTCAGCTGCCTCTTTTCTGTCAATGTGTTTCCAATTCCGAATAATAATAATAATAATAATAATAATAATGAATAATGTTAATAGTAAATAATGTTAACAGTAAACAGAAAACCAATATAATATTTGCCAGCTTATAAAACTCATTCAACAAAACAATAATAGCACCCGACAATACTGCGTTATACATATCTAATTCACAGAACGCCTAGAGAAGACAATTACCACTCGAGAAGGCAGTAGTTCATTGGCGCCCCAAATTCCCCGAAGCCACCGCTACCTTGCCGGGTCCGCCTGCACAGTGGCCCAGCCCTCGCGGCGCGGCGCGGCGTGGAGCGACGCTATCTGGTCCACTCTGTTTACCGACGCGGCGCGGCGCTGAACTGGCTGGGGAGGTTCGCCGACGGGTCTTTTGTTGCCGCCGCTCCCCTCGCCCGCTTTCAGCGCAGTTGCGAGCGATCTAGTTTCTGGCCAGGAGACGTGGGAAGCGGCAGATGCCGGGCCTTGTTCGTCTCCGGGTCCACCCGCGAGCTGTCGCCCCGTCGCTTGCTTCTAGGAGATGCCGGCGCTCTAGGAACAATGCAGCGCGTTGTAGGATCGACGATGTGTGGTTGGGTAATCAGTACTTTGGTAGCTGTTCTGATTTCTGGTAAGTACATCTGTAATTTAGAACAAGCGGTCTCAAAATTACCTGGCGAAATACTGCAAGAGAGTTAGGGAAATAAAAATGAATTTTCATTCACCTACTCTTCCACACGAATTCGCTATTCACTTCCGAGTGAAATATCATCGCTTCTCTATTCACCTTTACTCCATCAACCGAGAAATGTTACTCAAATAGAATGCAGTAGGGTATATGAAGACCATACAGTTAAAGAAAGACTTGTTCACAGATCCTCTTTAGGTACTTCTTACACCATTACTTTTTCACTAACTTCTGACGTTTATTGAAAGTTTTATTTAACCCCAGGGAGGCATCATTAGTCTTCAGATTTTTTTTAGTTTGTATTCATCCAGATGGAATCGACGTGCGGGCGGGGCGAGGCGGGGTGCGGCGCCCAGCGAAGGAACGAGCGCCAACTTGGCAGGAATTTCATTACGACGGAGACAGGCGCCGCCGCCTCAAAGGGCTTTGCTCCCGGGATCTCCCGCGCGGGGGCGCAGCTATCGGTAATTCACCGCACTGTTGGCGGATGAATGAGGCAGTTCCTGGGAAGATGGAGAAGGCGGCGGGTGGGGACTTCAAGAGGCCCGAATGAACGGAGGAAGCGGACGAGTATGCGGTAGACGTTATTGGTGAAGGAAGGGATGAGAGAGCGTAGCAGCTGGAGGAAGTTTTGAGTTATATGGAATATGTGATAAGTAGGGGGCGGTTTTGATGTCAGAAAACATTGCCAAACGTGATTATTAAACTGCTCTTAAAATGTTTTTAAAATGCCCTAGATGTACAGTAAAAGTACAGAAACTACAACAGAAGCTACAAGAAAGTACTATAAACAAAATAACAGAAAAAAAGTTATATGGGATATGTGAAACTACCCATGATGTCCGAAAACATTGCCAAAAGTGATTAATAAAATGCTCTTAAAATGTTTTTAAAATGCCTTAGAAGTACTGTAGAAGTACAGTAAAATGACGTTAAAAATGTGGTCCAAACCACTTCAAACAACTCAAGCTGTTGGATATGTTACTGATATAATCGAGACTTCTTCCTTTCGCTCAAGTGAAATCAGCTTGCAAACTTTTGGTTTGGACCGTTATTTTCCAAGAAATCTCTGTCTTTAGGTATCGTGAAATAGGCCAAACCGACAATGATTCTGATAGGCTGACAGGAACCTTAGATAACATATTCCCCACGGCTGACATTAGAATATATGAGCGAAGAAATGGTGAGTGATTCTGTGCTGAACATATGTTGCATCTCGTGAATGGGATTTGCAGTAACTACTTTTAAAATGATATTAAAATCGATGAAATTGGCAAAATAATGCTTTAAATCTGGCGGGAAAATGAAAAAATTACTTAATAATCGAAATCTGCTAAAAATACAAAAATAAAATGCCGTATATCAATGGGTCGTTTGCTTTGTCATAACATAAAATTAATGTCTACACTAATAGGCATTGTTCTAAAGTAAAAAAAAAAATTACATTTCATTAAAATCCGCCCCTAGTGATAAGTAAGGCTGCGAAATTGTGCGAGAAAAGAGGGCCTGGAGTTGCAAGTTACGAAATAATTGAGAACACCTTCCCAAACCATTGTTGGACTTTCTTTGCACTCTTACTTGGACACCATAGACCCTTCGTTTTCCGTACCTATTTGAATTGAAAGGATGCGTTTTGAGATTAAATGTAATGTAAGAAGAGGGTCACCCATAATGAGTGTAACGAGGCTTCAACATGAGCATGTAGTGTTTGTATTGGATGATGCAATGGAGCAGCGATGGTGTGATTCCTTGTGAGTCGTTTACTTCGGTAGGATACGTTATATCTCTGGAGATGGTGATGTTATCCCGCTGGGAAGTGAGATACGGCGCCGAGCTACACGTTGACTTGTGGGGATTTGTCACTCCAAGAATCTTCTACAGTGGGGCAGTCCGTGGCTCGTTTGTGAACGTAATTTTCCCTCAGCGACTTTGTATTAATTTTCCTACTTCTGGAATTTATGCGAATGCGGATCCGGTATTCGCTTGATTTTCATCAGAGAAACCAGGCAAAAACACACACACACACAACACATCAGAGCAGCCCACCGTTAAAATCCTGCTTCAAAAGCGGTTTATTTCGACCTGAGCGAACACATCGTGCCGAAAGTCAGCTATCATGGCATTGGAATCGTTGCCTCTAGCATTGTCTGGGGCAAGGGTGTTGTCTCTGAGCTATTGCAGATGGTACGCAAGGAATGTAGCAAGTAATACAAAGCACATTTGTAATTCATGGAACGAAATATCAGGAGCAGAGAAGACAAGTGAGTATGCCAATCCTTTCTGTGATGGAGGGCAATTTCGATGTGCTGCTGAGATGGGAAATGAACGCGGGAGGACAGAGAGTATAGGAAGATCGGCGACACGATGTAGGATGGTGAGAGATGGAGAAATGGGGCGACTGTAATATGGTGAAATGAAACGTCCTTTGCTGAATGGTTTCCAGTCTCTAATTTCGACTGGCTTTGGACGATGGTACGCTTTCAGTATAACTCTTTTCTCTGCGAATGATGGAAATTCCAGAAGTAGGAGAATTAAAACCGCGAGCATCAGTCACTGAGGGAAAATTTAAACTAGGTTCCAAAAGCTTTGCCGTGTACGTCGTGATAGAAAGGAAACTGACGATTTGGTGAAATAGTTCGGTCAGATGAAAATTGGCGTGAGTAAATAGATCTCATAGCTAGCAAACTCTCTTACAACTATTAAGAGAGATTAAATGGTTTTGCAAAGATATACTTTTAGAGCACATTCGATAATACTTCGCTGAAAATTGTCACTTAAATTCATCTTGTACTTGCTACTTTGCGACTTAACATGCAACAAATGCAACGATTATCTTACTCATTAAGAAATTCGGCAACGCCGCAAAAGATATTATGATGCATGCCGTCACATTTATTTTGATACATTAATTTCCGCCATGAGTAGACTTTCTCATCTCTCTAAATGTTTAGTGTCGTTGAGAATCACAATACGTTTATAGTATATTCCATTTATGTCCCCTCTTTTACGAGTTCTTCCAGCGTGAATGGCTTTAAGAGGCGCTTTATGGTCTCTTCGTAATTCACTCGGTACGTCAGTATTCTATTTTCAGCGAGACTATAACAATACATTTTGTTCTTCCTAGGGGCATAATGTAGCAGTTTCACTTTCGCAAGAAATTCAAAACCCAAATATTTTTGGAGATTAATAATATACTTTGAATATTTAGGTTAAAGAATCTGACATGTTAGAAATCTAGTGAATTCAGAAGTTAAGACCATTTGAAGATTCCATGTGGATCCGTGAAGATTTCGTGTGCATCAACCCTTGTTCATTTTCACTCAATGCACGGTTCTGAATAAACAAATCTAAATAAGCAGAATGTGTCAATGGGTAATTAGTGAAATGATTTGAGAAGTTTAAATTCTCTGCTTAAGTTATCTTTGTCCTCTGACGTTTATGTGCAAGATTCATAAACCAGACTCACAAAAAGCGCTCAAAACTTCTCAAAAATAACTAGCAACTTAACATTAGACATTGACCTCTAGGACATACCTTAGCATAACATGCAATAAAAAAATACTTTAGTCTGACCACATCATCTACTAGTGACCTTGTAACGTTAAGTGGTTTATATTCTGGAATTGAAACAAAATTAAAGTTGGTATAAAATCAGTGCATGACACACGAGATAAAAGTATCATAAATAACTATTCTCCCATCACAAACAATAAATACGAGAATGTCAGAAAAATAGGTGATAAATATTTGATAAAAACCGCAACACTTTACTTCTCCTTGCTGCAGCCCGTGTACTGCAGCGGGCTTCGCGTGTTGGTGCGATACGCGGAAGAGCGGTTTCGTGTGTCGTTTCATGTGTGCTGGCTGATCCGCTGGCGCAGCCTTGCTCAACCGTGCGGTAAAGCGCTATTCCTCTTCTCTCGACGAATCGGGCTCTAGAGTGTGTACTCGGCCCTTCTGCTGCCTGTTTGCCGCGGCTCAGCTTCCTGGTCAACATCGTCCTACCGTGGTCGGCGAATTGTCTCTTATCCGGAAGTACAGAGGGGCGTTCTACGAAAACAATCTATAGTGCATCTTTCCCTGCAATGGGTAAAAGGACAAAGGAAATTAAAAATCCATTTAATTTTTTGTAATGGACTATTAAGATAATTATTTAGCATGATTAATCGAACAATATTTTTCGCTTCATGAAGACATTCACATCGAAAGAGAGATTATCGTATTCTGATTGTAGTATGACAACAATTCACAATGAATGCAATTAGGGATTTAAACAAACATTAGCTACAGAGAACAGTGAGAGAAAGAAAATATGAATGCTACTTACAGAAATTCAGTGCGCAAAGTTCTTAATTTTTTGTTAAGAGAGGACGGTATTTAGTTTTCATTAAAACGGAACAAACATGACAAAAATAGCATCCTTACATAATCTACACATTTTTTGGCGGATAAATTGTGTGGGGGTTTAATAGTTCCACATGTTTGATAATATACTTCCTTATTGTAAATTGTTCTCTGAAATTTGCTCCCAAATTTTGAGGCAGCCGCGTAGACGTTTCGAGGTTCTTGTGTGAATCTAGCAAACATGTAAATTCTACCTTCGCGACAGTCTCATTTCCCATCAAGAAAATTATTTGTAGCCTGCTTCTCTACAACAGCATTGTGTAAATGTGAGTGTTGCAGGTCACTGTTGTAAAATGCTTATTATCCACGACATCGGACCTTCAGATTTTGAATCGCGAGTTAAGACTAATTACTTCAATTGACATAGAACCATCATCCTATTAATATGGTATTGCTAAACCACCGTTCCCAAACTTTTTTCACTAAGGGACATATTTTTACTTTGGGCATCAGCTAAGAAATACAGTAAGTCAAACTTTGTATAGTGCATAAGTGTTGTATATAAGTACTTTGTATAGTGCATAAATATAGTGCATTAGTGTTTTCGGAATATTAATTTCAAAATAAAATTTGACAATGTGTAATCAGTTTTAGAGTAGTTAAAAGGGTATATGAAAATCAATAACATAAACTATTCCAACAATAAGTTAAGCTTTTATAAACACACCGGGGAACAACACAAATGTTACAGGCCCATTCTGGATGAAATGAAGTACAGATGAAGAACGTAGAAAAAAAGTTCCACTCTACGTGCACTTACACTGCTGTACACACTACTTACACTTACACTTTTGCACTCCCACCACAACCATCGAGTGCTGCTGGACAATTTCTTCTCTGCCTTCAAAGCGATGTCTTCACGCGTTCGGAAACAGTGACAGTTGAAGCTATTCGATTGCGATTGCTTCATGCGCATGAAGAGCCAATTGCATGATTTAAAAAACATTATTCACCAAACTCCAACAAACGATCTCCGGAGATTTGGACCTCCTCCACATAACACCGATGTGCTCTGCACCAGATCAGCTACGAACGGGGTCCTCAGCCAGATAGTACAGACGGTATTTGGCGTTGAGGGAGGGTTGGACGAGGAACGGGAACTGAAGCCGTGAACTTGTGCGGCCAAATCATCTCGGCTGTCCGGGTGACACAGCAGACCAGCCCTGAGGAGTAACACGACATGATGGTCGAAACGTTGGCACCACAGCTTTCGACGCGGCGTCACCCGCACGGCCAAGATCATTTCCGAGAACGGGAAAGTTTTCCTCCGCGATGTCTCTAGGTCTGCCCGTAGAGTAAACAAAGAATCTCGCAAGCTCGTAAGAAGATTGCCTCGGTGACAGCTGGTGCTATGTTTCTTCAAACACCCAGGTGTAAATTTATTAAATTCAATGTTTTACCGTTAACTAAACTTTACCGTTACCGACAAACTCTCTCTTCCCCTAACCATTTTAAATAACAAGAAAACAGTCATTTTCGTGTACTGGGAGCAACCACAAAACAAAGATACTATTATAAACGATTAAAGATGGTTCCAGAAGAGCTAAGATGTCACAATTGGTAGTTCCGCGCCGGGTGGCATGATACAGCCAGTAGTGCGCGTGCGCCGTTCGAGGATGTGTCCTCGACCGCGTGCGATGCAGAGGTTCGTGGCCCGGCGGCGGCCCTGTCCTCGACCCGGATTCCCCACACTCCGCGCCGGCGCCGCGAGCGCAGCGGCGTGCCAACTCCGCACGCCCGACGATAGCACATAACGCGCGTAAACACGCGGAATGCGTCCGCGCGCGAAACGCGCTTGTAGGCGGGGCCCCGCGGTTTGGGGGGGTGGGCAGGGGGGGGGGCGGGGCGAAACGAGACGAGGGACGGGGAGCGCACCCGCGGGACGAAATGGCAGCGTGGCAGGCGGTGGGCAAGGATGAAGAAGGCGGAACGGGGCTGAGAGTTCAAAGCGATGAGCAGTAGGTAGAGGAAGCTATGAACAGAGTGGAGGGAGATAATCGGGGAGCTAAAGGGATGTTACGGCCCATTCGAGTATTATGAAGTGTGGTGAAGAGGTATGTCTTACGTTGAGAAGTGTTTAGTGTGGTACTAAAAAAATAATGCATTTTGAAGTCGACCGTAACAACATAATTAAAATTCTCTCACTTAAGAAGTGCCTCTAGTGTTAATCTACATCACTATAAGTGTTCAAGAGTAGTGTAAGACTACATCACTGTAAGAATTAAAAGCTAATTAAATATTCTACTTGTAAAATAAGAAGGGTGAAATATAGTAATTATCTATAAGTGTGGAGAAAAAAGTTGTATCCTTTTTAGTTTTATATTAGTTTGTAGAGTACGCGATTAATAGTAAATTAGTGTTACTTTTTCAAAGTCTTGAATGCAACCTTTACAGACAGCAAAAATTAAGACGAGATATTTTACTGTACTTAAACTTATGTTGTGCCCACATTTTTATGAGATAAGGAAGAGCTTAGCAATAGTGCCTGTTACAAAGCAAGTCATTAGAGCAGGTGCAAAAAAATTAATGTCTTTACTTGAACTCACTTGTGAAATATATAAATATCTAAAAAATAAGATATAAGTTCAGTTACTCGACTAATGGTGGGAAGAAAAGCTTCGAAATGAAGTTCTGAAACGTTACGGATACGTCACACTTACAAACGATTCATAGTCGACATGTAAGGAATTAGAAGCGCGCCAAGTTAAAAGAAGCAATTACTTATAGAGGTGCTATGTCATGGACTTTCTTTTTTAATGCGGAATCAGTACTTCTTTAATGTGATTGGAAACTTGGCTCTGTGCCATTTGCACATGTTGTTTGGAAATTGTGACACCATAAGAGTTTACAGAATCGATATTTCAATAGTGGTAAAATCAATTTAAATCAAAGAGCGTCAAATTTGACTGATGCGCTTTCTGAGACGTACATTTTCAGTGGATTAGTTTGTTTTGCGAGTGCTATCATGAAAACAGAGTACACACGGACGTTGTGAATAAAACTCAAAACAATTTGCAAAGTAGTTGCCATTATTTTGTCTAGTAGAAGTGGTGCGCCGCGTTAAAACATTGTCTAAACTGGTTTAGTTGAGCTCCAACGAGGAACGCTTAAGAGGTCATGCGATCTCCCTTTTACAAATCAGTGTCCACTTATCATCATTCATTTGAGAATAATAGTTGATTATGCATGGGTTTCGATCACTGAACGAACACTGGTTTTAAGTGTTCATTAAGAATTTGGCTCCTTCGGCACATCACAACGAAACTTAATCGTAAAAGCAACGTAAATCCAAAAGCTTGGTGTCGTGTCATTCGATGAAACCTTTCTCATTGCCGAATGTGAACGTAACCGTGAATGTAAATATTCGACGTAACAGTAAAATATCGCAAACTACAAGCTTTCACTCCCACGTTCACTTAATCTGATAACAACACAATATCGTGTATCGTAGAAATAACCCATAGATCTTTTAGCGTTTCCGTTTCACAGAACTAAACAGAGTATAAAGCTGCCATTTATCATCTCTGATCGCGAAATGCTCAACAGAATAACTCGTAGCACTGATTGCATACGAATTAATTACCACCCAAGCATGAACACAACCATTTTATTTAATGTCCTACGATTGTACCGAAGGTTTTTATTGCATCAATATCGCTGAGTGAATGGGATTTATGTTTACGTTCACATTGACAGCCGTTGTGAATTGTACACCCGCGTTTAGTTTTATAGTACTTGGTTATCTTCACTTCTTCGTCCCCTTTTCTGTGAACGTTCGTTTAGTTTTAAAGGGGTTTCTTCTTATTTATTTCTCACCCAAGTCCTTTGAAACGCCTGGAAAGATTTTAGGAATGTGGCGGGCGGACGGCGTTTAGCGCTGAAACTCGGGTACGACGCGGCGTCAAGTAATCCCCAAAGAGAGCGAATCCAAAAGTCCACGTGCCCCTGCGTGACTAGCGCCGCGCGACCGCCGTCGTCCTCCTCCCTGCCACCCCGCCCGCGCCCACGCTATCGACCAAACCGTCTGGGCGCGCACGAATATTTCATGGCGGGCAGCCAACAGCGCCCGCGGGCGCACGCCGCTGTGGCCCACCCTCAGGTACACGTCCTGACGGTTGTCTCCTGCTTCTCATAAAACATGAACAATCAGCCAAATCACTCACGTTTCATTCGATCAATTTATTCTTCATAACACAATATCTGGCCAACAACTCAAATTTATTACCACGACAATGAATATTACAATCTTAAAAACAATTAAATAGCAATTAAACCAGCTCAACAAAAAAATAGGTTCCCCTTCTTTGAAGAAGGATAAGAACAAATGTAATACACATAAAATATTTACAATGAAATATTCTTTATATCCGAATTAATTTGTATTCAGACAGAGACAGGGTCAGGATTTTTAATTTTCTCAGCCATGTTGCCACTTGCTTCTGCTGAGGCAACGGTTTATGTTTGGAAGGAATGCGTTCAGTTGTTTTCCGATCATCTTTCAACTAAAATAAAACGCTCGAGAAACTTGACATTTGTACCCGTTCAGTTTTACCTGTCCGGGTAAACATGAGCGCCCAAAGCCTCAACATGGCAGCTAAAACTGTCATGTACGACATTCGGCTTCTGACGTTCTTCGATATTAGAGTTCGTGTTCGCCCATACTCCGATGGCCTGTCCTAGTAACGGTTCCGAGTTCATACAAGGAAAGTAGGAAGGTAGGTTTGTAGAGACGTCTACAGTCATTGGTAGGGCAAATAGAGACGCATCGTTGCTGAGACAAAGTGACACAGCGGAGACAATGGGACAGACACGTCTATTTGAAGCATTTATTTATTTAACGCAAAAAAGTTAAGAAACGGAAAGTGGCGAACAGGGGGGTGAAGTAAAATCTCCACAAGTTTTCGTGAGCTTTGGAATTTCTGTTCCCTGCCTTTTATAGAACTAGGCATATCGTTAAACTTAATGAAATGAAAATAGCAGCGGAAGATTTTAGACAAAATTGATGGACAAGTAGTATTTGCTCGCGTATAATTAAAAATTTAGCATAGACAATCGAGATTACTTTTATATATCATCCCTTACATTCCTTCTCACATGAAAAATCGACCCTACTATTGTAAAGACGATGGAGAGACTTTTATTTGATGGTTCTATTAAATAACTATTTCACCATAATTATACTACAAATGAAATGAAAGAAATAATGAGCAAATATAGATACTACATATCAAGCAAGAAAAACGATATGCAGTGAACCTGGATGGAAACCACTGGAATTCAGTAGATTGCTCGGAATGCGGGTAACTCTAGATGCGCAAATACGCGTAGCAAAGCACTGTAACACATCCCCATCGAGAATACGCTATTCTTTCCTCCAGCGTGAATATTACATAATTCCTTTGACGTGTAGCGTTTATTCGTCACTTATATTATCAACTTCAATCACTTTCCGTGAATAAGGACAACGCCACAGTCGGTATGACAATCCCCACAAGAAACATCACTCTCCCTCGTGCCAGACGTTTAGATATAAGAATCCCTAATATAGAGAAAATCAAATCCTACCTTAATCAGGCATACCTTGTGAATTGAAGCGACTCATGTTGGCCCGGACACTTTCGCAACAATTCCGAAAACATTAGCACGGGCCGTGAATGAGGCATCGGACACCAGACTCACTAAACAAGCAACATATCGGGATAATTGAAAATGGTTAAATGGTGATAAATTCGCAAAAGATTATTTTGCGCTGAAATGCTCCGTAGAAGTGAACGTTTTACTGAGGATCTAAGAAAAGTGGCCCGAGGGAACCAAATTTTTTGCTCCGTCTA
The DNA here is from genome assembly GCA_017312745.1 of Gryllus bimaculatus. Taxonomy (NCBI): domain Eukaryota; kingdom Metazoa; phylum Arthropoda; class Insecta; order Orthoptera; family Gryllidae; genus Gryllus; species Gryllus bimaculatus. The sequence continues at coordinate 12,072,098 of BOPP01000003.1, read as the reverse complement.
CACACGCGCGCGGTGGCGTGAGGTAGGGATTTCCTCATCCCAAGCAAGAGAGGTTCCTAAACGTGTGACGCGTGCAATATAAACTTAATCTCGCGCCACAGAGGGACCGCCCGGACGCCGCGGAGCCGCGCCAAGTAAATAAGGGACGAATCGAGGTTCTCCAGGGACCGAGTTTCGTGCGGCTGACGGCTGCCCTCTGGGGTTTTGCGCAGTCCGGCCGCTTGTCTGATTTAGCCGCTCTGTTTGCCTGCGGTCGACGGGAACTGGCTCTCGAATGGAGGACTCGTAGTTGCTGTGTGCCGATTATTATTCGCGCCGTGGTTGGAAACGTGTTGGAAGCATTAGCACTGTGCTACTTTACTTACGAATCACGTGTAAGCGGTGAGTCTGCATCGAATTACGTCATTAATATTCTGATATAAGTCTATAAGATTTTCCATTACAATGCATTAAAATGAACCGAGTTTATATTTCTTTTTCTCCGTGGTTTTATTAACAATATTCTCGGTGTAAATTTAAATTGTTTCTAGTACTACTCTACCAGGTTTACTTTCTTATCATTTCTTTGAGAGAGTCTTCTTCTTTTTTTCGTATTTTTTTATCATTTATTTAGAGTCGCCTGTTTATTTGCCAATATGTTTCACTTCATGGACATCAATTACTAATCGACATGCTCGTTAATTTGACAGAGTAAATGGATTTTTGTGAAACAAGCTATTTTCTTCTTCAACATCATCTTTACGTCTTTTCTTTTATGTTTTATGCACTGTACAATTAAATAATACGCCATTGAGCAAGATTCCATTTATTTTCATCACTCAGGCAGTCATTTCTTTTGTAACAAGGAAACGTCAGCAGCACTGCTTTGAATAAAAAGAGTGGACGAGGAAAACTGAAAGTCTTTTTCTTCCTTTGACGTGTTCTCAGACGAAATGCAAATCTTTAATGTTCGGAAATATGAAATGATTCAACATCTATTTTTGCACTTGTGATTTCTTCCGCTTCTAAGCATACCATTCTATTCTTAAAAAAAACACGTGGATAAAAAATTAACCTGTTGAAGCTTTACGGTCTCTACAGTAAGCAAAGAACCTTTTTTTTCTTTCAAGAAACTAAACCTCTAATTAACCTCAAATGCACAGGAACACTTATATGAATAATGCGTTTACTCCAATAAATTCCCTTTTTTCGTTGAATTGTATTTGTGTGTAAGGCAGAGGACCAATGTTTCAAAATCACAGACTATTTTACTTCCCTCCGCGTATTTAAGAGGAAAATAACTAGGTAAGGAAAGTCGATCTCTCAACGAACACTGCTTTTAAGTGTCCATTAAACTTTTGGCGCCTTCGACACATCACAACTAAACTTAATCGTAAAAGTAACGTAAATCCAAAAGCTTGGCGTCATGACATTCGATGAAACGTTTCTCATTGCCGAACGTGAAGGTAACCGTGAATATAAATATTTGAGGTTGCAGTAAAATTTCGCCTTTCTGTCTTCCGCGAGTCGGTAAAACAAGCGAGGCAAATCTCAAGGCAAAGGGCGGACGTCGGGAGCTATCCCAACCCGCGCGCCAGCAGGCCATTCCGTGGGTCAACAGCGGCCGGGCGGCGCGCGCCGCGCTCCCAGCGGGCGCTGAGTGGAGCCTCGCGCAGGGAGCGCGCCGCCTGCTGGGGGCGAAGGGCCGCCACTGGAGGAGAAACGCTCCACAGCACTCTCCGCGCGCCACGAACACACGCACTCGCCAGGCGGTCCTAGAGCACCTCCAGGAAGACCACTGGATTAGCGGCATGGAGAGCCTTTCAATAGAAGCAGTGAGGACCCAAAAACATATTTGTAATTTATAATGTTTCTACGCAGGTTTCCAAGCAGTTACGACATTTTTGTAGGCATTAATATAATGTTCATTTGTAACATAATGTACATCGACCTTTCACTTACACAATATATCCTAAAGTATCACTAAGTCTTCATGTATTCACTTATTTTAGATACGATTATTTATAAACATTGATGGCAAAACAAAAACAATTTTATATTATAAATAATATAAAATCCCAATTAATTATGAAGTAATAATCAACGCAAACAGTATTTGTTAGTTGTAAATGTTAGTCCTTTCGAAAATACTGTAATAAAACTGTTTTTTCGTCTTTCTTGTTTGTCATATTTGTCATTGATTTTCGAAAATCTATTAATTCCTGACCCAAGCGTAGACTGAGCAGTCTGCGAGATGACGCAACAAGTCCTAACGAGTTCATTAATTAAACAATGTATATTTCATTTATTAATTTGTTTGTGTGAAACCCGTAAAACATTCTGAATATTTTAACAGAAGAATTAAAAATTTATATCAAATATTGAATTGCGCTAAATTATTCGTATGCATTGAACGGAACACCTCAAACAGCGTTTTCGCCAACAACATTTCACGTGAAACCAAAACAGGTGCTGAAAACAACAGTTAAGTAGTTTAGCTAAGCTTTACCAGCACCTAAGGCTATAAAATATTAACCCCAAATTCCAACCATGGAACTGGTATTAAAGTATTTTGATAATGTAATTTTAGAAAATATTTAAAATTACCTAAATTATCAATATGTTTGCAAATTGGTATGAATAATGTTAAAATACATTCATATGAAATTTATATCTACACCTGCTGTTTTAATTATAAAAATAATTTATATTTTTTGCGTTAGTTAGGATTTTTGATGATAATTTGATGGTTTTGATAATTACAAAAATATAACCATTGTTTTACTCGTTTAAGTCGTGTTTTTTCTCCATCTCACTTCTAAGACTTTTAGCGCCATTTGTTGACTTGCATATTTTCTAGACTGAAACTACTAGATAGATAGGAGATTTGTGACAGAGTATGGAACACTGCCAAGGTCTCAGCTAGGAGCTGTAAATCTCGCAGCTTTCAAAAGCTTAATGGCAACATTTTAGCGAATGCGTAAAAGACGAATTCTCGTGCTCTGCTTGACGCCAGCAGGCTTTCTCGTTCAAAGTAGCATCCGGATGTAGGAGTTTGTGTTAAGAAAATCAAAGTCGATCTCTTCAATTGCTAAGCAGTTCAACAGCGTTTTGAGAGGTGAATTAAACAAAAATCTGATATTTCATAGAGTCATTTCTATGTATTTAAAGCGGATGGCGGTGTTGCAGCAACGTAGCGTCTACGGATCGCCTCTGATCCAACAAGCAAGGGTCTAGTTATTAGTAAACAGTGTTACAAACATAATGTACTTGTTGCAAATGCCATAGATATAAAGCATAAAAATGTTGATTGTGCAGTTTGTACACTGTCGGCTCGATAAAAGTCAACTATAAGTTGTGAACATATTCCGCGGGAATTATTTGAATACCAGTTTTTTAATAAATTGGAGTTACCGATGAAACATCAATGTTTTCAATTATAAGGACAATACCTAAGCGGGAAAAATTTTTTAATTTTTAATTTTCCACATTTAGTCATTTGCGAGAGATTGTAAGAGAAATTAAATTAACAATTATAATCAAATAGACATATTTTTAACAAAATACAGTATCGCATTTAGATAAATATTTTTTCCACAAGTAAGAGTACTTCTGCAGTATTTTAGTTAGGGACTAAATGTAAAAAAACAAACAAAAAAACACGCAACTCCTTCGTTCGAACTTGTTAATCTTCATTGGACCAAATCTGAAGCTGCCATCGAATGTTTACCTCAAAGAACGTTACCCTAGAAGTCAGCTTGAAGTTAGCCAGACGCTTTCTGAACAAGACGACGACCTCTAGGCAGCATTTCGCTCAGCTTTCGGCAGTGTACACATCCATCGCACTACGGTGCACTCTATTTTCAGCACCTACTTCCCACCTCGGGAAGGCAGTGCACAGGATATATTTCTCGCACGAAAACACATTCGAGCGACGTGTTTCTGCCAGCTTTTAAAGCAGCTTCCTTTGAAGATAATAAACTAAAGCTCACGGTGCAGTAACTTGCATTACATAAATCAGCGTCGTAAATGTCAGACTCCCAGATACCAGAAAGCGGGATGTAACGTGGGAACATTTGTTTTTATTGGCTTTGATATTTCTTGAAAGACCGAAGATTCATCTCGATTGCATTATTGAATTTATCTCATTTTACCTGAATATTTTACATTTTTATTTTCTCGTTTTCTTTTGAATTATACCCCTTGTGGAGTTAATATTAAAGCGTATTTGATACATGTGTACGTATAAATGACAATTGTAAAATCAATAATCCGTAGTAAGAGCAAAGGCCTTTTCTCCTTTCCTGGAAAAATTATTACACTGATTGCTTGCCATTGCGCAAAACCCTGATTAAGATATATTTTCAAAACTTAATATTAACAGATATGGACTCAAATAGTACAAGTATGTTTATTCAAAGCGAATGGGTAATTATATTTATCAAATTCACTGAATCATAAAAAAGATTCTACAGATTGTACTCTTTTAAATCTGCTTCGTTATTTTTACGACGAAAATTCATCAAGTTGAAAAATTCTTACGATTATAACAAAATTATTACGAAATATATACAACTCATAAAAATAATTTTTGATAGTAAAAATAAATATTATTAATACTATCTATTAATTTAATGTTGATTGAAATCTGACGCTTCAGTTTAGAAACTTTGCTAAAAGAAACAAACTGCCTGGTAGGAACGCAGCCAACGCCGAAGCTCGGGCAGAAACGGGATGCGTTTGCCGGGCAAATGCCCGCGAGGCGGCGCCGCAACAGCGTAAACAGAATCGTTAACGCGGGCGGCCGCTCTCGCAGACACCAGAACGCGGTCGCCGCCACACGAGGCCAGGTGACGGACGTGTCTAGCGCTTGCCTTACCTCTCTCCTCCCCGCCGCCGCCATTCGCCTTCCTCGTCGTTCCTGAGCGAAACCGTCTCCTCCCAACCCATCGTTCTCACCAGCGTCTCAACTCTTCGCACAACCCCCTGTCCCCCCCGCCATTTAGAGCTCCGCCATCATCATCGTCATCACCGATATCTTCCCCCCAGCTTCATCTCCTCCTCCCCATATCTTCATCTCTTCTGCCACAATCGCCACCACTGCTGTCGTTCCGCCATCACCACCTCCTCCGCCCCCAGCGCCCTCTCCTCTGCCGCCATTTCACCTTTTGACACTCAAAAGTACTGTGGAAATTATGATGCTGTATTGTTGTCACTACATGAAGACATAAAAGAAGTCATCTCTGTCGACTTAATATATTTATTTAGAGAACCGGCTTTTAACGGCTTTACCGTCATCATCACTCTCGCTGTACGTGGCAAAAGTGGGGAAACTGTGTTCACTTAACGGTATCCCGAATTCTGTTCACCACAGTTGATGCGCAACCATCGCTATTGCCGTCAACTTACAATCCCATTTCAGTGGTACCTGTGGGACTGACGTAGCGTTGCACGAGTACATTCTAAACATCATCCGGCAGTCAACAACGAATACTGTCACATCTATCCACCGTTTCTAACTTCTTCGGATTTTTCCTCTTCCTGTTCTTCTCCTATTGACACCACCGTTTCTGCTCTCATCTATTTCACCGTTTCCGCCTCGACGGCCGCGATCAAGTCCAACTCCACTACAGTCACTAACTTCTTGGTGTTGAGAGCGTCAACTTCCGCGTCGGTTAAACTCCGGCGCCAGTTCGCAGAGCTACTAACGGTCGAGAGAGCTGTCTTTAATTTTCTCTTCTGTTCCCACGATATCGTGGTGATTTCTTAGGTATCAACACTGGAATTCAAGTTCATTATATCATCAGTGTCCTTTTCAACCTCGCGTTATTTTTCCTTGTATCATTTTCAGATATTTTGATTTTATTGCGTTTCTTCCAGCTTATCATTGAATTGTTCCCTCAAGTGACCAGCTAAACTGCCACCTAAACAGCAAATACGTTTAGTAAATGAATATTAATACAATGTTATGGGCAAACCTTTCATTAATCATACTCCCTGTTCTTGTAGTAAATTTTTGAAGTGCTTAGTCTGGTTCGATTAATACCAGTAACTGTTCGTTATATTTATTTTATCTCCGGTGATGTGCCTTTGTAACATCATGCACATACAATCATTCCCGGAAGTAAACAAAAGCTTCATCCAAACGTGTCATTGAATATTATTATAATTGTTAGCCAATATAATCTTCCAGCGTCAACAGATCTTCAGAATAACTTCCTAAAATCTTTCAATTTATGCGTATTGATTTCCCTCTGTTGTATCAACAACTAAATTAATAGAATAAAAAATAATGCGTGTATCTGTTACCCTTATATTTTTTATTTAGAAAGACGAGGCAAAACTTAGCGCAACATTTTTTTTTCTTGAAAATAACGACACTTTCAGATTTCTACTTAAAAACTGCGTGTTCAAATTATTGTGATTTCCCCATTAAAGCGCAGCAATTGTTACTACAGCCTCATCAAAATCGATTTTTTTAGATAAACAGACGGCGTTGTAATTAATTGTTCTCCTTCAAGTTTTATTTTTTTCTCTTCTTTTGTGTTCTCTGATTACCATGAAACGTTTTTTAAATAACCGACCCTCGCAATCAAGGCCAGTAGACAAAGGTGATTCAAATAATAGTAAGCCCCTGTTACCACATATTCGCTTAACACGAAATTCGCCGTACAGTAAACAAAATTTGAGTCCCGAAAAATAAACATAACAATTCGGATATACACAATAATGGATTAAAGCGTATTTTTTATAACACGAACACCTTTTATATATATTATATATATACACATATTAGAATTCGTGCTAACGAAAGTTTATTGCAACAAAAATAATAATGATGACAATAAATAATTAAACGTCAGTAGGTTGAAAAACGTGTTTTGCGGATTCAATAAAACCCACTGAATAGAAATGGAACACTTTGTGAAATATTGAACATCTGTATATACAACACTTAAAATTGATTAGCAAAATAATGAAGTTTACACATTGAAATTGTAATCTCATAATTTGGCTGCGCATTTAATACGACCAACCTTTTAAGTTTTGAAACTGAAATCATCCGAGCATTATAAGCCTCTCGAGAATGCTTGCACTGTTTTGAATCAAAGCACTGGTAATAAAAGTACAATACATTCCTCGTTTGTGATCTATTTGGACTTGATTTCCAAATAAATATATTTCTCTCTCTTCATATGAGATCAATGTTGCCAAGCATGCCTCATGGTGTCTTTTTCTTATTTTCTGAATTCATGAAATCTAAACCATGACCGTCAATAATACTAATTTAAATAAATGTGTACTTCGCATTTTTTAATGCAGTGACGTTGCAAAATTGCTTATCACGAAAGGAAATTTTACTATTGAAATATTTTCAAAATCTTGATTGTGTATTTCTGTCGAAATGTTCTGATACCTGTAACATTTGCTCTATCAACAGGGTCCAACTATTGAAGTGACGGAAATATTCGTAGTGGATTATTTTATCACGCGTTCCGAGGAATTTTAAGTGAGAGAAAGTTAGACGAAAACATTCAATACACTTTCCATGTCATGGGTTTTTAAGACCTTTTCGACGACAACTTCCTTATTTGAAATTTCAATTAAATTAATTAAAAAGAAAACTCCTACTGATGTATCAAAAACAACTCACTGATTAAGAGAAACGCTAGAAGTTTATTATTATTATTATTATTATTATTATTATTATTATTATTATTATTATTATTATTACACTTTTGAATAATTTTTATATTAATGTCATAATTAATGACAAAACTCGTCTCCCTTACTTTTTGTTAGCGTACATGACGAATCAATATCTTACGTTTTGATCAATTACTTCGGAATGCTTAGTACATGCTGCAATTTATTTTAGTAGTATTTGTTTATTGCGCTCAATGAAATACAGACTCTGATAAATATTTGATAACTATGCATTGTTCTCCTCCGCCCTTAATTTACATGCTTTAAAACTTTTAAAAATGGTAGGGAGGACCGAGAGTCGTATGTTTTCTTTCCTATAATTTCATTAAAGAGAAATGAAAATAATGGAATCAGGTGAACGATGTTGCGAATAACAAAATCGAACAAAAATAATTGTTTGCTTCGTCGATAAGCATTGACTTCAATATTGACACTAAAATATATTACGTTTATCAAAATTTCCAGTACACTATCTATATTCTAAATAATCACAAATTTAATAAAATATCTCAAAAGTATTAATAAGATGATTTAAACCCAGCATTAATGTATATATTTCATAGGTTACTTATACAATCCAGATAAAATTATACATGGAACATGATTTGATAATACGTTTTATTTTATAAAATGTTCTATAGTACGTTGTTGTTCTTTATCTGCATTTACAGTTATTAGAGGAAGATTTGGAAAAAAAGCCATTCGTCTTCGATTCCCAGTCAGGATCATTAATACTTTTTTAACAAATTTTAAATGGAAAATTATTTAGATGCCACATTTTAAAATTCTTATCCACTTAGCCATGGATTTTTGTAGTGTCCGTATAGTCATGGATGTGAAAATTTTTGTGTAATGTGAAAAGCTGACCGCATGTTATGTGACACTTCATAAATTTCCCGTACTATTAACATAGCAAGTCGTAATCAAACAGTTGACCGTAACATAAACTCTCCAGCCATTCAAGTAGTTAAGCATGAATGTAAACGTTTGTATGAGCAAGCGCATGAGCGTCAACAAACAAGCGCGGCGCGAAGAGGTGCTGAGTGCGTGCGTTGTGTTGCAGCCGGAGGGCGGCCGCCGGCGCGGGCAGTGAGCGGGCGGGCGGGCAATGAGCGCCGGCCCGGGACCGCCGCGAGGCCGCGCGCCCCCGCTCCCGCCCCCGCCTCTCCCACCCACTCGTCACCTGCCCCGCCGCCACCGCCTCGCCGTCCTCTGTCCATTCCGCGCCCGCGCGCCGGCCCCGCCGCCCCCGCTCGGCGCTTTCCTGGCTCCGCTTGTGCTTCTCGGCGCGGTCGCGCCGGCGTGGGCGGGCCCGGGGCACCGCGGCGGCTTCGGGAGTCCGCGGAGTCGCGCGAGGCACGGGCGACCGCGGCGCGTGTGCGCGCCGTCTCCAACCCTTTCCTCAACGCGCTCGACGACCTGGCCCCCGGCGCCGCCGCCCTCCGCCCCCCCGCCCCGCAGCCACACACCCGCTCGCGCGCTGCGCGTCGATCGCTTGGACTTCCCGCCTCGCTCTCTTCATGAGCTATTCCGTCCCGACGCTACTCTCTCGCTCCTCCTGCTCCGTCCGCCGCCGCCGCCACCGCCCCCCGCCGCGCCCAACTATCTCTCTCTCTCCTATCTTACTCTCTCTCTTCTACCCTATATCTCTATCTCTCTCTTGCCGTCGACGCTGTCGCCGCCCTTGAGCTCTGGTCAACTGACGCTATGGGCTACTTCCGCCTGCCGCGGGGCGCTGGCCGATCGGCAGTGCATGCTCATCTCGGGCGCCATGACGTTGGCCCTAGAGCAGGTAAGGTCTCCTAACGTTTTTTGCATAATTTATTATAGGTCTTGCGATTATTCTTTTAAGTACCTAGGTATATCATTTTAATTCCATTTCAAGTCAGGAGTCCCTAACAGTTCATTAATGTGTGATATTAATATTTATGTGCTATTTGACATTGGCAAAAGTTTACACATGCATATAATATTCACAATACTTCACAAATAGTGATCAAATATTGCGACGGTTGAATGAAAATACGCCCCATTGCAAAGTAAAAAGAAAAAAAATAATAATATCTGTACTGTCTGAAGGATTTTTATGAAAAATTCTGATTTATATTTTTCTTTCATTGCCAGCGAATTATCGAATATTCTATCGACTTTAATACCACGACATTAACGACACGGTATTAAAAGAAATTAAATGTCGGAACACTTCAATTAATTGGCGGCTGTAAAATGGCGTCTACGCCAACGGTACCACCAATCTTTCATCATCAAAGTGGCGAGCTGTCCTCTTTAGCAGTGTCGTCTCGGAACGAGGGCGAAAGAACAGCAGCGATGTCTTCCCTCGCGAAGGCCGAGAGGATTTGCGGGCGTCGCGTGGTCGCCCGCGACACGGGAGCGGAGCAAGCAGGCTTCGCGTGTGAGGCCGTCGAAGGTGCCGATCGTGCCCCCGACCCCGCCCCGACCCCGCC
>BOPP01000003.1:12034292-12061922 GCA_017312745.1 Gryllus bimaculatus | reverse complement strand
CGAAGCCCACCGTCGGTGCTGGCGGGGGCGCGGCGCCGGCTGCGGGTGGGGGCGGGGGCGAGGGCGGGGTTGGGGGGGTCGGGGCACGATCGCACCACCGCTTCGACGGCTTCACACCGAACCTGCTTGCTCCGCTACCAGTGTCGCGGGGCGACCACGCGACGCCGCAAATCCTCTCGGCTCGCGAGGGAGACATCGTCTGCTGTTCTATCTGCCTCGTTCCGAGACGACACTGCTAAAGAGGAAGCTTCGCACACTGTTGATGAGAAAGATTGGTGGTACAGTTGGCGTAGACGCATTTTACAGCCGCATTATGACGTGTTCCGACATTAATCATTCTTTAATCGGTGTCGGGTTAATGTGTGGTATAAAGTCGAGAATATTCGATCCGATTCGCTGGCATGAAAGAAAATATAATTAGATTTTTTCATCAAATCTTCGACAGTCAGATATTATTATTTTTTTTCTTCTTACTTTTTGGGCAAATAGGGAGAGATATATATATAATATAATCAGATAGATATATATGATAACTTTTTGTGAAGTTTGTGAATATTATTGCATGTTTAAACTTTTGCCATGTATAGATATAATATATATTTTAATGAACTTTTGTTAGGGATCCTGATTTGAAATGGATTAAAATGATATACTAGTCTTAAAAGAATATCGCAAGACCTTATAATAAATTAAATGCAAAAACGTTAGGAGACTAACATAGATATAGGATATGAGAGAGATGAAGCATACGATAGAGATTGGCCAGCGCAAACGAGGCAGGCGGAAGTAGCCCATAGCGTCAGTTGACCAGAGCTCAAGGGCGGCGACAGCGTCGACGGCAAGAGAGAGATAGAGATATAGGGTAGAAGAGAGAGAGTAAGATAGGAGAGAGAGAGATAGTTGGGCGCGGCGGGGGGCGGTGGCGGCGGCGGCGGACGGAGCAGGAGGAGCGAGAGAGTAGCGTCGGGACGGAATAGCTCATGAAGAGAGCGAGGCGGGAAGTCCAAGCGATCGACGCGCAGCGCGCGAGCGGGTGTGTGGCTGCGGGGCGGGGGGGCGGAGGGCGGCGGCGCCGGGGGCCAGGTCGTCGAGCGCGTTGAGGAAAGGGTTGGAGACGGCGCGCACACGCGCCGCGGTCGCCCGTGCCTCGCGCGACTCCGCGGACTCCCGAAGCCGCCGCGGTGCCCCGGGCCCGCCCACGCCGGCGCGACCGCGCCGAGAAGCACAAGCGGAGCCAGGAAAGCGCCGAGCGGGGGCGGCGGGGCCGGCGCGCGGGCGCGGAATGGACAGAGGACGGCGAGGCGGTGGCGGCGGGGCAGGTGACGAGTGGGTGGGAGAGGCGGGGGCGGGAGCGGGGGCGCGCGGCCTCGCGGCGGTCCGGGGCCCGGCGCTCATTGCCCGCCGCGCTCACTGCCGCGAGGCGGCCGCCTCCGGGCTGCAACACGCACGGCACTCAGCACCATTCTTTCGGCGCGGCTGTTGTTGGACGCTCATTGCGGCTTGGCTCATTACAAACGTTACATTCATGCTTATACTTGAATGGCTGGAGAGTTTTATGTACGGTCAACTGTATTGATTACGACTTGCTATGTTGTAGTATGCGCGGTATTTATGAGATGTCAACATAACATGCGTCAGCTTTTTCACATCACAAATATATTTCAGATCATGACTATACGGACACACAAATAATCCACTGGTTAAGTGGATTAAGATTTCAATGGGCAGTGTAATAATTTTTTCATTTATAATTTGTCAAAGTATATATAATGATCTGCTGAATGCGGAGAACGAATGGATGTTTTTTGCAATCTTCTCTTAATTACTGTAAATTGCAGTAAGATTCAACAAAGGTACTATAAATACATTCTTTATAAAATTAAAACGTATTATCAAATGTTCAGTAATAATTTAATTCTGGATTTATAAGAACTATGAATATATACTTAATGCTGCGGGTTAATCATTTTAAATACTCTTTGGAGATATTTTATTAAATTGTGATTATTACTAAAATACTACCCAGATCGATCGCTAATAGATTTTGATAAACGTAATATTATTTTAGTGTTCAATATTGAAGTCAATGCTTATTAGACGAAGAACATTATTTTTGTTCGATTTTGTTATTCGCAACAATCGTTCCATGATTCCAATTTCTTCATTTTCTTATGAAATTATAGAAGAAAAATAACGACTCTCGGTCTCCCTAGCCATTTTTAAAAAGTTTTAAAGCCTGTAATTAAGGGCGGAGGAGACAAATAAATAGATTCTCAATATTGCTATCAGAGTCTGTATTCATTGAGCGCAATAACAAATACTATTCAAGATAAATTGCGGCATGTATAGCATAATCGAGTAATTAATCAGAACGTAAGCTATTGATAATGTCATGTACGGAATAATCAAGAACGTAGGGAAGACGATGTTTTGTCTTACTTACTGCTTATATAAAAATTAATCAGAAGTGTAAATAATAATATATAATAATAATTAATAATTAAAAAATAAATTAATAAATTCTAGCGTTTCTCTTAATCAGGTGAGTTGGGGTTTTGGGATACATCAGTAGGATTTTCTTTTTAATTAATTTAATCTGAAATTTCAAATAGGAAGTTGTCGCCGAGAGATATAAACCATACATGGGAAAGTCGCATTGAATGTTTATACGCTCTAACTATTATTCACATATATATATAAGAGAGCGTGATAAAATAATCCCTACGAATTTTCGTCACTCTAATACGATATAGGACCTTTGATAAGCAAATGTTCGGTATTCAGAAATTTCGACGAAATACACATCAAGATTTTGGAAATATTTCATAGTTAAATTCCTTTCGTGTATAGCAATTTGAAGCGTCACTGCATTAAAAATGCGAAGAACTACCATTTATTTAAATTAGTATTATTGAGGTTCATGGTTTCGATTCATGAATTCAGAAAAATAAGAAAAGACCCTGAGGCATTGCTTGGCAACACTGGTTCCTATTGGAAGAGAGAGTATCTATTTATTTTGAATAGCAGTCAAATAGATCACAAACGAGGAAGTGTACTATTTATTACAGTGGATTTTGGATTCAAAAGGTGGCAAGCAATTTAACGGAGAGGGCTTATCAATGGGCTCGGAATGATTTAAGTTTTCAAACTTAAAAGGTTGGTCGGTATTAATGCGCAGACAATTATGAGATTAAATTTCATGTGTAACTCATTATTTTGCTATAATTTTAAGTGTTGTATATACAGATAGTCAATATTTCAGCAAAGTGTTCATATTCATTCAGTGGGATTTTATTGAATCGCAAAACACGTTTTTTTTAACCCAACTGAGTTTAAATTTTTATAGTAATCATTATTAATTTGTTGCCAATAACTCTTCAGTAGCACGAATTACATAATATGTGTATACTATAGTAATATATATAAACCCGGGTTGTTCGTGTTTATAAAAATACGCTTTAATACATTATTGTGTTATCCGAATTTTATGTTTTATGTTTTCGGGACTAACATTTTGTTTACGGTAGGAGAATTTTGTGTTAAGCGAATATGTGGTAAAAGGGGCTTTACTTATTTTTGATCACTTTGTCTACTGGACTTGATTGCGAGGGTCGGTATTTAAAAAAACGTTTAATGTAATCAAGAGAACACAAAAGAAGAGAAAAAATTTAAACTTGAGGAGATAAATTAATTACCAACGCAACTTGTTTATCTAAGAAAAAATCGATTTGGATGAGGGCTGTGTAAAATTGCCTGCGCTTTTAACTGGGGAATCACAATAATTTGAACAGGCAGTTTTAAGTAGAAATCTGGAAATGTCGTTATTTTCAAAGACAAAAAATGTGCCTAAGTTTGCCTCGCTTCTAAATAAAAATATAAGGGTAAATAGGCCAATAACAATATATAATATATAATTATCACTTATATACTTTAATTTAGTTGTTGATACCAGAGGGAATGCAATACGGCATAATTGAAAGATTTATAGAAGGTTATTCTGATGATCTGTTTGACGCTGAGATATATATTGGCTACAAATTTATCATAATATTTCAATTGACACGTTTGGATGAAGCTTTTGTTCTACTTCGGGATGATTGTATGTGCAGTGATGTTACAGAAGGATAGGAGATATAAAATCTAAAGAACAGTGTCTGAGTATTATCGCAAGAGACTGAAGCACTTAAAATTTACTACAAGAACAGGGAGTATGATTAATGAAAGGTTTCATAACATTGTATTATATTAACATTTACTAAACGTATTTGCTGGGTTTAGGTGGGTTTAGAGAGAGAAAAATTCAATGAAAGCTGGAAGAACGCTATAAATCAAATTATCTGGAAATGATACACAGGAACTAACGCGAGGTTTGACAAGACACTGATGATATAATGAAACTTTGAATTCTAGTGTCGTTGATACTAAGAATACAATATCGTGGGAACAGAAGAGAGAGATTCTGGACGTTAGTAGTCTGCGAATGGCGCGGGGTTAACCGAAGGAAGTTGACGCTCTCAAGCACCAAGAGATAGCGACTGTTATTGGAAGTTGGACGCGATAGCGGGTCGAGGGAAGACGTGAAATAGATGAGAGCGGAAACTGGTGGTGCTAATAGAGAAGTAACAGGAGAGAAAAAAAGCGAAGAAGTTAGAGTACGGTGGATAGATAGTGGCTGTATTTAGTGTTGACTGCGGGTGGTGTTTAAGAAATGTACTCGTGCACGTACGTCAGTCCCAGGTGACACGATAGATTGTAAGTTGAATCGGTCAATAGCGGGATGGTGGCAGTCAACTGTGGTGAACAATGAAGTTCGGGATCGTTAAGTGAACACGTTTCCCCACTTTTGCCACGGTACTGGCGAGAGGGTGAATGATGAGGGTAAAGCGTTAAAAGGCCGGTTTCCTCTAAATAAATTATATTAAGTCGACAGGAGATGTTCTTTTAATGTCTTCATGTAGTGACAACAATACAGCAATCATATTTCACAGTGACTTTGAGTGCAAGGTGAAATGGCGGCAAGAGAGCGCTGGGGGAGGAGGTGGTGATGGGGGAACGACAGCAGGGTGGCGATGTGTGGCAGAAGAGATGAGATATGGGGGGGAGGAGATGAGCTGGGGAAGATATGGTGATGACGATGATGATGGGGAGCTCTAAATGGCGGGGGGGACAGGGGGTTGTGCGAAGAGTTGAGACGCTGGTGAGAACGATGGGTTGGGAGGAGACGGTTTCGCTCAGGAACGACGAGGAAGGCGAATGGCGGCGGCGGGGAGGAGAGAGGTAAGGCAAGCGCTAGACACGTCGTACTGGCCTCGTGGTGGCGGCGACCCGCGTTCGTGGTGTCTTGCGTAAGCGGCGCTCCGCGTTTAACGATTCTTGTTTTTCGCCGTTGCGGCGGCGCTGCGCGGCTATTTTGCCGCAAACGCAGATCCCGTTCTGCCCGGCTTTTCGGGGCGTTGGGCTGGATACTACCAGGGCAGTTTTTGGTTTCTTTTTAGGGAAGTTTCGAACTGAAGCGTCATATTTCAATCAACATTAAAATTACTAGGTAAGATATTAAATATTAATTTTTAACTATTAAAAATTATTTTTATGAGTTTGTATATATATCGTAATAATATTTGTTATAAATCTGGTAAGATTTTTTCAACTTGATGACTTTCGTCGTAAAAATAACGAAGCAGATTTAAAAGAGTACATCTGGTGAATATTTTTTATGATGTCAATAAGATGATTGTAAATTAAGATTACCCTCCCATTTCGCTTTGAATACACATACTTTGTACTATTTGAGACGTCATCATCTGTTAATATTAAGTTTTGAGAAACTATTATCTTAATCAGGGTTTTGCGCAATGGAAGAATCAGTGAATATTTTTCCAGGAAAGGAGAAAAAGGCCTTTGCTCTTATACGGATTATTGATTTTACAAATCTGTGGGGGGCGGGGCACAGTGCTTCATCCCGCGGCAGCAGAGGCACTAAGCGAAGCATTTAACGCCCTTCTCGAACAAATGATCGTCAGGAAGTAGGAACATTTCGGAAAACAAAAGGAAAGCAAAATATCTTATACATATGCTCTGGTTCTTGAAACAATGAGCTTGAACCGATGTACATTTGCCTCTCGTCACATTTGCCAGGCGGCAGACTTGTGGGTTCTGATTTTTTCCGGTAATACCGTTTTCCTTTACAATGTTTCATTCCTGGATACTAGAAAGATTCAGTACTACACTCTCAGTTTGCTACATCTGAGAAAAAGCGTAGTAAGGGAAAAGTATAGGAATTTTGATGTAAGTTTTACTTAGCATTTATTCAAAATGTTTGATTCTAACCAATAACATTGCACAATAGTTTTGAGGAAATGAATCGGGAATAATTGAACATCAAAGCATCATCATATTTGAATACTCCAGAAACGTTAGAAATGTTATACCTACTGACAACATTGCATTGACAAGTTAGGTTACATCCACAAATTTTCAATGAGAATTGCATTTACTAATATAGAATTGAATGGATATTTTTGTTCGATATTTAATGGTCGAAATTCCACTACAGAAAGTATAGAGAATATTTTCCAATACAATTAGATATATATGTCCAACAATTATGAATCTTATTCTAATGTTAGCTCTGGATTACATACAGAAAGCAATATTATTGTTATTCTGTCTCCAAATTTACGTACAGACGAGGATATTTTACTATTACAGTTACGGTATCACTATAACATTTCTATTCAAAATCGCTCCTGTCTACTACTATCGACGATCTGCTAGAAACACGACCCGGCCACTGCAGCCCGGGGGGCGGCTATCGACCCAGTCGTCACTTCCGGTGCCGCTCGGCCGCCGCCACGGAGGGAGGCCAAGGCCGGCGCCCTGCGGGTCGCCCCGACCTGCCGACGCGCCGGCTTTGTTCCGAGTCAATCGCCCGGCGCGGCTCGCCGCCCCGCGCCCCGCCCCCGCATTCCGCATAGCGATACGAAAGGGAAAGTGGCGATCGCAGGCGGAGGGCCCGCGGGCGCACACGCCTCCTTTGTAACGAGTGCACTTGTGGGGGTGTGCATGCATTTTTTTTTATGATCGAGTCACGGTTGTGCAAGGAGTTGAGTGTTACACCCAGAACGGGTTTGAATATCGTGTGAGGTATATTTTTTTATGAATATCACGTAAGTCATGAATGAAAGCATACGCCTCCTTTGTAACGAGAACTCTTACGTTTCCTTGTGAGTGAAATTTCTCTGATGTCCAAGTCACGGTTGTGCAATGTGCTGAGTATCAGTGGCGGACCCCAGGGGTGGGAAAACGGTGACTTTTCCCCTTCAGAGCAAGTACTTTTAAAATAATTTTACTCGACTTGTTAAAAAATATTCCCGTATATAGATTCCACTAGTATACCCATTTTGAAAATACCAATATTTTATAAAAAAAATCTACCTATCAATTAAAAATGATTATTTCAAAGATATTTATGTGGAATCCGAAGAGAAAGTGCTCCCTCAACCGAACTAATTTATAGATATTCCCCAATGAGTATATTTTATCATTATCCCCAAATCAAATTAAAATATCGCGTAACGCAGGCCTGCCCAAAACAATAGGCGTAGAGGCACCGCCCAGGGCCGCCGGGGTCGCAAGAGTTTCACAATAGTTCCTGGAAGACATGGCTCATAGACAGGGGTACAATAGGTCACTCCCACAGGCGACATGATTCGGTGAGACTCAGAGTGAGCGGCGAATGTAACTTGGAGGACCAGAAGGAAAATAGTTTAACCCGTATGCAAATTGGGGACTGACCCTCATTAGAGCATACGTAAATGGGGAACTGATTACCTCATTCTCTTCCAGGTAAAAGTGGAAGGGGACACTTTGTTTTAGAAGAATATTTTCATAGACATTATTTTAAAACAACTCCCTTAAAAATTTCCAGACTTAGGACGGGTATATTTGTTTCGAAATATGGTTTGGTTAATTTTATTTTTCATTCAATTGAATCGCTGATTGATTGAATTCTGCTTCTCTTGCCATTTTTATATTTTTCCTTTTTTCTCTGACCGGAATCCAATTTGTTGGGCAGGCCAGGGGTAAGGTATATTTTCACGAATTTCTGGTCAGTAATTAATGAGCGGGGACGCTCCCTTTGTAACGAAAGTTCTTGCTATTTTTTAGTGAATGGAATTTTGTCTGACAATCGTGTCATGAGTGTGTAAGGATTTGAAAAGTAGATTTAGTCTGGAGTCGTTCATCAATTACGTAACTGAGATCGCAAATGAGCGAAAATACCATAATCACAAATTTTCAATATTAAGTAAATAATTTTGCATTATAAATGCAAAAAGTTCGAAATATACTTTTAATAATATTTTTTATTTCCCAAAAAATAATCGATCGCTTTCAAACCATCTTCTTAACACCTGTGAAAGAAATTATGAAGATATTTTTCTTGTACAAACTGATTTTGCATTAAGCGATTACATTGAGATATTTTTTTCCTGAGAAGAAGTGATTTTGAAATACGTTGGCAGTTAAAAAGACAATATCTTTGTTTCCCTTCTTATGTGAGATATGAACCCGCTGTCCTAGCGAAGTCACATGTGCTTAGTCAATTAGAATCTGAACAATCAACGATCTTTGACTCAGATTTTCTTTTTTCTTCTAATTGTGCAGACAAAATACTGCTACTTTTGCGAGATTTTTGATAACAGAGCGATGATATAAAGCAGAAAACGAGCTAATAAAGCTTCATCAACAGTTTTACAAAATATTCCAATTCTGTGAAAATATTAATTTAACATTTTTATGATGTTTTGAAAAATGATTTTAACATGACCTGTAAAAAGGATTAACATTCTGACCAGTCATAAACATACATTTAGAGAATTAACTTATAACGAATTCAACTTGCGAGTCCTTTGTTCTAAATTCAATGCCCTGCGGCGTGTACTCTTGTAAAATGTGCACTGGAACTCCCGAGTAGAGAAACGACAGCCATAAATTTGTTCTTTTTATTATTTTATCTCACCCGAGCACATTTTACGAGGATCTGTTCTCTGTAACAATGGTGCTTCATAGTGATCATGTCGTTGACACAATTGAGAGGCAATAATGCAGTTATTATTAACGTTAGAGTAGGATGACTTGGTCAAATTCTACTATCATTTCAGTGGTAATATATTCGTCGAGACATTTGAAATCTGATGTAATTTCGGAAAGTTGACATACTGATAGTGTTGCCACTTTTGTCAATTTGTAGTCACCTCTAAAAGATCGATTGTATTATCACAAGTAATACGGTATTAATAATTCTCAGGCATCATTATAATCTGTTCAGCATTTCAAAAGTTTTCGGACGGGAATTTACAAACTGTGCTACATAAAGCCCTTGGAGCTTAAGCCATTTGAAAGGGCCTCACAATAGTGCTGTCATAAGACTAGGAACTGAAGCAGTTCGCTGGTGAATTATTTTCATTCAATTAGTTCAATTATTCATTCAAAGTTATATAAGCCAAAAGAACAATCGCATGGGAAACGTAACAGAGAGAATGAAACGCGTCAATCCGAAGACAGCTGTCAATCAACAGACTTAACAGAAACATTTCATCGCCGAGAAATTAAGCAAATACCCGACGAATGTGATACTCGCTGGTATTCAAACAGAGGTAAAAGGCGTGTCGTCTCATTAGTTGAGCTAATTTAGTGTAGCGAATAAATTCAGTAGTCACTAAATTTATCTCCTGAGGGGCTGACAGAAAACATATTTTTACGAAACCATGTTCGTGTTTATAGGAAACCAAAGAAAATATTGAAGGGTTTTTCTCATTCAAAACCGAATGTAAATAATAGAGTAATATAGAAAAACTAGTTCAAGGGTCATAAAAACACTGCTAAAAATTTAATCTTATCAATAAATAAAGAAAAACATTTAGGGCATCTTGTAATTTAACACTGAAGAGCCTTTACTTCAGCAGTTTTAGGAAATACATTAATATCCACTGGACAACTTACTGATATAACAATTCCAAGTTTTTCCTTATTAATTTTTTGTTAATAAAATATCTTAATTACTTGAATCAAACTATCAACATTCCATTATGTTGTATATTCTATTATTATCCACTGGAAGAATAAGACTCTAATCTTTACAGTAAATGCTCACTTCTTTCAGAGAACCTTGCAAGTTTGCAGAGTTCAAGATTTTCCGATATTCTTGCATCAGCTATTAATTAATCTGAAAGCGAGCGTTCAAGTTTTGTAACTTCGTGTTATCAACGAAATTTAACCTATTTTTCTGCATTTCTTGAAGAGTTGGGTCTGTCACTAAATGCCAAGATGCACAAATTATTTGAGAAACACTTTTAAAATGAGAGACTAATTTCAAATGATAAATTATAACATTGTATTCGTTTAGTCAATTTATGATTTACTGTTATTGGTATTTATCCGCTGTCAGTAATTCTCCAAAATAAACAAATTGGTATAATATGTTTTGTTCTTGTTGTTGTTGTTGTTATTGTGAACGTACTTCAATTTGAACTATCAAAATCCATAACATAAAAAGAATTCTTAAAATGTGGTGTTTACATTAATCAAACTTTCATATGAATTTCAATTTATTTGAAATAGTCGAGGCAATTTGTCCTAGAACATACTTGTTTAATGGTTACAGTTATTACAACAGACATGAAATGTTGATATTGCTCAAAATGCAATCGGATATAACATTCCAAGTTTACACAAAAGAAAAATATTTACAGACAAAAGGTTATGAGGATCTCAGCCTCTATTGAAAATACTAGTATCTGACAAATAATGATCTTAAGGATTTATGAACGAACGCATAATTCTTAGACTATCATCCACTCTACACACCCACCCTCCTTTTTATTAAGTCATTCCATACAGAACATCAGTTTTAATAATTGACTGCCAATAGCAAATCACTACGTCAGATCTGAATTTGAGAAAGAAGAGGTGGAAGAGTTCTGAGGGGGATGATGAAGACAAAGGATGGAAGTTAAAATGATGGCAATGACAGGGGAGGTGGCGAGAACGAGGAGAATGGGTGCGATAGAAAGGAAAAAGGAGAGTGAGGATGGAACAATAGCGCAGGATGGGTCGATAGTACGATAACGATGAAGTTCCATTTTGCATTTCATTCGCTTCGAGTAAAATAAAGGCAAAGTTTCGTTAACTCATTATTCATTCATATCTCCGATTTAAATAATGAATTTCACAGTAGTTATTTGTTTATGGATTGTATAACGAGTGCGTTCTACTTATAGCAGAAATAAAATAAGATGTTTTCACACCAACAATTTTTTTGATGATTTTGTCAATTGTCATTCCCAAAAGTCAAATTGGAAAAGAGCAAGGGCTGCAGGGCGAGATGGAACGAGGATGCGAGAAGGTGAAAGAAGGGGAATATAGGCGAGGATGAGGGCTGGACACTAAAAGTGAAGGAGTTGTGGTTGAGGGAGAAAAAAATATACATCAGAATTAAACAAGCAAGAAACAAATTAATTCAACTTTGGCCATTAATCAACAAACGCGATTTTCTCATATATACAAACTGTACAATCATGTTAAACTATAAGAAAGTCACAAGTCAAAGTCACAAGTTCATAAAGTCAAAGGACAAACGCAGTCCCTACAAACACAAATCAACTACAACTCGCACAAAATAAATCTCTCAGATTAATCACAAACATCCCCGACTTCATAACAAATAAGTACTTTATGAAGAAACATCAACACAATAATAACCTATGTATCATACAACGTCTAAAAAAATTCAGGTTTACCAGCAGCATCCCATTTCAAACTAGCGAAAATCCAACACATAAACTAATAAAAAAATTCTAATTTGAAGTCTTTCTCAAAATTTTTGGCAACCAAGAGGCACATTCCCGAGGTTCTCCCCTAGAGTATCGTCTTAGATATGTATATTAAGTTAGCTCAGATTTTTAACGAGAGAACTCAACAACACATCTGCAAAGTGTTCAATGTATTATTCCATGTGAAAGTCTATAAATATGTTATGAATGAAAAAGAGGGGTGGCTAGAGGGTCATGACCGGACGGGGTTCGAGTGGCCTGGCGCTGAGTATGCGGCAATCGATGGGCGGTGCCCGTGCTGCCCTCTGGGCGAGAGTCCCAGTCGGCCTGCTGCCCCCGAGCAGAGGTGCCTGTGAGGAACGTGCGATAGGCAATATGAGAAACGTGCGATAACTTTAAATTGACTTTTCATCGATGTGGAGCATCGTTTGTCCTCCACTAATAAAATGGCCGTGGTTGATGGACATTGTGCCACTTACTCGTTATTAAAACAAAAGAGGCCTGTCCCTTCCGCTTTACGATTTAGTTACTTCTAAAGTGTATTGAAATGTGATGAATCACCAGATATAATATTCGTACGCAGAACATATTTGTCCTTGTTGACGTTTTACCTACAAGGGGGTCAAATTTCAAAATTGCCTGGCAGCGGGTCAACTTCAAGCAGTGACTGCCCTATCGACACATTTCAACTCCGTCAGCTGAATAACACATGGGTCACTGGACATTTCAGCAATGAAGTGAATGTATTGTTTTGAATATTTTGCAAACATAGGTGCACGTTGCGTTTGTGAAATTAGTTTGGAATCTTTTAGACTTTATTATACTTAATAATTCCAATCATTATACTCATTTCCCGTTCCCAGTATAATCGATCATTGCATGATTATAATGCCGTCAATCGAACAAAGCAGGTAATTGTGAACCGTTTCTAATAACCAAACACTTGATATGTAGTAATTAAAAATGTATTAATTCAATAATAGTAAATTTAATTATAAATAAACTTAAATGATATATTAATTTCAGCAATTTAAAACTAGAAGAACCCATACGATAAAAAACTGCAAGGTCAAATAAAACATAAAGGCAAATTAATAACCGCATTTCTGAAGTTTACACACATTATATTCATTGGGTTCGTCGTTTGATTTCTGCTATCATTTAATCGCAGTTATTTTACCTCTGCCTGGTACATCTAATATGGAATGTCAATTATTTACAAAATATGTATCGTAAGACATTACAATACGAGAGGGGAGAACAATTATCAAACGAGGCAGTTAAGCTGAGTTTCATAACCAATCAAGTATTATAATAAGATGTAACGACAATAATATCATATCATACAACGCTCTAGGCACATTGTAAACTTTCCAATTATCTCCAATTTTTGTTTAAATATGACTACTCGATCTGCGAAACGTATGTAGCCGATGTTTATAAAGTAATATAATTTATTTTGCACCTAATATTTAAATTAGTTTGCTAATTATCTATCTATTGACATGGATTTATTAGAACGCTTATTGCTCTCCGTTGCAAAATCTCTTATTACGAAACTGCCTTCCGTTTTGTGAAGTTTGGTCGTAAACGAGCGAAGCATATAGAGCTGCCCGTCGTTCGTTGCCTGAAAGTGGGCGCGCGTGTGCCTGCGCAGATCAACAACCGCACGGACCTGGTGCCGTGGGCGCGGCTGCAGCTGCGGTGGAACGACACCAAGAGCGACCCGGTGGTGGCGACGCGCGCCATCACCGAGATGGTGTGCGAGGGCGTGGCCGCCTTCTTCGGGCCCGAGGGCTCCTGCCACGTCGAGAGCATCGTCTCGCAGGCCTGGAACATCCCCATGATCGCCTACGTGAGTACCACAGCCATCTCTCTCTTATACTCGCACAGGAGGAGAATTGACGGGAAATCGCCTCCCTCCAGAGATATTGATGTTTCTTGCTGGGAATGCATTAAATCTATTATTTTATTTGGTCGAATTGATGATGATGATGATGATTGACAATCAACATTGTTACCAGTTTATTGTATTTTGATAATTACAACCATTGTATGAGAGACCAAATGTTTAGTAATATATTAAAACTATTCAATTATCTTAACAGTACATACAATAACACTTCGTACATACAGGAGTTTTACAGAAGAACATTTCAGCCCATCGTCAAGTTGACAATCAGTCATGTGTTATTACGAAATAAATGTATTGAGAAAGTATTATTTTGTCCTTACTAGGGGTTCAGTTAGTAGGCGTATCCTTCTGTGGAAAAATTCGCACCTTGTTTGGACAGTCTTCATGCTGACGCAAATGTATTATACATTCAGTTACAGCAATTACATTATACAAGCACATGTAATATAATATTTGTAACATATTTTTAATCAAACTTCAGTTTTCTTTTTATGTCTTATAAGCATGATATGATGTCAATGTGATCGTCATAAATCAATGAATTCACTAAAATGTTTCTGTAAACGACTTTCTGAGTTTTAGTCTCCTCACTCAATCTCTCAAGCGGAAAGTGCCAAAATTACGAGTAACATCTTTCACAGCCCGATATGGAACGCCAATATAGAATAGTGCGTTTTCTGTTGTTGTACTTTGCAAGAACGAATGCATTACGAACAAATGTGCCTTAAAATAAAATCTTCCGGTTTATCTAGGTATTTCCGCGCTGTAAATCGTTGTTAACATATTCCTTGTTTTCATTATTCTATTAATTAATAGCCCACCAAATTTGTCGAATGTACTTAAATATTTTAATTGAAAATTTGTAATTGTAAGCCTGAAAATTTGGAATGACAAAAATCAGGAAGTCATTAACTGTTCGGAAGCGTGATTTGAAAACGTGTGCCTCTAAAAGAGACTGCCGTTCTGCAATAAAACCAAAGACCTTCGATTAAAAAAAAGGGAGTGACAAAGAAAAAACGCCATTCCCGACAGAGTGCAAACTGGTCTATTGCAACCGAAGCCGCGACACACTTTCGGCTTTATTTTCGAAGCAGAGGCAGCAACATAAAACCGCGCTGTTTCTCGTCCACGTATCAACGCACGAAGTGGAGCACGCATCTGCTGGCCGGCGCAGCGCGGCGTTCGATAGCCGACCCGCGCGTGCGGCAGAGCTCCACGATCGTAATCAGGCTGCTCAGCCAGGAGCTGCCCCGGGCACAGTGGGACGCGCCTTCCGTGTTGCTACTTGGCTGTCTGGGACGCCGCCAACGTGGCGACCGTCATTCTACTACCCTCCTTATGGCATTTCGCTCTCCCACAGGGCATTTCGCCTTTCCTCAGGGCATTTCGCGCTTCCTCAGGGCATTTCGGGCTTCCTCAGGGGATTTCGCGCTTCCTCAGGGCATTTCGCGCTTCCTCAAGGCATTTCGCCCTTCCTCAGGGCATTTCGCGCTTCCTCAGGTTATTTCGCCCTTCCTCAGAGCATTTCGCCCTTCCTCAGAGCATTTTGCCCTTCCTCAGGGCATTTCGCTCTTCCTCAGGGCATTTCGTCCTTTCTCAGGGCATTTCGCGCTTCCTCAGGGAATAATAATAATAATAATAATAATAATAATAATAATAATAATAATAATAACAACAATTTATTTCCATGGCCGAACGAATGTGCGATCTGTTTAAGACGGTAAATGCGCATTTAAATGTTTTAAACATTCAGTTAACCAGGAATAATCTAATTAGTATTAAAATTAAATATTATTATAATGTCTTGTGTAATCATAAGTCAATGACGTAAATATGTATAAAGGTTTCAAAAAAACAAGAAATAAATTTGCAGGACGTAACATTTCATTTTGTACAATTACAAATAATTTTGGTAATTTAAGTTTTCCAAATTAAAAATACTTCAGTATCTATTCCTTTAAGGCAAGTAGTTTTATACACTATTGTGTGTGTGCAGACGAAGCCAGAAGTAAGTTAGAATAAGCATCTAACATTTAATTAAACTAATTTTTGTCGTGATTTGTGACATGTCCTACTGTGGCGCGACCTGGGACGGGGGACCCACTAACACGAACCGCCTGCCGTTCATGGCCTCCTGAGAACTGTCGTGTGGCCTGCGTACCACCCATATTCGAAGGCGCATTAAGATAAGAAAAACTGCACATGATGCGGTATCATACGCAGCGTTCATCACATGTAGCAGCCAACTTACGAACAAAATGGATTAGCGAAATTAATGTGTACTTGAAGTCGTGTCATAAACGGAGCACTGACAATTTTGTTTTTGGTTGGAGTAAGAGTTTAATTTTGAATATCGTTCTTCTTTTCAATAAATTTTGGGTGTAGTACACAAAAGTCGAAATCACACATGTGCTGAGGAAAGAAAATCCTAACTCTGTAAAAAATACTGTGTTCTCAAATGTATCATTCCGAACGGTGATAGTTACATGTTGTGTGAGTTCAACGTACTAGAAAAAGAATTAATGCAATATATAAGTGGCCCTTAATTATTCCCACAAAAAAACATAGAGAAATATCTTTATTTGAGGAAGTTTAAGGCAATCGATTTCTCTTCAAACTTTTTGTATTCAAAAAAATCAAGCGCCTTTCCTGCTTTAAGGTGGTCCATAAATTACGTAGCGCTGAAGAGGGGTGAGGAGGTTTGAGGCAGCGTTTCACTGCGTTACTTAGGGTGGCATAGGTTTAGTGTAACGTGATGCTGATATTTATTTTTAAAATCTTTCATCATTTGCTGAAATAATTCCTTTTATTCAGTCTTATACTAAAACATTACTATATTAACACATTAAATTAAAAATATAAAATAAATGAAAGAAGTTATATTTTGTTATTGTTTCAATAACATAATATATTTTTCGTCGTTGAAATATTGAGTGGATTTTTTAGACTACGAAAATAAATTTTCAATCCAATTAATCCATTCTAGAATAAAATTAGTTGGCGAAGTAGACTCAGCGCAATGCGTATTCGACATGTGCACGGCTCGTCAGAAAAGTTCTCGCATACGCATTCATCTTTCATCACAAAATTGTTATGCGCAGTCCCCAAACGTATTGTTATGCGCTGTCCGCACCACCAATTCTCACGTTGATTACAATAAATTTTAATGTATAACACAAATACAATTAATACAACTCGCTTCTGCTTTATAACTAAGTTTTACTTCTTGTAATTGGGAGGGTCTGTCACAAGCATTTGGTAATTAGTAGAGGGGGCACAAGCGCGCGATACAGGTGCGTTACAGGAGGGCGAGGGGGTATTCAAAATACCCGAAATTTGCGTTAGGCAATTTATGAACGGCCAATCACGTGTTCTTCGCTAAACACTTGCCGTGCGGCTGCGTGGAGCTGAAGCGGAGCGGAGGCCGGCAGCGACAAGTCCCGCCGCGGCGCTCGCTGCACCTGTGGGAGGGGTCGAGCCCGCGCGACTCGAAGCAGGAAAACGGCGCCGCCGCCGTCGCTGCGTGGGGCTCACCGCTGCCAACCTCTCCCACCCTCAGTCACCCGCGTGGCACAGCTGCGGCGCGTGTGGCCGTGCACAGTATTTCAATTGCGAAGCAGCAATTGCGAAGCAGTCGAAATGCCTTGAGAAAAAGAACGATACGTTTCTACGGGAAAAGGATTGCATCAAACGTCCTCAACTAACGAAGAGAGTATTAATCTTTACGTCGGAGTAATTTGTATAATATAAAGTGTCATTTTGATGGAGATAGTTTGTGGACAGGCACTGGTCGTTTTGGACTCCTTCTCTTACGTCATAACTTAATTTTAGTTGATAATATTGAATGAAATGCGAAAATACTCATCACAAAAAACATATTTATCTGTCTTGCTAACTACTTACTACGTAACAAAAAGCAAGAATTGCAAGGATGCTGCAACAAACAGTCATTTTCCAACAACAAAAGTCGTGTTGTAGATCCTTAATATTGAAAAAAGTGAATATTTTTTTCTTCCATACGAAATAAATTCTAACACGTGTAGTCAGAATCCATGTAGGCCTTTGACATTGAAAAACTTTTTTTATAGCGAAACGTCTATCTCTCTGTGACCAACGCTAGCGGCTAAACTACGAGCAGGGCGATGCCGCGACTCCTTAAATTTGAAACGGCTATTTTGATTTTGGGGGTAATTTACCTGAACTCAACACATATACAAAATTTTCTCAAAAATGAAAAATAAGTGTATTAATTTTTTATCAAATAGATCCAAATTGCTCAGGCGCTACTTTTGTAGAACTCTCTAAATTTTTCAAAATTTCAAAAGTTAAAAAATTCACGCGTCTTTCTACAACGAGAATATTGAAGATGGATTTTTTCTTAATGAAATATGTCCTTCAAAATTAGATATTTAAATGCGATCAGGCACACTTTTTTTCAAAATAAAAGTAGTTTTCAAGCAATTTTACACGAATTTAATGCACTTTTAAAAAAAGTTTCTAATAGTCAGTTCTAATTCTTTACTTAATTTGTTTCTCTAGCTGGGCGAATTCTGTTTATAAAAATAACGCGCACTCGAGGTCCGATTTTTTAGAAATGTCTGATTTTTTGAAAATTACAAAAGTCACAAATAATGCTAGTAAGAATGTTCCGTTGAAGCACCACTAATTTAAACAAGTAGCGCAATGGATTTTTCTTTAATTCTGTTTTCTATTATGAATAATTTGCTCAATGGTCTAGAATTTCTCTCGTCGACTTTCGAAACCATCCGAAAGATATGTCCGCGCATAATGTTCTCTCTTAAAGACCACCCAGAAATGACGTGGCAAGTTGCCCATTGAGCAGGGACAAATAACCTTCCGTATCTCATCAGTACAACCGAACCAGTTCAACGGTTGTGCTTACACCAACACACATAATGACGAACAAGCACGCGACAACGTGGGGCTGAGTCGGACTGAGGTCATTGAGGACTTGCCGGAGTAATAGGACGGCGGGTGGGACGCGCTGTGCTTATCTTCGGTGGCGGCGGCGGAGGAGGGGGGAAAGAGATGGGGAGTGGCAAGGGGTGGGGGAGGGGGAGCACCGAGGGGCGGAGCGAGGCGGCTGCACCAGCGCATGTTGTTATCTGCACAGCAAGGATATTGCGCGCGCCAGAAATAGCTCGCGGGGGCCTTGGGCGCGCACGCCGCCGCCGCCGCCGCGCCGCCGTCGTCGCGGCGACGCGTGGTTGCCGTCGCCCGCACGCCGCTGCCACCGCCGCCACCGCCACCGCCGCTGCCATATATCTCGTCAGCAGAGCTATACCCACAATTTTCTAAAGAGGCGATGGAAGAGTGAATATTTAACGTGGCATTTCATAAATTTGAATTAATCTTAAGTTTAATTGCAATTTTTTTTCAAATCCAGAACCGTATGCAAGTAGTATAATGTACGAATATCTGTTTTCACCATTTTTAAAAGAGGAGATGAAAGTATGATGTGAATAGGGTACTTGACACTTCACGAAATTCTTTTACGAAATTTGTATACTATACGTTCAGTTTATTGGCAGAACATGAAGCAAATAGTAAATTGTTCGAATAACAAAATAGACTTTGAAATAGTTGTTGAATTGGAAAAATTGCTGAATTTTGTCACTTTTCCTCTCGAAGTTCTATGAAAGAGCTGGAAGTAATTTATTAATGATATTCATTTAGAAGTAAAGTTACTTCATTTAACACACGTAACCCATTTAGCTAACTCACTCAATAGTTTCTCATTTTTTAATGGCTCTTAAGATGATTTGCTTATCATCAAGCGATTTTATTGTACTCCAGCCTCTTTCTGCATTTCATATTGCATTTGCTAAATAATTTTGATTTCCCGCGGGTTATCGTTCCTGCAAATTGTGGCGGTCCAGGGCTTCAGTCTGGAAACACCGTTTCTCCCATCTCCGCCGTGGAAGGGCTCGAAAATACACAATTAAGAAAAGTGAGGAGTTTATTTTGGCTGTCGAGGAAAATAACTCACAATCTCACTATTGTCGACATGCAGGATGAGAAACATATGCGTGGAATCCTGATTGAATTCGTCCTGATTTGCTCATTCTGAAAATAATCTATTTTCTCCCTAAACTTCAATTGCATTGAATGTTCCATTTTTAGTCTGGTGATGTAAGCCATGGTGAGTCATCTCTCATCAGCGGGTGTAGTTGTGTATAGTCCGTTGGGAGGATACTACGTGGTAACACTGCACGGCGATACCACGTTCAGCTGAGACTGAATTTGCCATTAACGAGCACGAGAAAACGTCACATAACAATCAATGTTACAATCAATGTTACATACAATATTTCAGCAATATTTTATAAAACGTTCATGAAAAATATTATCAAAACAGTCAAAGAAGACAGTTTTAAAGGCAATAAGATTAATCTATACATAAAAACACCGTCACGTTGGTTACAACATTTACTCAAGATCAGCTGAACCAATTTTAATTATCTTTAATTTATTGGATTCATCTCCGCCCCGAATAGCAGAATAACTATTAAAATATCGGATAACTTCACTAGATGGCGTTGTAGAACAAAACTAAATATTCAAGTCAAATGCAACCCGCTACACACTAGGCAAGTTCTTGTAATCTATATCGTTAACTAACTCCTAAACGAAGCGTTCTATGGTACAAAAAGCTTCTCGCCCAGGCGAGAAAATTGCTGATCATAAACCGTTCACTCGCCGCTGTTGGTCAATAGTCTTCCACAAAATACCATAGATCAGTTTTGAATATTTTCTTCGTCATCTTACAGATAAATTCTAATTGATGGAAAAAAGCAACATTTATTGTAACAAATGCGAATAACTTTCAAGTATTTATCTTTTAAAACAAATTAATTACATAATATTTTAATGCTTTAGCATAAGAAAAAAAGGTATTTCAACAAATGTTTGAAAGTAAAAAAACCCTGCCCCTATGTAACGCAGTGCAACGCTGCCTCAAACAACCTCGCCCTCCCTTTAGAGTTAGGTACTTTATGGGCGACACATACTTAGCCTTTTAATTACCTCAGAAAAAACTGAAGTAGAAAAACAATTTCTTCTTTTTAATAGTATTGTAATATTCGAATGCATATTTTATAATGCGTTCTTAGCTCTGTGCCACAATGTTCCAACCGTGTAGAATACAAAATAAGAAAACAACCTTACATGGAATTACTTACACTTACTTTTTATTCGAAATAAATGCAAGAATATTTCATAATGGGAGAATGTAATCTCTTTATGTAAATAGAAGAAGATACTATTTAACTATTGTCTACTGTTGTATACAATACCTTATACCGATACCTCAAGCTATTCGACCTCTTTTAAGTTCATATATTAACATCACATTCGCCGTTACAGTCAGATACCATTTTTAGATTTCCTTAATTTTAATATCACTGTTACACATTTGTTTACATGTGTTCTCTTTACACGACTTTGAAATAATGAGACTACACTCCCAACTACATGGGAATCGTGGGAATCGAAAACTCTTACTGACTTTGTAATAGAAAAGAAAATGAACCATGGAATTTATTCCCCGTTGGATTTATGTAGAGAAAGGAACTTCAAAATTGGCTATTACTGTTTTTGCTCACCTTCATTCTAAATCTTATCCATTGTCGCTATTTGTGTAGGCTATATAAGAAAATAAATTTTACTTTGTTATTTACTTATCACTTGCTTAATTACATGCCTTTAATATTCCAATTCCCTAAACGTATTTTCATACAAAGAACATGACCATGTCTACTGACAAATATATGTAAATTTTGTCATTTCCTAAAGAGCAGTGTTGTTTTCTGTGAAAGGAAACTTCTTTGAAAGGAAGGACGTCAACGTTGAAATGAAAGACGTCACTTGCAACATAGGTACAACATACTTTTCGAAGGTCACACTGCACTCATTTCACACAACGATATACTATGCGCCCACGGCATAAAAAAACTGATCTAACAACCTTTACTGAATGGACAGAAAAATGGAGAATTAAGGTTAATGTTACAAAATCAAAAGCCAAAGTTTGTACCTTTCTCAAATCGAAACCACAACCCTCACTATTCATCCTAAATATACTCATTCAATGGTTTCGAAACCAAACATCCATTATACATTTAGAACTCACTTACATATGAAAATGACAAGGAAATCATCGCCAACAATCGGCAAAATCATGCAAGCACATTACCGACTACGTTTACAAGTCGAAAGCAAAAATCTTTAAATTCGATTCCATATTAAATAACAGATCATCTCTTAGCATAGAATGTGAAGGAAACCGTTTACAAATCAATAATATAACCAACCCTATCTTACGTATAACTCATACGGGCAAAAGCACCATACTGTCACATTAACAAATAATCCAAAATAAATATCTAAGAAAAATACCCATTGTTCATTAGTAACCAACAATTACGCAGAGAGCTAAATATCGAACTCCTTCCCAACTACATGCTTAAAAGTCACAAGAACTTCAACGAAACTACCTGACACAACTGCCAACAAAACACTAACTAGGAGAACATACAAAAACTCCTGAAGAATAATTTCAAGATATCCGAAAGACTTTTTCAACTCCTAAAACTCTCACTACTCGAATCCTACTAAACTATTATATCCACAAAACACCTGGAATCAAATTGTATTCTACGTATCTTCTAAATTGAACGTAACCAAGTGAAAAATCAGTTTTTTTGAAGAAATGTCGTCAACGTTGAAAGTTAAGAAGGTATTAAAGTACGTTGGACTTGATTTGGCCACACGTCATCCAGCGAATTAGCCATTATGCGATGTATTTGGAAGGTAGCATCTGCGCAACAGCTCAAGAGACACATTTCACCTAGCTGCAAGCAGGTTTCCTGGAAGACAAATCTGTCTCCTAGAAACTCTCAGTGGATGCTCTCGTTCATTTCTACTCACGAAAAAAATATTATTTAACACCGGATTTTTCATCCCGTTGAAGCAGAAGATATTTTATCAAAAATGTAAACGACTTTGAAGAAATAAACATCAGTAACTACACAAATTATTTGAACTGTCTATCCTTAAAAGGGATAATTTAAATATTGAAACGTGTAAGTAATTTTCCGTGTGGTAGGAAATGGGCACGAATGATATGTTTTTTTATTAAAAGAATACAACGCACTTCCATCACGTAGATTTATTAGTGAACACAGGTTCTTCAGTCACATTACGACCAAGTAAAACCTTTCTTTACATTTGTAGGTCTTAAAGTCTTAATCTTGCCGAAACAAGCTTTTGTAGTAACATATTTATATGTTGAGATTACGTTGACGTATATCTATAATTTCTCTGCGTAAAATTACTCAATAGAGTAATAGAAAAAATATTATTATTAACTAATTTGGTACCACGCGAGCCTAAAGTAATTACGGGTCTACCATCATTCCTAAGTAATTCGTGTTCTCAGTGCAACTCAGAAGTGTATTGCATTCGGATATCGGTGAATTAATTCACGATAATTGAAGATTTCACGATAATGTAGGTATCGAATTAGCCGTGTCATACCTATTGATGCGTTACAAATCAGTTTATTTATATCGAATAATAAACTTAAACAGTTATCAGAATAGGAAGCAAAAGGGAGAAAGTCTCATTTACGCTACCGGTACTGTTCAGGAGCTCTGACTTTCATTTTAAAATTATATCTTATGCATCGTTGCCTCAGCAACATTTTCCGGGGCTTGGAGCGAACCCTCCCGAGGCCTCCGTTCCATTCGAATGCAAAGTGCGCGAGAGCAAACGGAGCGTGGAGCGTGGAGCGTGTCTGTTGCGAGGGCGTCGCGAGTCCAGGCGGCGCCTACGCGAAGGCGTTCCGGCAGGGGAAATCGCGCCAACACCGTCCACCCCTCCGGGGACGTGTTCCGGCAGCGCGCGAACTTATCGGGCTCGTTAGCGACGCCTCCGCCCCCCCCCCTTCACACCCTTCTCGCCTCTCTCCACCACCGCTTCCGCCTCCTTCAACGCCACTGCCAACGCTCGACATACGCTTCTGCCACCGCCTCCGCCAACGCGGACTTTGCCGCCGCCTTCGAGTTGTTCCCTACCCCCACTTCCGTCTACATCTCCGCGTCTACGTTCACCTGCGCTTCAACCACCTCATATACATCCATCTCCATCTCTACCTTCGTCTGTTTCTACCTCTACATCCACCTTCACCCCTACCTGCTCCTTTTCATCCATCTCTGCCTCTACCTCTACCGCCGCCTTTACTTTCTCCTTTGCCTCTACTTCCACCTCCGCCTCTACTTCCCTTCTGCCTATCTACACCACCTTTACCTCCACCTCTACTTCATCTCTGCGTGTACCTCTACCTCTGCCCTTACCTCCACCTCTACCTGCCCCTATGCCTCTATCTTTGTCTCTACCTCCATCCCCGCCTCTACTTCCACCTCTGCCTGTACTCTACTCTCCTTTACTCCACCTCCCCTCTACTCCTTCTCAACAGTGCCTTTTCCCGCACGTCTCCGCTTCTACGATCTACCCTCTTCGTCTTATCTCTCCTCTACCTTCATCCGCCTTCGCCTTCATTTTGACATACTGATATCCCGCATTACGACATTCTCCGCTCCATCGCAAGACCGGTGCGGAGAGTAGCGGGGCGGGCGCGGGCGCCGGATAGCCATCTGGCCTAATGACGTCTGCCTTCGGAAACATGCGGCGGAAGCGCGCGCCCGGCAACGTGCTGCACTTTTAGCGGAGGAGGGGCGGCGGCGGTGGCGGATGATCGGTGGGCGGGGGCTCCTCGTCTGAGGCTCGGAGGAGGCGGGGCGCGGCGAGGAGGGGGAGCGGGACGCGAAGAAGGTGTTCTGGGCGGGTGGGTGGGTGGAGAAGGCGGGCAACGAAACGGTTGAGCGACCGAGGGACTGCGTGGGCCAATAAGTAGGTTGGCAGGCGGTCGGGTGGAGAAAAGACTTTGGGGACTGACCAGGTGGGCTTGTGTGATGTGCTGATTCTGTAGGATAGCGAGTAGGTGAGCTGTAAATCCTGTGAAAGAGTAGGCTGAAGGGATGGGTGATCGTGGAGGCTTTTGGGCGTGTCCTCTATTTTGTGCACCCAGGTGGGTGATTCACTAGGAGTGATGGTGCGTTGGAGGCGTAGAATAGTATGGGTGAATGTCTAGGAGACGGACGAGCTGGGCGGCAGATAGTGTGGATGTAAATTTGTGCATATCTCTCTTCACGATAAACTTGTTAATAAAGAGACTATCTATTCCATCACGGAAATGAGTTGTACTTTGTGTGATCAACACATACTACATGTACATAAAAATATAAAACAATATTTATTGAAGATCTCTTAAGTCTTTTACACACCTCAACACTTAATAAATTAATATTCAATTCTTTGTGTATGAAAATACACCATTGATATTGCTGGATAAAGGTATACTGAAAATAAGGATATGCGTGACATACGAGAATGTTTCGACGTAAGTGGTCATGAAATATAGGATTTGGATATTGTAATGTTTTACAGGAAATGTACTAA
This sequence comes from Gryllus bimaculatus, assembly GCA_017312745.1. Lineage (NCBI taxonomy): Eukaryota > Metazoa > Arthropoda > Insecta > Orthoptera > Gryllidae > Gryllus > Gryllus bimaculatus. Next base: position 12,036,635 of record BOPP01000003.1, on the reverse strand, counting down.
CAATTAAGTTATCAAATTATTTGAAAGGTTTCCCAAATGTCGTAAAACAAGGTATACATAAACAATGACGTAACAAGGTTCCACTATCCCTGGTATCGTAGGTTGTGGAAAATTAAATAAGTTCCCGGTTAGAACTTTCTAAGTTAGGGGTTTCGGAAATCTTAGCTAAGCCACTGATACCAACTGTTCTCTGCTCTATATTACGAAACTTGTCTGCCATTTCACTAATAAGACTAGCCAATGGCATGGATTTCTTCTCTTGTACTGAGTTATGGCTGAGCTAATGCTGTGCCTAACAAACCATAACGGCCGAAGTGTTTCGAGCGCCCATCCCATTGGAGTGAACCCTAAGCTTCGTGTCGCAGCGCGGCCATTCGCACGGTCGTTCATGGGGCGCGCAGGCGAGTAAGCGCACCAACGGCTGGATGATTTAGCTGGTCGGCGAGCGGGCAAATGAACGGCTGGGCAGGCGGGTGGGCGCCCGGGCGAGCGTGAGGGCAGACATCGGTAATAGTTGGTTATGGTAGACGGCGGAAAGGCGGGTTCTTTTCGCAATGGCGGCCGATGGGACGGTTGAACTCGCTGCCGCAGGGGCATCTGCGCAATTAGGCGAAGCGGGCGATGCCGGATGGCGCAAAACACGCCGTTGGTGCACAAATGAAGCAGTTTGACTTTTTCACCTGGATTCGGTAGTTCCCATTTTAAAATGTCTCCATAGTAATAATAATAATAATAATAATAATAATAATAATAATAATAATAATAATAATAATTGTAGACTCAAATTGTACTCTCCTGAAAAAAATCATTATTAAATTATTCCAGTAAATTATTCCATATTCCAATTATTCCATCCCTAAATATGATGTTGGATTTCGAATCCACTTCTACATGAGAAATCCTTTCCACGATTAAATCGTAGATACTTAACACTAAGTTGGATAGTTTGTTTAAGGTGACCTTCTTTGCGGAGTCACACGGAGTTCCATACTCTGAACACATGTCGAGGTAGTACCTTGAAAGAAGTATTGTAAATTGTATGTTGAGAACGGCCCTTTCATGTCAATGTCGTTGTTCCAAGTCCTAAACTGAAAGTATCGGCCACATTACGTAAGGGCTAGTCAATATTATCACGTTATAAATATCTTCCACGCCAAAACCAATGGTCGTAGTTCATTAGGCACAGTCCATCCACGACTGGCAATGATTTGAAAATTTCAGGCAAAATTAATCCCGAACTATCTCTACAAGCTAGTAAGTTAGAAAGTTATGTAATTTATTGATCTGAACTGACCACATTAATATCTGTATACATACGTGATAGAGGTAAATTGATTGCTAATTATATCAAATGTGATCAAACTTTTTGAATAGATCAAATGGCGCATTGTTATAATTATCTAACGTAATAAAGGGTACTAACAAAGTGAAAATAATTTCATTAATTGTACAGCGGCTTTGTAAAAAAGTATGCCAAAACGTTAAAAAGTATATTTCACGTGGCTGAAGGACTAAATGTATTCATTAGAAGTTATATTTTTGCGACACCATGCTCGTGAATAATCAACTAACTTGCACATAATGGTCTCTTTTTAGCCATTTGTAAGATAAGTGACTATTTTTTACGCAATCATTCACACACACACAGAACATTCTATAACAAAATACATGTCAAGACAGTCATAGAAGGCTTATCATCTAACAGATCGAGGTAGCTGTACCAATACAAATTTTCAAGAAATATGTACTGCAAAAATTAGAAAGTTATATGAATTAAAAATCAGGAAACAAAAGTAAATACCATTTGTTATCACAACCTTACTCATAATTTCGCAATGAAATTGTTTTCTATCAAAATATTACAAAGAACTTCGATGCATTTTTTTATCGTTTACATTCTCAGTAAATGCTGTGTCAGTCCTCTCAGCGCCCCCATAAACAGGTCGCGACCTTCATTTGGAGGAGCCGTCGGGCAGATAAAAGGGTCTAAACGACCCGGGCGTCCCCCCGCGCGAGCCTGGCTTTGCTCTTTCGAACGCCCTCGCTGTCAGGAGCTGCGGCCGGCGCCTGCCCGCACGCGCGCCCGGCGCACGCGTGCGAATGCGTGCAAGGGGAGAGGAGTGGTGGAGTGATGGGGATGGGAGGTGGTAGGAAAGGAAAGGGGGACGAAGGGCGGGGAGTGAAAAAGTGAGGAAGCGGAACATAGAGGAGCGGAAGTAGAAAGGCGCGAGAAGGTAAGGCGGAGGAGGGGATAAGAGGGGGAGAGGGAGGAAATAAAGGGAGGGTGAGAGGGATACGGGGGAGGAGGAAGGATTGGAGGGAATAAGGGGGAGGAGGAAGGTG
>BOPP01000003.1:11957498-12023356 GCA_017312745.1 Gryllus bimaculatus | reverse complement strand
CCACCCCGCTCCGTCGCGACGCGATGCCGTCGCGACATCGCCGCCGCCATTGTCGCAGACGCTCCTTGCAAAGATGGCTAATCTTAAAGCAGACGACACGCCTCGTCGCCCGGTTTATTCTTTAATTCTGAGGTTGCGTAAACTCTTGAGTTGGATGCGCGTTTCAATATACAAGTCGGGAAACATCTTCTAGGCAGTATATTAATACTTTTTAAAATAAAATTCTTTAAACTAACTTTATCTAATGAATTATTTATTGAGTAATCATTTGAAAAGCAAGATATAGCAGATTTGCCTTATTTTAATCTTTATGTACGTCACCTGTTTATTTAATTTGTGTATCTGGCAATTCATACGCAAAAATGAGAATAATGTTTACCGTAAAAAGCAAAATTAATTATGTAAACTTTTAGAGAAGTAGCGAATAAATACATTTCACGAGATTCAAATCATTACAAATGTCATTCAATTATTTAATGCTTTCATGATGCTTATTATAGTTTACTCAAGTCAGAACCGAGTCAGCTCATTCCCACTCATTTCCTGCAGCGACTCTGACCGGAAGGTCTTAGGATTTGAGCCCCGTCAGAGGCGGATTTTTGACATTAGGTGCATGGCGAGGCCGATTTCTGCTGCTCTCTGAAGGAGAATGTTATCAGCCGACTGCACTGATTGATTGTTTTTCGTTGTCTCTCCTATCTACTCCAGGCGAATGCCTACCGCAACAGGACAACAGTCCATGGGCCGGGCGCGATATTTCCTTCCTCTTTCTTGTCACATCCCTAACTTTTACTCCCTCACATTTATAGGTAGCGCATTACGATATCTCACAACTAAAATTTGAAATTTCGAATTATTTTGGTTTTACCTTCTAAATGTCCTTCTCGGCTCCTTAGGGAACAAAGAACCATTCGGAAAAATTCTATAAACTACCCCCTACCAGCACATATTTACTTCATTCACAGTCCTACTTAATTTCATATTTTGCATTTGGCGTCTGCTCTTTATTCTCGCGAACTCCGCCACCACTCTGGCCAACCGCGCCCTCCGTTGCCCCGACGCCGTTCCACCTCCGTCTCCGCCACCGCTGCCGTTGCCGCCTCCGTCGCCGACGTGTCTGACTTATGTAAACCGTTCCGGACTCGCGGACTTGCGGCGCTGCGGGGGCAGAAACGGAGGCGGAGGAACAAGAGGAGGAGGAGGAGGAGGCGGAGGCAAAGCTCCGGTGTCGCTGACGTCACTCCGGCGACAAACAGCTGCGCCTGCCGAGGCTTAGGTGCGAGATGTACTCCGCCCTGGCTGCGCGGGAAATCCCGGCTGCTGGAGGGCCCTTGGTGCAGTGGATATTTCCTGCGGAGTGAGCGTATGGGGAGGACGCTTAATTAACCGTGTGCATGACAATAAAGTTAGGTTCGAAATTCTCAGAGCTGCACGAAACTCTAGTTGGTTTAAAGTGGTCAGAATGAGATGAATTTTCTTACAAATGAATATTGAAATCTTTTGAAGATGACAAATCATATCCTCTCAAAGATTACTGCAAATGCTTAATTTTTAAATAAAGACAGTCGATATATTCTGTTGGTATTCATAGATTTCTGACAAAATTATCACAATTACGTTACGTGATTCCACAAAAGAAACTTAAAAATAATTGTCTTTTCATAAAAATTTTACGAGACAGGTTTAAAATAAATTTTGTTGTAATATATTTTTTGTCCTTACCTCTGCCTCTAAATTCAGTTCCTTTCTGATTCTAGAATTGGTAAAATTATTAATCAGGTAAAAGTAACGATCAGATTTTTCGTCCGTTTGATTATTTAAGCAAATAGTGAGATGATCCTTTGCTTCGCTTTTGGGCAGTATGTAACAGTTCACTGTCTGCCAGCGTCTCCTACTTTTGCTCGAAGCGAGAGGAGTAACGACTGAGTTTTTTGTGATCTGAGTATCTGCTGAGTATCAACAGAATCTTCAAATCAAATCTGCAGCTCATTCAAATACTTTCTGGAATAATGAAGCGAACATTTCTTGGTAATATAATATTATTAAAATGCTCGTTACCTTGTTCATAATATGTAGAGTAAAAAGGAGATGAAATTAATTCCGGAACTTATGAAAATATGCGCAAATTGTATACCTTCCCGCACAAATCAATTCTATTTATATATTTTTGACGATAAATAAACTTATGTAGTCAAACAGACTAATACAATAAATGCACATTTTTTAAATTTTACTACACATGTCTATCTCAGTAAAAAAATGACAAATTATAAAACGTTTAGCAGTGACCTATTAACTGGTCAGTAATAACAATAAATTATGAATAATATACCTCAATCAATAATTGAGAAGTTTCTTTCACCTATTTTACTGAGACAAATCCAGTAACAGAATTTGATAATCTACAAATTAATTCATTAGTAACTTTCCAATAAAGAAAGGCTGGTTATTTTTCGCTCATCTCTTACACGGAATACAGTTTAATAAATACTGACTTTCCAATTTCCTTAAACACCTAGAGAAATTTCTTGCTTCATAATATTATTTCTCTTCTCTTACAAAGTCAGAGATATTTCAATTAGATTTTTGCTTGAAAAATGATCCAGGTCGCCGCAAATATCTGTGATGAAAACATATTATTTTCTTATGGATACAGAAAATAGAAGGAAATAATTCGGGTAATGAAGATATTCTTTCCTCGTGAAGTCGGTTTCGCTCACAATGGCAAATTTCCCCGTGAAGCAAATGCTGAGAACCGTCAGGAGAGTTTTGCTTGTCAGTGCTGAGAATTACAGCAAAAATTCGAGAAAATATATCTCGGAACACACTCATTTTCGTGGAAGTGACATCCTTAATTGGATCGTGTGTTGTTGTTTTTTAAATTTTACTCCTTCACTATCCGAAAATGAAATATTTGTAAAACTTTTTTCATGAACTACAACGTACGTACGTTAAAAAATGTGGAAATTGGGTACTGTCTTTTTGTTCCATTTTTACATCTAATAATTATTACTCATCCCTCTACTTTCAATGTTCTGTAACAAAGTATTCCTTGTGCTAGTGATTTTGTACGCTTAATTTGAACTTTACGATGACATCCAACCTTGCCTTAGTAACACACGAATTACTTTTTAATCTCTGACAGTTTCATTAAAACAAATTCGCATTACACATGCTCATCAACAACTATATTTTAGTAATACATCCAACGAATTTTCATTACAAATGCTCTTTTTTCTCTTGCCTACATATTACCATAAAGATATAACAGCATTTCCATGCTTATTGAGAACATTTGAACTTAGAAAGGATGTAATTATTAGAGCATTAAGGAAGACATGACGCGGAAAAAAGTCTTTCCACATTGTGATATTCAAATGAAGTCATAATTACATAACGCATGGTGGAATAAATATTTCCTCTCCAAGAGTGTTTGGGAACAAGAATTTAAAATAAATTCATAGTAGCCTTTCACATGATGGACCTTTTGCATAATTTCCTTTTCTATCTCAAGAATTTATCTTCCATTATTACTTAATGAAAATTATATTTTCATAACAATACCTGCGTCTTCGGATTTTTGTAAGGCAATTTTAGACTAATTCGAAAAATATTGAGGTAATTAATAAAAGTAATTATTGATTATTAGTAATGTGGTGATTTCATAAATTACTAGTCGACATACATTTCTATAAATATTCAAATGCATTATGCTTTTACAAGAGAAGCTGTTAAAGGAACGTATTTCTCTATAGACCTTCTTGCGTGAGATCTATAACACATTTACGTTGGGTCATATGGACCCGGCCATCCTGATTCAAGAGAATAATGTCATTTGTATGGTTTTTGGGAGGGTAATATGTTTAATAGTAAATACAAAATATAACAGTACAACAATAGCAAATCGTCAATTAAAAGAATACAGTTAATCGACACCCTGCTCTTCTGCATACACTATAATTACTACACAGCGGATAGCAAGTTTACACTAAAAAAATTCGTACAATTTTTTTAAAATTTATAATTTCTAGCTTTTGCAGAGGACCTGTGCCTTTGGCTTGGCTTTATGAATAGTAAAAATAACTATAGATCTTGATATGACTGGAATATAAGATGCCATTGTCGCATTCTTTGTAATGCCAAAGAGGATTGAATTTACCTCTCTTTACTTCTTGGCCAGAACTCCGGAGGAGTCTCCGGTTTGTTCTTACGTAATTTCCCAAAATGGCCAATTATGTTTTCACCCCACACTAAGGAGAATTCATCACTAATCTGAAATGAGTTGCGAAGTCGGAGTTATCGCTAAGGCGCCACGCTTGCACATCTCCCATCAGAAAGGGCAATTCAGAGAAACAGATATGTTAACGCCATTTTTCATCGCCTACTCTGAATAGGAATGTGATCAGAAGAAATTACAAGGAATCCGCATTATCAGCAGCTCGCAGTTTTCTCGGAAAATAAAAATAGAAAATACCTTCGGTTCAAATAGACCCGACACCAGTAGTTAAAGGTTGAGAGAATTTCCTCTTCATTATTCTGTATTCTCTAGCCATTCAAATGGTTTATCGTGCAGCTACATGAATTATCGACAGCACAAGAATCTCTACATGATTCTGGAAATGATCAGAGGAGTTGGCTCATCTTACACTTTTCAGTGTTAGCGTTAAATTCCAGCCCCTCCGTATGGAATTTGTGGTGTACAATGCAAACCCGCGACGGGTTTTCTCAGGGTTGTCCCCGTCCCCTCTGCCTGCCATTTCTCCAGTACGCGGACACCATTTGCAATTTTATCATCCACACACGTTCGCCAAATCATCGCAACCATATCTGTAGCCAGCCAGCTGAGTCGAATTCAATTGCTGTGTAGGACAATTCTAGCGACCGGCTGCTCTGGTCGGTTGTTTTCTGTGGATTCGTCGATCACCACCAGGCGAATGCCGGAGCAGTACCCTCACAAACGGGCCACGGACCGCGCGCTATCTTTCGTTCCTCATCCTTCTTCTATTCTCACTCTTTACTTACACGCACTTACGAGTACATGTACGTGCAGTATACCACCACACATGTCGATCGACTAGTCAAGAGCTTAGAACTTATCCCGGCTAGGGCGATTCCTCGCTGATGGGAGATACCTTGTTCGGCAAACCTCGCAATTGGACAGCCAGATCTCGCCATCCAGCGTTGCAAATTCTCCACCATCTCCCCCGATGAAATGTGCACTATACTTATGGGATTACTGACTTAAGCCGTTGATGCGCCTGGAAACATTAATCAATGTCTCAATCAAAGCCAGCAGGAGGGTTCATTCAGTGCACTGGGATGGCAAAGAGGAAGAGCGGGAAGGACGGAAAAGGAAAACTACCTGCAACTATCCGCCGTGGGTCCGGTTTCTGCGCATCGTGTATTTAGAGGAGTTACTCTAAGAAGGGAAGGGAAGACTTTGACAGGTCGGGAAGCAACTGAACGCCATGTAGGACGATGGTATTGCGGGAGATAGTGATGAAACTATTTATAAGTGAGCTAACTGTAAACGAAACCATTGACGAATTGAGTACATGGACATAACCTGCAGTTATTTTGCTAACAATAGCTGCCAGAGCAATCCATTCTTATAGTCCGGTTAATAGAAGTTGGTGTTTCGAGCGGAAAGGAGCGACGTTGACAGATAGCGTATCACTGAGCACGAGTTCCCAGAACACGCAAATAAACACTAGAAATACATACTTATAGAAGTAACCAAATAATGTACGCATATGTATGAAGCAACAAATGTCAGAAGTGTAACTGTCAATCACCAACTGGTTTTAATCGGACTGTAGTAATCTCTCTGTAAGCGGAGGCGGCAGCTGGCCGGGGTCTCCTGCCGCCCGCAACCTGCTGCACGGGAGCGCATCGCGGGCTCTCGGCCTCCTCCGTCGCCGGCCGGCGCGGCGCAGACTTTTTTGCGCCCCTGTCATTGTAACTCACAATAACTATTCATTGCGATAAATTTCGGTCGGATCTATAAATGAAAACACTTTTAACATAGGAACGTGCCTGAGGAAACACGTTGCTTAGGCCTTTAAAATGCAGTTTTTCACTATTAAAACTCCTGCTTTGATGGAAGCAATTGTGCCAACATTTCTGGTGTTGAGGTCAAATCTGGTTCGCAAATTAAACAGTGTGCTTTAGAATTTTATTTACTAGTTCACGATACTGGACGAATTTCCATCATTATTTTTTATCATTTCATTTAAAGAAAACTATTATTTTTAATAGTGCCATTTTTTTGAGAATCAAGAATTTTAAATTTGCTAATTTGCATTACATATGCGTACAAATACCCATATCTAAATGCTAATTTGTGCATACATTGCGTACAAATACCCATATTAAATTCAACTATAATAGTAGGTTGACATAATCCAACGCATTGTCAACCCAATTCCAATAAGTAAAGGTATTCACTTTTCTTTTTTTAAATAGTAATTTCATGTGAAGTGCAGTGAGCTTTAAGTTGCCGTGTCCTAAAATACAAAATATCACAGTATGTTATCAATTATGATAGACAATGCTGTCGATCACAAAGAAATAAACTGAAAAGATTCCATCACCGTATCACAAGACATCCATGACATTCTGTGGACATTTATTAATGAAGCTTCTCATAATGAAAATATATTTAAACGTTCTCGTATTGAACTGAATTGAAATATCACTTTTAAATGCACACATCATTATTTTAGCTCCCAGAACACAGTGCAAATAAAGTTTGTAATGGAAATGTTTTTCAATATTCAGAAAATAAATATATGTGGGATTACAATATCACGGTCGAATTATTCATCATTCTGAGTATTTTTAAAGAATTTGTTTGATTTGAGTTTGTGATTATAAGCACAATTTTATTTTCTTCAAGAATTTCTCAGTTCAAATTGAAATTAATAACACTCAATAAGCTAAAAAGACGTGTCTGGGACATTATATAATAGTTTAGACATTAATACCACTTCAGTCTTTTCGGTAGTAGACAACACAAAACTCTTCAGCGACCAGTACGTACAATAGACAGACCATCCATGCTTGCGGCACAAGCACACAGACAACAAACACCACACACAAACACACCACACACCACACACACACACCTCCACTAGTGTGTGTGTGTAGAGAAAGATTGGAAGAAGAAGGGGAGAGAGAATGAGAGAGAGAAAATGACGAGAGAGAAGTAGAGAAAAATGAGAGGAGAGAATGAGAGAGAGAGAAATGAGAGAGATGAAATGAGAGAGAAGAGAGAGAGAGAGAGAGGAGAGAGAGAATGAAGAGAAAAGAGAGAATGAGCGATAATGAGAGAAGGAATGAGAGAGAAAGGAAGAGAAAATACACACCCTAATAACATTTATATGAATTCACAACCCGTAGAGTCGTACGCTCTCCACACAGACCGACTCGACCATTTTTTCCTCCTACACAAACCTTGGCACGGGACTTTTAGCCCTCGCCTTGAAATCCCTTGCGTTGCAGCGAGAACGCGAGTTCTCGAATGCGCGAGCGCGTCCGGAAGGTTGGCGACCGGCTCGAACGATTCGCCCAAGCGCGACCTACTCCTCGCGCGGGGGCCACGGCGTTGACCTTGCAGCGCGCCACGTGCCCACACCACGCCCCACGCCCACGCCCCCACGCCCACGCCGCGCCCGCGCCCACGCTCCGTGCGGCTGCGGCGATGGCTCTCGCCAACGCCACCCACGCCCCCGCGCCCCGTCGCGTCGCGACGCTACACAAGGGCTCTCTGACGCTGAAACTGATTCAACGGCGTCGCCCGTCGTATGCGGCGCGACAGCGAATGCGAAACCACGCACGCACGCTCTCTCTCTCTCCGTCTCCTCTCTCTCGCTCTCTCTTCGCTCTCTCTCGCTCCTTCCTCTCGCTCTCGCTCTCGCTTCTCGCTCTCGCTCTCTCTCGCTCTCGCTCTCTCTCTCGCTCTCTCTCTCGCTCTCTCTCTCGCTCTCCTCTCTCGCTCTCTCTCTCTCGCTCTCTCTCTCTTCTCGCTCGCTCTCCTCTCGCTCGCTCTCTCTCGCCTTCTCTCTCGCTCGCTCTCTCTCTCTCGCTCGCTCTCTCTCGCTCGCTCTCTCTCTCTCTCTCGCTCGCTCTCTCTCTCGCTCTCTCTCTCGCTCTCGCTCTCCCTCTCTCTCTCTCGCTCTCTCTCTCTCACTCTCTCTCTCTCGCTCTCTCTCTCGCTCTCTCTCGCTCTCTCTCGCTCTCTCTCTCTCGCTCTCTCTCGCTCTCTCTCGCTCTCTCTCGCTCTCTCTCGCCTCCTCTCGCTCTCTCTCGCTTCTCTCGCTCTCTCTCGCTCTCTCTCGCTCTCGCTCTCCTCTCTCTCGCCGCGCCGCTCCTCCTCTAGCTCTCCCTGTAACGAGTATACATGACCAAATGGTTTGCTTACTGTCTGCGCTACTTTTCTTGGGCTCCCAAATTTCCCCTTCTTTCGTCGTAAACAATTGTAACTATCTGTATTAATATATTTGAAGTGTCCTACTGTGATTTTTGATGTTTTAAGTTCATACAAAATCATAAAAACACATAAATCGTGCAATTGCAATTTTCTTTCTGGCTGAGATTCTGTTTCTACGAGCTAATATCGGGAACTTATAAACCGATTTCTAACTTTTCACTGGTAGGCGTGTTGTAGGCTCCTCTTTTTTCTCCTCGTAATGGGTTTATACCTTATTTTTTTGGTATCGGAAATGAGTATGCCACCTGCAATGCTCCTAGTCCGGGGCCTGGAGAGTGACTGCGCGGCGGACGGGGAGGGGGAGGGGCAGGTCTTTGATATGGAGAAGCTGGGTGGAGCCGGTGGAGTATAGAGCGCGTGGAATGGATCTCGGTGAGGATGCGCAGAGCGGACGAAGCGGTAGGCCGAAAGGGAGGGGGACGGTTCAGGTATGTAATTAAAAGTATTATATGTTATTTGCACGTAAAATTCATTTATTCTTTGTCTAATAAATAATTGTGATAAATAAACACTCGGGAAACGCTCAGGACTTCAGTTAGTTGTTGAAAAAATAGTCGATGGTAGCAATAAAGTACGTACAAGAAAGAAAATACACAGCGACTAACGAGCTTCAAATTGTATTTTCCTGCAGTTTACAAAATTTCAGTATCATTAGTGGTTTACAAATTAACTTATTCTCCACTCTTCTAATAAGAAGAATGAAAGTCTAGGAAATATGTTATTTTGTGAGGCGGTCGTAAATATCTTGGGAAGGGAATAATTCGGGGTGACACTTGCTAATATTTCAGTGATTGAAAATGGAGGCAAACCTGGCTAAATGATTTATAAAGCGCATATCACAGTCCAAAAGTGTGAGTGAGGTAGAAAATTTTGTCTCTTCTTAGATAACCTTCTAACTTATTTAGTTTATTAGTAACTTATTCTAACTTAGTCAATTTTTTCATAGTTCGATGATCAACCAATACTAAATAACTGCACGAGTCAATAGCACGATCAATTTTCGCTTATATATTTTTGGTCTTCTACACAAGTTTCATTTCCGCTTCCAAGATGCGTGCATGTTTTTTCTCCGTGGAAAAAGTAAAGTTTGTTTAACATCAGTATCTTACTAAGTAAACGGATATTATGTTCTTGTCGCGGCAAGAGTAATTATATCAATATGATATCACAACGCGCGTTAATGTAGTGGAATGAGAGATATAGCATGATTTCTGATCTTAATGGAGTTAACTGGAAGAAAATAGTCGTTATAAAACTTGTGTGAAAAAGACACATAACTTCGTTCTGTATGTTACAAGGCAGGATCGGTAAAATGTCTGTCGGAGCCAACTTTTTTAAAATTCCGAGCGAAGTGCCACAACAATTACTTCCTTTGCGTTGACTGAAAAAATGCGGAGAGAGAAAGAGGGAAATGAGATTAAAATGAAATTAAAACAACGCTGCTACAGAGTTGTGAGGTATTTTCGAACAGTTTAATCGAGTAATGAGTGAATAAAACATTAATACACTAAAAATAAGTTTATTAACAGGCACTGAATAATAAATCCGCAGTATTTCATATCCGAAGAGAAAAACCTCAGAGAAAAATTTCGAATTAATGAAAGTGTAGTTGCCAAGAATAAAAAGACAGCTCGAGTTGTAAAAGGTTAAAGTTGTCAGAGATGAGCGTTACTAGTTTTAAATGTATAGGTGGAGAATGAAGATACTTTTTGTTGAGATGTGTTCTTGTACTACGTTTGTAAGTTAAAATATTTTTGAAATACATGTTTGCTTATTTTTTGTATCCTATTGCTTTGGTATCTTACATTGCGTACCGACTATTATAAATGTGACTTAAAACACAATGAAATCTCTTAGTAGATACCACAATCATATTTCAAAGGGGACACAAATCCCAAAGGAAGGCTTACATTTAGTGTCTACTGTTACGTTAAGTTACGCAAAGGTGACGGAGTAAGAAATTCTACGTATTCAAAAGCGGTCACACAGACACCGTTCAGATGACACGAAGCTCCCATTTTAGACTTTCAAAGGTAGACAGAAACAGAAAGAAGATTTATAGAGGTTCATTGTATAACAGCTTTGACTCGTAAAGGTCAGGTAGGAGATGCGAATCATGTTCCTCCAAGGGTAGAGTGCGAATTCACTATTTTCTCCAAAGAAGACTTCAAAACTTCACGAGGGGACGATAAAAGAATAAATATTAAAATGAATACCATTTTTGCTTTGCAACACAATAAGACTATATCCTAATAATGCTCTCAAGAATGTTTTATTTCTTCAATTTCTCTTATTCGGTTTCCATCATCTGAACTCCAGAGTTTGGAAATCATAGAGACGGCTTCTAATATGTATTCCTAGATGGAGTCATTACTACTTCTGCAGCTGGGCACATGTTACTCTATGGAAACGATAAGTGGCAACTTCCTCCCTGAAAAATTGCACCCAGTCCAAGACTTTGTAGCAAAAATTCATCTGAAGACAATAACAGAATGACAATTTGACAGATGCCACAATCATTTTTCGGTGGGATTCGCAAATTCCAAAGGGAGGGCAACATTGTTGATCGTATAACATCTATCTTTACTAATATGAAGTGCAATATGAACTAATTCTCTTCGCGGAAAATAACAATATTGACCCTCCCTCTTGAGAAAGGGTCAATACTTGAAAGAATTGTGTCGTTTCAAATACACAAAATGGCACCACAAATTGTTACTCGAGAGCTAGAAATATGCATTTAAAATGAAAGTAAGTCTTTAGGTGTCATTATCCGCATTCCTTAATTCTCTTTCGTAATCACTGAATGAGCGCCGGCCGGCTCGATCCCGATTGGATTCGACGAGGAAGGCTTCGATCCTCGGGGGTGGGGGGCGCGTCGCGGGCGCGCGCAGCCCGTGGGCGACTGAATCTGGAAGTTCTCTCGCGCGGAAGCCCCGAGGGCCGCGCGCGCAACAGGTGGCGTTGAGAGCGCCGCCCCCCGCCTCCCCCCCGCCGCCGCCGCCCCCGCCGCCGCCCCGCCGCCGCGCCCCGCCCGCTCCCCCGCTACCGCTACCGCCCTCCGCCACAGTCCCGACCCCGCCGCTCGCTCTCAGCTCTCGCAGAGGAGGTCGGTCGAAGATAGGGCTAAGAGAGGTAGCTCAGGATCAAACAACTCACTGCAGGCCGTCTAACGGAGCTACTAAGTTTCGATCCCCAACTGGGCAGGATTTTTCGACACTAGCAGAAGCTGGGTCGAATCAGTCGCTGTTTGGAGGAGAAAATTCCAGTAGCCGGTAGCCTGATCGGGTAGTTTTTTTTGATGTCAATAAATACTAAAGTGAATTGCCAGTGCGAGTACATTAAAAAAATGGGCCACGGATCTAGCGCGATCATTCCTACCTCTTCCTTGTCATATCCTCTCCCCTTACACTAAAACGCCCTATACAAGCACAGCCGGAAGACCGGTTGGGAAGCTTAGGGCTTGTACCGTGTGGGGGCGATGCCCGTTTGTGGGAGATACCTGGCTGAAGAAAATCCCGCTTCATTCCCATTTCAATGTCGAAAAATTATTCCCTTCCCAAGATATTTACAACCGCCTCACAAAATAACACATTTCGTAGACTTTCATTCTTCTTATTAGAAGAGTGGAGAATTAGTAGCCCACATTAGATCGGCGCCGGGTCTCACCATACAGCTAAAGAAAACACAACGCCACCTCCCGAGCAAAAACAGTCACTGCACTTACGGGACTAATGACTCTAGTAGTTGACGTGTTCGGAATCACTAAAACAATCAATAAGTCAAAGCAAATCATCTACCAAAATAGTAATTACGTAGTCAATCTCAGCTTGTATTACATATCTTATATCCCCACCATATCGAATTTTCCGACGAAGATAATGTTTGGAATCAATGGAAACAAACGGAAACTATAGTGATTACTTAAAAGTTTGCAAAGAAATATAATGTGCGATTCGTTTCAATAAACAAGAAGTGCATGAAAAAATAATGGTAGATCCTTTGTAAAAATTAAGCTTTTTAAAAGAACTATCGTAAGTTTTTGTGAGGAAAAATTAATTTAAAGTGTCAGTGCACTTTCCCCTTTCATATATTTTGTTAGACGAAAAATAAATACATAAAAAATGATGAAGGTAGAACATTAGAGATCCCTGAAATTTGATTACTTGATGCTTGAATACTTTCTGGTACACGTGAATAATAACATGTAAAGTACCTAAAGTATCCCGCTCTTGTAACTTTGAATTGCATTGTTGAGAGGGCGTGGATCTGAACTGAGACGACGCCTCAGCTCTCTATCGGCGAGAGCCGTAACTAATTGGTCACAGAGGGAGTGCACCCTTTCGCGCGGGCTGTTCAAAGTAGAGCACTGGGGGACTACTAAAAATGACGGTGGGCCATTATTCGAGAAGAACAACAAGACGCTAACAGTCGTAAAACAGGGATTGCAAACATCAATGGGTATTTTTGTGAATGAAAATATCAAAGATATAATACTACCTACAAAAGAATTAAATACATCACATTCTCATAAACAAAGGTTTTTAAGCAATGAACTCGAGCCAAATTATATTAAAAAAATAAATTGTAATTACTGCGTTATTTTGTCAGATTTAAGTACAATCGTGTTTTATTTGTACTTTAAATTAAATATCCTACGCAAAATATAAATCACATTGTTGGTGCACATGAAAAGTGACAATCTTAAAATTGTAATTTTGCAGGTGGTTGAGTGAAGTCGTTTATTTGTTGACCAAAGTTATTCTTTTTGCTTATAATTCTGGCTGTCTTCTGAAGCATTGTAATGAATTTTTAGTGGTAAAATATAATCTTTACAAAATATTCATTCACTGAATTAAAAAATGACAATTTTTATTGTGCTACTTTCCTTGTCCACAGAATACATTTCTTCAAACAAATTTTTAACAATTTCATTTATTTGTGTGTTTCAGCGTTGCTCTGACGAAAAGCCATCGTCCGTTCCAACATTCGCGCGAACTGAGCCTCCAGATACTCAGGTACGCCCCTTGCAACATCTTTTTACACAACAAATATTAACGAATAGCCAAAATTCCTTACAAAATGGCCCATGACTCAAGTCCAAGTAATTAAGGATTTAATACAGCAGATAGTGTTCAAATTTCACAATGCAAACATCATTTACGATTTACTTAATAAAGAAATAATTAAAATTTCTGTTCAAGTTATAATTCACGTGCGTAATGCCGTACTTTTATCATCGGAGAAAATAAATTGAATTTAATTTTGAATTAGGCTACCTAGAGCATTGCCTGGCCACCAACTTTTATTGTTTCCTATAGTTCCTCAACTGAAACTTTGTCCCCTGATCCCGGTAGGTCACGAAGTCCATCCTCTCGCTGCTCAAGTACTACGACTGGAAGAAATTCGCCGTCATTTGGGAGGAGCCGTGGGAGGCGGTGGCGATGACGCTCATGCGGCAGGCCAAGGAGTTGTACAACAGCACCATCACGCACCAGCGCCAGCTCCAGGACCCCGCCAAGTGCTGCATCTCCAACGAGGAGTGCTGCCGCAACACTTTCTGGTACCAGATCATCAACGAGAGCAAGAACATCACGCGGAGTAAGTGGAGACGACCGTGCGCGCTGCTACTAGGTCTCTTCACCGTGACGCTATTTGCTACGAAAAGCGTGCAATTGTGATGTGGTGGTACAAAATCTAGAACACCACCATACTCACTCTGCGACAGTGCGAACTAAAAGAGGGCAACACGCGTCCCATGAAGCTGATTGTCCGAAGCTACTGACATTAACATCACGCTTCGTTGGGAGCAGCCATAATCAACAAGAAAATTACGAAAGACAAAGGAATAATTAGAGATCTGCTCTTTTAATCAAACACACTAGTCGATCGAATAGTGTAAAATATTTGTACACGATAAATATACACTGCTCTATTACAAAATTGTATACTCAATATTTGGCGTGTGTTATGGCTGCTTCTGATTTTGTACGCTTCTCTAATACAGTGAATAAAGATTCATTGCGTACACGATTTGCCGATAAATTTCAGCACTTAGGTCTTCAATATCGTTTTGTTTATTTGATTTTTTATTTATTTATGGTCAAATTAGAAAATTGCAATATATCAAACGAATATGAGGCGAAGCAAGAGAAAAAAAAACTATGACGATAAATTTTGTTAAATTTTTACCAGGGTTCCTAGAACTCTTTGAATTGAATCTGTTATCAACAATTCCGGGAAACTATAACCACTAATCAGATTAAATGAGTAAATATTTTCCGTTTTTATGATAAATAACAGGAGTTCTGCTCTTTCACAGAATGTTAATATTAATTTTAATCTTATATTTCTACAAGACTGCATAACATACAAATCAATAAATATAAAATAAAATACTTATAACATGATATGTATGGATTATCGTACCAATTGAAAAGTGTCCAGTCGCATCATAACTTTTTAATTGTAATTTAGTGCCAGTAGCTCTTAGCAAATCTGCGCTTATATTATGACAGCGCTCCTTAATACATAAACCTATAATGTACAGTCGCAATACAATCAGGATGCAACGTTGTTTGATACCCTTTCTGACCAGACGATTACGACTACAAATTACTATCGCAAATGTGTCTCACTCTTCCAAGCTGTGAAATCGTCGTGAGTGAAACTTACACGATGTGGCTCTGGATCATTGCAGAATGATTTTGAAAATTACTTTCTTAATCTTGAAAAAAAATGACAAATCACTGTGAACACACGATGTTTCTGGTTGTTGCAGTCTACGTGTTCCTGGGGCTGCCCAGGTCCCTGGTCAACATGATGAAGCAGATGCACGATTTGCGGCTGTTCGATAAGGGCGAGTACATGGTCATTACAGCGGACATGATGCCGTACACACATCGAGAAACCCTCAAGTTTGTGTGGGGTGAGTAACTGTTAACTAATTTGTAATTCTTCTTAATTATTATATCCTAGTTCCATATACATTTTACAAATGAAAATACGAGTATACATTATTAGGAACACGTAGAGTTTACGATCAATTACGTAACTCTTACCATTAAAAAACATTTTTCTTACTCCCTTTCGAGATACCTTCATAACGGATTTGTCAAGTTTTTCTTGAATCGATGTGTTAACTTTTCGGTAGATGGGTGCCTCCATATTTAAAACTTACGGCCATTGTAAACGGGACAGCCATATTTGTGTTAAGAGCATTACCTTCGTGTCTACATGAACATTTTCATTTCCACCGTGCTCGCATTGCAGACACGGTGCACATGAACAACATCACGTGCACGGAGGACGCCGTGAAGCGCGGCCGGTCGCTGTTCATCGTGGGGCTGACGCCGCCCACCAGCCACAACTATCAGGTGTTTGCCGACACCGTGGAGCACTACAACGCGCTCCCGCCCTTCAACTTCACCACGCCGCACAGCCTCAAGGTACGCGCTCGCTCCCTTCGGTTGTGCTTTTTATCTATTCATTTCCGGACTTCTTGTTCGGCCGTGTGGGACTTGAGAACAATATTCATGTATTAAGGTATTCGCATCCCTTTGGTTTTTTAACTTTACAACGGTGTCTATTGGATATTGTTTAATTTTGAATAGTTCTAAGATAGCATTTATTTAATACTAGAATTGTTGTTTGGCTTTTCTTTATCGTATGCTGAAGGAATAAAATTTATGTTTTGGAAATTTGGATTTCATTAGACACGGGTGCACAGCTTTACGATCTAGATTAAATTTGGTTATTAAATGAGGAGTATTGAGTGTATTATGACGGTTTTCTTTAATTTAGTACACTCCCGAATATTAGTAAGTGAACAATGCGGTTTATCCCCTTTGCGTTTTATCAGGGGAACCTGATATATTCACATTATGTTTTATTCTAAAATTAAATTTAAATTTAGCAAAAATATGCATTTGTGTATAAATGCGTTATTTTCGATTAATAAAATCTCCACAAATTTACTAAATGTACCTAAGTGACAACTATCATTATCAATGAAAATATTATATTTTTTGTACTGAAAAAACTTGACTATTGATCTTTTAAATTGAGAATAATGTCTAATTTAAATTGATTCCTGCTATATTTACTTGGGCAGATCTTCCGCAAGCACATCACCATCTACGCGTCCTACCTGTACGACTCGGTGCTGCTGTACGCGGACGCGCTGCACACGGTGCTGGAGAACAAGCAGCGCGAGGGCGTCCTCACGGCGCAGATGATCGAGAGCCTCGCCAAGAACGGCACGCTCATCATCCAGACCGTCAAGGACCGCGGACAGTACACCAGTGAGTGCTCGCCCTCCTCGAAGCGAAGCCAAGCCAGGGTGGAACTAAAAGGGATTTTCAAAGCAATCAATCAATCAATCACATCCTGTATTATTTCAGAAGTATAGGGACGTTTTGCAGTTCTCACACGCAATCAGTCCTTATAAACAAAGTATATATAGAAATACATTTGCACGGAGATTTGAATAATCCCTTTTCACTTTAAACGAAGGATTTGTTAACAAAATTCTAAATATTAATTCAATGCAACCCTCAACACTCGAGCAGCGTTGTTGGAATCAATATAGTTCTATGGCTACAAAACGAAGCGTTCTATGTTTATAGAACATGGAATCGTGAGGCCAGTAGCCGCAAAAGAAACGTTCCTCACATCGCAATCTAGAGGATGAGATCTTCTTGGACAATATATTACATTTTTGCTGGTTTGGTGCTTCTCGATTTTATCCCACCTATTTAGAGACGTGCATAATGTGTAACTCCATGTGAAATTGAACCGATTGTTTGATATTTTATGCGAGTGGATTTCATAGATATAAGTCTTTATTTCGTAATAAAGTTATCTAATCTATTGACGAGGGTGTTTTGTACTGTTAGTTAAAATAATGTGTAATTTTATCTTTAAACGAACATAGTGATTGGGTAAATGAAAAATGTTCAGTCAATGAAAAATGTTCAATATTAAAATTATTTTTCAAAAAGGATTAAAGTGAAGTTTTTTACATCACAAATATTATGTAACATGGTGCATAGCAATAGCTTATATCTGTGTATGAGAATGCTCTTGGAATATATTATTCCAGAGTAAAGAGAAAAAAGGAAGCAAATAACAAGTATTCACTTCTTACTTTGCAGGTATAACCGGTGCAGTCATAAAAATCGACCACAATGGTGATTCTGAAGGCAATTTCTCGGTGATAGCGCTTGTTCCAGAACCTATACAAGATGCCAATTATACATGTGACTTTCACTTTCGGCCCATTGGTACTTTCAGCTTTACCGACAATAGCAAGTTGGTAAGTGTGCACAACCAAGAATTTGGTATGTAATTTCTTTTTAGCTGTACGATATTCAGAATACAGATTTGGTCTATTCACTTTTTCATTTTAACTAATTTGATTAATTATATGAAAAATTATACATTATTGCTATATGAAATAGGGAATCACTTCTTGATGTAGCCGTACTATTTAAAATTGAAGTTAGAAACTAAAGTATTTCTTCGCGAAAATGATTTAAATGAATATACATAACTAATTTACAATGCACGCAAAAATTGAAATAAAACTATATAGTTTCCGTTGCCATGTAAAAGTATGGTTTCGTTTAATATCCAAGAACTCTGGAAAAATGCAAACACTTTGAAACCGTACCCATTGTTACTGAAAAAAAACAATATCTGAATGTATTAATATATATTAATTTAATACATATTTATGTGTGTAATAAATCATTAACCACATATTAACTCTTTTTTTCTATGTAAATCTTACAATATTTTCTGTACATTACTTAAATCACAAAATGTATGTAATTTATTTTAATAATAATAATAATAATAATAATAATAATAATAATAATAATAGTGTCTTTATTTATATGGCAAGACTCGGACCATCAGGCCCGCTCTTCCATCTAACCACATGTATATCTGACATTCCGACCTACCTCATGTATATCATGTATATCTAACATCTTTTTTCGTCAATTCTCCATTTGTCAAACCATTACAATTTTCGTGCAATTAAATCAATCAGAGTATGTTTCATTTCGTGTACGTGGAAGTCCCACTGTATTCCGGAATGACACAAGGAGAGGTGGCTCAGGGCCACTCCACTGCGGTGCCTCTAATCGGGAGGTCCTTCAAGTCCCATTAGTGGCAGGATTTTCGACACTAGCTAGATACTTAGGTCAAATTCAGTCGCTGTCTGGGAGAGAATTCTTTCGGCCGGCTGTTCTAATCAGTAGTTTTCCGTGGTTTCACCGATCAACACTAGTTGAATGCCGGAGCAATACCCTAACAAACGATCCACTGACCGCGCACGATATTCTTTGCTCTACATTCACCCCTTACTTACATACACTTACACTAAATGCACTGCACTACCGCACACGCCGGGAGACCGACCTTAGAGCTTATCCCGGCTGGGGGGTGCTCCGTTGGGGGAGACTCCTGGTTACGGGAAACCCCGCTAGCCGACGGTAGGCCGGCGCCGATCTCACCATCCAGGGAATGATCACCACCACCTTCCGTGGGGAAAAAATCATGCACCACTCTTACAGAATTAACGACCTATTCGGAATCACTAACCACCGGCCAACGTGCGTGTTGTCCCACAGGAGTACAACGTGAACGACGGGACGCCGTGGTGGATCGGGTCGACGCGTCCGCCGGACGAGCCCACGTGCGGCTTCGACAACCAGCACTGCCCCGACGACTCGCGCTCCTCCAGCATGTACGCGGCCGCCACGCTCGCCGTGCTGCTCTTCTGCGCGCTCGTCGTCACGCTCTCCATCTACCGCAAGTGGAAGATCGAGCAGGAGATCGAGGGGCTGCTGTGGAAGATCGACCGCTTGGACCTGCACGGCTACTTCGGCAACGACATCGTCGCCTCGCCCAGCAAGGTGAGTGAGCACGGCCGTGGGGGGCGCTCGCGCGGTGGAGCTGCAACTAACACTTCCACTGGCTTAGATGCTTCGGATTTAATGGAGAAGTAATTAAAATCAAAATTAATACATTTAAAAAATAATTTAAAACAATTATCTTTGTCAACTTACTAGATTTCAAAAAAAAATAATTTTAAAACCTCATCGTCAATTTACTTGATTTTTTTACATTAAAAAGGTATCTTTATTCATTTATTCAATTTTAAAAAATAAACTTGAGTTATTTCACCATTTAATTACGTCAGCAATACCTCATCAGTATTCCCTCAAATCTGCTTTGGATTTAATCCTCTATTAAGTACTTCATTCTTTACTGTTTGCAATTATAAATCTGAAGATATCACCTCTAGGGATACAACTGACTTGATTTGTTTTCGATTGGGACACCTATATACGTACAGTGACCACTTTCTGAAAAACATGGAAAACAGGGAAAAATCAGCGAATTTCATTGCTCGGGAAAAGTTAGGGGAAATCAGGGCATTTGTAGAAGAATCGTTAGAAATCAGGGGAAATGTTCAGACAGTTATGTAACTAGACATAGTTCCTTCAAAAGATAGTCTGGCAAAAAATGACTCAATTTGTATTTGTAGAGAGTTCTTAAATTTATACTTAATCACGGAGAAATCAAAGAGCGGACAAAATAGCATCAGGCTTTCTTTAATACCATTTATTATTCTTAAAGTATCCACAGTGTGAAATTTGACAAGAAAAAACTCAGAAAATTAAACTAAATTCAGTTTGATATTCATCTTCATGTCCTAGTACCAGAAAAAGGATTATGAATCAGTCGAAACGTGAAAAACGATGTCCTAGAACATTCCAATATAATCTTGTGTTGTTTTATTTTCTTTCTCAAATATAAACAATAATGAACAGTCTAAAATAAAATGGAAACAAACGACAACTTACTGAAAAAATTTAATCAAACAGCTCACTTAAAATTGATATCTCCCCCTTACTTAAGTTACCGGCAAAGGTGGCTCAGGGCATCTGATGATACCCACTACCTCTGACCGGGAGGTCCTAGGATTCGAATCCCGACACTTGTAAAAAAAGCTATATCGAGTACAGCCGCTGTCTGAATGGGAATTCTAGAGACCGAAAACTGATCAGTAGTTTCCGTGTTTTTTTCCGGTCAAAGCCAAACGAATGCCGGGGCAGTGCCCAAACAAACGAGCTATAGACCGCGCGCCATCTTTCCCTTCATCTTCCTTGTCCTTTCCTTATCTCTTACTTACACACTCAGATGCACTACACTACCACATTTTTCGGGAGAACAGAGCTTCTCCCCGCTGTTGGGAGATACCTGGGTGGGGAAAATCCCCCCAAACCGACGTAGGTCGGCCCTGGTTGTCGCCATCCAGCAGGGGAAGATCACAGCCGTCTCCCGAAAGAAACATGTAGTACACTTACGAGACTAATGATCTTAGCAGTTGAAGCATCACCCGGGATCACTAATCAGTCAATTAAACTTTTTTTCTTCGGGACTTCATTCAGCTCCAGGGAATGCCGATTTTCGACTATCCGCGCCGGGTACCCTCTATATTCCTCATGGAGGGACACATGTTCTTTACTCTAGACACTCACACACATGCGGGCTCTTCGGTGTAGGGTCATCAGACTCACAAGGCGACGCGACAAATCATATACATGAAAGACAAGGTATAAACTACCGTGCCCACGGCGGGACTCGAATCCGCGACCCTTCCGACCGAGTCGGCACACGCTCTGGCCACCTCGGCCATCCAGGTCAGCCATCAGTCAATGAAACCTTCCACTTACACTTGCTGTCGCGTGTGGGCGTAGATGTCGCTGGCGAGCGCGGCGTCGTGCGAGTCGCGCTGCGGCCAGCAGCTGTTCGCGCCCACGGGCACCTACCGCAGCGTCATCGTGCGCATCAAGGAGCTCAAGTTCTCGCGCCGCAAGGACATCTCGCGCGAAGTCATGAAGGAGATGCGCCTGCTGCGCGACCTGCGCCACGACAACATCAACTCCTTCATCGGGGCCTGCATCGAGCCCATGCGCATCCTGCTCATCACCGACTACTGCGCCAAGGGCTCGCTCTACGTGAGTAGCGCTTGCGGGGTCATTGGACACCTGGTACTGCGACTAGGGCTCGCTCAGTCTGAGTAGCGCTTCCGGATTCATTTAGCACCTGATGTAGCAACAAGTGCTCGCTCTACTTGGGTAGCGCTTGCGGATTCATTTAACGATTACTGCGTGAAGGGCTCTCTCGATGTTAATAGTGCTTGCGGGTTCATTTAACGTCGAATACTGCGACAAGGGCTCGCTCTAAATGAGTTGAGCTTCAGGGTTCATTTAATGACCATTACTGATCTAAGGGCTTGCTCTATGTAAATATAGCTTGAGGGTTAATATAACTCGGATTGCTGCGCCAAGGGCTCTCTCTAAATGAGTATAGCATGCGGGTTCATTTAACTTCTATTACTACGCCAAGGGCTTGGTCTATGGGAATAGCGCTACTAGGGCTACCCATTCTACTATTAGTTAAGTGCCACTAATCACTTATTATTCTAGTAAGTAGTGTTGTAAAAATATTTTTCATATTTGCAGATTATTTTTCAATAATTATATATATATATATATATATATATATACATATATATATAAACATTATAAAACATTTTTATTCCTTAGATACTGTGTCTCTACTTAAAGGTACAGTTTTGTTAAACATTAAATATCGCGTTAATTAGGATTGGCCACTCCTGATATTTGTGTCCAAAATTGTAACTCAGGGAAATATGACAAAAATTAGAAGCCAAAATTATTATTATTTTGGTTTGAAAGCCTACGTTAAAATATATTGATAGTAAATATTCTACACATAAATGTTTAATACGAGTTTCTTCTTAATATTCTAGGATATCGTAGAAAACGAAGATCTCAAACTGGACAAAATGTTCATCTCCTCTCTAGTCCATGATCTCATCAAGGTAAGAAGTAGTGGAAAAAAGCATGCTAATCCCCGAAAAATGTCACAATCTTCACATAATTCTTTTGATAATCGCTTACATAATGCCCCTAACATCTTGTGCAATGTCACAATCACGTAATGAACACAGTTTTCACTCGACCGTTCCGTTGCGTTCTAGGGGATGATCTATATCCACAAGTCCGCTCTGGGCTGCCACGGGAACCTCAAGAGCTCCAACTGCGTAGTGACGTCACGCTGGGTGCTGCAAATCACCGACTTCGGCCTGCACGAGCTGCGGCATAGTGCTGACAACAGCGGCAGCATCGGGGAGCACCAACATTTCCGAAGTGAGTTTTGCTCCTGAAGAATAACAGTATGACCAGCATTTCAATATCCTGAACGTTACTTCAGAAATGAGTATTGCTCCTGTAAGATAACTGTATGGCCACCATCTCAATCGCCTGAACGTTACTTACTGTATGTCAATAGTAGTTGAGAAATTTTAACTTATTCTCAAAAAATAACTCATTTATTGTAACATACATTTCATACTAACTTAATATTACTGAGATATTCCACTGTACATGAAAACCTCAATACATTACATCCAATCCATTACTCATGGATCTGAGAACCTTTTCGATCCAGTCTATTCGGATTCGATTCAGTCTTCTTCCAAACAGGCCATATTGCTAGGTAGGGAACAGATGACTACGTTACAACCAGCATCGGTTGCAGGGAAAATAAAGGCAATGGCTTGCTTTCGATCGAATCGATGCCTGCGAGGTTGTGGATTCGATGCTGTCTTCGTGTCAGAAATTTTCTTGACACCGGCGTGTTTAATCTGACGATTACTGGAATCGAATTCACAGGTTGACTGATCTGGTCGTTGGTTCCGTTATTTCTGTGATCACTTCAATGTGAATGTCATAGCAGTATGACAGATCAAGAACGACGCGTTATCTTCCATTCTCGTTTTTTCCATCATTGCGAAGAGGGATGCTGTGGGATAAAAGACATCCCGATCCTTCTCAAAATGTCAATGGAGAAGCCTTTGCAATAGTAAAACATAAACTTTGTTCATAAAATATTGATAATGGATTACAATTCGGCATATCTATGTAGATGTGCACGGTAGTTCAGGAAGTGGGTAGCGTAACATATATTATCGACCTAAATGGATAAGACAGGCAAGCAATATCCACTAGGTTTGCAGGATCTAACGAATGAACGGCATCGATATTTTCACCTAGTGATTGCGGCGCGGAAGGTAAATCACCATAGATACTTGGCTGCCCGGGAGACGCTGCATCCTAGGTACAGTTTCCAACGTTCCGACGTCACATTCCGACCTTCCTCGAGGCGAAAGGTGAATGCCGGAGGAAGGTATAACCTCCGAAACGTTGACAACTGTTCCTAGGACGCGGCGTCTCCCGAGCAGTCAAGTATCTATTGACTCTGGCTGCGGAGGCCTACTCTTTCAGCTACACCACCACGTAGCCCATTATAGTATTTGAATAATACATTTCATAATATTCGAAATGTAATAAATCAGAATGCATGTGCTCTTGCATTGTTTGCGTGTGAATGACATTGCACTAGAACGAAACAGTAGCGTACGAATAGGAGACTGTTCCTCGTGTTATCCCAAAGACTAATTTCGAATTGGACGAAATCGCGACTTTCTTTTGCCACATTAGTAGGAAACGTAGTTTAATTTATAAATGTTTGTATTATTTTTAGTTAAGGTAATTATTTATATTTTGAACCCCAAAAGTATCTGAATGGTCATGTATTAATGTTATTATATTATAATAACAATTATATTAACGAATTATAAAAAAGTTTTTGATTTTCTTCAACCTTAAATGATAATATTGAAACTATTAATAACAATTGCAGTCTAAAAATAAGTCAAAAACAAATGCAGACATGACAAGCAGGAAACAGATTTATCCATAAGACATAAAACTGATGGTCGATTTCCAGGAAGGTTTTAGTCTCCCATTAGCGTTTCCACCCATCGACGATTCCACCAGCCATTAGTTGTGTAATGATAATATTGTAAATGAATGCCTGTCGCTGCAGGTCTCTTCTGGAAGGCGCCCGAGATGCTGCGGGACCCGTCGGCCCACATCCTCGCCTGCCGGCAGAAGGCGGACGTGCAGGCGGTGCAGAAGGCGGACGTGTACGCCTTCGCCATCATCCTGTACGAAATGTTCGGCAAGAAGGGGCCTTATGGAGGCTGTCCCCTGGAGCCCAAAGGTACACATCGATTGTACTGTAGCTTTTGGTCATCTACTCGGTAACATACACCATTCATGAACACATGATTCCAGAAGGAACTTTGGTTGGGAAGAAGGGGATACAACTCACGTCTCCCCATTATTTTAAATATATCCAAATTTTATTTGAATTATATTTTTGTACTAAAGACTCTTTCAGAATAACTTACTATATTAGTATTTATTCAGGATATTATATTCAGTCTGTGAGACGATAATGTGTTGTAAACAAAAATGCTTTGCCTTCCATCATTGGTCAAAAAGTAACAAGAAATTCGTGGGAAATGAATGTTTTGAATATGATTTAGAACTGATAGGTAGATGTAGAGCTATTCCGGCGAGCCAATATTTTTATATATAAAGGAGAGTGCATCATATTACTTCCCCTGAGATTTTCTCGTCAGATACCGTCGTTATCTAAGTTTGTTTCACAGTAGGTGAATTCCTGAATAACTGCAAAAGAAGTCCGAATTCAAATGGTACCTGCCAAAGCTACCCAATCCCCATCCCCATTCGTGAACATATAGTAATCCTATTACTGTTTGTGTGGATTCGTGAGAGAAGTTATCTTCATCATAGTTGACAAAGGTTTCCGTGAGCGCAGTCAATGCGCTTTTTACTAAGACCTCCTTCAGATAAATACATTCGTCCGACAAATACAACAGCTGCAGTTTGACGGACGAAACATTGGCAACCTCGCATTAGACGTACGGACTCTCAGACAATGAAGCCACGATCTTCGAAACCTCTCGAGCAGAACAATTCCCACAATCAGTCACCTGGCTAAACAAATTTTCCGAAATTTAGTCTGAATTGTTAAAGAACTCGAAACAACACTATACAGTCTTAACACAACGAACTTCAAGCATATTTTGAAGGCATCGATTTTGATGGCATTCTATAACTTTTGTGTGGAAGATTAACATCAGTACCTTAATAGAAAACAGACAATTGATGACGACCAGTTCCTCGCACCACAAAAATTTATTTAAGGAGGATTGTAATAGTACACGTTAGGATAAGCGACATACAGAAGAGTGGGAGATGGAAATGAGGAATAAAAGTCCGTATTGAGTTATCTAAGAAACAAGACAAAATCCTTTACTGTGTGCAGCCGTAATGAGCACATCACACAGTAAACGCATTTGTAGTTAGAGCTTCCGCCAAATGCCTGTGCCTTGTGTAGTATGAAGTTATCGGTATTTAACCTCGCTCCAGATCTTTATCGCGGTTTACCTCTCCTCTCAGAGACTGTGATATGTGTCCTCGCGATTGTCATCCTTTGGGATTCTCTGTAGATTTCGCTGTATACCAACGAATTCAGGTTATCTTTGCAGAAAACTGAAAAGCAAACACGTATGTGAATTTATTGGTTTGTCACATGCCGCAGTATTAAGCCTTGACGGATTTAACTCCTCCATCGGGATATAATCAGCTTTCCGTGTTCCTTGCCGGCAGCTTTATTTTGTTGCGTTGTGTCAGTCAATTTGACAGTGGTATAGCGAAGAGGCTCGCGAGAGCTCAGGACTTTTGAAATAAGGAAGAGCTTTAATTTCCATTGTGCCTTTCTCGTTCATTTAACATGCCACTCTGTCTCTTTCAAATGGGATTTTTGAATTCTGATGTGAATTGCGTTGGACGTTATGATGTGTATAACTCCTTTAAACCAACAATGGAATTTGTCTCAAGCAGTAATAGGATCATTGGTAAGTTTAATAGTTTTCTTCGTTTCTTGGCAGTGTTTGAAAGTGGTACACTGGTGTTTGTACATCTGTCGAGCGAATAAGAATGTTACATTATAATTTGTATATCTGCATAAATCCTTTTTTATTACTTCATCACGTAATCATCTTTATTAAGTGGCAGTGTGACGGCGGGGAGGGGAAGGTAAAAGAATAGCCAACAGTTGTACGCTTATCTTCGTACGTATGAATACAACTCTACCTACAAGTAAAGATAGTACTTGTTTCTAGGTGTACATATTTGTAATACAATGAATTTTCTAGATGCAATGTTATCTCTTCACATACTAGAGCAATCATGAGTGCAATTCTTGACGTAAAACGATTTAAAAATAATTTAGTTTTAAAATCGTATTTAATAGAAAGTTATGAGTTCCACAAACAATGGATACATTCAGGTACTTCTTGTAACTATGTGCTTCAAACATTAAAGGGAACATATATTGAATTGAAATTGAAATATTACATCTGTATTTGTATGTCCTACTTTACATGTACAATCTTAATAAACAGCGGTACAGTAAATTATATTAAGAAGAATAAATTGTAAACCAACAAAGTTTATTTATCACCAATCAGTAATGTTTCTAATGCCAAATGAAACGAAAATAAGATGAAGTATTCTATTACTGTGCTGCAAGAACATTTCATATTTTGAAAATTATTTCATTTATTATTTTCTTTTCAGAAATCATTGAAATGGTTAAGAAAGTGCCAAAGCCCGAACAGAAGCCATTTCGACCTGACCTGTCCCTACTGGAAATGGAGGAGACGCCGTGTGAAGACTTTGTGATAGACTGCATTCAAGACTGTTGGAGTGAGGCTCCAGAAAACAGGCCTGACTTCTCCACACTTCGGACCAGACTCAGGCCATTAAAGGAAGGAAGTGGAAGGTGAGGAGACCATTATTATTATGTATTTCCATTGTTAGTATTAAAAAATCAAACTTGAATATTTTTTGCTATAAGAATTCTCTCTCACGAATGCATATCTCTGTGTTTATTCCTTCCTCCATCTATTTGATTACTGTAAAAAAGACAAAAAAAGGTTTTTTTTAAGTTGGCTCTCACAAAAAGAATTCTTATTTTACTAACATTATTTTTAGTCTGCCATTACACAATTGGACTGAAGAACATATAATGTTTTATGCAGTTTTTGACGCATTGTATTTTAAAATGTACATTTTTAATAAGCAATAATAATTCACAGGCATCGCAATATCATGGATCAGATGATGGAAATTATGGAAAAGTACGCAGAAAACTTAGAAGCTTTAGTTAATGAGCGCACCAGGCAATTAGCTGAAGAGAAGCGCAAAACTGTTGATTTGCTAAATCGGATGTTGCCAGCGTAAGTGCAAAGATTTAAAACATAGTTATAAGATTGTAAATTACCTACTATAAGTATATAGGTGATGAATAATTTCGAGTAAATTTGATTTATAATGAACATACAACTGAGAATTTACTAAATATATTTCAACTTATTTCTTTTTTGTGAATGTTGAAAGAGGTGGTCTCCCATTTTGAAGGAGTGATATTTGTTTATTTTAGGCCCGTAGCTGATCAACTTACCAAAGGTTATGGAGTTGAACCAGAAAGCTTTGAGACAGTGACAATTTACTTCAGCGACATTGTAGGTTTTACTGCGATGTCAGCTGAAAGCACTCCTCTTCAGGTAAACGGTCACTTCCTCTCACTCTTGTTGACAATTTTACTTGTTGAGGCAAAAATATAAATTGAATTTTCTCTTTCAGGTGGTAAACTTTCTAAATGATCTCTATACATTATTTGATCGAATCATTAAAGGATATGATGTGTACAAAGTGGAAACCATTGGTGATGCTTACATGGTGGTAAGAAATACAACTATTTAAGTAATATATGAATGTTCGACCCTTGAAATATTTTCTTCTCTGCTCAGATTTCCACCTTTACTCCGCTACAAATACATACAAATGCTACAAAAAATATATAAATCACTTCACTAATTTTGTAACTCTCAATGTAATTTAAATATTTTGAATGGCATTGTAATTCTCAATGTTTTTTGCCAGAGGATAATAACTATTAATCCATCTCCATTTAAACACTATTCCTTTCTTATGTAGGTAATGAAGTCAAAATTCTCTTGAAATAAAAATATTTTCTTTATATATGTTGTAAAAAATCCGTTAAAACATTTAAAGGAGAATTTTCTTCATAATTTGTAGGGTCAATTTTTCTCCTATCAATTCTTTATTGATGACCCGACTCTTTCCATTAGATTCTAATTATCCAATATTTTCCGTTATTTTAATTTCATGCATTCTACTTCTTTGTGTTTGTTACATCATTTCTCATTTTGTTCGTTTTCATCTCTCTTCCGTAAATCTAAAATGAAATATTTACTTGTTAATTAATGCTGTTGCACTCTGCGCTCAGGTGAGTGGACTTCCAATTAAAAATGATGACCGGCATGCAGGAGAAATTGCTTCTATGTCCTTGGATTTGTTGGATGCCGTGAAAAACCACCGCATTGTCCATCGGCCTAATGATATCCTCAAATTGCGAATTGGTATACACACAGGTAAGTGATGAGAAAATTCTACACTATCAGATACATCTACCTTCGGCTACCGGGAAATTTGCAATTATTAAAAACTCACGATATATTTGTAAGGAAAAGATTACGTTCATTCAGATACAGCAGTTAAATTATATTTCCCGTACATACAAATGGCATTCGTTATAGTCAAATATATATTAAAAATTGATTACTTATGGTAGTAGTCCTGTGGAAAGTAGATGGCCATGTATTGATTTTCGAGGGGTCTGATTGAGAGTAAACTAAAACACAACGTGTAGTTTGCCACCCAATATTTCACAATTTAAAATATGACATAATAATGTTATAAGTTCTTGAAAGTATATCTTTTTTTCTTCAGATTTGCACATTCTTAGTTTCCTAACTCACACTGACTATCCGTTAGATCTGGCCTTGTTATCGTATTCTCACTTTTCCACTCGTGAAATGAAAACCAATTTATTTTATATTATTTCATTTATACATAAAAAATGCCCAAATCACGGCGTAGAGTGTATATATACACCAAATGCCAATTATAAACTGTAAATCACCTATTGAATATATGAAAATATGTTAACATCAGAAAGGTTATGCTATAGTAGGTACGCGGTTTATTAACACAGTGATAGTACATACCGCCTCCAGTCGCAGTTAAATGTTGGTCAGTAGGGAGAGGAGGTACGATCAATCAGACAGACAAAGCTCTAAACTGTTTGAGATACACCGCTCTGATTAGGGCATTTTATATGTAAAGTTAAACACTATTGGTTTTGTAATTTCATACGTGGAATAGACGAGAACAATTTCAATTTCACGGCGTGGTGTGCGCGTGTGCGGCAGGGCCGGTGGTGGCGGGCGTGGTGGGGCTGACGATGCCGCGCTACTGCCTGTTCGGCGACACGGTGAACACGGCGTCGCGCATGGAGTCGACCGGGGAGCCGCTGCGCATCCACATCAGCCCGCAGTGCCGCACGGCGCTCGACAAGCTGGGCGGCTACCTGGTGGAGGAGCGCGGCCTCGTCGCGCTCAAGGGCAAGGGCGAGGTACGTGACGGGGCTGCGAGCCCTGGGCTCTGAGGCTTCATTTGTACTTTTCTTTTGTTCTCATTTTTCCTTTTTCTCTCTTTTTTCTTTTTCTCTCTTTTTTTCTTTTTCTCTCTTTTTTCTTGTTCTCTCTTTTTTTCTTTTTTTCTCTTTTTTCTTTTTCTCTCTTTTTTCTTTTTTCCTTTTTCTTTTTCTCTCATTTTTCCTTTTTTTCCTTTTTCTTTTTCTCTCATTTTTCCTTTTTTTCCTTTTTCTCATTTTCATTCTTTTTTAATCTGTTACGTGAAGAATTTTCAATATTTAACTCTTTTCACAATTAACAATCTAACTTTTTACGAGTATACGTGAGGAAAACGAAATAAATAATATTTCACAAAAATGTTTACGTTGAATTGCAATTGATCACATATTTGATCAAACATATTTCGAGTCATATTTCCTTTATCTTCCTCACGTATTATAAATTATTCCTGTTTGTCTTCTTTCAAAATGTAATTGCACATTTCGTCGGAACCACCGATTTTATCCGTTTACTGCCCATATAAGAAACAGCTGCACATCAATAGAAGGTCCCCCCCCCGAGATCTGTAGTTAATAACGAATCAGGTGAGATATTTCGCAGACTTGTAGGTTATTATGCTTCTCTCACAATTTTAAGCCATTGCCGGAAGTATATTAAGTGATAATCGGTAATTTGGTAAGTTTATTCATCCGCACATTTGTACTAAACAATTTTCAAATATTATACTTTGGGATTGGATAATTCTCAATTATGAATTTCTTCAACACCTTTCCGAAATAACATCTCGTGAACGTAACATGGAAGACGAGGTCCTACCATTGACATTCCTACTCATAAATTTGACATCCATCATGTCATGTGAAACAAATTAACACCACCAAACACGTCTCGTATGTTATGAAGGTTGTACATGTGTTACCCGATGGATAAAGTAATCTCATCAGCTCCAGAAGCATTCGTATTTTAAATTTTGAAATTTTACTCCGCGAATTGAAAAGTGTCTCCTGGTCGATAGGCAATTTGCCTTACCCGTACGTCAAGTGTGTTGCCTAGACAAAGTCGCAACCGAAATTCCCTTCACTCGTATCTGAATTCATTACGTGTGTCACTACATGCACCAATTGTCATAATAAATGTTCTCGTGAATGGAAAGTAAAATTAACGTTCATTTCGATAACAGATGACATTTTTATATATTAAGATATAATTCTACTTTGCGAAGTTACCCAACGATAACTTACTTTGTTAAAATTCCTTATTTTCTTTGTGAAAACGACATTCAAACAGGCTAATTACTTATGTCATTACGATCCGAGAATGCTCTTCATGCCGAAGAGCTTTAAAGAGCACTTTGCCGGTCCCGTGCCCTTAATTATTTAATGTTTTCATTCAAATTAAACGCAGAGATCGACATTCCACACTCGAAGCTAATATAGAAGACGCGATCTAGAATATTGTTTGCCTCGGTAGTGCCCCTTACAGCGCCTGGATGTAGTCGCAAATTCACTGCCAGGTTGCGGTGTCAGTTATTATCCGAACTGTCCGTCACAAGAACGTAAGGTGTAATTATACCGGTCACTTGCCAAGGATTTTCTGCCCTTCGAAAATCAACCCCCTCCCATTTCAGTATCTACTCTGTCTGGGATGTCTTAAGGTGGTGATTTTCGACAATAGCTATAGGTAGATGTAGGTCGATTCTGCTGCTGTCTGGAGAAGAATTCTAGACTCCAGCTGCTCGGATCAATAGTTTTCCACGGTTTCGCTGATCAATACCAGGCGAATGTCGGAGCAGGACTGTAACAAACGGGCCCCAGACCGCGCGTGATCTTTCAATTCTCTTCCTTGTCCTGTGGTCACCCCTTACCCAAACACACTTACACTTATGTGCACCTCACTACCACGCATGTCGGGAAGTTCAAGCTTGTTCCGGCCGCGACCCCGCTGGAGGAGATTCCTAGATGGGAAACTCCTCAGCTAGCAGACGTATAGCGTCTGCTCCCGTGATGTCACCACTCTAGCTATGGGAGGAACACATCCAACCTCCCGCAAATGAAACCAATCCCACTCTCTATCCAGAAAATAACCATACGAAACGGTGACTGCCTGAAACATGATGAATTCCCAAATATAATCTCAGGCTTCCGCGCCTTGAGTCATAGAAGGCGAATGACGCCGCGACAAGGCAGCGCGTCTCTCTCAGGCATCGGAAGAAGACCCACGATGATGACGGTCGAAAAAATCGGCATCACTGCCATCGACGCTCGCCATCAACCTGAAGCCTTCACGCTGAATGAATCCTCTAACTTTGCGTGGCGTAATATGAGAGTGATTGGACAAAGTAGCGACACTCTGATGACTGAGGCGCGACAGGGACTGCACATGCAGCGAGACGCGAGTGAGCGCTGACGAAAATGCCGCCGCACGCATATCTGCGGACCGACGCACGAGCCCGCGCACATCTGACCCGATGATTCAGCGCACAAGCCAGCTCCCTAATCCGAAGGACGCGCGGCGGCAGTCAGCGCCACTGTGCGCCCGCGCGCACCAGCGGAGCAGACATCCCGCCGCCAAGCGCTCCAGCCCAGCGGCTACCCACCCCCGAGCAACCCGACCGCTGCTCCGCAATAACCCTACGCGCATTCTATTCTTACTTTTGTATAATTGAGTCAAACATTCCACTTCACACGATAATCCCGTGAATCATGCCTCATTAATCTCTAATCTTCTCTATCACCTACTCTTCCCGAGTTATTTCACCTACCTTATCCCAATTCACCAATCTCTTTCCCTTCATTCCCCACTCTCTTCCCGTTTCACCTCTCTTTCCGTCACCTCTCTTTTCCCGTTCACCTCTCTTTCCCGTTCACCTCTCTTTTCCCGTTCACCTCTCTTTCCCGTTCACCTCTCTTTTCTCCGTTCACCTCTCTCTTTCTTCGTTCTCACCTCTTCTCGTGCACCTCTCCTTTCCGTTCACCTCTCTTCCCGTTCACCTCTCTTTCTCGTTCACCTCTCTTCCGTTCACCTCTCTTCTCCCCGTATCACCTCTCTTCCCGTTCACCTCTCTTTCCCGTTCTCACCTCTCTTCCCGTTCACCTCTCTTTCTCGTTCACCTCTCTTTCTCGTTCACCTCGCTTTCTCATTCATCTCTTTCGCATTCACCTTTCCTTTGCGTCATCTGCCCATCTGGCCCTCTTCTCTGTCTCTGCCTCTCTCTCCTAACTTCTCTATTCTATCTTTGTGTATCCCCTCTCGTCCCTACTTGCTCTCTTCATGTTCCACTCTTTTATCTTCCTATTAGTTCTTTGTCGTATAAATTTTTCTTTCTTCTTTTTTTTCTCATATTATTTTCGCATCTCTTCCCCAATTTTCCTTCTCTGTCGGTCTCTCATTTGCCGATTTCATTCCATACGTCTTTTTCTCCCGAAATGCTTTCAAATGTTACGAAATCACATTTTATATTTTATTAACCTATGTCTTTTCAAGCACCAAGAAATGTTGACATAGATATTACTTTTTTCTAATCACATAAAAACTATCTGTATTTTCCTCCATAAATAATTCATATAAATAATATTAAATGGGTCTCTCAACGTTAAGTCACTCGTCAAGTTGCATGATGAATAGCAAAGTAAGCGCTTAGTCATGCGCTTATGAATAGAAAGTAAGCGCACAGGAACCAGGATGAATAGTGATGAGCGCCGCCTGTCTCGCCAGCTGCGCGCATGGTAGACACGTCCCCGCTGTACATTCCGTCGGGCAGCGGCAGCGTGGCAACTCAGGCCACGCTCACGTGGACGCCAGCTGAACACTGCTGCCACAGGAGCTGGGTGACAGCGGAGAGGAGGAGGACGACGACGAGGACGAGCATGCCGCGCCGGCTGCCCCCCCGCCGCCGCCCCACCCCAGCACCTGCCGCTGGACAACAACGGCTGCTGCGCGCTGGCGCGCTCGCCGCTGCGCGAGACCCTTTCCCTGGACCCGTTCCGGCGGCCGCGCGAAGCCGCGCCGCAACTCGCGCTCGCTGGAGAACTGCATGGGGCCGGCGTCGACGCACGGGTCGTCGGCGTCGCTGGTGCGCCTGCCGCGCGGAGGACCGCGCGGCGCGCGGGCAGCACGAGGCGTGCGCCTCCACGTGCCCAACGGCGACGCGCGCCCCCGGCCACGACTCCGGGGCGGCGGTGGCGGGCGCGGAGGGCGGAGCGGCAGCAGCGCCAGACGTTCAGGTGCGTCTGCGTCAGGCCGCCACTTGGGGGCTCCGCCTCTATCATACTGCGCCGCCTAGAGTACTACACACGCCACACACATGGACACTGAGTCTGTTTAATTACAATACCCTCGGGACGCGCCCTTCAGACTGGTATCAGGATGAACGATGAACATAATCTCTAATACTCTTCCTAACTCGAAGTTATTTGGTCTATCCTGGGTTGGGCGCTTCCTTATTTGATAACTCAATTTCTCCTGAGTGGGGCAATTCTTGGCGGTTCCGAACCCGTCTGGAGGCCAGCCGGACGAATCCGGGTTCTCCTGGACGCTTCCCCTTTGACACTAATGACGTGGGTTCAGTGAAGAAACTTAGAATAGCGAGTGGGTGTTTCTAAATCATTCCAAGAGGTAGAACCGATATCCTAAATTCACGCTACTGCGAGATAAACGCTTTTAAGGGACTACAAACGTTGTGATCAGTTACTTGGAAGGGCAGAATTTACTGGAAACAAATTTTTCCAAACATAATATTTCACGTGAAATGAATTTCCCGCAAAGTTTAAAGATCTTCCTAGAGTGAAGTCGATGTTTTGACGATAGTAAAAATTTAGTGTGCTTATGAAGTCGTTTTCCAATGTGAAACAGCATATCTCTTCTAGCTACGCTCACTACTTCAGCCAACTCTTATCTCAAAAATGAAGAGGAAATGTTTTGAAATTTGAGTTGAATTCTGTCTATGCTGGAAAAGTGAAGAACATCACGAAGAAAACTCGGTTTAACAAAGAATATCACAGAAAGGCAGGTTATGGAATTTCAGGTTCCAGAGATTTTTCTGTATAATCTTTAGCTGACTTCGAGAACTGTAAGTGAATGAGGTAAGAATATTCGTCTCCTGTTTCGCTTTGGGCGGATATTTCACAAACTCTCTCCTTTTCTAATTATCAAGTCGCTTGCAGTTCGTTAGTAGCGTGCTAAGGAGCTGTTTATAAATTACATAAGACAGTAAAAGGAGAATAGATGTTTTTGAAAATTGTTTTCTTTATAAAGCTGGGATAATAGTTACGTAAAAAGTTCGTTAAATTTACTTTCTTTCTTTCATTTCTTCTCATAATTTAAAATCACTAATCGCCAATTAGGCAATATAAAAAATCATATTTATAATGCTTTGCTAAGCTAAGCATAGTAATATAAGTTCCTCTTAAATAACATGGTTGATAACTTTAGTTCACTTCTTGTTTATGGTAAAGTTTGTACGCGAATAGTGCCTTACATCGTAAGTAGTTTAGCATATCTGTAACGTTTTGAACTTACGCACTGCTAGACATGTGACTGACCGAACGTTGAAACTTACGTGTAAGGCGCGA
Organism: Gryllus bimaculatus; assembly: GCA_017312745.1. Taxonomy (NCBI): domain Eukaryota; kingdom Metazoa; phylum Arthropoda; class Insecta; order Orthoptera; family Gryllidae; genus Gryllus; species Gryllus bimaculatus. The sequence continues at coordinate 11,987,727 of BOPP01000003.1, read as the reverse complement.
CCTAACGCTTCCCTTCATAGTGCAGGACTGTAAAAGGTTTATTTTACACCAACCTTTTCAAAATGGTTGATGTATCTAGTAATCCTCAGAGTGAGCGTATACGTTTTGCGCTAATGAAAAACATGTTTATGGTTGCAAGAGTTCAGTCATGTGGATTTACTGATTGTAGTTATAATTTATTTGTTGAATCTTTTACGTGGTTTCTTGTGGAAGTTATCTTAGAATTGTAAAACGTTGCCACAGGCAGAGAGCGACATATTATAAACATGCGCCCATCAAGTTGAAGGACAATCACATATGTGAGTCACACGTGGGCAAAGATAATATTAATCTTCGATGACCTGTGATGTGTTTAGCAACCTTATGGCGTAAGGTAAGCCACCAGCGCTTCAAACCGTGTTAAACTCTGGTATTACGAGATTCTACCGTCTATTGTCACGTGATATAGTATTTCGTATAACGTCAGGGGAAGAAGTTAGAGAGTTTTTGCACGGCAAAGCGTAATTTGCAGCACTGTCGATCAGCACTGTCGATGCAGCACTGTCGACAGCACTGTCGATCTGCTGTGCTTGCGCAATTCTAGCTTCACGTCCATTTTGTGTATCTGCGCATGCGCAAAAGATGGAAGTTGGAGTCTATTGCTGCACGTTCTGCCGTGCAAAATCTCTCTGGTACAAACATGCTGTAATTGTCTAAAGTCTGCCCAGCTGCTAATTGTGTGCGCGCGCGTGTGTGTGTGCGTGCGCAGGCGCCGCTGCTGCTGCCGGCGGCGCAGGGCAAGCGCTGGCGCTCGCTGGAGGAGGTGGCGCCGGGCGAGGCGGCCGCGGCGGCGCGCGCGCTGCCTAGCAACGGCTTCGGCAAGAAGGCGCTAGCGCGGGGCTCCATCCGCAGCTGGCTGGTGGGGCTCTTCCAGGGCAACGGGCTGCGCGCCGCCGACTCGCCCGCGCTGCGCAACGGACTGGGCTACAGCGACCTGCAGAGCGAGAGCATCGTCTGACCCTTCGCCGCCCCGGCCCCGCCCCTTTCTCCACCCCCACCCGCACACGCGCCCCTCGCCGCACGGGAACGGAACGAGCCGCTCCGAGGCGATGACAGAGGAAGAGTCCGCGCCTGCTGTTCAGTTACGATCAGCGCAATGAAACCTCTCGAAGGTGGACCTACTTAACGCCTAGGGTCAGTCTTCTTTTTTTTTAATTCCACGGGTTGTGAGGTAGAATACGAAATACTTCCCTGTGTCACCTACACAATGCAGAAGGGTGTACAAGATAGAACAAGGTCTTATCTCAGGGGTTTCGCTGTTCATGATTGACACGTGGCATTCGCAGAAGCAGACTTTCTAGAAAACATTGTTGACTCGTGAAAGTCGGCCGTGTGAAAGCTGCTATTGGTAGTTTTTTTTTAAGTCTAATTCCTTTGAATATTTTTCATAGTGAATCAGGGAAACATACAAATTACGTTTCTCGGATGGCCATGCGTACAGTAAGGTAGAGACCTGTCAACTTTGTAAATGTGTGTTGAAATATTATTTTTAAAAGTCCTTAGATCTTTTTTGCGAAAGAACACGTATAAAATTGTCGAGTGACAGAAAATATAAAAGTTGACGTTGAATACTTAATGATATTTGCTTAACGAGAGTAGCATGAGTTAGCATAACGTTCCAGCGTTTACTTTAAAACACAGTCAAGGATCGTCATAAAATAATATATTTACATAATACCACCGCAGTTAATAATATTACTAAAATATTTCAGTAATATTACTAATACAGTAAATAAAAACACTTATAGTTGCTATTAAGCTATAAGTCTCTAAGTTCCTGTTTTAATTTCCTCCAATTATATGCAATATTTTCTAAGATACAAATGTAAATAGAAAACTAAACACATTATAGAGATACAGTTGAAATAAAACTCAATATTAACGTTTCATTTCAAATAGAGGTATCTTGATAACCTTTTTCTCTAAATATTACACATGAAAGTCTACTCATAAATTAGCTCATAAAAATTTCGCACTCCTAACTCCACTCCATTTCACTTTTCATTCACTGTCTCTGAAAATATTGCCCGAACAAACATCCTTCAGAATGAAAGTCCATGGTATGAACCGTTTGTATGTTGGTTTTAAATACCATGGTAATACTCTGGACAGCGATAGTTCTAGTACGCTCGGACTGAACATTCTGTTAGGAAATACGAATGAATATTTCAATCATTGCTGGAGTAAACCTCGACGTACGAACATAAATATTTTGGATCTTACATTATTTTCAATCAACACGTCTGGTTAAGATTGTATTTTTCCTAAGATGTGTGAAAATGGTCTTTTTTCATTACGGAAAAATGAGAGAACTAAGATACTATTTTTTGTACTTCCTTATATATATGTTTTTATTATTTCTTCTTAACAATGCTTGACACACCGAAATAAATTTATCTCGGGGAAAATTTCATTTAATTAATTACATTAGAACTTTTAACTCTAAAATTTCAACGATGCATTTTACAAAAAATTCATTCTTGTAGCACCTTTCAATTAACTAGACATTTATTAATGTCTGAGTAATTGACTACTTTAGTAATATCTCCCATTTCTTGCTGCTTCCAGAAAATAATCCGTTGTTAGGATTAAGTAATTTAAATAAATTGCAAATGTGAACAATTTTATAAACGTTCATTTGTATGCGCATTTTGCAAGTAGTAGTGTCTATTTTTGAATTTCCTGAGGATTAGAAGTGACGTTATCGTAAGAGTCAGTCGAAAATTCTTAATAATCAGGTAAACGTCAATAATTTGAGAAAATATCTTCGAGAGTTTACCTCCAAAGCTTACCTAAAATCCTAAGAAGTAAATAACTGTTTTTCTCTGTCTCACGAAGTCAAGAGTTCAAAAAGGAGAAGACGAAATGAGGGCCTTAAATTTAGTACGTAGTAGCTGAGTACGTTTCTCAAACACCTGTTTCTAATTACAACCCTTTATTGGCAGATGTGATTGCCAAATCATATGGCTCTATTCCTTAAATTTAAAGTTATCCCCCTGCTTATGCCAGAGTCATCATTTGAACGGCCTCTTCCTCATTTTATCTCCTAGTCATCGCCTATGATGATCTCCAAATACCATCAATACACATTTCAATTTAGAAAAGTTTCAGTACTTTTTAATCATGTAAGACAGAACTAGCATAAAAGATGTCTGAATGATTAAATTTATGGAAAATGTTCTATAGTGTTGTGGAATGAAATGTTTTTATTTTTTCCGTTCCTGTGCTTTTAAATCGTAAAAACTAAACGAGCGGCCTTTTTAATACGGCTCTAACTTAAGAAATAAATGTGTGTCTATGGACTGCGATCGCTTGAGTCTAAGATTCTTGTTACCCCACTGGCGTGTTTTTGCATCGTTTCTGATCGGTTTTGTTCCCTCGGAGCTGTGTTGCCTATCTTATAAATGGCGTTTTCCTCGTAAGGTCAAGCTGTTCATTCCTATCCAATCCTTCTGCGATTACCCATGAAGATGTGAACCGACAACCTAGAAGTGATGGAGTGGTGCAGTATGACTTCGACATGCGTCCATTAATTAGTGGAAAGTAGGGGACCATTGCTAAGAATGTAACAGTATTGATTTGATTGATAGGTTTGATTCCTGAGGAACTAGTTGAAATGAAGACTGAGAAGAACTGAAGAGAAGAAATGAGTGGCCTGAAGATGTTATTTATTTTTCATGCACAATCTAAGATTCAGTTGGCATCGGAAATTGCTTGGCTTAAAAGAGTAGAAGTATAGAGTGCATTATTTTTCTAATGAAGAATTTTGGGGGAAAGTCAGAAGAAGAAGATGTCATTAGACTTTCCAATCATGAAAGATCAATTAATCGCTTTTTGAATATTTTATATACTATCTACTGAACTTGCCAAAACCAAACCAAACATTTGGTAAGCTTCCAAGTCATTGTGTGAAGATTCATAAGTAGTTTTTGTTATATCCATATAAATTTTGTGTGGTCAGAAATACTGTATGTTTTCTATAAAATGTTGGGCTTCTGTGGCCTCCTCTCAAGGCTGGACCTCATTGAGCTCAGAGCCCTTCTGCTATATGTTAATGTTGAATGTCAAAATGTGTTTGACAGAACAACCTGTTGTCTTATGGCTGTGAAATATAAACTATGAAAGAGAGAAGAAAGAAAGAGAGAGAAAACGTATATTTCTTTTGTAAGAGAAATACTTTTTTTAAAGGTGCCAAGTTTCAGATTAAATGTTGTATCAGATATATGGAAAATATGTAGATATTTTAGTTTCTATCAGTTATGTACATAATTTGAATAATTATTGTTATATTATTTGTTGTATGTGGTTATATATGATGTTTGTGTGAATGTTGATTTTTTGTATGTGAACAACAGGACTATCACATAATTCATCCAAAGTTATTGTCCGGTTGGTTCCTAGTCATTTGTACAGAATACGCTGCAGGGATACCCAAAACAAATATATGAGTAATTTTGTATAAAAGTGTAAAATGTCTGCCATAATATGCATTAAATCTAAATCTAAAATGTGAAGTTCATCTGAGTCTAATTGCATCCTTATATCCATCTAGTTTGATATTTACAAAGAATTTCGATTTATAATGTATGAATTCTTGAAAGGTGACCTGTAAAAATGTGTGAGATCAAAGGTATGCTGCAAATTATGCAATATTTTTAAATACTTTTCAAAAATGATAAAACACTATGAAAATCTTATATTCCTGAAGCGTGTACTTTGCACCTTACAATGAACAGAATGCTTTGCTGTCATAATATTACGATTATGACAGGTTTTTGTTCCTATGATTTTGCATTTCATTATGCACAATGTTACAGTGTGCAGCATTATATTGAAGCATACGCAGCATGTCAATTGAAGTAGTCTACGTGGTAATTTTCAAATTGAAATGTCAATTCTGCATTACAAACTATTTTAACACTATATTATCAAGTACTGGGTTTCGTAATATATTTAATATGGAAACGAGTTTACTTTTGTGGAAGGTTTTAGCTCCTTAAACGTGTTTTGGAAGAGTTAGAGCACCTACAAAGATGATCAAAGGTTCATTCGATCCTTCAATAATATCCTGGAAATATATCTGTATAAATGCTTTTAGTAAGGTTCCGAAGCACCGACAGTAGTGAAATGCTGTGGAATTCTACACCACCTTTCTAGTTTTAAATGAATTCTTGAGATATGATACGTAAGGTTGGCAATAGTTCCAGCTAATTATGTATTGAAATACAAATATTTAAACCGATTCAAATATCTTACCGTTTTTCTATCGATTATTTTTCTCACGACTCTCTGGTTTCACGATTGACTGTAAGGGCAACTGTATTTTGTTTCAAATCTCTCTTTCAGCACTCAGGAAAATTCGAATTTCTCTTCACTGTTTATTGATTGGAAAGTGTTACAAACATTCGCTGTTCGCGTGCTGCAAAGAAATCATTGCCATATAAAACAAATGGGTACCGTAAACAAAACACTGGCACTACATGAATATGTAGTACATGGTCGTCGCCTATTATACAATTTTCAGAATAATCCCAAGAGTATAAAAACAAACGTTTTCTTAAATCCACACTAAAAGAACAATGTACGTAACACGAGTACGAGTCTTCGGTGTTCTTATTTCAAAATGTTTCCGCAACTCCTTTCAGTGAAATCTTCAGAATAGTCAGTGAACTAAAAAAATAGTTTTCCTTCGATGAATTAGCAATGTTTTCGTCTGTCCGTCCGTTTGTCTGCCCGTTCGTCCGTCAGTCCGTTCGTCCGTTCGTCCGTTCGTCCGTCCGTTCGTCCGTTCGTCCGTCCGTCCGTCCGTCCGTCCGTCCGTCTGTTCGTCCGCCGTCCAGGAGAGTCAGTGAACTAAAAAAATTGTTTTTCATTGATGAATAGCAGCTTTTCTCGTCCGTCCCCCCGCCCGCCCGTCCGTCTGTGTGTTCGCCTGTTAATGTGCAATGGTAAAGCCCCATGGCAACAGTAGAATCGATTTTCTCGAAAATGGATATTTGTGCCGACATTTCTCCCAACGATCAGGCAGAATTCAAAACCTGCGGATTTGAAACGAATATTATGACGCTTAAAAAATGGCGCAGATCGCATTTTCGTTGAAATCTCTGAATATTCGATAAATACAAACGTTCAGATTTTTATTGGTGTCTTTCTTAAACTGAAATATTGAAGATATAATTTTATTTCTTAACGAAATCTGTTCAAGACATTTCTTTAAACAAGAGCACACAGTACTTTTCGGCAATATGAGTAGTTTTAGCGTAATTTTGCGTCAAATGTAAGCATTGTAAAAATTTTGTTTTCAAATAACTCTTCCAATTTTTTTCTTCACTTTTTTCTAATAGCGCAAACTATAGTTATAAATAAGGCTTAGGTCCCATCTTCAGTTAACTCGCTGAATTTTCGAAACTTGCAAGAAATTAACATTGCAAAACTACAATTTTAATGATAGAGACTTCTTGATCTTATTCTTTACTGAAATTCAACACTCTTTGGCAAAGAGTTGTGATGACATATCACGAAACCTCTTGAACAGTGAAATGTTTACTACCGTTTTAATTAACACGTTTATTGAAATCATTTATTTGATTAAGTATTTTGGAAGGTTACAAACTGTTGCGCGGGCATCACTGGTAATTGCTTTGCGCATGTTAGGTAGAGGTCACTTTAAAGTATATGCGATAAAATGTGCACCAATGTCCTGATGGCTTAATTAAAACACTTTTGACGAGAAATGACTTACACCGTAGGTTCAATATTGGGAGGAACTCTTCGAAAGTCGATGTTGCGATTTTGTATACACTAAACAAACTTAAACTTCAAAGCTACAATGTATATTCTTTATTACAAACATCTCCAGTCCCTAATCTTTTCCGCTATACCTGGGATGAATAGTTTGATAGATGGGTGAAGATATAATTTTAATGATGAAGCAATGGTGAAATGAGAGAGAGGGAAAACGAAAGAACTCGAGGAAACCTGTCGAGAACTTATTTTTTTCCATCGCAAATTCCACATAGATCAACCGAAAATCTATCCCTGGAGCCAGGTAGCGAAAGTGGAAGTCGTCGATCCGACCACTATCAAACGTGTCCCCCATATACAATACAGTATATCCAAATAATTAACATTTTTACCTCCTCTTATACAACGTAGTATAGAGAAAGTCATGTAAGTTGTAAAAAAAATTTTCTCCGAAAAGTATGTTTTGTGAAACCAAAAAACTCGTTTTCTCAAAACATTAGCTCTTAACTGAACAATCACCAAAATGGATATTACCCGATCGATGTGACTGATGTCGTGACCCCGAATTTGAAACCGATCTTTTAACGTTTGGAGGTACTTTTTGTGAAACTCCTTCGATAGTTGTTTCAATATTGGTTCAAAATTTTATCTTTAAATTTTTTACTGGAATAAAGCTTTGAAACTTTGCTGATTTTGTTTTCAGTAAAATATCTAATTGTTTGTGTTTAATTTTCTAGGTAATTGAAATTTTTTTGGTTAAAGCTAAGTTGGAAAAATATTTCACCACATTGACTTTGATCGCAGAACGTCACACACTGGCACAATATCATCATTTTAAAAGAATTTTACAATTTTACACGCCAGGAAATGAGTAAAGTTTCACATCGCGTACACGTAATTGTTAATTGTGAAAAGTATTTTCACAGAGCTTGACAATTGCTATAAAATAAAATGTTAATAGTGACATTAGTTAAATGAATCGAAAAATACAATGATAAATTGTTGAATTCAGATTAATTTTATTTGGTATTTTATAAATATCAAAATATCTTCGAGGAAATGATATTAATAAAGTATTGTTTATGATTAAAAACTGAAAGAAGAATAAATAAGGAATCCAAAAAGGTATCCACGTCAGTTGGAATGAGAAGGATTATGAAAGGCCGACAAGTTGAGAACCACAGACAAGAGAAAACTGCATTGTCGATGGTGAGTTTTAGCGTTTACAAACCATTGGCGTCTGGCGTCGGCGTATCTACTATTTAGAGAAGATATTTTATGGCAATAATTTGAGTTTTGTTTATGAAGTTTGTGATCGAATCTAGGAGTTTTATGGTTCCAAAATTATTTAGTACTATTAAATCTATTTTCTAATTCTTACAGTATAAGTCTCTAAATGGCGTTCTTATGTTGTTCTTAAACTACTTTACATGCGTTCTACTGCTTTACGTCTAGACGCATTCCACAATGACCCAAGTATTTTAGATTTCGGTGTCTATGGATTATTCATGCCCACAAAGTAAAAATATTTTGAAGGGACAGTTTTCACTCATCACTCAATTACATCGAAGTGTTTCTCTTTTAAATAATGGTTTGCTTCAACACACCGCATTAAGAACTATCTCACCTACCCATTTTTTCGCAGTCGTTGTTTGAAACAAACGAGTAACGTTACTATCTTTTTTATGAAGTTTACATAAAATTAAAACTCTTTTTGATCATTGAGATCAAAATACATATAAAAACACTAAGAGGTAATATTTTTTATCAAATAAATTGTCGAAACAAATTACTTACAAATGTTAAGAGGTACATTTGTACAATATTATACTTTAACAGAACTTTTTCTTAAACAATTTTATTTCTTGGTAACATGCACTTGGAAGTTCAGGTTTGTCAATATCATTCCAAATTGTATTTGCTAAACGTCATTTTCTGCATCAGCAAAGTCTGTGCTGCTTTCAGCCACTACTGAAATACCAGCTGTGTTATCTTTTTACACTCAAACGGACAACTTCTGAATCTGGAAATATAATTCAGAGAATCTTCAGCAATAATGTCCAGTACACTGCTCACCATTTGGAAACTTTAAAAATAACGTAATGTCTCGAGGAATTTCTCCAAATGTGTTTATTGTTATTGGCAGTTTTACACATTTACCATTTCGGTAAGTCACAAATCATGCTACATCGATGAAAACACGAAACATATCATCAGTTAGGTGCATTGCCTTGTACTTTTGAAAGGATGAACTACTACATTATATTATCTAGAGTCTCCTTTACTTGTAAACTTCGTTTTTTTATATTCGGTGTTACAGCCCGAATACTTTGATCTTCATTTGTGACGAGCTTTACAGTATACGCGAGTTCTTTAATTCTTGCTTTCCAATTCTTCAGTCCACTCACGACAACCTCCTTTGCAGTGTAAAACAACATTTAAAAAATATTCACTTCACATCCGACAAGTATTTTTCTAGTAAGAATAGATGTAAATACTCTTACAAAGGCGGCATAGGTCCGATTTTCACTGATAACTCATCTTCGAAAATTGCAAAAGATTGATTTTTTTCGGCGCCTTCCTACAACTACAATACTGAATATAAAGATTTTTCCTTCATAAAATTTAATTCTCCATAGTCAATTCTTATTAATGTCAAGTAAATGTTTTGAAAATTTTAGTAGTTTTTGCGTAATATTGCGAGCAATATGTGCAATTTGTGTATCCCAACTAAAAGTTTAAAGATAAAAATTGGAGCTGTTTTTGAGAGAATCTTGTTTTTGTTATTTTTTTAATATTGCACACAATATTAGGCTAAAACTAGTACAATTTTCAATATTTGAGAAAATTTGGAAAATGTTCCAGTGGCTTCTTGTTAAGTATCCTCAAATTTTAAAGAATGTTTTTCAAAATAGCAACGCCTGGACTCGAGCCATATCCGCCGAGGAATGTCCATTTTGGAGAAAATCCTACATATGATATGGTTTTACAAACGTACAGGCAGATAGACAGACAGACACAGACAGACAGACAGACAGACAGACAGGCAGGCAGACAAACAGACAGACAGACAGACAGACAGACAGGCAGGTAGGCAGGCAGGCAGTCAGACAGACAGACAGGCAGACAGACAGACAGACAGACAGGCAGGCAGGTAGGCAGGCAGTCAGACAGACAGACAGGCAGTCAGGCAGGCAGATAGTCAGACAGATAGACAGTCAGACAGAGAGTCAGATAGACAGTCGGAGAGACAGTCAGAGAGACAGTCAGACAGACAGACAACCGGACAAATGAACAGACGGACAGACGAACAAACGGACAGACGGATAAACGGACAGACGGATAAACGGACAGACGGATAAACGGACAGACGGATAAACGGACAAATGGACAGACGGACAAACGGATAGACATACAGATAGACGGACAGATCGACGTTTTGAAAGGGGGGGGAACAACACTTTTTTGGTGTTAGGGGACCCCAAAAGGTGTATTTCCGTGGAAACCTCGAAATCAATTTTCTGCAGCTTTACATAACTTTCTGTGTACTGGGTTTATTACTTGTATATACGTACAAGAAAGTAAAATAGGCTGATTATTTACGAATTGGCTCTGGTTTTCGTGTAATCGTTTTGAAAATTTACATCGCCAATTTCGAAGAAACACACAAATTGACAGAAAACTAGGAAACTAGGCGGTGGACACGCGAGAGATGTAAATGGTTTTGTTAGATGTCCAGGAAATCGATAAAAATCCGAAACCAATGAAACAGATTCGATTTTGTCTGAAAAAACAACAACAACCACAAATACATGATAGTGTTATCCCGCCTAATCACATTGACTGAGTTCCCATACTTAGTTGGTACGTTCTTACAAGATAGCTTATTTCGTGTGATGAGGAAGAAAGATGCTTCAAATATTCTGTACTATTTCAGTGCAACCAATTTGTGATGTTTCAGAACTCCGTCCTCCTTACTCTTGTCAGCTGCATTTCATAGTGCTGCAGGCTCCTAGTTATATAATACTTTTAAAAATATAATCCAACCAAGAGATTTACAAGTTTAAGAATCTTTTCTCAAAATAATATTTTCTTTCTTCTTTTAAAAGCGAAGATATTGTCAATTACTAGAAATAACATTAGGAACTATATGATACGAAAAATTCCGTGTACTGTATTAAGACGCAAAATTGGGCGGACCAATTATTTACTTCGCTAACTAATATTACGTGTAATAATATGTGTGAATGTTGAGATCCTATGAATATTTTATTCATAGGAATAAAATAGAAAAAGATGGATAAGATACATAACAACAAAGACCAAACATTTAAATGGCTTATAAGGGGTAGAACAACGAGTTAGAGATCATTAGGAACTATCTCTAACTCGTTGGGGTAGAAAGAAGCCGGAATCGGAAACAGCTGTTATGGCTGCCCAAGATTGGGCATTGAGAACATATGAATTGAATTGAATTGAATTGAATGCCTTATTTTACGTGGCGAGACTCAGGCCATGAGGCCTGCTCTTCCGTCTGACCACGCAAATTTCGCTACGATCCTTTCACCAACTAGCAGAGAAAGGAGGTATTTCTTGGGAAAGAAAAAGGCGATTTCAATTTAGCTCAGAGGCGTCATTTAGGCTTGAGGATATTTTACATGCAAGTAAATCTACGAACATGGAGCAGCCGGCTTTTTTTCCCCTCCGAAGGAAGTCGTACGAAGGATTTTCTCACCCTTAAAAATCCACGGCTTCAATCGAGTTTGAATCCGCCAACTTGGGTTCAACAGCCCGATACGCTAACCATTACACCATCGCCGACGCCGGAGATTCGGAGAAAAAACGTTCGATCCACGAGCTTTGAAGAGCAAACAAAAAGGTTCTCAATTCCGGACATCGAACATTTTTTCTTTACGTTAACAGTTGAAGTATACTCTACAGACAATGCCTGGAGAATTCTGTTTATATTTTAAGAACGTTTCTCATTTTTAACTCAAAACCCGCAAAATGTAACATCGAACCTTTATGTTTGCTGCGATTCATATATGATAAAGCAGTTTTCAAAATTTCCTAGGATATTAAATGTCATATTTGTAAAGAAAACGTAGAAACCATTGATCATGTAGTCTCAGCTTATTCAATCCTGGCAAAGTGAGAATACCTGAAAAAGCTCGATAGGGTCAGTAGTTATCTCCACTAGCAGATGTGTAATGATCTCTGAGTTCCACACACATGCTGCAAATGGTATGAACGTTTACCCGCGACGCATGTTGGGATGTGAACACAATCATACGATAGTAGCAAACAAACTACGTAATGTTATTCGAGATTTAGGAAAAAATCGTTTCTACTTGCGAATATTTCTGTGCCTTTCGATCTGAATGTTATAATCACGAAGATACCTCGCCCCCTAATATTTCAAAGAATATTCAATAGTTTTATACTAATTTCAATGTTTTACTATTGACACTTTCAGTGAAACATGTTATAACGATCTTTATTCATTTTATGACACTGAGGCTGTGAAATTAAAACTAATGAAATTATTTGTTTTAGTAGGTACAGGCTACTCTGAATAGCGCCCCTTGTGAGTGGCGCCCATGGCACGTGCCATACCGTAGTTATGCATTTGCTTGTCAGTAATAACTGTAACATATAAGAAAATTCAAGTAAAGGAATATTAAAAGCCAGTTTTAAATTCCCGCGAGTACCATTAAGCATTATGCACGAATTTTTGAAACAAAAACGAATCTCAATACCTTCAGTGTTGCCAACAATAATATTACCAACTGCTAGGAGGCCAAGAAAGAGCACTATTTTTGCTTCGAGACTATTTTCTTGTTGTGTTGTGCAGGTTGTGTCAATGTTGTGGAAAGGCGCAAAGTGTATATGCCGCTTGAAAGATGTGTTATTTCATAGACGATTTTTAAGGTATTGCTATTTCATCATGAAAGTACAGGAGGTTATGGTTCACATGTTTTGCACATTAAATTTAAACTACTTCAATACAAGGTGGAGGTAAATGAAATTTATTTCACAAAGTTATGTTTCATGTATCTTTCTGTTTGCAGCTGGAGTAAAAAAGGAACAACGGATTATAATAATGTAGTGGATGGATTAAAGAATGTGTACCGGGAGAAGTTACTACCTCTTGAAGAAACTTACAGATTCCATGATTTTCATTCCCCTATGCTCTACGATTCTGATTTTGAAGCTAAACCATTAGTCTTATTCATGGGACAGTATTCTACTGGTAAAACCACACTAATTAAATATCTGTTGGACAGTGATTATCTTGGAATGCGTATTGGGCCAGAACCTACTACTGATCGATTTGTGGCTGTAATGCACGATGAACGAGAAACAATAATCCCAGGAAATGCAGTAGTTGTCGATGCATCAAAACAGTTTCGACCTTTAGCTAAATTTGGTAACAATTTTTTAAATCGTTTTGAGTGTTCTACTTTGAATAATGATGTTTTAAAAAGTATCTCTCTTATTGATACTCCCGGCATTCTTTCTGGAGAGAAACAACGTGTTAACAGAGGGTATGACTTCACAGGAGTTTTAGAATGGTTTGGGGAAAGGGTTGATAGAATTGTTTTACTTTTTGATGCTCATAAACTTGATATATCAGATGAGTTCAGAAGGTGTATTGAAGTGTTGCGAAAACATGATGACAAAATAAGAATAATTCTTAACAAAGCTGATAAAATTAATCAGCAACAATTAATGAGGGTATACGGTGCCTTGATGTGGTCACTAGGCAAGATTTTGGACACTCCTGAAGCAACTCGTGTGTATGTTGGTAGCTTTTGGGATGAACCACTTACATTTGATGAAAATAGAAGGTAAGTGATGAATAAAGGAATATCATGCTTTGAATTATATTATCCATTATGATTTCACTCTTAACAAAAAGTGCCATTATGCGACTGCTGTTTTGTATAGATTATTTGAAAATGAAGAACAAGATTTACTTCGAGATCTGCAGTCACTTCCTCGCAATGCTACGCTTAGAAAATTATCAGATCTTAGTAAAAGAGCGAGACTTGCAAAGGTATGTATCTATTTTGTTTTTACTGTTTTTCTTTTCTTTTCTTTTTTTCTATGCTCACCAGAGGTACAAGTATTCAATTCACTTTGAAGTTGCTCATTTAAAACAATATAAACTATAACTTCAAATTATCTTAATTTGAAAATTCCAAATCCTTATTGTTAATTATGGTTGAATTTCTTAATTCTTTTAGATGTATATCCCTGTTGTTTAATTTTCATCTGAAGTGCAAAATGTGAATAATTGATGCTTTAAATCCTACACGTCCACAAACAAACAAAAATTAAAAATAACAGCAGTAGTAAACATTTTGATTGATTTTTATGTTTTATGGTGTCCTAAAAGAAAAAAAATTGTTGAAATGTTTTGTTTGAGTGGGAGGTGGGGGCATGGGTCAGCATCTCAGAGCAACTGGACAAATGAACTTGGTTGTGAGTACCAGAAGTATTAATTATAATGACTCTAAAAAAAAGAAATATCAATCATCCCCATGAACTAAATTGAAGGTTTTTAATAACGCTATATTTTCCGTTCTTGCTTAGAGAGATCTTTTTTTTTTTCCTGTCCATTTCTCCTTGCCCATTTCCATTGTGGGTGTTTGAAGTTTCATACATTATTACTCAGCAGTATTTTTCCATAATAAGTACGTATCTTATTTTCACATTTTTCCTTAATAATGTCCCTCAAAGTCTTTCCCAAAGTGTCGGAATTTTCCCCCGTTGTTCTTTATTGATACTTCTCAAGTTTTATGGGTCCTTGACTACAGGGGAATGTATTGAAGTGACTTCCAAGCTCATTTTACTAGTTTGAGCTTTGAATGTTGTGAGTGTACTTGTCATGTTTCTGTAGTGACTGGATCTTTTTTGTTAGCTAGAAATCTGTTATTATTCTGGCTTTATTATTAAGGTTTTTCAGCTCTTTTTGTTTTCTAAATGAAGATTGATTCATAACCCTTAGAAAATTGAAGATGTTTAGTCAAATAACGAAATACTTCCAGTGTTATTAGGTAGATGTTTGCGTAAAAGTGACATCGGCCACTATTATCTAAAACTAAGGTTTTATAAAGAAAATCCTTTGGTCTCATGCCTCTGTGGCAGATTTTGTTCATAAAGCATATTCATATGATAGAAAATATAAAAAGTAAATGTCATTCTTCTCAAGTTTTCATCTTGATTTCAAATTTTCACATGTAAATACATTGACCCATGAAATGTCATGCTATGTTTTCTAATATGTAAAATAAATCTGTTATAGACTGATAATGTTCATGCAGTATCAGAAGTCTATTAAAAATAAGGGGTAATACAAATTTAAAATTATTGAAGCAAAATAATAAAATGCAATCAAAAAAGGAAAATGAATAATAATAATAATAATAATAATAATAATATAATAATAATATAATAATAATAATAATAATAATAATAATAATAATAATAAAATAATAATAATAATATAATAATAATATATATAATATAATAATAATAATAATAATAATAATAATAATAATAATAATAAATAATAATAATAATAAAATAATAATAATAAAATAATAATAATAATAATAATAATAATAATAATAATAATAATAATAATATAATAATAATAATAATAATATAATAATAATAATAATAATAATAATATAATAATAAAATAATAAAATAATAATAATAATAATAATAATATAATAATAATAATAATAATAATAATAATAATAATAATAATAATAATAATAATAAAAAAAATATTGAAATCATTGCAACCCAATTGTAGTATTATTGTTTTAATTAGTGACTGAAGACAAACACAGCATATTGTGGAGAGAAAAATCAGAATCATTTTCTAATTCAGCACTTCAAAAATCTTTGAAATTTGACTTTAAATTCTTTGCATTTTTTTTGGCCACAAATTAGTGTTATTATTACATTAAAATAACTATGTTCATTTATAGAGTAATATGACATGAAATTTATTGAGTGATTCATACTGTATTTCATATGTGATTGATCATTATTGTGGTTATAGGCTCATGCATATCTCATGAGTCATTTGAAGCAGAACATGCCTTTCCTAGGAAGAGAGAAGGCAAAAGCGAGGCTTATTGGTGACCTTGCTCAGATATACCATGATGTTCAAGTGCAGCATCAGATGTCACCTGGGGACTTCCCAGATGTGAAAAAAATGCAGGTAAAGAGTTTGTCATCAGTTTCATATACTTAAATTCACTGAAAATGAGTGACAGGTTTTTCTAATGGCAATAATTTTTTTGTAGGATATGCTTTCAAGGTTTGACTTTGATAAATTGAAATCTCTGAAACCAAAGCTTGTGGACAAAGCTGATGAAATGTTGACAGATATTTCAAAAATCATGGCAATGATTCCTGATGAAAGGGTACAATCAGGCCCATCTGTTGACTGTGAGTACCTTAAAAATAAAAGCAGAAACTATCAGTTGGAAATAGTGGTATAAATGTGTATGATTTTTCTGCTTCTTTTTTTAAGCTGGGGCTTTTAGTGCAGTATCTGATAAAACTAGTCCTTTCGGAATTGAAAGTGAAGGTATCAATGAGGGAAAAGGAGAAACTGAATGGGTTGTAAATCGTTACAGAAGCACCTTTGATTCACTTTTTAATACTCTAAATCCCGTTGATGGAAAACTATCTAGAACTGGTAAGTCTGTTACATTAATTCATGTCTACCAACATTAAATTACACTCACAAATAATGAACAACTACAAGTTGCTGTTAACTTCTCCCACACTATAATATTTCCTACTCTAATGTATATAAATCAAAAATTTGTTTCTTACAGCTGCCAGAACAGAATTAGTAAAGTCCAAACTTCCAAGTGGAATACTTGGGCGCATCTACCAATTATCTGATGTTGATCAAGATGGATTGCTTAGCAAAGATGAATTTGCTTTAGCCATGCATTTAGTGAATATTAAGTTAGCAGGTCATGAGTTGCCTTCAGAACTACCTTCACATCTAGTACCCCCTTCGCATAGGAGTGCATCTTAGCAAGAAAATGGATCCTCAACACTTCAACATGAAGTAATCAAAATTTAATGATGTAGATAAATGAATGAATGTATTATATGTATAGAAATAAAAAGAAGTTACTTCTGTTAATTCTATCAATTGGTCATTGAATGGCAGGAATCATTAAAAAAAATGTACAAAGCACAATAATTTTATTTGTAGATAATCTTGCCGGATAATTTGTTTGAAAATAAATTAAAAAGGAAAAAAGACCCTTGTTTTTTGATCATTGTATTTCACTGATTAAAGTTGCTGTCTGAAGTTTATTTGTATTTATGGTTCCTATTTAATGGGAGTTCTATTGCCTACTTTATCTGTGAACTGCATTAAGTATTATAGGATGAATCCCATATTTCATTATTTGCATTGTGGTCTTGTGAAGAAAAGTGCATTTCAGTACCATATACACAAATGAATAGCAAGCAATAGCACTGTTGAAGACGAACAGTTTTTCATGATGTGTTTCATGGAATATTAATTTTTTTACACTTGTTAATGTTTTTCTGATAATGCATATAGAGTATCAGGAGATTTTCTACATTTTATACACAATATTTTAAAGCGGTTCAATAAATATATCTGATTATATTATATACTAACCTTCTTTTTGTTTTAATGACCTGGACTGCTGTCATTTTGTTGTTTTTGTCTTCCACTTTAAAGGTTTGAAAGTGCTGCACTGGTTCATTTACCATAAGAATACAAAGAAAAATGTACATACATATTGAGATACTTCTGATACATGAAAGAAAGCAAAGAACAAGTAAATGCTTTTTTTTTTTTTTCTGAGGAATTGCAAAGACAAAAAATCTCATGGAGTAAATTCTTCCCTAATTTGATGATTATAAAGTTTCCAATATTCAACATACCATGAAAGTACTTTAGCTTAAATTAATAATTTCATTAATATATAAAAATGATGAGACTCGTGAATAGAAATTAAATTTTGTTTAGAAGCTAAGATTGTAGTGCAAAATAATACATTTCAAAGAGGTTGCAACCACAACAAAAAATATAATGATTTATGAAATATTTATTTCATGTTTTTACTACCACGATGGATATATTTATTCCATCATGTTTGGTACCTTTCAGCACAAAATATAACCATTTTGTGTTTCAGGAATACTACACTTTGTTATTTCTTATAATACTGGTGTTACTGATGGTAAACACATTACAAGCAGTTCATTTATTCTTGTAAAATATTCCACTTCAGTATTAGATTATATTAGAATAATTAATCACACTGAAACCTACCCATTTCTTAAAAAAAAATATTCCTGCAATACCATGAAGTTCAGAACAGATGATCAATTGAATAAATGAATGAAAGAATGATGGATTGAAAATACTCTTCATAAAAACTAGTGCATTACATTGAGTGCCAAAGTATGCAGTACTGTCACGTAAATTAATATTATTTTAAAATCAATTAAAAGAAGGGATTGATAATTTTATTTATAAGAAATTGAACATACAAATGCATTAAAAGGATGCAACACCAAATGAATTTTATTTTGAGGCTGAAATGAAGGTCATTTATTTGAAGATTTCTGAACATGATAAAACATTATCTAAATCTTATTAATACTGCAGTAATTTATTGTTTTCTCTGAATAAAGAAGCTATTGCAATATTAATAATACTGAAGAACATTAAAAAATAAGAAAACATTCACAGTCATATTTCTCACTCAGCTACACAATCAACAGTTACTGAGACTAAAATGTACTCAATAATTTACATGTAACACAGTTATATCGTCACATATCAACAAATGTACATTTTCATGCTTAACACTTTGTTTTACATTAAAATTAACATTGTATGAAGCCAGATAATTACTTCATTGAATAATGAGACAGTAGAAGACATCTAATTAAGTACATAATAAGAATTTATTTGTGAGATTACCAAGTTATCCAATACTTATATGCTTATTATTACTAATTCTGAAAAATCACATTATTTTAAAAATGATTAACAACCATTAACAACAACAATTATACCACAGGAATTGTATCTGCCTGTGCATACAAGAATAAGTCACAGAGCTCTGGGCGGTAAAGTTATTGTTCCCTTCTTTTCAGAAATCTATTTCAAGCTTAGTCCACCCTTTTCTTTATTGTATTCTGACCATCTTCACAGAGAATATCATTAAATCTCAATCATTACAGTGATTTACTTACTAAAGCTTCTGTGATGAGTTGTAATAAAAGTTTTTTATTATTTCTGAACAATTACCCTACTTTGATGCAGATCTTTCTAGTTCCTTCCACCAATTTCTCCATCACAAAGTATTTAAAGCAAGAGTATTTACCTGAACAAAATCTTACAATTAATACAAATGATAATTATCACTTAGTTCATATAGAAACATAGTGTACATTTTAATTCAAAACATAAAAACTGTTTGCTTTCAATCAAACAATTTCTTCTTAAAGTTTCAAACGAAACAATAAAATTAAATTTCTTATTGACTTAAAAAATAGTATATCAAAAAAACTATTCTATCAAACCTGACTCCCAAGAAGCTAAAATTAGCTCTACTCTTTCTTGTTTCAATTTCTGTCATCTAAACCATTGGCATGCCTACTGCACTACCCAGGCCCTTATGACCATTGCAACATGTCATTTAACTAAAACTATGTGGTCCTAAATACTATATAAAAATATGGTTATTCTTGTTTTGTATGTCCTCCATTGTGGACAAATTCATTGCTTTATGTACATAAAATTATTGTATAACCTGTACATATTGAATATACATAATTTTAAAAACTTTATAGTGTTTGTTGTATTGTGTAGTATGGCAACATATATTATGCTCATTTATTAAACTCTTAATACATTAAAAACTGCACACAATCCTTGCTCACTCCAATATTCACTTAACTAAAGGGAACACTTCTTGAATTTTTTTAATGATACTCATACTCACCCTTTTCACTCATCTCTATATGAACATTCTGAATATAGCTTGCAATATCTATTGTTTCTTTTTATATGCAAAACATGCAATGCAATAAGAAATCAGAAACATCTAACATGATACCGACTTGGTACATGTCATGAAAAAGCAAATGCTTTGCAAATTCCTTCACAGACATCTAGTTGTTCTGATTATCACTCAATGGAATGATATTCACTACATATCAGAGGAAATGTGCATTTTGGAGTGGGCACCCAGCAATGACCTTTCACAGTAACTATGCATTGGCTACTCCTAGTACCATGACCCTTCCATCACGAAGGGGCACCAAAAGGTGGGTGGCACCTGCAGTGACTACAACTGACTGGATGGGCACATGCAAAGGAAGGTCATAAACAGGAGGCAAGCTGAAATTATGGAAAGAAAAACATTTTGTATTTAAATACTCTTACAAATATACCTAAGAAGCATTAATCACTAAGGGTGTGAAAATGAACTGAGGAAAACTTGTTACAATTAATTTCTGTTGACAGAAAATAAACAATTGCATTGTTTCAACCAGAGAATTAAAAAGAAAATATAAATTTTCAATAGTATTCATACGTTTTAAAGAATATTTTGTTTTTAATACTAATGATAAACAAATAGTTTATTTTGTACCCAACTGCTTTTTATTAATGAAAATGTGTGATACAAATTGCAGGAAAGTAGTTTTTTTCTCATTCATTTATTTATTTATTGCATGATATACTGAAAATATAATAATTTATAATCAAACACAATCTACAAGTTATAAGAGATAAGAGCAAGTGTTCCTCAATAATTAACTAACCATGCACATCTTTTACAGTTTGCAATGATTGTCAGTAGTGAAAATAAATTTTTATTTCAAAGTATAACAGACACAATATTTTAACAGATGTACTCACCCTAACAAGCGACTTATTGTGATATCCCCGGCATCATCACCAACAACCAACATGTCACCCGCAACAGCCAGACCAGCTACACGGCCGGGGACTAGTTTGGATCCCAATGAAACACCATTCACTGAGTAAACATGCACTGAATGGCTTCTCTATAACAATTTTAACACCATGAACATGAAAAATTCAATTAGAGAGAAATAACATCAACATTTACAAAAATTTCAGATAAAAGCTTACCTTATCATGAGCAGCAAATGCTATGTCACCCTGAGCAGAAAGAGCTAGTAGAGATACCTCCAAGTCTAGTCCATTAACACTCTGTGGTTCTAGTGTTCTTAAATATTGGCCTTCTTCAATAGTGTGAACATTTACTGTTCCATCCTAAAAAGAGGGAAATGTAACTGTACAGTCAAACTCAAGTAAAATAAATATTGAACACAGAAGATTATGGTAAATACTACAAAAAGAAAGGTATTTAACATACTCTTAAACCAGCAACACAGTATTAAAACAACATATGAATGCTCATCAAAAAGTTTTAAATTAGTTAATTGAAATTAAAAAAAAACAACATGTTAATGTACAATGTCTTTTATAGTTAATACATGTCACGATTCTTTGAATTCTAAAACTTATACACAATGCAATAATAATATAATAAAATATTCATAAGATATTTTCAAAATTGTATTTTATGAAGAATGAACCCATTGGAAACTAGATATTAATAATTTCAGTGCTTTTTTGAGTAAGCACAAATTTTTAATGAGTTTCTGAGTATCTAAGGTGATTATGGACACATATCAGATGACAGGCTGGCTAGATTCTTTCAACTTGGTTGTATGCATTTGAAATTGCAAATGTAGATACCAACAAGAGAAAATATACATTTGGGTTCAGGTATTGTTGCGTTGGCAATGAATTGTGCCAAAGCTTTTTCTGATTTTGATCAATCATTGATAAACCAAGCCTTTGGAATAACAAGGTTCCAATTGTGAAAATTAAAGGAAATAAGTTGTTAATGTGATAAGGTGCCATCTACAAGTCTGTTACAAGTAGCCCTTCTCATGCTACAATCTGGGGATAGATAGTTAAGGGAAAAATCCCTACTGTAAATGGAAAGATGACAGAAAAATAAGTTAGAGAAAATTTGACACTAATTACTTGAAAGGGCTGAAATGTTAGTTGGAAACTTGTCATTACAAAGGGTCGAAACATGAATTGAGTGTGGGGATATACAAAGGAAAATATTAATTTTTGAATTGAAGTTTTTTTCTGAGAATATAAGCAGGAACTGAACACTGTATGCTCTATTAGAATTAGATGAAAGGGAAATTGCAGTAGGTAGTTAAAATATTACTGGTACACATTAGGACTAGTGTTTTAACCACCTAAAAACCATGCAAAACAAAATAAAACTTCATGAATTAATTCATGGAAAAATATAACATAAGGCATAAAATATGCTCTAAAAACAAAATCATTGTAGTTTACATTATGCTATTTTTTAATGTTTGAAGAGGTTTATTAAGAATAATACCATATAAGCCCAGCCAGCCCAAGAGATGTAACTCCATTTTCAATTAGGTTGATAATCAAGTTCAGCAAGTAGCATTCAATGCCCATCATATGCTAGTGACATGCAACTTGCGGAACTCAGTTATCAATCTATTTGAAAATGGAGTTAATTATAAAGATCACAAAAATCACAGTTAATTTTTGAAGGACATTTTAACCACAACATTTCAACAATTTGGCTCTGTGGACCGATGAGAAGATCCTTGAGAGGAGAGACAGAGACAGAGGCAGGAGTGAAGGGTGGGGGTGGAAGACAATTGCGCCTCCCCCCCGCAAACTTGGACAAATTTGAAAAAAATATATTTAGACATTTCATTTCAGTATTATAAAATGTACAGGATAATGTTTAGCATCATTGTGAATATCCCTTACTAATAAAACCTCTTTCAATAAATTTTGCTTTTAAACATTGTTTACTTAGAAATTAAACAGTTTCATGCCTAAAATCATGAGTCATAATGCTCAAATTTTAACTTTCTAAAAGAAAGAGTATTTCCTGTTTATTATAGATATAGATATTGAGATATATAGAGGTAAAGGTGGTGATTATAGCCATTTATGTAATATGAGCCCCCTTGATATCTTTTCATACATCGTAAACATTCTAGCAGACTTGATTTTAACAACTAGTTTAATAACTCCTATTGCCATCATAGCTCTGTAATTCAGTTGTAAATGAGAGCTATTGTGAAACAGAGGTTTTTGTGTTTTCTTGGTCCTAAAAGCTTTCGAAGGTAAGTCTTTGGCTTTTAATTATAGTTTGAGTTTGCTTACACCAATTCTAACAAAACGAATTTAAAAAAAAAATCTTTAAAAAGATGAAATATGACGAATGAAAATTTGTTAAAATACACCATGTTTAAAGAATCAAAATATGCAAAAACATGCGCCAATAAAGTATCCTATTTAATTCATATTTCAAAACAAATTTGACTATTTTCACAGAAAATACCTATTACAAGAAAATATTCCAAATCAAGAAAATCCTAACCATATACGTCTATCAATGTACAAATTATTATTGTAAAGTGCTCAAAAAATACTATACTCCGGTTTAAATGTACTGTCCCTTCGGGGTCACGAGCTAAGCGGAAAGGGGGACACTGACAATCTATCAGTTTCAATCTAAGTCGTAATGATTGGATGACAGTGTCCTTTTCGCCTTCCAACTCGAGACCTTGAAGGGACCTTATATTTCAATTAGATTATAGTAGAGTGAACTACCCTGTTGAGCCACTTTTTTTTATGACTAGGGTTATCTGAAGACCGGCATCGTTGGTCGAATTGCTAAAATATGCTATGTAAAGTTACGGAAGTTAAGCAATTCGAGGCACCGCGTATTTCCGGATGGGTGACCGATTGTGTACCCTGATTACTAACGGCGTCGAGCCCTTGGTCGTAGAGATAAAACGCCGCCTGACGATGCCGTTACGAGATAAACGACAAATAACTTAACGAAGGATACACGCTCAATGCCCCAAATCGGCTAACAGAGATGGGTTGCGTAAAATGCGCTAAGAAATAATATTCATAATAGTAATAATAATAATAACAACAACAAATAAGCTTTGCGGGAGAGAGGAACTCTCCGCCAGCGGGAGCATACTCACGAGGGAGCCCGTGACGACGAGGTCGAGTTCCGTGGCGATGCAGACGCAGGAGACGGGCCGGTCGTGGCCGTACAGCGTGCAGTGCGGGCGGGGCAGCGGCGCGGTGGCGGAGCCCGCGCCCGCGGTGCTGCCGGCCGTCCCCGCGCCGCCTGCCGACGGCACCAGCTCCCACACCACGGCCGTGCAGTCACGCGACCCCGTCACCAGGTACTGGCCCACGGCGTCCAGCGCCACGCACGTCACCACGTCTGCGCACCACACGCACGCACTAGGTCAAGCTCATGCCGAGAAGACTGTGCCAATGATGTCCTCCTCAAACGTACTCCAGAACCGACAGTGAATAACAGAAACTGTACCATGGTTTTTTATTCAATGTTGTAATAGAAATTGGTTTTAATGACGTACAGAGAGGGTAAAGTTCATTTCGTACAATTTTCTGAGCAAAATGAAATAAAATAAAAATAATACAATAAATATACAGGTATCTCAGAATAAATGATTTAAACTTCTAGTGCTGTAGATGGAAGCAAAGATTAACACTTTTTGTCAATATACATATCGTGGAAAAATTTCACGTGGAGACGTGTAACATGCGCTTCTGTTTTGTTGCCAAAATTATGTAACTCTCCATTATTTGGTTTTAAGTAAAATACTTCATTGCAACAGTGATGTCGCGATGTTGCCAGTTAGCACGTATCCGCCGATGCGTTATTTTCAAAATTTTATACTTATTTACTTTATTTTCAACCTATGTTTTAAATGATTTCATTTCAGGAATTTGATATCACAGTTGCGTTATTTTCAGAGTTTGATACCTCAGGGTGGCCACTCATTTCCTGGAACAAATCTTCCTGATTTTTCCCCGTTTGCCAATGTATTATTATATTTTTTCCTGTTTAGATTAGTAGTATCACATTAATTAAAGAAAATATAAAAGCTACCCTCGACACCTAATTTCGCCATGAGAAAGTACGAATTAACTTATTACTTTCCCAGCACATAAAAATTGACGATATACTAATGTTTTTAGGCATAATATACAGTTTTATAACCCTTCCAAAATTGCCTTCCCTAACTTTTACTTATTATTCTACAAATTCCCTGATTTTCCAGAGCAATGAAATTCCTAGGCTTTCGATGTGCCCTTCGTACCCATTTACAAAGGGCAGGCAGAAGGGGTGGAGGCGGCTTACCGAAGTGCCTGCGCAGCGCCGCCACCGTCTTGCCCTTGGCCAGGCTGTAGAGGCGCAGCGTGCAGTCCCAGTGGCCGCCCGTGTACAGCACCTTGGCGTCGTGCGACAGCGCGAACAGCTGGCTGCTCAGGGCCTGGCCCGGGTGGTGCGCGTTGCCCAGCGTGCGCTTGGTCCTGCGCACACACACGCTCCGCTCAGGAAAAAAGCTTCGCCGTGGCTGGACCCGTCGTCACATCGACGTGGGATCCCACAACTCCCGCAATTGCTTCACGAACACGAAAATATGCTTCGGAGGTGTTTTCAACTTTTCTGTCTACTCATCAGTCAAGCAGTAATTTTGTATAAAATTGCTCTAAGGTAAATGGGTAAGTACTTCTTCAAAATACCTGTGAATGTATTATTGTATTTAACAAATACCATTTTACTTATTATCTTCGGTAAATTAAATGTTACAACATTCTTCCTCGATTTTCCCTCGATTTGAAAAACAAAATTATAGTGACTCACTGCGGATTGGCCTTCAGAATTTCATCTTTCTTACCATCTATAACTGTAATTGTAATGACATAGATATTGGCATTGAATGTTCCGAGGCGGAAATATCAACGAAGCTGCCTAAGAGATATGGCTCATTAAAAGTTTCCTAATTGGAAATACTGTATGTTTTTATTAACGTTGAAGTTAATAAAGTTCGTGAAGCCGATCTGGATAGCCGACATTGCTAAGGCAGTAGTGCCATGGCGATCTCAGACCGAAGAATCGCGGTTTCCCATCTCCCCAAGGGTAGCGTGGGGATAAAAATTGGATTCAGCGTAAGAATGCTGATCCCCTCAAAAAAAGAGTCACACACACTTGCCAAGGGAAAATGTAACTTGAACCTCGGTAAGTGCAGGTTTACGATCGCGTGGTCCCAGATGACCAATTCGCGACAAAAAAAAAGTTTATTAACGTTGCAACCAACGTTACAGCAGTGAGCATGATGTACAGAGAGGAATATTTCCAATATACTTGTTAGTTTTAGGATCTAAAAAATGTGAGTATTTATGAAATAGGAGTAGATAATAAAAAATAATTATTTGGTTATTATTTAATTTGGTTAATTATTTGGGGTTCGAATTTTGTTAGTAAACACACGATCACAGGTTCAAAGGTCACCTCACCGCCAGTGTCATAGCCGACTACTAAAATAGACAGCTACGCCAGTGTACCTTATCACGCAGGTGTGCAAGATATACCATTTTTTAACGTTAGGCGTTCTTTCGAAATTAATACTTTGAACTTTGACTAGCGATTTCATTGGCCAAGAGAGGCAATTGGCATCACCTCTACATTTCCACCTCGCCTCAGAAGGGATGCACCATCTATGCCTATGTTTTGAAAATACTGATGTCTATAAAAATCGATTGATTAAAATCGATTTTTCGTGCACGATGATTTCACGTTTTCGATTTTTTGTAAATGAAAAAGTCCCATTACCACAACTTTGTCAAAGTGAAAATATTAAATAATAATTGATGATACCATTGTCAGTTCACGTGTCCGAACAAAGCAAACGCAGTTTATACTACTAAGCATTTCCCGAGAGACGACCCCAATGGCCTAGTATTTCGCACGCAGAGTGCAGTAGGCGGAAAACGCATGTGCAGTAGGTTTATGGACTCCCCGTTCTTCCCACACCTTCCACGGTAAACTAAAAAGCTATGACCCCTTGAGATGGCTCTGAGCGTTCACGCTTTCTGGTTCAGTTTTGTTAATTGTTCTTATTTCCTTTTAGTTTGTTTCGTCAGTTATATCTTAAGTACAAAATTCTTCTTCGCGCGAATGTTAGATTTTACTTAAGTGCCCTATTAAAACATTGATGGTTTTGGGGGAAGAATTATTAGCGCCGTCGTTTCAATTCCGCACCTGGCGGTTTAAACCCGTCGACGGTTGTGGGGTGATGCGGTCGCGGGCGCGGCACTCACTTGGCGCTGGCGAGGCTGGGGTCGACGTCGAAGACGAAGCCGCGCGCGGGGGCGTGGCGGTCGGCGGCCGCCGCCCACGTGTGCGCCCCCACGGCGCCGCCGCGGCTCACCGACACCAGCGAGTCGTGCGCGCCCGCCTGCAGGAAGCCCCGCGGCGGGGAGCGCGGCGCGCTCAGGAACACCAGCGGGTCCTTGTCGCTCGACACCTGCGCACACCGCACATGCATAGCCCTCGTCGCACACGCAGCCACGACGCACCAAGCAGATCACGTCAGTACATGTATACTCTACTATGGGTTATGAGGGAAATACGAATTTTTTGAGTTATATTGTTGGAAATGTAACTTTTCCATTACACAAATTCTGAGACTTCATGAATGTGACATTCACTATTATATTTTTTATTCATGGAAAAATGCTTTATCTTGAACGGCCATAATAATTAGTAACAGGTAGACTTTAAACCATTTTTGCTTTTCGTTATTTGAGCGAAAATATCCTTGGAATACCGTATATATGCTCTGAGAAACAAGACAAAAAGGGTACGACTGCACTTTTAATGTCTCGCATTCTACTCCACTTTTATAGCGCCAGCAAGTTACATCTTGCATGGTGTACCAGAGTAATATTCGGGCAACAGAGAATATTGAATGAGTAGCCCAAATCAACAGAGTGCTTTTTATCAGTGTATGGTTCCACAAAAATAACTAAATTCAACAAATTCTGATATTTAAAAAGTATTCTCATTAGATATTTTAATAAATTCGGACTTCTTACAACTATTTGAATTATTCATGAATTACTTTTCAGTTCAGTTACTACAACTGTTAAATTAGAGTTTGAGCATACCTTGACTTTTTTCTTGCCATTCAGTTAACATTTGAGTCAAAATACATCTCAGATATTTTGGGAGCTTGATATGACAGTTCCTTCTCACATATCTTTTACTCAGCAGGAATGGATCAGGGAAGAGGGAACTAACCAGGGTTTCAAGAATCTGCAGATCATAACATACAAGAACAATAAATACCCAGAAAGATATTATAAAATAATACAATTTAGTAGTGCTCTTACTACTTGAATGAATTAATATGGAAAAAAATAAAGGTTGAATTTGTTTCTTCAAATAATATTGGAGAAATCATTAAAAGAAATCAAGACGAACTTAAAATAATGATTTACATACACTAACGTCTGTTCACTTAAATGTGAAAATGCGGGGAAAAAAGGAAGATCAACACTCCCAACAATTCATAAGAATGGAAAAAATCAAGAACAGAATTTTTTCTCTTCCTTCATCATAATTCTTACATGTTGCACATGCAAAACAAAATAATATGGATTGGGGACGTTGTCATCCAATCGGGAGCTCCAACACCAAAAATTTACGTCTTAAAGAAGCTCCCGATTGGATGACAGCGCCCACCTCTTCGTCCAGCTCGTGACTTTGAAGTGTCAGCTTTGAAGTGAAGCTTTTGCGGTTTCGTTCTATCGGGAGCTTATATGTCGCAACAATGACTTCACTGTGGGGACGTTCAAGCTCCGGATTGGATGAAATTGTGAACAGCTGATTTACGTCAAGTGCATGCATCCTAGTATAAATAAGAGACTTTTAAGGCTCATTCTCAATGCAAACGTAAACATAAGCTTAACACATAGCCGTACACATTAACATAAGTGATAGAAGTATTCACGATGTCTAACATAAAAGTAAGCAAAAACAAGAGTTTATATTGGCCGTGAGACATTCTAGATTACTATTGGTTGGAAGTGAGAATCGATTTCGGGGTATCGACTGTGTCCATGGCCCATATGGCATTAGTTCTTCTATTGACTTCGCTCCTCTTTCGATACTCGATTTTGAGTTAACGTACGTGGTTGGTTCATTTCTTAAGCATTAGCACATAAGTTTGGAGCTTGCAAGCTTTTAAGTTAACGTGTTAGGTGCTATGCTTATGCGAACGCATTGTGGATGAGTCCGCTCACGGACGCAGTCCTCACTGCAATGTTTGCGTTGTGAGTGGGCGTTTGCAGCGGAGACGCACCTCGACGGGCGTGGGGCGCAGGTGGTCGAGGAAGGCGTAGAAGGGCGCGCGGCGCAGCTCGCCGCGCAGCACGCGCGCGCAGAAGTCGGCGGAGGAGAGGCGCGCCGGGTGGGGCTCGCGCAGCAGCTGGATGGGCGTCTGCCCGAAGTTGTTGATCATGCCCTCCACCGCCAGGCGCTCCTTCTCGTCCGCGATCGCGTCCAGGTCCACCGCGCCCTCGTAGCTGCGCAGCCGCACAACGCGCTCAGGCACACACACCTCGCTAGCCGCTACAGGGCGGACCTACTATGTCTGATAGCCCAGGTATACGAATGTACAGCATGCATTGCAAAGTATAAAAATTAGGGATAAACGATTAACACCTTATTGTTCGCACACTAAGTATTAAATGTATTAATGTAACATGTACGTAGATGTAAACCTGTAATAAATGCAAATAGTTTACAAAACTGTCTTTAGTCTCATAATTTGAACACGTATATAGTATGGTAAAATGCGACATACAGCATTCTACTACGCCTGTTGGCAGCTAGTAGGTATGGTGTGCAGTATTTCGACAGTAACAAGTGACTGCTAGCCGAATCGGCACTAGTGGGAATGAGTAACTTGCTCATTGCAGGGCGCCAAATTGTCGGTGTAGCTCGTGTGTCTAGCTTCGGTGTAGATACCCGCAGTGTGTCTGTCTTTTGGACACATCAAAGGAAGTATTCCGATGATTACTCGGGATTAGGCGAGCAGCCGCTTGGTTCTCTCAGAGTGCTACATGTGTGTCGCCGCTTTAATTTTACATCTAGACATACTACCACTATGTAGCACGGATAACTTGTCCTCACACATCGCGAATTTCTTTATACTCGATTTTCTCAGATATACTCTTTCTAAATTTCAGGAGTGTCACTATGGCAGGGTAGATGAAGATGGTTCACAAATTAATTAATTTTTAGAAACAACGACAGATGCCAAACCAAAAATAAAAGTATTATCAAGGATTATTACCTGCAGTAGTAAAACACATTGAGTGCTTCTACAGCTTTTGGTCCTTTCTGTTTATAGCCAAAGATGAGATCAATCCATTCATGGAGGTGAGCTGAAA
>BOPP01000003.1:11897670-11956023 GCA_017312745.1 Gryllus bimaculatus | reverse complement strand
CAGCACGCCCGCCGAGTTGGAGTAGTGCGTGCCGTAGTGGAACTTGGCGATGGTGCCTGGAAGCACATCAAAAATTATTTACTATACTAGTTTTCTATGTTAAGTTTATAAGGATGACGATTAGAGGTTCAGTACCACGCGCATCTATCATTCCATCTATAACACCAGGGAACATACACTTTTTTGTCTCAGAAAGAAAAAAATAAGCGAGTTTGATAAAATTTTATATCCTGAATTCCAATACGATATCGGTTTTCCCCACCCCTGACGCAAAGTTTTTGACTGACAGGTATATATAATTTAAAACATTTTAATACTTTCTCCGTTCTTATCTATACAAGATTCAAACATTCTAACTCACCAAGACAATAAGAAATAATGATTTTAGCTATATTTTGCCTATGAAGCAGCTCTCTATATTTTCCAACAATGATCGACCAGCATAATAAAATTCCATTTTCCTTGATATCTGAAATTTCCCCAAAAAACTGTAACATTTTTTAATGCTATAAGATGAAGGAATCAAAGCCTTCGTCACAAAGATGGTCACCATCACCAAGGGCTGAAATATAGGTCATGGAGAAATATATTCTGTATTCCTCCATGTATATGTGGTATCGACAAGCACCGAACTGGCAAAAAATTAATAGAATAACGTTTCTTTGAGACATTTCGCCTCAAAAATCTAGTTTTAAGGCCCCAGAGTGATTCGTTTAGGAATTATTTTAACGATATAGCTTACAGAGTGTTGCGGGTTGCATTTGACAAGAATATTTGGATGCTTTTTTAAACAAATCCTTCCTATTTTTAAAGTCAAATTGTGATTAGTCACGTCTCCGTGAAATTCTTTATCTTCAGAGGTCCCATTTTCAAAACTTTGTTGTCTTTGAGAGCCGCAAAAGGTATATACCCCACAGAAATAATATAGGAGACTATGTAAATATACAATACACAAAAATGCAGGCACATAAGCACTCACAGTGATGCATTCACTGCATTACACCTATATCGCAGTTGGTCTAGTTCTAATGAATGTGTGCTCCTCAAGATCCAGTTTGTACGTTTCTGCACGAGTGAACATGCACAGCACTCCCATTTGAGTTGGCTTATTTGATTCCATCATATTTACAATGTTCTGGACATTTCACTTGACAATGGACGAATGGTCAACTTTTATAAATATTGAAAAAAAAAATGGAATAAAAAAAACTGAGAGTGAAGGAGAAATTCCGAATACATATTTGAAACCCAGATAAAAATTGCATTAAATACACCTATTAGTACTCTTGGAACAAACACCATGGTGACCAGTGTAATTACTCATCTACGAAAGGTGACCACAAAGTAAGTAGCTTTTCGTTCCACCGCCATCACAGCTATAGCCATCGCAGTGTCACTGGAACTTCGTTTTTACACTGATGCCATTACAATTAGATTCTATTGTGTTTATTACGACTATGTTAGTGAGCGTTTAAAACGTTTAAGACAATTTCAAAGCCCGCCCGATTGCGTTCAGTAATACGGGTTTTGACTGTAAAGAATGTTTGAGTTTTGACTGTAAAGAATGCATTGTCCACTTGTTGAGACTTATGGTGCAGTGTAATGAGACATGGAATGGTGAGAAAAGGGGTTCAACAATTTAATAATAGATGAACCAATGTTCATCACTAACATAAATACTTTTCAATGTTTTTGAAGTTTTTTGTATTGTTTACATTTATTTTTAGGCTTATCATGCATATGTAAACAGACCATTGAAATACATGAAACACCGCTAGTAGTAATTTTTAAAAACAATTCAAAATGGCAAAGGTGATTCACTTAAAGAAGACACCAAAATTCAAAGAAAATATTTAAAAACGCCGTAGCATTAGGTACAGCAACATCGACCAATAATTATTCATTTAGGAAAAATATTCTACCAACAGTTGAAGTGCAATTCTACCAACGGTGCTAGTGTTTACACATGCACCAAAGAACAAGTAGATAAAAAGATGTTACGAAAAAAATGACACTTCTTCGGCATCGAGGGTCCCAAAACGTTTATTTCCGTTGAAATCTCGAAATCGATTTTCCGCAACACTATTTAATTCTTTCTATAGTATGAATGTTGATCCATATATACATAGGCATACGAGAACGAAAAAAAGAAACACATCATGAGCAAAACTGGCAACTAGAGATTCACGTCCACTTTTTATGTAAACAATGTTATGAAATGCTGATACTCTTTCTTTAGTATGTAAAGCGTTGTACAAGATGTGTGAGAGAGAGCGAATACTACCAACGAAAATTTAAAAAAAAGAGGAATTCCATGCAACAGTATTTGCAAAAAATCCTTTTTCGCTTGTAGATAATAATACCTATCAACCAAATTATGTAAATGGACACCAAGCAAACTCATATCGTAACATGTATTCAAGTGGTAGTTAGAACGTAGGGATGAAAATACTTTAGACGTTAGGAAATAAACCGTTTCTCTCTTCGTAAGTAATCTACGACACTTGAGGAGCACACTTATCTATGCAAGCAAGAGTAAAAATATTTTTCTTCACTGAGAATCGAACTCGGCAACTCGTCGTGGGGTACGCGTGCTACCAGCGTCTGGAGGAAACGCGGGCGCGATTCAGCTGCAATGGGCAAAATGCAAGTCGGACTCGCCTCCGCGGACCCTCCGCTCGAAGGGGAGGAACCCAATGCGCGGGCGTCAGGGGGCATTGCCGTCTCACACGGGGGCTGAAGGGCGGTTGTACAAGTAGGTAAGCCCCACGACAATCCCTCACTGCTCGTCTCTACGCAACGATCGAGGATGAAGATTTCCCAGCTATTAATAAACAACTCTTCCAGATTTGCAATTAAACAATATGTAGAAGCACATAGTACTTTACAGATTATCACGATGAATTCAGTTCTTCTAATTCATAATTTTGCAAACTGATTTTTTACTGAAGTACCACACCAGTACCACGACCACGTGGTAGACACGTTAAACATTTGTGTAATTTTTGAAGAAAAAACAACAACAAAGAAATACAACATAGAAATGGTGTTTTATGTCATATATTCACAGCACTATTCGTACAAAACATTTAAAGAAAAAAATTAAAGTCGACCTGTAATTATCTTTAAATAAAAAAAAGTTATAATGGTGCTCGAATTTAATTAAAAACTAGCTGAAAACTTCTTAAGTTAATAAAACATACGTAGATCACATTTACTAATGAAATGATTGCGAAGAACGAATTTCACGTGACGAAATGATCACTTTTATTAATTTTGTATTTGCAGGAAGGAAAAAAAATTAACATTTTTGCAGTTTTCGCCATCGGAGCTGGAAAACGTCTATAGGGCTAGATAGATAAACGCCATGATAATCTCCTGGTCCTCGTCTCTATGCAATGATCACCGGGCAAGGATCGAGGATACCGGGCGAGGATCGGCGCGTGGACCGAGCACCTTTCCTCGTGTGCCGCGCGCGCGTATCAGGGACCTGCCACGTGGAGCGGTGACGGTGCGCTGGGCGCGGTGACGGTGTGCTCGGCGCGGTCTCCTTGTGTGCGACGGTGATAGCTACATTGCTAGTGATCGGACGCATCGAACAAAATCCCGGCGCATCGGCCACATGAATGAATTAATGAGCTGGGTTGCCAAAGCACGTAAGATCAATTTCGTTGATCCCAACTTCTGGGTGCATGATTGAGACTTCGGTCGCGTCAGGCTCCACTTATAGCGAAGAGGGGCAGACAGTTTAGGACAGCTCTATTCGTGTGTCTTAGACGTCCTTCACTCTACCCGAAGACAAAGTTTAATGAAACATTTCGGTATCATATTTAAGAAAGGTTAGAAAGTGTTTCAGAGGCTTTATCCAAAGTACCCTCAAAAATCAAAATATTTGTTTGAAACTCCCAAATCCTCGAGTTCATTTATATAGATCGGGGAATATCCATATTGGAAGAAAAAAATCGGCTGAATGGCTTAGGCGCTAGCTTTGATCACAGACCGACAGACAGACGTTTTGCCGCCAATCGAATTTTCGGCATCAAGAACAAACAAAACATGGATTCTGGCTACGCCACGTGTTAGAGGATCTTTTTCTGGCGGGTTTATTTAATTATTCGTTATTAGTACCCGGGAACAGGGTATCCTCTCATTCTCTGCTTCCGAAGCGCCTTCGCCAGGGCGAGAGCACTCACCGGAGGGGTCCTCGAAGCTGTCGTACTTGGCGCGCACCTCGGCCTCGTTGCGCGGGTTGACCACGCCCACGGGCCGCGCCAGGTCACGGAACGACGCCGGGTTGTCCAGGTCGAGGCGCTCGCTCGTGTAGTCCGCCAGGATCCACGGGAACACCGGGTACTGCGACAAGTCGCTGTACGTGCGCCCGGCCAGCGTGTTCAGCTGTGGACGCAAGGCGGCGGGTCAGGAGGCAGCGCCCCTTCAGACGTTTAAACCTCGCGATAACACGGAATAAATAGTTCGTCGGCTGCAATGTTGCACAACTCCAAAAATAAGGTGTTGGGATAAATTCGCTTGAAGCTTTCACCTTATATTGAAATGCATCATTCTTGCATTCACACTTCTGCCATTAGTTAGTGCAATCCTCTACAGTACTGTTTTTGCTGGTGGAGGGATCACCAATCTGCAGTTCAAGACAGTGCATTTACTCAAAATTTGTATTTTTTTGAGTTGTACCACTATTGCAGCCCACGAGCGAATTGAGCACGTGCATTATCAACGAGGGTTGTGGAAGCTCCGAAGACAACAGTTTAGATTTTCATTTTATTGATGTTAATTATGAATTTGTGAAATTAATACACTGATTTATCCAAAACTATTAATACGTTGATTTATCTAATAACATACATGTGCAAAATATACAAAATTCACCTTTCTCGCTCCAATATCTGTTTATGACACAATATAAGTATTTTAATGTCAAAAAAAGGAGGATGTATCTTTATAACATAGTAATATATTAAGACATAAGACTATAAAATTACAAATATTTCCAAAACGTATGTTTAATTTTCAGTTTTCGATTGATTGCTCCCGATTTTTAACCTGCTTTCAAAGACAAATTTTAACAGACGCTTGTGATAAATTGTATTATATTTTGAACAAACTCACGTAAACAATAAATATGAGCAAAAAAAAGTAATTTCAAGACTCCTAAAATTGGAAATTTATAAAAAAAACAATTATCCACGAGCCTTTAAGCGTCTCTCCCCACAAAATAAGTACAACCCTTTGATGCTCTATAAGCCATCCTTGAAAAATGAAACTTCTTGGGATCAATGAAAAATTAAAAAATAATACATTTATAGTCCGCATCACAAACAAAACAACAAAAAACGACAGAGCTACTTGAAAAACATTCAGCAATTCAAACATATGTCGTTTGCACTGAGAACTACTTCATTACACCCTTACCTTGCGTCACAAGTTGTAGGAAATCATTAAGATAAGAAGATTAAGATTTCAGTTTCTCTCTCTTATTGAAACTTTTTTTAAGGTTGCTGTATCCGATTGTATTCATTCATTATTTATCATTTATTCATTTATTGTCCAAAACTGTTCCACACCCCTAGTTTCCGGGAGCGTGCGCACCAAAGCGTGGATGTTCGCCGAGCGATTGCGTTGCAGCGGGCGGGAGGGGGTGGCGTGGCTACTCACGTGCATGAGGTACTCGAAGTTGGAGATCTCGCGCTGCACCCACTTGCGCGTGAGGCCCGACGCGCGCAGCATCTCCCCGGGCGAGCGGCTGCTGAACGACGACAGGTTGGGCGGCCGCAGCGCCAGGATGCGCGTGAACACCTTGTTGCGCGTCTGCGCACACAGCACAGCATCCGTTCGACGGATTATATTCAGAAAATTTGCAAACCATGGTTTTGCGTAGAATAATGGTACATGAAGTTTTGTGTAACTTGCGAGTGTGTACGTACGGAATATGACAACAGACAAAACGTATTCTCACAGAGCATCCGACGGGAGGTGAAACGGGTTGTGGAGCTTCAAGTAAGGCAAAACGTGCTTTCTTCTGCATAGTGTGTCTCACACGGTTTGAAACTGTTTTTGGCGTTAAATAAATAAATAGATAATCAACCCACCACGTAAAATTCCATATTTTCTGAGTACTTACTATGAGCTCTGGAGAGTAGGCTACGCAAGCTGATGCACGAATCAGCAAGAAGTCACGATATGGTTTCAAGGATGTGTTCAGATCGACGCCTTACAGCGTTGCATCAAGTGTTTGGATTATGTGAACCAGAAACATACTCCAGTGTATAAGTGTACGAAATTAGGGATACCCATGAGAGTTTTTGAATCTCTTTTGTAGAATATAATATTCCAAGTTAGTTACTCCATTAGAATCTACAAAAGCAGATGCTCTTTTATCCAGTGTCAAAAATCTTACAGTCTTACGTCATATATTTTTGGCATTATGGCGTATAATTGTAGGATATCGAACCGCAAGTTATGTATTATTTGCCACCGACGGACAGGTATTTAACCACTGTTTACATTTCTTGTGAAATGGTGATATAAATTCGCTCAGAGCCAACACGTTATCATCACTTCGAGAAGCTAATTTCTAGCTTATTGTCGCGTAAGTGCCGGGTTGCTGACAGGGAGAGCCTACTAATAAATCAATCACGATGCAGTGGCAGTCAGCACGCCACCTGTGCATTGCAATGAAGAGCTTCCGCCCCTTCGTGGAAGTCCTCTACCTGGCCCGGCAATTGTACTTCCTGCACCCAATCTCTTTGAGAAGGAAAAGTTCCAAGTCACCACGTGTATACCCCATCTCAGAATGAAATGAATCATAAAAGCATTGTGACACAAAATTCTGTCACCTCTTAAACAAAATCTGAAAACAGTACAAAAAATACTTTGAGATTAGAAACTATTCGTTGTATTTAATTTTTAGTTATATCAAGAGAAAGCTGATGGTTGAAGGTAGTACTTTTAAATTAAAATTTGGTTTACAAACTCAACGTTCAGTTCGATGCACAAATTATCGCCTTTCAGTCAACTTTGTCTCTATGAATGTTAAAATAACTATTATTAACTGAGTTAAAAATAATATTAAAACATGTTACGAGACTATTTTCCTAATTAACATGACACTTTGTTATTTAATATTATGAATCTTTCCAATTGTACGATGTACAGAGAAAGAAAATGTATTGCTTTGAGCTGGGGTTTGTAATAGATATAATTAAAAATCTATTACCGTACTCATAATTTTTGTTTTATATTAGATTACATGCTTCATCATTGCGTGTTACGAGTAAGATGGTGTTTATGGGAATCCTGGGAACGCACCTTGGCAGAGAAGTTGAGAAAGTAGTTGGTCTGGTCCGTGAGGAAGAACTCGAGGGCGCTGCGCCTTAGGTTGTAGCGGCGGAGGTGGATCTCCCGCAGGCGCGAGAGCGCGAACTGCAACACACACAACACGCACCCATTCACCTCTCTTGACGTTCTTCGGGTTTCACAAAAGAAAGGAAAGCTTTGTTTGGAGATGAGTCCTCTCCCATAACCAACATTAGTATTAACTGATGGTTGTACAACTGAAGGGGGCGGGACAAAGTAGTGATAACTCATAAAATTCACGCAAAAACAAACTTTTTTCATTTTGTATATACCCTTCTTTCCATACACACGTTCATAAACACTTTTATGAACGTGTTCCTTTAGCATTTGTATCGTGTTTGTTTTGAGAGTATATTCTAAATTCGTGCTTCATTCTGGATGTGTAATGCCCCTACCCTTTCAATCAGTATACATTTCTTGAAATATGTTAGTCAGACACACAGCTACTTTCTAAACACAGCTACCACAGACTCTGCAACAAAGAACCTAATTTCAATGACCAAAAACTCCTGTAAAGGAACGATAATGATATAGTGCTTGCCACATTTACGTAATGTTGCACGTGAAATCAATGTAAAGTAACTTGTCAATCTCTCGGATATACGACTCTTGTGTTTATGATCCCAGTATGTTTCCAAATTTATTGACAAATATTGAGCTCTTAAATAGAAAATACGAGCCTGTGAATGCATCAGCACACATTGTAGTAGGACTGACCACAAAGTAACATAGTACATAATGAAGTGATTTGTATAATTGAATTAAAATAATAATCAGTAATGCTGTCTAAAATGTAGTGTTAGACAAGTACAATTTATTTTACTTTCCTCGAAGGATTACATCACTCGGCCTATCGGCCTACCGACGCTATCTTCCCTTCAATCAAAATAAAATGCTATTTTTACCAGTCGTATCATAAACAAATATTTCATGTTCAGGTTTTCATGCTCTTCAGGGGTTTGACATTTATAGAATTACCATGACTGTACGTTACACTATGTTTTGGCCCAGCCAATGAACTACTTCTACTTTTGAACAAATCTACTTTGTGCCCGTTAATAGCTTTATTTCATGAATGTGTAAATGGCAGCGGCAAACGCAAAGCAAAGCAAAGGAAGCGGAAGGGGGCACCTTGAAGTCCATGCGCTCGGGCGCGGCGTCGCCGCGTTGCACGGGGCTGGTGTCGCGGAAGCTGACGAGCGCGGCCGTCACCTCGAGGCGGCCGGTGACGCGGCTCATGAGCGTCACCAGCTCGCACGACTCCGACACCAGCGGCTTGTCCTTGGGCGCCGCCGCGCCGCCCTGCGCGCCGCCCGCGCTCGCGCCGCCGCCCGCCTCGCTCCTGCGGAACAAGAGAGCGCAGCGCGTTGGGGCGCCGCTGTCGCAGGACGAACACGGTCCAGGCCTTCTTTGTGAAAGCACGCGGGACATTTCGATGGCACACAGGAAAAGTGATATAAGTTTAAAAAAATTAAATTCTGAGTTACGAAGTTGAAAACGTTCCTCGTACATTTTTTTTATTATTTACACGTACAGTTTCGTTAAATTCTGTCCACTGATGGCCAATAAATCTATAAACGAATTGCCTGGGGGCAATCGAACAGTAAGCAAGTGGCACTCAAATTCAATGTCTTTAGGCTGTGCGGCGTGCGCTGTGCGCTGACTCACTGCGCGTCGGGCATGAGGCTGAGCAGGTCGTCCTCGTCGGGCGGGGAGTCGTCGGCCGCGTCGCGCCGCACGGCGCCCGGGATCTCCAGCGCCGGCAGCTGCTGCGTCTTCCACAGCCACGCGCCCGGCGGCCCTGCAACGCACGCCACTCAGCAGCTGCGCCCCCGCCCCCCCCCCTCGGCTCGCAAGCGGACGAATCACCAGCTTCTCTCAACTCATTGACAAGCATTGCCATGCGGCAGTAGAGGACAACGGTTTTACAACAGTCGTCCCGGTGAGCCGGCTGAAACAGCTGGGACCCACACCTCGGGAGAGGGAGTTTGTGTGTCTGTCTAATATGTTGGTGAGTACTTTGGCATTTATATTCTCCCTCTCATTAACGTATATGACAAAATCTCTCCCATCGTTGAATTTGAATGACTAATTACATGCTAAATGATACTGGGACACACGTTAGCTATTCGTCTCTGATCTAATACTCAAAAATTGCGAAAAAGAACACGAAAGAAAATAATGGGAGAAGGAAATAATCGTCCGCAAAAGTATACTAATTTTATTAGTTATTACACTTCCAGAGTTATCTTTCGGGAAAACACTTTTTCCATCTTCGGTAGGTCTCTAGCAAGGAGGAAAAAATTGAAAAATTAACAAACTGAGCAAAAAAAAATGTAAATAAGTGTATTTATGAGAAAAATTAACAAATAATATGAAATAAATAATAAGTAAATAAAATTTAAAATGCTGCCCAAGCAAAGTTAATAACTTACAAATGTTCAAAACTGTGTTTATGACTACCCCTTCTACTCTTCTGGTCCCCCCTCCCACAATTGGTAGGCTTTCTCTTCTCTCCATTCTAAAAGGTGGCAGTCATCTAGCCGTACCCAGCATGTTTTTCAGTTTTCGTATTTTTTCCGTCCATGTTGTGAACAGTTGTAAGTGATACAGGTTGATTGGGCAGCATTTTTAATTTTATTTACTTATAATTTATTTCATATTATTTGTTAATTTTCCACATAAATTCACTGTATTTCTCTTATATGTTATATGTAGACAGTGTAATGTATAATTGTAGGAATATGAACAAAGCAAATGTAATTCTCGAAAATTGTTAGGACACTCTCATGAATGTGTATTTTGAATGGGGAGGCGGGGCTATTAGTATTCATATTAACAAATAAAAAATTTAGAAAACAATAAGAAACATCACCCGACCAGAAGAAATGCAGAAAAACACTCTTTCAATGATTTATCATTGAAACTTCACTTACACACATACTTCAATTGCAAACAAAATAGCATTCATCAGTTTAACAGTAGCAAGCACACCATGCACAGCTAGTTTTCGTACTGGATCAGCATTGAAAGCTACGAAATATTTTCGCTGAATATTTACAACATAAAATGAAATCGCATTAAGTTTACGCAGAAAGTAGAAACTGCATATACGAGTACTAATAAAAAATATAAAACTCCGCATAAATAATAAAAAAATATGAGAATAAGAGTATCCGTTTATATAGAGAACGAAGCCACATCGCAAGTTGAAACGAAAGATAAAATATATCAGCCATTACCGTTCGTAACAAATGAAAACTACAAATTAAAATATTTTACCAAGGTTCTTTTGTTTTTTTCTTAATTTTCCTACTACTTACAAAATTTTCTACCTCAAAGTAAATTTAAATTAAGATACTACGCGTTGAACATTGACACACATTTTGGAAACATAAAAAGGTAACAAGGTAACAAACAAAACATTTCGTTTGTGCTAGGTTTTCCTGTGCGTGGAATGCAAAATACTCGGTGCATTTCAGGGTATTTCATACACAAATAGATCAGAGACGTGAATATATCGGAAACTCCTGCTACAAAAGCATTTTAAATAGCTTGATAACAAAGATAATTGATAACGAGGGATTGAGTGCGTAAAATAAATTGGAAGAAAAAACTATTGATTAGGCAGCATGTTGTACTACATTTTATTTACACAGAAGTAAAAAAGAAGGTCAGTTTTAAAATGTTTACGAGTATATCCAACTCCTTGCGAAGTAATAGAATGAAGATAAACAGTTGAAGGTGGTACATTTACAATAGGGCTTAAAAATATCGTACATTGTCCTCAGAGAATTGTAATTAATCTGCATCAACAAAGCACGCATAAATATAGCATCACACAATCATATGCATACGTCGGTTGCATACGTACCCACGCTGTCCCGCTTTACGCTGGCTGAGACAGAAAGGAGAAAGTAAAGTTGAGAGTAAAGAAAGGGCAAGTTAAAAGGTGGCCAACCGTTATCGTGAAGATATCTTAAATAGTTTGACCGAGATGGATCTTAAATTCATGAAATGTATCAGTTAACAAAGATATCTTGGAAATCAATTCATGTCTTGTACAAATCTTCAAGTTGAGAAAGTGAATGGCAGAAAATGAGCACGAAGGTGGAAAAGTAGAACTCAATAAGTCTTCATAACGACCGGTAGCAGCGGTACGCCAGACGGCTGCAGCGATGGTCTGATATCGGGTTGGCCACTTACTCAATTTTCTTTACGTAACTATAATGAAGTGTGAGGTTGATGAAATAATGGATTCGTGAACAAGCCATCGCCTTCGTTATATAACGTTCTATCAGACGTGAGACAGGCACGACTCAGGACGACGTAAAGCATCTTACAGAGTATTATCAAAGAGTAAAGTACACGAAATACATTATTCTCGATCTTCAATACATTAAAAGCAATAAAGACACCATTCTACGTATTGTTTACTACTTTGCAAAACAACTTAATGCTGAATTATTCTGTTACATTCGGAGAGAAAGTGCATTAAACTCAGACGATATCCTCTTTAAGCACAAAGTAAATTATACCTGTTATGTAATTTGAATATAGGGATAATAAGGGTGCTTATGGAGTTAGTCGTCGTATCTTGAATAGCATAAAAGTGACTGAATGAACAATTTTACTATGGAAAACATTTTGATGTAAACTAGAACAATCATACCTTTTGATATGTGCCAGCACAGGCTTTCCAATAGTATGTCTATAAGACGGTCACTTTTCTTAACACGTTGAAAGTAATTCAAATAATTTTAAACACACGTCTCCAACAATATTTCAAAAATTACTCTTTAAAAGAAACTAAATTATTAGAAACAAAATTAAACGATCCTGCACACATTCATGTTATAATTTTTAGATCAAACGGTCAATATATGATAAAATAACAACTGCAATTGTGACACCATTTTTGTAGTTATTTGACAGAACAATCATACAACAAGAGATATACATAGGTCATAGGATAGAGCCAAATAAGGCGGTGAAAAGTGTCCCCAAACCAAATCGATAATCGTGATGCTCACATTGAAAAGAAATAAAAAATGTAGATTTCCAAAAAATCAGCTTCCTGGAGCAATCTTTTGCAGAGACACAACGAGAAACGTGATTTTCATGTTCTATTTTTTCTCCGGCTTCTATTACATGTATCAGGTTCAAACAAAGTGCAGAGACGGGGAAAAATAGTAGAATTTGAAGAAAATTTTGACATCAATTTCAAATAGAAAAAAATAAATATTATTTTAAAATTTATTTTCTCCGTGATAACGTTGGAGTAGTCTCAGTTTTCCCCCAAGAATGTGTCCCACAACATTGTGTAACATATTTTTTTTATTTTTTAAAATCAATTAATTAATTACCGAAAGACCTATTCCTACACCCTAATAACAGACAATAAAAATCAGCTGGTATAAAGAAACCCTGTCTTCCATCCACAAGACCAATCCCCCTAATTGTATTTATTCTATATAGAAATAATTGTAAAAATAAGTTTTATATATATATATATATATATATATATATATATATATATTCCCGTCGTATTGTATATTATAATATATTTTTGTTATTTAATTGTTACGTTCATCAAAAAATAGTATGTATAATAAGCTAAAGTCGTCAACAAAATAATGTAACCACCAACCAGCTGCTGATTTTATTAAAAATAAGATAAAAAAATTAAAATATTTTTAAACAATATGGACGTAGTGAAAAAAATTTTTAAAAATGTTTCAGTTAAAAATTTGAAATTCGCGCCAAAATGTGATTGGAGTGTTTTGTTCACAATTTATATTTATATTATAGAAAATTCTCACTTACGAGCATGATTTTTAACTTCTTGGTGACAAATGTTTATTTTTATGTGGTAAGTATATTATCGAAATAAAATCATCAAACCCCTTTTGTTTTTAGATTTATATATTGTTTCTAATATAAATGAAATACCCCTGTTTTAGGTAGATAATTCATTCAATCATGGACAATTAATCATATCAATATCGTCAATAACTGGGATCACGCGTTCGTTTATAAACAGTTTACTCAAACTTTCTGACTGATTTAACAATTTCCTCAAGTAACGAGCGTGAGCCAAATAATAAATGGTCTAATCCTAGGCTGCCACTTCTGTTCGCAAGTTAACAATAATAATATCGTTTCTCACCAGATATTCCCGTTGTGGAAAGAGATGGATGGGCTCCTACTGAGCAGTGATTTTTGCTCGTTCTGCGATGCACCAGTTTGCGTCATGAACTATGTGGCCACATCATGAGCACTTCGTTTAAAAGGCGAGACCACACGTTGGCCGCCATGTTGCATGGAGAGCATAGTGAGAAACATTTTGGAAGTGACATAAAGTGACAATTTTCAACCGTGGCCAAAGGAAAAGAAGCCCTGGGAGGGTCGTTGGTAGCGTGATGGCTTTAAACGGCGCAACCCCCGATTCGATTCCCGGCCGGGGCGAAATTATAACTCTGCGCTTTCCTTACAAACGTCCCAGTATCTATTGCTGTGTGACGATGATAAAACCCATCCTAAGGTTAAGAAGACCAGTATATATGATGGAGGAATGACTTCGTGCTAACCACACCAACCCCTCGTCCCAGAGAGAGGATGGGCCACCGTTGGACGGCCAGAGTCCGTATCGGGCTGTCGAGCCGAGAACAGAACAGGACCAACCAAAAATAACGCAAAGGTGTAATTGAAATAAAAAAAGCAATACTTTAAAAAAGTGCTTATCTGTTTCTGTTTCAATGGCTACTGATAATTGTGGCATTTAAAATTCTCGAAAATTTTATGACGCAAAATGGTGCCTGGAGCACATTGGCTGAAATGGGATGCACAAGAGCCCACACATCTCTTTCCACCATGGATATTCTGATTGACTTTGGTACATAATAGATGTAACACCAATAAGATTTCGAGTTCGTATGTCGCGATTGAATCTGTATTTATATAAATATTGGTAAAAAAGTTTTTTTTTTCAATTACATTTTTTCGCGAATTTCAAATTTTTAAACTGCTTGTAAATTTGGTTTTAATTTTTTTCACTATCATCAACAATGTTTAAAAAGCCGAAAAAATATATTTTATGGAATGTTATGAGACACATTCTAATGAAAAAAACTGCGATAGTACTCTAATGTTATCACGTCTAAATCGATTTAAATTCTTTTTTCTATTTGAATTTGGCGTCAAAATTGGTTGATAAAATACCTTCAAATTCAACTATTTTTCCGTCTCCGCAATTTTTCCCGTCCTGATACATGCAACAGAAGCTGATAAAAAAATAAAACATGAAAAACACGTTTTTCTTTGTATCTCCACAACAGATGGCCTTAGGAGGCTGATTTTGGGGGAATCTG
The DNA here is from genome assembly GCA_017312745.1 of Gryllus bimaculatus. Lineage (NCBI taxonomy): Eukaryota > Metazoa > Arthropoda > Insecta > Orthoptera > Gryllidae > Gryllus > Gryllus bimaculatus. Next base: position 11,941,282 of record BOPP01000003.1, on the reverse strand, counting down.
CGACATTTTTTATCGTCTTTCATATGAGCATCGCGATTATCGATGTGGTTCGAGGGGCTTATCACCGCCATTTCGGATATATTCTTTAATAGAAGAATAACTTGCACGAAGTGCACTTGCTCGTCGGGCGGGCCCAACGAGATCAATATTACTACATAGACAGGCTGATCCTGTGGTTTCGGCGCTCTTTGTGGACGCCCTCACAACTAGAGGCCGTTGTGTTTTCTGCAGTGAGAACATGGATGTGGCCGCATATTAAACATTTACTCTCAACGCGTTGTTTGCTATTACCAGCAATAATTACATGTTATCATTGGCGTCGTATAACTTTGTTTTCATTACAATGATGAGTATAGTATAGTATACATAATTCCTTCGCTTGTTTATATGTATAACTGCACCAACAAAACTACGGTACCTCCGCTTCTCGGTCAATGACCCCATTTCGATTAGGTTTTTCGTCCAGTGTACCTGACCCTTTGAGCAAATGCCGAGATAACCCCTTGTTTTGCATCTGGACATAAATGTAGCTTCCCCACCTGTGCAGGTTTTTTTGACGCCAGTGGAGAATGTATGTATTCACATAATAATTCTCCACGTTCTCGAGGCAGTAATTCGATTCCTTCACGAAGGTCACGATACGGGAAAAGAGTCAACATATGCTGATGTACCCTTGCTTTAGTTTTCCTTGCACGGGAGTGAATATATTCTTATCAAATCGTTCCAAAAACGTTCGTTATTGTCTGAATCCACAGTTCAACTTAATATGTATATGAATTAAGATAGGAATCTTAGAGATAAAAAAAAACATGGTGCGAAAAAATCTTGTTTCAAATAATATCTACCTCAATTGGTAGGTTATTTTATTTATCTCATATAGTAAACGTGTAGAGTGGCATTCGAAAATAATTTAATTTTTTATTGAAAATCTGATTTTATAAATGAAATAATGTACATTGCCATAAAACTTAAAAAATATATAAATGAATTTTTATACAAGAATTTGATTTTAACGTAAATAAATCAGATGGAATCGAAGTTTCTCAATTCGCTCATCGAAATCTGGTTTTTTTTTTTTTTTTTTTTTTTTTTTTTTTTTTTTTTTTTTTTTTTTTTTTTTTTTTTTTTTTTTTTTTTTTTTTTTTTTTGCAACATAATTTACTTAACACGGGCAGCTCATGACTAATGACTGGTTATCATGATTTTGTTAACCACGCTTCTTTACTATCTTATTTGATTGCAATTTCCAATATTAGTGAAAGAGTGGGGCTAAGTATTCCGAGGCTCAAAAAACGTGCGTTAAAGTAAATTGTATCTCGTTGGGCGGACCCCATATGAGTGTTTAGCTACAGAAGCACTGTCTGAAAGAAAACAACAACGCAATAACACCAACATAATTAAGATAAAAATGATATTTTCTAAAGATATGTGACGCTTCGACCAGTTTCGTAATATTGGCGTCTTAAATCAGCAAAGACTTTCAGGTGTGATTTCTTTAGTGTAAACAAACATGTATTTTAATAAGTGAAGTCAGTAAAGTAGAATATGGGGAAACGGCGCCTACATTAACATGTTTGTGCATATAAAAGTTTCTGCATAGAGACAGGATCAACTAATAATTTTCACGTTTGTAATTCTCATTTGCCCATTGATTTCATGGTACCATGAAAACAATGAAATAGTTACAACATACTACAAACACACACACATACACACACACACACACTGCAGGACGTATGCACATCTGCACCTCATTGGAAATGTAATATACACCACAACGGTGCAGCACGTGGGAAATTGCCCTCGAAGCAACATATAGCATCTAAAGCATGAACTAAGAAAGCTTTTACACAGAGTACATAGTCCAAAGACACAACAAGAAACACGAACAGTTTCCAACAAGCGGGAGACATTACTCCATCACAAAAATTGAGAACAAATTACATTCTGTGTGCAGATTTACATACCCCTTTCAGCTCCTTCATAGCCCGTTCCAAAGAGCATAGGTTCAAAGTCCATTATACCTGTGCGTGTCAAGGTAAACCAAATTAATAACCAAATAAAAGAAACAAATACATTGACTGCGCTGCATCGTCTCCATTCCGCTTAATATAATTAAGAATACTCGTAAACTAGTTCATATAAAGAGAAACTTAAATTTATAGACTTAGAAAAAATGTGTAGTTAATAACGAAAACATCAAAAAAACTGGGCTTTAAGTTCTACACTTAAAGAACACAATCTTCTTTTTTATTAGATGACCCATAAGGCTTCATCACAAAAATTCAGCTGCTCCCTGGAAGATAATTCCAGTGGCCGGCTTCTCTATTCGATAGTGGTTTCTCCGATTAACATCAGGGGAATGCTGGAGTTGTGCCCGAACGAACGGGCCATGGACAGCGCGCGATTTTTCTTTCTTCTTCCTCGTTTTGTCCTCATCCCTTACATTTACTTACACTAAACATGTCTGGAGACCGGTTGGGAGCTGAGAGCTTCTCCGGGCTAGGGTAGTGCTCCTTTGGTAGGAGATAACTGGTTGGGGATAACCCTGCATGCCGACGTGGGAGTACGCGCCGGATCTCGCCATCCAGCGGGGGAAGATCACCGCCTCTTCCCGCAATAAAAAAATGTATTTCACTTACGGAAGTAATGACCTTAGCAGTTGACGCGTGCTAATCAATCAAACAGCCAATGTCCAGTGATACTTTTTAAGATCATCTGCGCCCATATATAAACTTTGCGCATAAACAATATTATATTGTAACTTTTAGCCAAAATATTACCATTCGTTTGAGGCATCTAACCCACTGAGTACGTTTTCTAGTATTCTGCACAATCATGAGAAAAAACACGCCCACCCACCATTCGTCCAAGTTCTCACCGCTACGCCCACACCTGTTTGTTTCGTTCAAGTAAGCAACCAACTGACTGGTCTCGTATTTCGGAGACGTTCTATCTCTGGGCGCTCATTCTTTAGCACAACAAAAGAATTTCACACAATCAACTTCATAGCGACAATAGAATAGCAACCACCGGCGTCGCGCACAACTCAATCCAATGCGACAAATAGATACAATATATCTGCTGATATCTAAGTATTTCCAGCAAGATAAAACTCTGCAGTGAAATGGAGTTTCGCTTTTGTGGTGAGAAATATCTTGCATCATTACTAAATAATGATTTTCGTTCACTTCGTTTGCTAAACAGGGGAGTCAATTGTTCCGAATGTACTACTTTAAAGCATACTCGTATATATAAAGTACTTATTGTATTTCACAACAGTAGACATCTTGAAGAAAAGACAAAATATATTTAACTGCAACTGAGTAGAACTCTGAGCCAGTAATTTACAAATTAAACGTTTTATAAAATGATACTGTAATTAACTTAATATTCTACAAGACTACCCTGCACGGAGATACACAACACTGCATTCCATTTCACTGCACTTCACTTACGTACGTTTCAACACTCTTAGACGTCATGCGTAACACATCGCTGAATTGCACTAAACTTTAAGTGTTGTTTAAGTTCTAACTTACTGTGACAACAGATTCTAATGTTGCTTTATCAAGTGGCACCAAACTAATTCTAAATTTTTTTAACCTTTGGGCTTTGCGAGAAGTATTTTTGAAAATTGATACCGGCAAACTGTTCCAATCTTTTATAGTCCTATTGACGAATGAAAATTTCTCTACATCCGTTTTCTTATATATATGCACTTAGGCTCTTGCTCTTGGTTTTTCACGTGTCAACCCACGGAGAATACAATGGCAATACACCGTTCGCGCAATAGGTAGTCTTCTCCATTCTTCAATCCATACTAACACATACACACGTACTAGGGCTCATGTGTAAAAACCAGTTGGGGAGTTTATGGCTGTCTTGAACGCAGTTCTGAATGACCTAGGTCAGTTTTACACATTCAAATAAAGCATTCAATCTTCATTCAAGTCGGGGCACTTTTTTAGCAAATAAAATTCTCAGCACGACTTACTTCCGGTGGCAAGGCACAATCGAAAATCCCCCTCTGATACCGGCATTCAAATTTATCTTTCAGAGTTTCATCGGCCAACATTTTAATCAATCGTGAAGCTCAAACAGAAGCCTCTCCGGAAGCGCTGTTTCGACGAGCCCTCTTGCATATCCAAGCAAATTTCAGAACTGATTTTAAGTAGCAACGGTGAGATTTTACACATTTGTAACATCTTGAACTTACGCTTTAGGAGTCACGTGACTGATTATACAACTGAAAAGACCAACTTTAAAGAACTGTACCAATCTGAAATTGATACCGCAGCATTTGCATATGTTTGCAAAGGCCCAATTATGTGGATCCAACTATAATAAGTTAAAATGATATTTCTCGTTTAGGATAAGAGCTTTGCGATGTCAAAATGATATTTGTCGTCACAAGCAGAGATAAATTATAACGCATCTATTAAAAAGCAAGTTAAAGGATTATTACAAATGTGAATCGCATGTCGACAAAGCTAATATAAATGTGATGACGTGTAACGGCGACCTTCTGCCCTTAACGACCTTCTTTTGTTATAGTGCGTAAGCTATGCCACCATGCTTCAACTCCAGTATTATGAGATCCTATCATCGAATGCCACGCGCTTCATTTCGTGCAGCGCGTACGGTGCATATGTTCCAAATGCGCCAAAACGGCCACCGCCGGTGAGAGTGGCGGGGGCCCGCGCGTCCTTGCCGCGGCCTGCGTGCCCTGGCGCCGCCCCGGCTGCCGAAAGCGCCCGCGGCGCGGCCTCCTTTCGACATTGACCTTGCGGAGGTTGGATCGGGGGCGGCAGAGGAGGCCGGCGGGGCGCGGCGCTTCGCTTTCGCCCGAGGGCGCGGGCGCGGGCGCGGGCGCTGGCAGCGACGCCGGCGCCGCTCTCCAGCCCCCGCGAGCGCCAGCCGGGTCGCAAAACACGGTCGTCGTCGCGTTCCAAGAGGCGTGTCTCGTGGGCGAACCTTACAGTGCACGCGCTTGCCTGCCCCTTGAAGATTAAAGAACCCACTTTGTTGATTTGTTGGTACACTCGGTGGTTACGGCAAAAATATATTAGAAATCCATATGGAAGGGTAAAAATAAATTAACCCCCCCCAAATACAAATATTATTGTGGAAGATTACTTCTAAATACCCATTCTGATTTATTTATTGTTTCCGCGCAGGTCATTGCTGTGGTCATTAGTCCCGTTTGTGTAGTGAATGTTTTATCGCGGGACTTGCGGTGATTCCTTACCCATTGGGTGATGAGATATGGTGTCGACCTAGACGTCGGCATACGGGCATATCCTCTTTTAGGTATCTCCCCAGCAACTAACCGCCCCAGCCGAGACAAACTGTTGGCTCTCAACTGGTAACCGACATGACAGTATGAGTATGAATATGAGTGTGTAAAGAGAGAGGATACAAGGAAGTGGAAGGAAAGAATAGGCGTTGTCCGTGGCCCGTTTGTTAAGGTTCTCCGCTATTCGCCTGGCATTTATCGAAGAGGAGAAAAAAAAAAAAAACGAAAAATTGCCGATTAGATCTGCTAGCTGCTAAAATTATCCTCCAGAGAGCATCTGAAATCGACTTAGCTGTACGAGTGCGAGTTTATGCTTTTGTAAGTTTTCAACCAATTTCCGAATCTGCCACTAGCTTTTTCCGTCAAGCACTTTAAATCTTCACAACAAGAGAAATTTTCTCATCTTTCTTCGTCCTTTGTACCTCTGATTCTCGCGTGCAGGAAACCCAGTCGCCTACGATAATAATGGTGACTCCACATCTCAATCATCTGTTATAATTTATCAGAGATTTTCTTTTTCTGGAATATTTCTTGTGGTTTGTGAGAAGTCTGAATTTCTTGAGCGCCCCTGTCGAACTCTAATGTTAAAGAAAACAATGTCCAGTCTTATGGAATATCCATTCTAAGCCATCAGCCTTCACATCACACTGGCCGTGGAAGCCTACGATTCCATGCAAAGCCATTTTCGCCTAATAACCAGTTTCAATGAGCGATATTCTTAAACACTCCAATGTTCCGACGCATTATTCATTGAACCCGGAACGCTAGCTTTGTATATTTACCATATGTAATCTTGCAGTGCACGTAGTCTGTTAGAGTATGTCCTTTCCCATTAAGTCTCAACTTATCGAATGATAATTTAATTTTACTTTATTATATTCACACCTAGTTGGACATGTGATATGTAAGAACGTAAAATACACCACTTGCGCGTTGAACTACAGTACATTTAAGTCCATCAAATTAACGTATAATTGCATTAAACAGTATTGCTGGGGGGGATCTATCATGAAACTTCTAAGTTTTGCATATATTCCCACATATTTTCAGGATTTTTTAGAACCACCTGCAATCATGATAGCTTTCAGAAGAATGAAAAATGATTACAATTAATATTACAATTACTTGTTTATTCTAAACACATTTTAGCAGTCATTGTGTAACTCAACTGCGGACATCGCACATGCGAGTAACACATTAAAAGAAACATTTTACCAAACTAATTTGCCACACTTTAAACTTCTTTCTAAATAAGAAGCACATGATTGGCTAACTAAACACACGCAGCCATACTTTTTATCATTAATATAGTCTATATATTAATACTTAAACGCAAGTTATCAGAGGTCTCTTCAAAGTAAGTCATCGAAAAGGTCAAATTAGAACGACGACACGAACAACAATCAGAAGTGAAAGTGAAATAGACCCATGAGCAGCTTACTACTCGCGAGAACTGATAAGTGACAATGGTGGTGATGCGGATGTTGATAATCAACTACGCGAGTCCCGCCATCGCAGAGTACTTACCCGCGTTGTCCCTGAGCGAGCTGGCCTGCATGTGGCTGTCGAAGGCGTGGTTGGGGCAGAGCTTGATGCGCATGCGCGAGAACGTCTCGTGGCGAGAGAGCTTCCAGCGACGCTCGTCCTCCGATCTGGGAACAAGAAGACGAAAAGTGAGTCCGCCATTCGCACTTCGGATCTACTCGGTCGCGATCAACGTTACTTGAAAGGCATGCGAAAGGAACGAAAAATTAATACGCTCCTACGAACAACAAAAATACACATTTCACCGCCTTCACAGTTGGAAGCTTAAAAATTACATAGGAAGAGATACTGCCCCAGCCGAGAAGCAAACTCCAAATAGGAGGAGAGCTGATTGACTCGGTAGCTCAAGTGGTTAGAGACACGGGGCGTAAGTCGGGAAACACAAGTTCGATTCCCGGCTGGTTAGACAGTAAATTCATAAAACAGTCAAAACAATTTATAACAATCACACCATGTTTAGTAGCTATGAAGTTGCAACGATAGTGAAAAATTGCAAAATGGGAAACGTATTACCACGTCTCCGTTTCGCTTTCAACTGTGGCCAAGCTTGTCTCCGTAAGCTGTTCGAAAAGATTGTGTGGATAGTTCAATCTACACAATCTGGATATCTGGGTTCTATTGTGGTCGGGCAGTTAATTATTTGAACTGTCAATACATTTATTATTATAATTATCATTAATAATAATAATGGTATTGTATGAATAAACATTTTTGTTCATTTTCATCAAATTGTCATTTATCATCATGATCCAAGATTATTCACAATATTCTATGATTATAACAAATGGAAAGCTTTGTATTCGAGACCGACATAGAAAGTAAGTTTCGTTAAGACTTTTTCTTCATGAAATTTTGTCTCTTTTATTTCCAGAGACAGACAGATAAAACACGATAAGCATAAAAGATTCAGAGGTAATAACATTTATTCTCTATAATTTCATTTCCATACATTACTTGTACAACATTAGGATACAACACATATAATAGTAATATTGAATAAATTATTAAGGTTAGCTAAAGTTAACAAAGGATCGTTATACATATTAAATGATTGGAAAATCTCTTTTGCTGAATTTTTGAAAAAGTAATAGTATTTTCCATTTTTATTAGCCGCAATTCTCAATTTTGTTAGCGGTGTAAATGGCTTAGACGCGATAGTTAAGGCAGTAGTGCCGTAGCGATCTCTGACTGAAGGATCGCGATATCAAGTCCCGCCTCAGGTATGGTTGTGTGTTCGTCTATTCACCCCCTTCATCATCATATCATGTCTTCTTCACAGTTACAATAACGTTCAATCCAACAGTAGTCGCTTATGTCCTAGATATCGATGCGACCTTAACTAAAAAAAAATTAAAAAAGGGCTTAGAGCAAAAGCTTTCATCACTGCAGCATTTCTGACCTGGAAGTCCTAGAGTCGAATCTCGGAGGCACTATTGTTAGCCGCTAGTTAGATAAATAGAGACGGAATTGACCGGCTCTCTAAAGGAAATTTCATGGATCAATTCTTTCCTCATCCTTGTCTCTACTCTTTCGGGATACAGCATCCTTTAAGGACTTGTGACAACTGCAGTTAAAGTGTTTGGAAACAAAATAATGAATCAATCGATGTAGTTACTTCAACATCACATCAGTATTAAAACCGTTTTTGAAGAAAAAAAATCACAATACAGAAGTAATATAAATCAATTTATTGATGCTCATTTATCCAAAATTTGATTAAGGAAGTAATTTTTATATTTCATTAACCTTTTTAGACTGGTTGTCAAATAAAGAAAAGGTGTATGTTACGAAATATTTATACAATTCTAAATTAATAAAGAAATGCAGCTAAGTTTGGCAAATTTGGTTGAAGAGACCATGGAGAGAAACTTAGAAATGAACAATACTAATATTATTTTTCAGAACTGGTATCTGATTAAGATTTGGTATGTGATTCTTTCTTTTGAAAATTTTAGTATTAATATATAAATTTATATTCAGAGTCACTTTCATCTACTTCTGAAAAGGAAGAGATGCAATAGCATTAAGGAGAGAATACGAACATCACCAGAAACCAAATAATAAGCAGAAAATTGAGACTTGGCTTCTGATACGAACACATTGACTATTTTCAACACGTCATCAAAGTTACTGTACTCAACAGCTAGAAGGAAGGAAAATATAGAAGGGAAAGGTAATAAAACCCAGTAGTCAGCGAGTACTATACAATTTATTGCTTGCGTAGGAACGTGCATACAGCAGAAAGCATACATACAGTCGGTATAAAAAGTAGCAGAGGTACGATACAAAACGAACAATATACATGGCCGTGCAACAGAGCGGCAGGTAGTAACAATAACAACACAGGTAACGAGATGGCCCCGTTGGTTCTCCGCCTACCCCAGGTGGTCACTTCTCCCGCGGGAAGGACATCCTCCGCTTCGTCTCCAAAAGGTTCCAAGGGGAGAAGAAATAGAAAAACGGATCGAGGAGAAAAATAACTAGAGTCTAACTACAGGAATGATGCAAAATCGGGATATTGGGGTAATTTCGGTTTGCAGCGAATGAGGAACGTTCAAAAACACTATTTACATTTGAGAAAACGTGGTGTGGTGGGAGCTGGGCAAGCTAGACAATCGACCGTGGACGGTGGAATATCAGCGGGAGGAGCGAATGGGCGGAGGAGTCGGTCGGGGGAGGGGGGCGGCACCAGACGGGGGGAGCGTTGCAGCCGCTCAGCGCACCAGCACGGGCGCGACGGGCGCCGCCTTGACGGCCGCCGCCACGGCCACGGGCACGTCCCGCTGCACGACGGCGTTGAAGCCGTTGACCGGGTCGGCGTAGTAGTTGACGGTGCGCCGCACGCCGTCGGGCTCGATGAGCGAGTAGCTGCCCTTGACGATGCCGCCGTCGCGCGTCTCCTCCTGCGCCTTGGAGTCGCCCGTGAGCGCGTCGCGCACCGTGTACGCGAACTGGTACTGCGGGTAGCTGTCGGCGTACTCGAGGCGCGCCGCCACGGCCACGGGCGCGGCGGCGTGCGCCACGGGCACGGGCGCGGGGGCGTAGGCGACGGGCGCGGGGGCGTAGGCGGCCACCGGAGCTGCCGGGGCGAGCACGCCGGCCCTCGCGGCGACCGCCAGCAGCGTCGCGCTCAACAGAACCTAAGACGCACACACATGCATTCATAACTAAGCCTGGATATGTGACCTATATTCCTACCCTACCTTACTAAATAGTTTTCGTAGGATATTTTAGAGCAAATATGGCTACAAGTGTATAAAATCTATCGATTTGAGATCATTCAGAATTTAATAATTTTTAATGGAAATATTTTAAGTGTACTACGATATGATAGAAAAAATTCCCTTGGAAAGCAGCAATGCATTAAAAGTTTCAATGCGAAATCATCTACTTCATTAACATATCAAATTGCAATGAGAAAAGTTGATATCCACGAATAAATAATTCATGTGCAGATCATTAATTGTATCGATAAATGTTTTAATTTACTTTTTCCACAAATGTAGTATCGTTATTTCTTTAAAAATTCATCAATTTTCACTCGTTCGTGCAATTATCTTCAAAGAAAATCTCATGAAAATAACCGTTCCACTAGAAAACACCCCAGAAACTTCTACTGACTTCATGGAATTCACAGATAGGCTTTGCAGTCGTCGGAACATCCTCGTGCTTTCCTACGAGTTGCGAAATTGCAGGTCGCACAACGCTTTCACCCAGAGGCGAAGCGATCGTGAAAACAAGGCACTGAAGCGCCGCTGCAGAGGCACATCCCTTGCGGCAGCGCAGTGCTCAGCGCGGAGAAGCGTCGGTGGCGGGGTCCTCACCTGCAGGAGAGCCATGGCGAAGTGAAGTGGCGGTGGCGACTGACGACAATGGCCCCGGCGCGGGCTTATATCCTGCGGGTGAAGCGCCCGCCGCCGCCGCCGCCGCTGTCACCGCGCCAGCGTTGGCCAACGCCCGCGACGTGACCGCTGGCCAGCACGCGTCGCCGCCACCCCTCCGCCCATCCCCCGGCGCACGCGGCGCGGAGGCCCGATGGGCGTGGACGCGCGAAACGAAACGCACGGGCGAGCAATGCGGCGCTGCATTCCACCACCGAACGAAATTTGCAAAGTCTTTAAAGACATTCGATGAACGCGAAGCAGAACTTGGCCGCTAACCGCCCAATGCTTGGTGTTCTCATTGCTACCAAAAAAACGTTTTCGATCTTGAGATATAAAACTCAGTGAAAACATCGGAAGGTACAGTTGTAAAGCTTTCTAAATACAAGATACGACAACTACAACGAAGTTGCGATATTTCGAATTTTAAGTAGAGGTTTCGGGATTTGAGATCCAGTGGTTCAAATCCACGATCGATCCATGTGCAATTAATGGGCAGTAGTCAATGCAAGTTGTCGTGGCGGATTCTCTCGGGGTTCTCCATTTTTTCCTGCCCCTAACAGCACCAATGCTCCATCAACATTTATATCGCTTCGTTCGTAATCATAGTCTGTTCATTCATCACTGGTCCATAAAAGGATAGCCATTGTTATCAAGAATGTTTGTGAATTTATTAAGAGAATAAAGTTCAAATTATGGAATATTTCCATTTTTCGGGTCTCAAATACCGACTATCTTGGAAATAATTACGAAGGTAACAAAGAGATAAAAAGATGCGATATCGTGGAATTCAGATCTTGCGGTTCCATTGTAGAAGTATGTTTACAAATTGCCTGGCACTTCCGACACTCAGTTTATTTTCAACTCTCTATAACTCATGTGTGAAAGAACGAAATACGTGTCTCATTTAGTAAGTATATAAGATACATAGGAGAATTGTGTTTCCTCAAATATCTTTCGAACTCAATAGAGTCGAGCTCACGTTACATCACATAAAAAGTAAATTTGAAGCAATCAAACCATGTACTCCTAAATAAACCCTTTGTACAAAATTATGATCCCTAAGGGCACGGTATCATAAAAACGAACGTCAATTGCGATGAGCGATGTGATCAGAAACAGAGGAAATATAACAGGAACATTTCTGACTTAATTCTCTAGTAGTTTTCGTTGTGGAAACGGTATTTTGGCTGTTTATTTTTCTTTTCCACATTTGCCACATTAACCAATTTCCTGTTTGCGAGACGATAACCCACTACCTGTTCGCTAAAAATTGGGAAAGTGTAGATCCTTAAATACATCAGGTGATCAAGAAGAAGCGGATAAAACAACATTACAAATTCTACGGATTTGATTTCTCGAAAATGTGACCGCCAAATATTCTTCCAGTATTAATAGGCGCGTCATTTAGCAAAACCATTTCAAATTTACTGCATACAGACGTCCACAAACACAATGACGGACTTCGTAATTGATGGTAAGTAGATCATCCACAACCTTAACATTTATTATTTTCAACTACTTTCTTCATTGATATTTACGTTCGGAGGACTTCAATCATAATTCGCAGAATGGTCGATACGGAATTCAAAGTTCTTTCTCTTACCCTTGTTCCTTGTCAACTACAAATTAGTGTAACGTTGTTTTCGGGATACACTAAAACAATACAACTCAAAAAGAAATTAAAAGCAGGATGCATATTACTTTTAAATCAAGTTTATTTCTGGGTTTGATTCATTTCACAAAACAGACAGTTTTTCCTCCGCAGAGAAAAAATTAATAGTTCCATAGCATTTTCGAAAATCTGTTAAGAGAAGAAATGGGAAAGCCATTATTTAAATATAGCTTTAATTTTTTTCGGACAATTTTAAGAAAATATCAAGAAGACGTGCGCGTGAAATAACTGCCAAAATCCAGTCAATAATGAAGCGATGTTTTTGTTTTTACAATTGGAATTAATGTTATCAACTACATTGTAGAGAAAAACATAAACACGAAAATGCATGACTTAATTAACACACGTAAACACAAATAAACGTAAACAAATCTCTTACTTCGGAACATATTCATTCACCATTTCAGTCGTATGTGTCTGCCAACTTTCTTGTCACGTACGCTCTCCCCTCATTCATAAAGGAACTACAAGGTCACCTACCACTCTATTCATAACTTAGTTATATATTTACACACGTACACATACACACCAACTTGCCTATGGACGTTCAAGTAATTTACCTTGTATTACTATCCTGCTTCAATGCTAATACTAGTACAATAAATTTTCTGTACTACGACTCCTATTGCATTGCACCACAGATTATGAGATTAAATAATAAAGCAGAATTACAAGAATAACAGAAGAAAAAAGTAAAAAAAGAACAAGAAGATATCACTCCTACTTATGAATACCTTAAATGGCACACAAAATGGTACAAAGAATCATTATAAGAACACTAAAAAACTGGACGTATGTACCCTTTCCTATTATTCCTCGTTAACAGCACTGGAGTGCAAAGGAAATTGGTCACTTCTGAAAACATGAAAAATTCTAGAACACATCTGCAAATAGATAACTACAACATTGTGGACTTCAGTACTGGAGCCAATTCAGATTACTCGTGTTTTGCATTTATACGCATTGGAAATTAGTAATATTCAGCATTTCTTATTTTTTAATTCAGTATTTAGTATTTCTTCTTTTCATGTAATTCATTTTCAGTCAGCACATTTCTTTTGCAATGTACCGGTGTTGTAAGAAGCATTTTACTGAGTGTGTACTAAGATACAAATAAACAAATATATTAAAAACATGTTAGGAGTCCCTTTAAATGTTGAATTCCCAAAGCAGATGGAAAAGAAACGTTTGTTCTTCGATTAGTAATGAAAATTTGGGGAAATTTTCTTAGGTGTGAAAACGTATAGAGCATTTAGCATTGCATGTTCAGACAAAGAGTAATGTAACGTGTAATTCGTTCTTCACTTAAAAGAAAATTAAACATTTAAAAATGAACTTAGAATATCTTAGGCGACACGGAGAAAAATAATTGTATGGTTAACTAGTTCATTGTTGTGTGTTTATGTACATGAAAAAAGCAAGAAACGGTATTGTTAATACTCTTGAGGGTCTTTCTGATTCTTTATGTTCGCGCAGGCCTTTTGAATAATTGATGCTCGCTCTAATAACAACACAACAAATACATTTTTATGAATTAGATTTTATGAAAGAGCATAATGTTCAAATAAGTAAAATAACTCGTTATACACCTTATTTTGCTTCATTGATACGTGGTATAATATTAGTACATATTTTTATTACCCAACTGCACATCCCGTTAAGAACAAGGGCCTCCTACCCGCGCAGGGAATTATTAATCCTTAAGTGATAGGATGATGATGAAGTGTGAAGGTGCGATTATAAATACATTCATTCGAACCCGCGATCCTTCGAACCCAGATCGCCACGACACTACTGCATTAGCGAACTCGGAACTCCGGCTATCCTATTAATACGTAGACATTACTAAATGGTGAAAAAGCATGTACTGTTTAAACACAATCAATTTCACTATGCTATAATTCCCTACAATATTTCATCGACACATTTTCCAGAAGGAAATCAACATCTCGTAACGAAACGTGAGCTGAAACTAGCATATGATGATCCATTAAAGCACCAATCAAAATTATGCTACCTTCACAAACCATACCCAGTTCAGTTATTTAAAAAAGAACAACAAGGACATATCCTCGTGAGGACAGGAACCCAGCAAGCGAACGCACTGTCGCAATCGCCGGGGGCCCCTCGCCTCCGAGGCCCGATCGCGCCGAATCGGCGGAATGCGAGGAAGGGGGCGGTGGGATTCCCGCTCGCGGCAACAGGCGGGTTGGTTTCGGGGCGGGGCAGGAAGCGGCCGCGGCGGGCCCTGAGCCGTGGGGCGGGTGGGGGAGTTGGGGAGGGGCGGGGAGGGATGCGCGTCACGTCTCGTCGCGAAGCGGAGCGCACCGCGTGCGCGTGCGTCGCATCCGCAGCGAGCTCTGACGCCCGCCCCGCCCCGCCCTCGCCCGCCACCTAAAACGCCCCTAACCTATCAGTCGCTCGCTCCGCCGTGCCCCGCCGCGTTCCGACCCGCTTCAGGCGATCCTTTCCAAGAGCATCGCCGGTTCCTCACGTGCAGTTTGTTAATATCTACCCCTCCCTCACAGGAACGAGCATATTGTGTTCACTTTTAATGCAGGTCTCTATAGATTAGTGTTAGCAGAACGGCAATGATGCACAATTCACGCCTGACAAATACGCATTCATGGCGCACTCTTGTTCAATTATAACGATCATTGGTGTCCAGCAGATGGAGTTGGTATTCATCCGCTTCTAGGTTACATACTATTAGACTATGACAGTGTCTCTATAAATAATAAAACGACGATAAATGTGTTAAACATAAGAAACAACACAGTTTTCAGAAGCATGTGCTGACACATTCCATGGATCGTTTACCTCACCACTGTCATAGAAAGACGTCCAACTTGATGTGTCATATATTAAGCTAACAGGATATTTTTCCAAGACAAATATTAATATTGGGCTCACGATTTATAGTTTTTTTGGAAAATAACATTATAAATAATAGCAAATGAAATGTTTCCCTTGATTAAAGAAATGCATGTGCATTGATATCGAAACGGATTTGTAGAAACCGTTGTCTAATGGTTAGTTTTCCTCCTCATATATTCTGTAATGTCACGTATCGCCCAATCATTACTAAGAAATACTATTCAAATTATGTTCGACCCTCCAAGAATAGAAGTTGAATTATAAATAAATTCCATTAAATTCATTTAGGAGGTAAACTGTGTTGGAAACAATCTGATATGAAATTAATACGCCGCTCTTACACGAGCAATTACACAGCAAGAAAACACACGGCACCAACAAAGGTTATGAGGAACGCTACATGAATACAAGACGAGCGTTAAAAAGTTACCGACCTACTTCGTGTTTACAATTGGAAATTCCAGGAGGAAATAAGAATACAAATGGATGATTCATGATTTTGTTTCTCGCACTTTCTCCCCAATGCTTTCTCAACAAAAGTCAAAATACTCGGTTCACTGCATGTCCTCAAAATATTCGTCAAAAACACGTATTCCTAAAAAACACGAAGTAACAAATAATTTCATTGTCCGACCTGAGACACTTAACGACACTACATAGGACTAGATCATGTACAAACTTTTGTAAATAAATTTCCAATCTGTATATGTATTATCGATTTAAATCTTGAAGAATAAGTAAAAATAACAATAATCGTTTTTACGTACACATTTCTCAGCAGCAGTAAAACTGAAATGAAAATAAGTAGCTCATTAAACTTTTAGTAAATTAGGGGAAACTATCGATAAAAAAAATAATCAAAGACTTTCATTTAAGTTATATTGAAATGTATGTGAGAATGGTTCATTACTCAATATTCCTCCCGATATTTGGAAAAGTAGATCTCCAACAAATTAAGATCAACATATAAGTTGGAAGACAATTACGAAACCAATGGTTTAATCTTCTTTCTATTTGGAATGATTACGGAGCGGATTTAGTGGGCTGGTTTACTATTTTTCTCTTTCACTGTTATTGCTTTAATACTGATAAAACCATACTTTTGGCATTTTAATAGATACAAAGTGGGTATTATTGAACGTGAACATACATAATTTCGCATTCTGAAGTTAAATTAGCACGTGAAACAAAGTATATTTAGTCATATACTTGCTACATTTTCTTGCTAAAACATTTAGTAATAAGAACGAGTTGTGATTAAGATTGATATGTAACGTAAAAGTATCTACTTTTTATAAAAATCGTTGTGCAGGTTTCTAGGAAGTTTTAAAAATGCCAAGATTCGGTGAAGAATTTACCCTTCACTATGGAAATGAGAAAGCTAGCACTACAGAGTGGAGATTTTTCTTCAAATTGTTCTCTTTCCTGCTCTCTTTTTTCCGAACTCCCTTCAACATTATGAAACACTATTGAGACTTGACAGTGTAAAGTCAACTGACCACATTACGTGAATTTTATCAATAATAAAGCAATATTTCGTGTTTTGTAGGTTATATTTTTACGAAATACTCGGTCATAAATACACGAACATTTCCAATTATTTTATGCTATAGAAATCTCTCCACTACTGACGACAAATCACAACAAAATATCTTTGAAGACGTCCTTTTTAAGTCAAGAATTTCGAGTATGGAGGACAGCCACCTTTTTCTTTCATCAAGTGATTTTCCAGATTCTTCGCATTTTCAGTTCATTAAGTTAAAGTAGTCTGATAAAAGTTGTTAAATAGTTCACACTCTCTAAAATCAAATTACTTAAAGTTAGGGCTTGGACACAAGGTACATTTTTTTACCTCTGAGTTCATCATTGAACAGACAAAATTCACTAACAACTTCGTGCCACATTAATATTGTACTTGAGTTTTACAACCTATCACAAAGTGTTCTGAGAGATTTTTTTAATTTTTCCTCGATTTTTCCCTGACTTGTTCATATCAACGAAATTACCCGACTTCGTCTAGTTTTCTCAAAAGTAGCAGCGCAAAGTTGCAGATAGCAGAGGTCCCAAAGGGTTCGTGACTTTTGCAACTTCCCGTGCGAATGAATCAGCGTCCAAGGGGCAAGCACGGCGCATGGCAGCTGTCCAGTGGCGTCCTTTCTGCGAATCGCAGGCGCAGAGGCAGAAAGCGACGGAGCGGCGTCTCTCAGTAGAAAGTGCCAAGGCTGTCGCGCCTTCCTGTCCAGAGCACATCTCGCCTTCGCTTATATGGCCTAACAGAAGCGCAGGGGATTCGGAATTTGAATTATCTGCATTATGTAGGCCTAATTCGAATTTATAAACTGGCATTGCCTGGTTTAGATAAAATTTTCTTCTCAACGAATAGATCCTTTTTTAAAATAACTATTATTTAACAATGAGATCGAGTAACTCACTTTATGTAGAAGGCTGAGCCGTTAAAACTTGGTAGGTAACAGTGTGTAACCCTTGCCCCAGCAAGTTGCTTTCCTAGAGTACTTTCTTTGTAAACCAATTCGAATACATATTTTACAATAAAATTACAAGTAATATCATGCGAATGAAATACATGAGGAATTTTAAAGTTCCTCATCCAATCTAATCAAAGGTAATCAGAACATTCCAGAACAGTCAGAATGAGGTGCAATATGAGTAGATGTAGTAATGAATACTAACATAATTTTTGACTTAAAAGGCAACATACAGATAGATATTATATCGAAACTTAGTGTATTAATCAGTATTTCATTAGTAACTCGTGGATGTGCCTCACATTCGGTGGCGGATTAACGTGACAAGACTCTGAACTGTCCAACCGGCTGACTGTAGTTCAGAGCCAGCATTGCCGCTGCCACTGAAGCGACACAGACCAAGAGGTCCAAGGGTTCGAGTTGTTCTAATCTGTAGATAGGTCAAATACCGCCGCTGTGAAGAGAAGAATTCTAACGGCCAACTGTTTGATCAGTGTTCTTTCGTGGGTTCTCTGAATGCCAGAGAAGTATCCTAGCAAACTGGCCACGATCCATTTGATCCCCCATTACGCTTATTCTTACGTGTTCCGCACTACACTTGTCGGGAGAGCAGTCGAGGGCTTAGGTCTTGTGACGGTTGGGGCGGAGCTTCGCAGGAAAAGCTACCCCCGCATGCGGGGGGGGGGAACTTCCCCCGCAAATGTGTAGCTCGGTGCTCGGATCCGACCATCCAGCGGGAAAGGAACACCATCACCTCAGACATAAAAACAAAAAATTCACTTCAGAAGCGAAAATAATGATCTTAGCAATTGTCGTGCCTGCGAAGATCAATCAATTATGAACCGTCCTATCTACATATTGTGGTGTTATACTTGGCATTAATGCCGTGAATATTACTGAAATAATCTTGATAGAATAATTGCAGCCATTTTTTACATCTTTTCCAAAATTCGCTCTTTTAGACGACTTAAATATTTTCCTATTCTAAAAGTTTTGTTCTGAATAATAGCTAACAAACTGTTTCGCTTGCATAGTAGTTTTTGAACAATCTTGATGATTAAAGAACCACACATTTTCTACAAGTGATCTTACATAGAATATTTCACAAAAATATCATTTAAATGAGGGAAGATTAACAGTCATCGAATGCTTCAAGTGTTCTGCGTTAATGCTTATGCTTTAAGACAAAGTATTTATGAGACTTCTGACTATAAATGAATGGACATTGGCGATGAGAAGCACACATTTCTAGGTTTCAGCAAGGCAAGACATTTGTGATTCATTGAATCCAATGTAATATTCATGTATCCCCACGTGTGAACTCGCCGATACTAAAAATATATTTGTGTTCCAAATTTCATAAGAGTAAAACGATCAATCATGGCTGGTTTTGAAAAGACAGTAACCTGACCAGTTGGAAGCCGAGTAAAACATTAATGTACACATCATGGATTTCGACACAGCTACCACCGTTTATAATATTTGTTCCGCTAATTATCATCTTCACACGTCCAGAAAAAGTAATGTACTTTGACACAGAGGGTTTTATGGTAACAGGTAGTTGGGAATATGGTGGGTATCAAGTTCTCGGAAGTAAAGGGACATGAAGATAGGAAGGGGGATAGCTCAAGAGAAAGGCATTCTTGAATAAGAACAAAAAAAAAAAAAAAAAAAAAAAAAAAAAAAAAAAAAAAAAAAAAAAAAAAAAAAAAAAAAAACAAAGTGAGACTATTGTACTGCTTCCAAGTACCTTTAAGAGAGACAGAGACCAATAAACATCTTAAATACAACTGGTTAACTCTTCATCTTCTTAACAATAATTACTGTTTGCTATAATTAGCAGTTTAACAACTTAACGATCGTTAAAGACACATTACTCATCTAACAAAGAAGTAACATTGCTGCTAGTACAAGCGTACGCAAGAAGCCACAATGAGAAAGAAGAAAATAATAGGACGACGTGATGAACATAACACCAATTTACAGTAAAATAAATCAGTAACCACAGTATGTTTTATTTATTCGCAACATGACGTAAGTCTTAACGAAAACAATAGTGCTCGCCAATTACAAGTAAACAAGAAAGGTTCTACCCTCTCCGTTACTTCTCACATGATAGTCCAGGCAAACAACTTTGCTCTCAAACAATTATGCTATTATAAAGTTCAAATCCCTTAATTTGCATCCTCGAAATGAACATACAGCTCACCCAAAAAATATCACAACACGCATCTCATTTACCGCCTCACACAGCCGCGACCTCCAAGAGCAAAACGAATCGCACGGAAGCCCATTTCCAGGCCTGAGGTAATGCAAACACAAAATCCGACCAGATCAGTGCTTCCTGTGGGCGGCGAGGGCGAGGGGGGCAGGCGCAAGAGGGTCAGGGGGGCACGCAGTGATGCAAGGCCGCGCGTGGGCGCGTGGCTGCGGGTGGGGCTGCGGGGGGCGGGGCTGCGGGCGGGCGGCGGGCGGCCAGCTGGCGAAGGCGTGATGCTGCAACAGGCGCGCCACGCACGGGGACTCCCTCCCGCGCCTCCTCCCACC
Organism: Gryllus bimaculatus; assembly: GCA_017312745.1. Lineage (NCBI taxonomy): Eukaryota > Metazoa > Arthropoda > Insecta > Orthoptera > Gryllidae > Gryllus > Gryllus bimaculatus. Next base: position 11,920,972 of record BOPP01000003.1, on the reverse strand, counting down.
GCCTGCTCCCGCTCGCGCTGCACTCGCTTCGGAGCGTTGGCTCGACTTTTCACACTCGACCGCTTCCAAACTCTTCTCAGAATGCGCCATCTTCCAAATTTTTAAGCAGTTCACAGATGCCATTTTACTGTACTGACATTCTACTGACAATATGTTTCAATGCTCAGTTGTGCAATAATGATTGTCAATGCACAATAGAATAATGATACACTAAAACGTCGGTCCAATTACGAAATAACTTATCTTCTGCCTTGCAGTGTGTGCCGCCATCAACATGACATCTTCAATGAACTTGTTCTATTTGCAATTATTGTGATCAAAGACTTTTCTTGAAAGAAAAAACAACAACGAAATAGAAATACTTTAGCAAGAACTATATTGTGCCTTAAAATATAAGTCGATTTCTTACTAGCGGATCAACTTGCGTAAAAGAAAAGAGAGATAGGTTGCGTTTTCTCTACAGCGTGAGGAATAGTTTTACGAGGGCGTGAGAGAGAACATTTCAGGCAGTAATTCTGTCAAGAGAATAGAAACTGTACAGTTTGCGTGGAAACAAGATGCTGTGTATTTGGTCCACAATCTACTTGTAGTTTCTTGAGTAAGTAGATTCTCATTGGAATGAGAGCAATGCACCATGATTGTAATAACTCTCACATATTCTGACAAAGCCCAAAGAAACACATGCATCAAGAAAAGAGAGAACTAACAGACTTTGCAAAGATTTTGTTGCGAGTTTTAAAGGAATGAGAATAATATTAAGAAAAACAAAAAGAACTGTCTGGCCCCTGAGAACTTTATAATTGTTTTAAAAGTGAAAAGTTTCTTTCTGTAACCCACCTGTTTCTAACTGTTCCTGCAATGGGGTGGGGGTCCCCTCCAAAAATACGTAATAGAACATCCACGTGTACCATATTTTGTAGATTAACACGTGAGCCTCAAGGGACTCAAAAACTTGGTTTCAGGGGCCTACAACGCATTGTTTCCGAAGTATTCACGACAGCAACTTCGTTTGCACGGCAGTGTGCGTAGCGTGTGTGCCTGCTACATCACAATTTTCGAACTATTAATTTTTTCGTCTTAAATCTGTTTGATGCAATTTTGGAGAAAGGGGGCTGGTACATCCCTCTTCAGAAGTAGTACACCTACAGGGTTTTGAGTCTGGTTTCTTAAAAACGGAACAAAAAAGGCATATTTCCTTAACTGATTACAGAAAGAGGTGATGTCTTTAAACTCTCGGTAATTATCAGCAGATAGAGGGGAATTTTGTTTTAAATATTGTACTTATCAACATAAATTACTGCATATAGCTCGTTCAAATTTCAATTACCATGATGTTTCAGCTAAATTAAACAATTTATACTTTGATATATTTATCAGAATTTCCTAACAATTTCTTCCATAGATAATTCTGAGGTTGATAGAAATTCCGCTATCGATACACTTGCTTATCTCAGCATGTAAAACCAACGCGCGATCATGAAAACACACAACACCCTATGTGGGATCAGTAACGAAGTACAAGGAATTCCAACGTGAGATTAAGGTCGGGATCGTATTCATTAAGGGACATTAAGCATGACTAAACTATTGAGTCTCCTAATTAGAGTAATGGTTTCAAAACCAATATGAAAATTAATTATAGGTTTTGCAGTTTAAAAAATAATATAAAAATATTTTAAACATAAATGAACCAGGAAGAAAAGTCTTAAAAAAATATATGAGGCCCTTATCCACCGAAGCCTTAAGCAATAGCTTAGTCTGCTTATGCATTAAAGCCATTCCATTGTTCTATCGATTTAGTTCCCACACCTCCTCACAGCCACCTCATTACCTTTTCCATCCACTTCCTCAACGCACATCCGCGTACGGAGTCACGCACCTCAATGAATAGGCTCGTTAGGGCTGGCGACGCCGCGCCGCAGGCAGGTCGCTCTCGCCGGCGCGGGGCGGTGCGGGTGGGGGCTTGCGCCACGCGGGCGCGCTCCGTGTACAGCAGCCGGAAGGCGAAGGGGGGTGCACTTTTTCGGCACTGCCATCGGGCTCAAGGAGGGGGGGGTCGCACACAACTTCCACAGCCGTGGCTCGGACTGCGGCCAATACATGTGGAATTTGATCTTTCTTTCATTATTTATTTCTTTGTTTCCTGTTCGGCCAGAAGGCCTTTCAAGAGCTTGAATACAATTTTATTAATATTCACAATAAGGTGTTGACACCATCATTAATGGATAACTCATTTACACTACCAATATTGGTAGTATAAGAGTGGTTTAATGTAAAACAATTATTTTAATAAAATGTTTTTCTGGGTATCAATAATAATTCTGCTAATAATTTAGTGAACGCAATATATCTTTAGGAAATTTGGATTTGACTCTGCCAGGAATTTGTGTGGGCAGAGCGTGTTCTCGGCAGATTTTTCGAAGGGTTCTCTCATTCCATCATTGCTCCATCACCATTTCCCTCGTCATCAACATCATCGCAAACATCTATGTATTCGTTAGATCATCACTCATGGGCTTCAATAACCTCAATAGGTGGAGGGCACCTAAATGCCATTGAATAAAAAAGAAAAAAGAAACGGATTTCAGAGAGTCGTCTTTTCGTTCAAGTGACTCACAAAGATGCTTCGCGTCCTTAGGGCCCAAAAGTTGCATCAGAAAATATTTAGTGTTGTATGTTTTGATAGGGGCCATGGTCCCTTTAATCGGGGTATGATTTTGCGAAAGGCACTAAAGTAGATTTTTAAAATTCACTATTTGGTTATAGGTGCTTTGCAATTTTGTAAAAATTACTAATTAAACTTTTTCCTTCGACCAAAATTTAATATATTGAAATTCTATACATTTAATATATAAGAAATTTAGAAAATAAAGTTGTTACTAGGCTAGTAAGCCTAGACAGAAATTACGAAAAAATGTTACTAAAGATTGAAAGTGATGATAGACTTGTAAGTAAAAAGTTCACACGATAGAATAAAATATCCTTAACTTACTTACATGTTAATTTTTTGAAATAATGTAGGCTTCTTGAATTCACTTTGATCACATCAGTAAAGTTCTAAAGTTGGTATTCACCTTTCCAAATTGGTGATATAAATACTTATTTGCAATTAATATACTTCTCTACTATTAAAGATGTTCATAAACGCGTGTTGAAGTTATAATAATTAAGTGCGAAGATTTTTGAATACATACTGAATCGTTATTCAGAAAACGTTTCTCTCTTTGCAAATTTACCAGCAATACTCAGCCAAGATTTTGCATTAAAGACATTGCGAAAATGATGAAGGTGCCAAAAAGAAAAGTTACTGCATTTATATTTTACTGAGTCAGCGGCGCGGAAAGTTGCAGTCATAGCCAGACTGCCAATCCGCATTGGTGTTAGGAACACCATAAGAGTGCGTTTTCTCCTTGTCAACGTAATGAGGATGGAAACCCAACATTTACCCATTTCTTACATTTTCATCATAGTAATTTTATTCTGCCAAGGGAGGTCTTTTCTTGAAGGCATGTTAATATTTTGATCCCTCGGGGTTAAAATATATTTGTTTCCTATATTAAAATATAATGTGATCTGTAAAATTGTGGGCATCAAATTCTAGATATGGTATACCCTCGCGGTTAGCATGAGTTTCTAACTTCCAGGATGAGACACACAACTTAAATTCCTATTGTCATTTTTGTTGTTGAAATGCAGCTTTCACATAAATGAGTAAATGAATGGGGCTCATGTGTGAATTGTAAAACTTGTTTTAACATTTGAATTTTACGTAATTCATTTCATTAATGTTCTTTTTTGAGTAACTCTTGGAATTTTCGTGTTAAGTCCACGATCAGCATTCTCTGAAGTCCCTTGTAGGAACCCGAATTACTATGTAGAATAGAGGAAATATTCAAAATTATTAAAACAATTTGATCGAACATACGGCAAAATAGGTATCATTGAATTTGTCGTTCTATGCTCATTATGATGAGCTCAAAATGTATGTGTGATATTAAATTACAAAACCACACTTTGGCATTCTCATATCATTCTTCTTGGGAAACCTGTTTCTTTACGATGCCATTGCCACTAATTTTCTCAATAATTAAATGTAAGTAGTTTGCAATGTTGCTTCAGAGCTGTGCTACCTTTCGAAAGACATGTATTCAATTAAACAAGTCAGCACGAAGTTGGAACCACAGGTGTCAGAGCCCCCTCTGACCACTGGCGCTCCGATCCTCCACGCCCCGTCACCATTTTGAGCGCCCGAGCCTTGGGAGGAGTGCCGCCAGGGCGCCTCTAATGAAGACGTTGCGCGCGGGCCACGCGTCGCCGGCGGCGCACGCTCGATCGCATCGTTAAGCGCTCCCGTGCGCGCTACGACACGGCTACGTCATGTGGCGTGGCATGGCGTGGCGTGGCGTGGCGTGGAGTGGAGTGGAGCAGCGGGACGTGATGCGGCTCGAATCTCATGTTGATTTTCTTGGTTAAGATTTTTGTTCCTACGAAAGCGAGCTATGAAGCAACATAGGTCTTCTAATCGAACTATTACATACATTTAATTATTGAGACTCCCCAAGAAGTGTGATATGGGAACGAGTACTCCATAACGTGGTTTTGTAATTTATTTATCTTTTGAAATAGAGAGAAAAAAGACTTGGGGCTACGCTTTCCCGTTTAACTCTATTGCCTTACTGTGGGGTATTCTTTTTTGTATGTAATGGACCAAGCTTTCTTTTGATTGTTGAAAGTGAATGCTGTGAGTGCTGTTTTCAGATTCCGAGTACCACTTGCCAGAATACACGGGATGAATCGCTTTCCTTGCTGTTGTTTATTTTGAACGATTGAAAATCTCCCGACGAAGACGTTTCGCGCCGGCCACGCGACGCCAGCGGCGGCGACCAAGGCGCACGCTCGGCCGCCCCGCTAAGCGCTCGCGTGCGCGCTAGGGCCGGGCTGGGGCGCTGGCGCGGCGCGGCGTGGCGCGGCGCAGGCGCGCGTGCGTGGAGAGAGCGCGTGGCGTTGGGACAGCGGCGGCGGGGCGGACGTCGCCGGCGCCGCGGCGCGCATACGCGACGAGCAGGCGTCGCGACGCGCGGACGCGGGCCAGCGACGAAACCCACTCCTGCGTCACACGCGCGCGCGCGCGCGCTCTCCCCTCGCGTATTTTTTTTTCCACCGTCCCCACGAACTGCTCTGGGAACGTAATTAGAGCGTGACCGCTTGCCTCGTGTTATCTCACTTTATGGCGCGACTGTATAACAATGGATTTAATGGCCTGTTTGGATGTAATACGGTGCAGTTCTGCCTGGTCGGAGGGTGGCAACCGTTTGACACGACCTATTTGGCAAAGCGTTTCGCGTTGCCCTGGCTATGCCAAAAGAGACGCTCTTGATTTCATGCAGACTAAGTGAATATTGAGCAAAGTGCTTTAATGAGTGTTCACGGTACTAACTACTGTATACTCACTAAGTACCATGTAGGTCCTGGGAAAGACATGCGTGCGAAACTGCAGTAACGAAATATTGCAAAATAATCATTTACATGATATCAATCGTCCAAGGACGCCAGTATTTTCTCCAACTTACGATGTGCAAGGCGTACGAGAAAGAGCCAACATATTATGAACGAATGTGTGAGTTTTCTCCTCGGTTGCGTACGCGAAACTGAAACGAGTGGGAGAGTTGGGAAATGGAAATTATCGTTTTTGCTTCAACGCGTACGGTTGCGTAGGAAAGTGGAAACTAATATTTTTCCACGCAAGTAATGATGTATTACCATATTTTTCGTAACACTATTAAGAAATATGGTGAAGATTTTTTTCACAATTTATTACTTTTAATACACAGGTTTATAAATATACTTAAAAATATGTACAAAACGCCAGTCGAGGGCCATTCCTGAGATGAATAATGATGAGAGTAATGAACAAGATTTACCTGATGTGAATAATAAATAAGATCAGGAGTAAGCTACAGAGATGACGTAATAGTCAGTGTGTTTGGATGCAATAATTCACCCTGTAAAGAATGCGCAAAATATTAGAAATTAAGATGTCTAGTACTCTCGCACAAACTTGGAGGTAACAGTTTGAGTATTTTAAATCACAGTTTCACTCTCAAGAATTTACCACACAAGATAATTCGTTCAATTCACTCTTTCATAAATATTACACACCAAACAGGTCTGAGAAACAGTTCAACTTCACGTGAAGTGCGGTAAGTCCGACGATCTGCGCTTGCAGACCCATGAATTTCACGCACTTCTTTTTTCAGTACCGGAAGCCGTGCACGGCCGGGTCGTGCGTGATGGCCTCCGTGTGCAGGCCTGGCCGGTGGCGGTACTCGCGGCGCTCCCTCTGCTCGTAGGCCTCGGGCTGCTCCTCGTAGATGGGCGCCGGCGGTGGCGTGGGCGGGGGCGGCCGGGCGTAGCGTACACCACGGGGCGGCGGCGGAGGGCGGGCGCCGGCCGCGGGCGCGGGCGCCTCCACCACCTGCGTGTACACCACCGACGACGGCGGCGCGGGCGCGGCCTGAGTACCCGGCCGGAGCGGAGTACTCGGCGGGTGCGGAGTACTCGGCGGGGCGGAGTACTCGTCGGCGGCGGCAACCACTACAGGCGGCTGCCTCCCACACCGGGGCTCGCGCTTGACGACGGCGTTGAAGCCGTTGACGGGGTCGGCGGTGTAGTCGACGGTGCGGCGGGTGCGTCGGGCTCCACAGCGGAGTAGCTGCCTTTGACCACGCCGCCGCTGCGCGTCTCGTGCTGGCCCTTGGAGTCGCCCGTGTAGTCGTCCTGCACGGCGTAGCCGAAGGAGTAGCGCGGGTAGTGGTCGGCGTAGAGCTTCCGGCGGCCGGCGCGGGCGCTGCCCGGCAGCGTGGCGGCGGCCACGGCGACGGCCTGCGCAGGGAGGCCCTCGGCTATTCAACTCACTAGTTGCGGGGAGTCTGCCGTACAGTAGGAGACCGCGTAGGAGAGATAGGGAATCGGGAGGCCCTCATTAGACATCAGTGGCGGTCGGTGGGTTGCGATTTAGGAGGGGCGACATGCATGTTCGAACTATCACATACATTTTACGTCTTCAAAATATTTCTTGAACGAGGAAAACTATGGCTTGTAGAGTACAACCGATTTGCACTTACTAGGATTTGAATCCGTTCCTAAGGAAACTTTTAAAGGTACAATTGTGAAATACAAACAACACAAATAAGAAACTAAAAAACAAACTAAAATAACTAATAAGAAACTAAAAAAACAAATAAGAAATTAAAAATATTTCCAACAAACAAAACAGTACTTGATGAAATTAGATGAATGTGTTGGTATTTTTAGCTCAGTTAATAGCCGCGGACTCTGACGAACAAAACCCTAATAGAAGCACGCTGTCCCCACCCAACTTCCGGTACCCGAACTCTTCCTGAAGCTTCCTTTGCCTTGCGTACACCAGCTTCGAATGGATTCGCTATAGTCCACGATGCTACCCGTTCCACATACATTTATTTTTTGTCTAATGGGGCACTTAAAACTAAATTCGTCCTCAAACGTTGCGCTGGTTTATGCACAAATTAAAGAAGTCGTTTAAATGGAAGTTTAATACTTTCCGCAACATTTATCGAGGTTGCTTTTTCTGAGGAGGGCGCCGCACTGGAGCCCTCGCGGAGCAGCCGCCGCTGGTAGATATACAAATTGGGCGGGACCACCATTACATATCGGAGAGAATGAAACGAGAGCAACACGAGGAATAGGCTGCCTGGCACATGCTACTGAAGCACATAAGACACGTTGTTTTCTCATTACTCAGAACTTCGTTACTGCATTTTAAAATAAGATACCAAAGACTAGCGAGTAGGTTGTAGCCTTACATCTGTGTATCCTCTACATGTGATTAGGTGCCAATGGTTTGCTTCACGAACTTGGAATTACATCTAAATATCTTCGTATAATGATTAGAGATCACATTTCCTAAATTTAGTTAGTCAAGGGCTGTAGGCTCATTCAAAACATTCCCACGAGCATCGAAAAATGGTATTTTCTGACTTTACTTAATTATTTCTTGACATTCATGTGTAACATTACCTGTAAAACGCAGCTTTAGTTACATCTTGTAATGTTTGTTGCTTCAAAACTGAGTCATTTTCGACCCTGAAGTATTTCGAAGATATTATGAAGGTATTCATGTAGCCAGGCTACATGTAATATTACACGTCTAAACAATTAACTATTTTTATATTATTGATTATTATGACATAATTGATATATGTCAAGACACTTTCTTTCTATATTAAGCACGTTGATTTTAATTTATTTTCAATAACTTTAGAAGGGTTACAATAAGAAAAATATTCAATCGCGATTGTATCCGAAATTATTTTCAGCTGACGAAAGCTGACTAATTTGTGTAGAGTCTAGAAAAATGGTAAAAATGCATTGCTAATGAATACTGTTAGTACTAAAAACACTAAATGAATTATTTGCATTTAATTGCATTCACGCATTAGTTTATTTATTTAATGGTTGTTCTTTAAACAATGCAATTTCTATTTTAATTACTTGCACTTCGTCTTAATTTCTCCAAAAACTAAATCAATAAAAAACATTTCTTGAAAATATTGTTTGTTTCCAACAGTAGGTATATATTTTTAAAACATATTTATAATGTGGATCAAATTTAATTTTATTCATTTATTAAATATGTTTGTTTCAAGAGAATATTCCTTCTTCCAATTTCTACGAGTAGTATTGTTTCATAATTTTCCCCAAAAATAGTAAATTAATAGCTGCAACAGGATTTTTAAATACAAAATAGCACAGATGTATAAGTTATCAGTCTGCCTGTCACCCACTAAATGTACAAAATAATAATATGTCCTGAAATATACACTGACAATGAACAGGAAAAACAAATCAATGTTTTGTCGCACACAAATCTACATCGTATGTTTATCTTTTTAGAGCGATAGGTATCACCACGAAATATTTATTGTTTGCTCCACATAATGTCTACTTTGTCGGACAATTTAAATTTACATACTGTAATTTTATATCAAAGCTGCTTTCGAGGGTTTGGAATAGAATCAGGAAACTGAGTTTTCTCTACTTAGCTTCGAAAAGTGACAATATTTCAAAGGTTACGGCAATTGGGAAACCGGCAGATGAAAGAAAATTAATAACATTATCAGTAGCTTAACATAATTATAATGATGGGTAAAATTAACACTCTCTACAAAACACGTCTAGAGATAATAGATTAAGCATTAATTATTAAGATCATAACGACAATATTTTTCAAATTCTACCCTCTATTAGTATATATTATTTTAAAATAATCGGCATATATCTGCCAGAAATCCATTTGGGAAGGAACTTTGGACTATGAAGAATCTTGATTGAGGGTGTTATATGACATGGGAAGAATATACGGAATTCGGGACTGGAATGTGAAAGAACATTCTTCGAATTAAACGCAATCATTTAAATTTTTTAGACGTACAGAAGTAGCTACAGTTTTCATTAATATTAATTTTTGAAACGTCCATTTTCAGTATCATTTACTTTGAATAATTATTGATCTAGTATTCACAAAAATAGTTTAATTCCAAATGAGTTGAAAAAATACGAGTTGATTTACTATAAGAAACGTCTAAGAGTTCCTCTCAACATTATTTTAAAGGCGATATCTAAATAGCAATATTTATTTACTACGTTTTTTACTTATTTTTATGTTTTAAATATCATGCATTCAAAGATCCTCTATATTCAAGATTCGATTACAAGCGGTAACAACTTTAACAAAAAGCAAAACTATTTCCAATACAACGCTTTTATTTAAATAAGAACTTTAATCGTAATTACTTGTTTTAAAAGATAAAATTGTACAATTTTGAAATACTGGACGTTGAGAACATTGTTCCATACATTTTAGGAGGCGAGGGAGATGCGAAATTATTTCAACTGCAGTTATAATTTAAGTCAGAATAAATTCTTTAAATTTTAGGAAGAAGAAAAAAGTAAGTTACATCGATTTTTGTTTAAAAAATAGCTATGCCGATTTTTTTAAGACAGAAAATGATCTTCCAATTAATAATGAACATATATTGCTGTCATCGGATACATACCGAGAAGACCGTAAGGAACGTTCGCGCTAAAAAATTAGTAGTAATCCAAGAGAAAAAAGGTACAAAACGTGCAGGGCGAGTCGCGCGCAGAGAGGCAGCCCGACGACTTACGAGAAGCAGCGCGGAAGGACGCATGGCCGGGGCGCGGGCGGGGCGACTGCGTCGGAGGCTGCGGGGGCGACTGCGGCGGGCGCGGAGCACGCGCGCGCTATATAGCGGAGGGCAGACTTCCAGCGCAGCGTGGCGCCGCGCCGCGGCTCCCAGCGCGTTGGCCAACGGGGGGCGCACTCCGGCGCCCCACGCCGCTCCGACAAACGCGCCATTTGCACAACAAGGCCTCCGCGGACCGCGTATTGTCCGGCCGCTCTCTCACGAGAACTGCTAATTAGGCGGCACGCGTGGGAGCGGCGCGCGGTGGGCGGGCCGACGCGCCGCCCGCCCTGGCTCTGGTCGCATACGATCCCTGCGGAACACCAGCGGCTAAATGGTCGCCCTTGGCGGACGCCGGTCAACGCAGCTAAGGAGAGTGGGGAGGCATTGAACATCAATGCGAATTTTAACGTCACTTAAACTTCCGTTAAGAGCTTACGTACCTTGCCCTACTTTAATCCTACTGCTTTTTTACATCGTACAAAACTTTGACCCTAGCTTTCAGGCAGAAATTCCGCTGTGGCTCGAAAGCCCATTGCGGCCGAGAACAGTCTAAAGCCTCGTAAGTCCGTCTCGATTCTTCAATTCCATTATAGACATGGGCGGTTTGGTAGCGGTCAGTTTATTTTCATGTAGTGTTCTGTATGTCTATTAAGACGCTTACAATTCTGGCACGCATACAATCACCACATAACATTCGATAGGGAAAGTACTGGGAAAGTTCTGGTGCTCCTGCGGGTGCTACTTAGGGTTGGATTAGGCCCCTCACTGTTCCAAGACTACAGCAACATTCATGCTCAAGTCCGGAGTAGAACGCGCAGACACTGGCCGCTCGTGGCTGCCGCTGTAACCATTATGCTGTGAGAGTCGGTGGGTATTAACAGTACTAAGAGAGCGGGTATTGACTGTGTTCTGTGGACACACAGCTAAGTACCCGAGGCTTTTCAAGTCTTTGATGAGCATCTGGTTTCACACCACATTCTCACATCCCTCCCCTGCGGACTGGCGTCAGTATTAACAGAGGAACGCAGCCACTCTTATATTCCCCAAATCCCTCCTAGTGATGCGAATGCACATACTCTCCTCTCTGGGTTCGAAAGTTGTGGAGAGAGAGAAGGACTCATCCACAATTTCTTGTGAATAGAGCGTCACTCGCCCCGACGAGACAGCACTCACAAGGACCCCCCTCCCCCGGGTGGCCAGCAACGAAGCTCTGACGTCTCTCTCCCCGTCATTCCACTGCACTTCCTTCCTGCTTCTTCCTTCCATTTTCCATCATTCTTGTAAACAGAAAATTGATGGAAAAGGGATGCTCATTCTACACTCTATTTACGTGTCGAAACTGGATGAACGAGATTGTGAGTTACACACGGTTATTTGGATTTTTGCATGCAATCGTGATGAATATATTTCCTCTGGACGCCGCAAAAAGCGCTGAAGATCAAACATTTGCACATCGCATCTATGCTAACAAATTAAATTAGGTTATATTAATGCTGAGCGTTAAACGAGAAATTAGAAGGAAATGTTGTTTTTTTCTCCCTACACAATCACTTCAAATTACAATTCAACACTTTAGAACGATCACGAAACTGTATAAAAGGAACAAATCGCACCACACGTATAGCAAACCAGAGAAAGTTCCAAAAAGTGACACCAAGAGCGCGGCAGTTAAAGTGGACGGAATCTGTAGCATAGAATTAAGCATGCCTCATTGTTTCGAACAAATTACATTCAGTCTGGTTCGTCACTTTTCTGTATCGGCGAAAAATGATGAAAAATTATTGGGATTCCACACATCGACGTGAGGGCAATCAGGCAGGCGTTTGCGAACCTCCTCCAGAAGTGGGAGGGCCAAAGTCACAACTGAGTCCCCTGGCGAGAGGAATTATTGAATCGCGAATTATTAAAACATTACTGGAGCTGGAATTAAAACTGTAACCACCCCCTGGTTATGGACTTACATGTTCGTCAGGTCGCCACAACGTGACCCTATCCGCTATGCAACGCATTTGAAAAGGCTTCTGTTCCGTCAATTAGAGTAATTAAGACACTTCGGAGCCGCTATATAAATGGATAAATAAAAGAGGGAGAATCGTAAGTTTTTACATTCTTGTAAGCACTCTTACTATCTTATGTCACTTATTTAAAACGTATCAGAAGGTCCATTTCTTGGACTATTCATTACACAGTGAAACACATAGTGTTTAAGGTCTTTACGAAAGGTAATAGACAACTGTAGACAACTATTTCATCCCTCTGTGGCATTTACGCACGTGCTCCTTCACATACGGGATATGGAAAACAATAAACAACCAAGCCGCTAAAGTCAATTACTATGATATGCACTGATGCCTATGATTTCACACAGTTTTTGTACCACATTATTTGCAAAGAGTCACAGGCTGGTATCCAAAACCTTGGCTTAATCTCTATTTCTTTGGCCCGAAAAAATATGTCCCAAATTGGCCATAAATATAATAATTGCCTAAATATATTTATATAGAAGATTATTTATTTCTTCCCATTATTTTATATTAAAATAAGCTGGAAATACCTTATTAATATTGGACCTGCAACAATGCCCCAAGATCGGTTCTTTCTTGGACACGTTTGGACACACACACTCAAGAGGTAGAATATCGAATGGTCATTACTGAGTCAAGTATCTGAACACTACCTAAATATTACAATTTGTACGAGGCCAGAACAAAATTGCTGTTTGGAAATAAATTAATAAAAAATAGTACAAATTAAAATTGGCCAATGTTGGGCAATAGATCTGTTTAGAAAGAGATTTCAATGCTGTAGCCGAAGACTTTTGAGAAAAGTACTAAAATGTTCTTAACTGTCTCTACCGGTGCTTTTAGCTTAGGCGTGAATAAAGATAACGAAAATCGTTTTCGAGAAAGAGAGAGGAAAAAATCTTTCCTTCTCAATATGACTAGCGACAATCAATGAACAACCGAAATATTAATCCCTAAGCGCTAAAACTCATTTGAAACACGGTTCCACCACCTTAGCGCTGACCATATTGACTCTTCTGAGAGAAGTTCGCTAGGTCGTGAGCGATTCGTGACGTAAAGCTAGAGCTTATGGAAGCTATCTTTACGATGTTGGAATCTGAGTGTCAACCAGCCCCGGTCTCTCTATCATTGTCAACACACTAGTTTGAAAATGCTAGAAACAAATTTTGACAAAATAAAATAACAGAAGTGTTATGAAAATGTTCGGATATCTCTTTTCGAAATCTTGAAATCCTATAATAAACCCTTACCCGCCGTTACTTTTAAGTTCGACTACCATTCGAAAATTCCATGGCCATTTCAAATGTTATCTTGCACTCAGTTATCATTCACATCAGCTAAAATGATCAACAACTCACTGGAATCGATTGCAAATCACGGGGAAAATCGTCATATCCACAACCAGAAGCCAATAAATAATATTGTTTCAATATTGAGCCTTTTACTTATAATTACATCAAAGGTATTTCTCAACTATTCACATTCTTAGATACACTGTTATTAAGTATAACTATCAGCAGTGCGATGTTCTTAAGAAAAATTATACTCTTATGCAACAAACGGTATGTGAATCAATGCACAGTTCCAGATTATTGAGCAAAAAGATCAACAACAAAAGCGTTCGCTGGCGAGATGCCGAAAGAGCCAGACTAACTAGTTTGGAGCAACAGGGAGCCTATCTCGGGGCGTCTGTGTGACCTTGCTTGTAAGAGCATTCTCTAGCCATTTTAAGGAACAAATAGTTTACAGAAGCATTGCGTATACATTAGCATGTGCCTTTGTCCAGACAGTTTCTCCTCTGGAAGCCGTATGCAGGTCATGTTCACACTCCATACAACAGGCGTGTTTTGCTGCAAAATAAAACAGCTACTTCCGCACCCAAAGGTACCAAATAAGGCAGAAAAACGTCAAACACGACACACACCCCAAATGCCACGCCAGACCCTCGCTGAATACAACACAGAAGAAAACCGGTCTAAATATTTTCATTCTTTACAGACAACCATTTCCACTTCCATAAATAAAAACATATAGCTTTCGCTGTCTCTTAAGACGCTAGTCTTGAAAAAAAGAGGATAGAATTAATTTAGAATGTAGCATTTATTTTTAAGAATTATGCATAATATGGGAAAGAGGTGTCATACTATGAATGACCTAAAAATGATAAAGTGTTCAAATTTTAACTTGCAATTTATGTTGAATAAATTTCACTTTGAATAACGGCGCTTTAATTTGAAAGTAGGTGGTCAGATACAACCATCGGTCAAATCTACTCAAAATAAGTAGAAAAACGCCTTACAACTTAAGACATTAACAGAAAACACGAAAAAAAGATGATATACTTCAGAAAATTTTGAATTAATATTTCCAAATATGTACTATTAAAAATCAAAATTGTTCTATTAATATAGACAGATTAAAAACAATGCTTCTTCTTCTCAGAATAATCGTTTTAAACATCTTTGAAGAAGGGAATTTTCAAATATCTAAAGCTACATAAGTAATATGCTTTTGGTATTCGTTAAGAAAATATATTAGTTATACACTTTAGGAAGTTTTGTGAAAGTAGCAAGATCATGGGATAATTTCAGTTAATAGATTCATAACGGCAATGGGTGTAGTTCACGAATTCTCGAAAAGATATAACTCAATTACATTTTGCCGCTAAATAGCAAGAACAGAAGAACGTCAATAATTGGGTTTCGACGCTAGTGCAAACAAATTAAAGCGCAAAGAAGACATGCTTTATTGCGGTTACAGTGTTTTTGCAACTGTATTTTATTTGAAAATAAACAAGACAGTCTGTACACGCATGTCTGTACGTACAATACAGATTTTTTCTGTAATTAAAAACGTAAAAGATACCACACAATGTTTTATTCTACTTCGCCAACCGTAAGAGCCTGTAATAAAAAGTGTGAACCACGGACGAGTTTGACAAGTCTTGGTTTTGCGTTCAAGACGAGTACTGTCTCTTTTATTGGTTCCTTTCGAACTTGCCATCAGTTTTATAATTCGGAAGGGGTCCGTCCTCATTAATCCAGATTATCGATGTCCTATAGTAGCATCTTTGGGACATAACATTTGTGAGACGTCTGCTAATTTATTTCAGAACAGCGCATTAAGACATAAATATCCATGGCACCGTGAACAGATGACGTTAACACAGGGGATATTCAGAAAATATGTATTTAATAACTGAGATGTGGGTGGCAGCGGGCAATCCGAAAGTCGAGCGTTATAAGCCACCGTAAACAACTTACACGGCAGTCTAATAGCGGGTTCCCGAGGATCAGCGCACCGCTTCCCTCGTACGGGATACAGGCCACTCACGCCGTCCCCGTCGCCGCCTCCATTACGGTCATTTACATCTAATTGCCGCCCTGGACACGCAGAACCTCGCCCGCGGAGGCGGCGTGCAAGTGAAGTTGACCCCAGCGCCGCGGAGAGGCGGAAGGGAAGGAGTTTTTTCGAGACTTACGTAACGCCGAAGCTCACCCTCACTAGAAGTTCATGATGTCTACTTATCTTGCTGTGCTTGTCGACTTTCTATTAGCGTTTGGCCTTCGCCGGCACAAAAAGCGGGAGTACTATGCTACCAACTGCTAATTACACTGTAGGCGATGATAGAAACCTTTTGCGTTCTCTGTATCACGGCTCATTACCGCAAATTAACGAGCTCTTAGCGCCTTGCGGGTAATATTATCATATTTTAATTGCGTAATTTGCAATAACGGTAGTGTAAATGGTGAAACGTGAGAAAATGTCGTGATTTTAGAGTCAATTTTTCTTTAGAACGCTCTTAACGCTATAAGAAAATCAATCATGAAAACAAGAATGACTCAGAGTGGAAGTTTTAATGTAAAAAATCACTTAATTCCTAAGAAGTAGTTGTTTCGAATATATACAAATACACAATCCGTAAGTAAGAAACTCATATATAATTCCGAAACATAAAAATAAAGTGGCACAATATCTATTACATTAAAAAGATCAAATTTGATAGCAATTTTCCAATGAACATAAACCAGATTCAACGAGTTCAATAAAAAAACCAAAAATTTTAGTAATGTTTTAACATGGTTGTTATTTACTTCCATAAATCATCAGTTTCTACAGCAAGAACTTCCTTATGCAATTTTACTGTTGTATGTTCTTTGCAAATGGAACAAAGAAATGCATGCAGATAAATGATGTGCACAAACCAAATAAAAATGATATTCGATATAGAAAACATTTCTAAAATTTAAAGGTTTTAGAACACCTGTAATGTTTGAAGCATATCAAATATACTCACGTGCACATGAATCACAAGTGCACGCCATCTCTTCGCAAATTTAAATACTTCTTATAGACACTGTTCTACACATTGCCGATTTGTGAGTCCGACCACTCCTTCTGAGAGTTGCAATTTTCACAAACACAAGTGTATTTGGAATCGATTTGGCATAGACTGTTGATCTTTCAGAGCAGAGAGCAGACAATATTATGCAGTGCAGAAAGCAAAGCAAGTATATTTTTTCACTGTGGATATTTGAACAAGTCACATCAATAAAGTGGCATGCTTTGTTTGAGAAAGAATAAAAAAAATGCGTTTTTAACGTCATATATTACGAGTATAGACTTTGCAAAGAAGTGATGTTAGAGCCTTGGTTTACAAAACTGGAGTTGCTAGTAGTAACAATAAAACTATAGAGTTGAGCGGGCTGAACATATCCATCATTTATTGTAAAATGAGACTCCCGAAGCCAACTACCACAGAATTATTTTCATTTAAGGTGCGTTTACACGAAGAGACAAAGTCTCCTAACTTCATGACGTCACGGAGATAAATTCTCTCTGACGCTTACACGTTCGAAATATTCTCCCGGAAACGCGAGTCTCCACCACACGGAGAGTTGGTTCCTGAGATATCTCCGGAAAAGTATCTCCTTGCTGTTTACCTGATACAAATGTCCTCTCGCATGTTCTCCGGCGCAGCCTCTGGAATAAGCAGCGGGAGCAGTTGAAGTTAAGAATTGACAATGCTTCAGCTGCCTGTGCACTTTCACCAATTTTGAGAAACGGAGGAAAGGAAACGGACAAGTGGAGTGATTTTGTTTTCTGAGAAAGAAGAACTGAAGTTTAAAAACTCTTGATGGCGAATTGCAAGAAGAGGATTTTTAAAAAAAAATATTTTATTTCTACCGTTCCATAGCATTAACATTTTTCAGAGACAATTAAAATAAAAACAATTATAATTACTGACGATTAAAAAAAATATTTTTTGGAAAACGGTCGGAGTCCATGATGAGGAAAATAGTTATGACCAATATAAGGTTTGAAAAATGGTGAAGTGATATTTGTTGTATAAACTTTTAGTGAAGTTAAGTTATAAACGATTTGAAGAATCAATTTTAAGTTCTCTGTAAATTTGATGTATGATATAAATAGAAATAGTATAACATGTTGCGAAGGAGATTATTTGAATTTCGTTGAAAATTGTTAAATTTTGGTAGAAGAGCATTACACCTAGGGTAGGCATATGAAAGAGAAGACCTAAATTATGGTTTTATATAACAATTTTACAATTAATCCTTAATTTGAAGTTTCCATTGATAAAGGAATAAAAATAAATTATTAAACGATAATATTTCATGTACAAAAACTTCGTAACTTCGAAGATCTTGCATATGTTATTAGGAAATATCTCACCAATCAAAAAGCAAGAAAAGTGGAAAAGAATTTATTTCCGGGAGACTTGGTTTGACTGCACGCGGTTTGGACCACAGAAGATACATACAGTCCTTTGTCAGTTGTATTTATAATTCCCCAGTATATTAATTTCCACAAAGAACAGAAATCCAACGGATCACGTTGGAACGCCCGCACAGACCACAGACAGAGACGCAGAATGGCCTAATCGAGCACCGTAAAACACATGCAAGGAAGAGCAAAAATCTTCCAACTCTCTTTGAATACTTTTATCTCCAGGATACGTCTCCTCATCGATTCAGGAGTCTTTACACTGCTCTCTTTCGCGAGACTTCGAAAAATCTCTTGTGACGTCATGTCTTCGGAGAGAAGATCGCTCTCCTGAGAGTTTACACGTGTCTCCTAAACAGTTCGGGAAAGTTAGGAGACAAAACTCTCTCCGTGTAAACGCACCTTTAGTGATACTTGTTCTCTATGAAAGCTACGCCTTGATATTGTGAGCTTCATTATCATTGTATTTATATATAGACATCACTAGTGGACTCGGCAATGCTTCGCTATTGCAATGTATTACACTTCACATGCTACTGGTCACGTGATTGATAATCACGTTTTACATTACGTTCTGCAAAAATTTCAATAGACGAAAGACTTTCTCGCGACAAAAGACACACTCTCTCTCTTTCTCGCCCTCTCTTCTCTCTCTCTCTCTCTCTCTCTATGTGTGTGTGTCTACCAGGAGAAATTCCACAATCACCGGAGCAGAATCCGCAAAGAAGACGCCTTAATAACCGTACTTAAGTGTGCGGCGGGATATATTGAGAGCGCCCTGACGTCAAGCGCTGTTATCAGTGCCCTTGAGTCTACACAAAATCATCATAAACGCGCGTCTACCTGCGCATGCATATGCACATTTTCATTGTACTATGCCTATTCCCTTCACAAAAGTGCAAGTAATAAGTTGACGAAGTTTTATCGCATTCGAATGACAGATACGGCAGAGCATTAAGTATGATCAAATAAACAAACATTGACTTTCATATATGATTCAGAGCTGTGTTAAAGTTAATACGACTTAAGTTTCTTAATTCCGATAAATTTATTACTATGGCTTAACGGGAAGTTAACGTTTCTTGGTCACAATCATAATATATTGGTATTAAAGAAAATGTTTTTTCCACTGTTATTCACCATGGCAGTTACTTCGTTGAACCTTTTCTAGAAATTTTTCGAGATAACTCAATTTCAAAACAGCGAAGATTACAAAACAACAAACATTTATTAGCAATATTTTAAATTGAAGCTCAACTCGAATGGAAGCCCGAATGTAAGTCCGAAGATCGATTCAATGCACATCTAATATTGCGTTTTAAAATGTATACAAACATGATTCATAACTGAAAATAAAAGAACATAATGTCTTGAAATTTATTATTTGCTTTCAGTAACAAGCGCACGAGTAAAAATGATGTTATTTCAACACAACTGTTGTCATACATATTTCTTCTTTTGAAATATCGAGCTTGTCTTCTCCATCCCTTGCATCGATTATACGAGATTATAAAACTTGCAAGAAAAAATCCTGTGGATTTAAACCGAACCATGTAAGAGGAGACCTGTAAATTCATCATTGTCTATTTCCGTTCCCTCTCAATGGCATCTGCTCAGTTAGGCAACTACCTACGTAAACAAGTTGCATGACTCCAGCCAAGTTTCTGAACAAGCGCGGCAGCTGCAGCAAAATCGGTGGCAGGAACGGAGGAATGGAGGAAGAGGCTATCAGACAAGCTTAACGCTTCGGAAGGACAAAAGAACCAGATGGATTAGGAAGAAGCGAGGGGCGAACGGATACAACTTCCGTGAGACGGAGATTCTTACATTTATATTCCCTGTGGTTACAATAGCAGGGAAGTATATTGATGACACTGAGTTAAACGCAGAGCTTGGATCTCTGATCAAAATGCCTACATTGACAATGGCAAGCAACAGAGAACAAAATGAGAAGATATCGTAGAGGTGACACGCAGATTAATCACGAAACTAAAGTCATACAAAAAGCGAAGGAAATAGTTTGTCTCCAGGAAAAAAAATCATTAAACTCGGTGGACATAAAATATCTGAACTAAAATATGATTTTGAATAAAAGAAAATAAATATCACAAAACTGACAGTATACTGGGAGTCGAAAATAAGCAAAACCTCGCGTCGACAATTTAAATGGCGACGTCAATCACTGAATAGACTGAAAATAAATATCTTATGAGAAAAATAAGGGGAAAGGTATATGATGTGCATGCTCTGCCTTAAATTATATATTCAGAAAGAACAAAATCCAAGGAGATTGCAGTGGTGATGGATGTTTATGCCCGATGGGGGAAGAAAACAAGCAAAGTCTCCCATCAACGTCAGTGGTTAAGAGGGCAGCAGTGACGGCGGCGCATCGCCAAACCTGCTCCCACTCGACGCAAAACTCACCGCTGGCCGCCGACCGGCGCACGTGCGTCCGCGCTCGCCCTGGTTCAAGGGCGTGGTCGGGAGGCGGGCCGCGCAAAAAAGGAACGCAGATCCACCCGCTCCCCCTTCTCCGGCCACGCCAGATGAAGGTCACCCGCAAATGCGTTGCGCCCGGGGGCGACTGGGCACCTGCGCGACGCAACCCGCAACAAAGCTGTAGCCCGCGGGCTGGCGGCCATGCAGGGGTAAGAGACTCCAACGCGCCGTGAAACGGCGAACTGTCGCAACGGAATAATGTGTGAGCCCACACATCCAATTTCATTCTAAAACCGTTATGCGACACCAAAGACCCTTTCATTGGCGGCCAAATATAACACAGAAAAGGAAATAAACGTGTCCCATCAATGCACTTGCATGGTAACGATTCCCTGAACAGATTTATAGATCCATGGAGTTTTAAAATGAGGCAAGATGGCGTGTCCTGCAAAACAAGCAGTCACTTTCGCTATGTTTTATAGGCTACATTTTTTTACAATAAAACGGAAAGGGATCTACTTATTTTTCCAATTTTTAAAAACTGTAACTATTACTCATATTTCAAAACAAACAACACTGGGATATCATTGTTGTTTATACTATAATAGAAAAATTCGATAACTCCAATAAAGAATATACTTAACCATATGTTTCTTGGTTGTTCTCTTGCTACAAAAAACAAAAGTAATTGCTTTAAGTCCAGAAATTTGTATTATTTTCAATTGGTTGAAAAACTATTCAGATTTACTAATAATAGCTTTGTAGTTAAGAATGCAATATGGTGGCTCTTAAGGAAAGAGCGTGGAAAATTTTCAGCTTCAGTATTTTCATTCATAGAAGCGAAATACTGAAACGAAATAAAGGATATATTTATTAAGGAACATCAAAATAAGGTTTTGATTAAAACACATACATATAGTAGAATTTTTTTATTTCACGAAAAGGAGAAGGTTTAGAAAATTACGTTACAGCGGCGAACACAAATGTACATTCCATGGCTAGGGATTTGGGATGAGGATCAAACGTCAACAATCTACTTCTTGTAGAAAGGGGCGTAGACAGCAGGGTAGGAGTAGGTCTGAGCGTACTGCTGGGCAAGAGCGTACTGCTGGTGGGGAGCGTAAACGGCGTACTCCTGGGTAGCCAGGGGCTGCTGGTAGTAGGCAGCGTAGGTGGCGGGCTGCACGGCAGAGACGAAGGCGGACTGCACGCCGGCGATGGGCTGGACGGCAGAAACGGCGGCGGGCTGCACGGCAGAGTACACGATCTGCTGCTTCTCCTGCTTGTCAGCGGGGTAGACAGCCTTCACCTTGGCGGCCTCAATGGGCACGGAGAAGGCGTAGTTGACGGCGGGGGTGGCGACGGCAGCCTTGGAGACGACGGGGGCGGCGACCACGTTAGAGACAGTGGGGAAGGCGTAGGCGTAGTTGATGGCGGCCTTAGTGGAGGCAGGGGTCTGCACGCCAGAGTAGACGACAGGAGAGGCGACCTTCGCCACGGCGGGGCCCACGGCGGCGGGGACGGAGTACGCGTAGTTGTAGCTCACGCTGGGGGAGGCGGCAGCCACCTTGGCGACAATGGGGCCGGCGGCGGAGGCGGGCTGGGCCACGGCGACGGGCGCGACGACGGGGGTCTGCACGAAGGCGCGCGCCGCGGGCTCCTTGGAGACGACGGCGTTGAAGCCGTTGACGGGGTCGGCGGTGTAGTCGACGGTGCGGCGGGTGCCGTCGGGGTCGACGAGCGAGTAGGAGCCCTGGACGAGGTCGCCGCTGCGGGTCTCCTGCTGCACCTTAGAGTCGCCGGTGACGCCGTCGTTGACGGAGTAGGCGTAGGTGTACTGGGGGTTGGCGTCGAACGGCTCCGCGCTCTCCACCACCGACTGCGGCACGACGGCCGCGCGGCACGCCGCCACCAGGCACAGGGCGAGGACAAGCTGCAAGAGACGCGGCGCGTTACAATAGGGAACCTTCCCTTGAGATGCTCAAGGAAATTGGGAAAGTGTTGCAATAAGGAACCTAGATGAACGCGGCGAATCCGAAATATCTATGAAAATTATTTTAACATTAAAAGTTATGTCGCTAGATGAATGCAGGGCTAATAATAAGAGGGTATGTACCCTAGCAAAGTTACAAACACCACGGTTATTTGGCACCAAGACGAACGTAACTCAGATCAAAAAGAGATAAAAATATTGCTTCGCTCGAAGCTTATTTCAATACTAAGTTTCCGAATACACGTAAGTAGTGCGTTTAAGCAAGCTATAAAGGTAGATATCTGACAAAAATTTCAAATACGCCAGGCCCGAAAAAATTTCAAGACTGGGCCCGACGAATACAATTTCAAAACTGAAGAGAACAGCTCTCATTCTCCAAAGCAAACAAGTAGATACTTGAGAGATAGAATGACGTAACAAAGAATTTCAAAAGTGGAATAAAAACCTAACACGTTTTCACAGCCCAAACGAAATCCAGTATAGGACTCTGAGAGAAATCTCAAGCGCGGCTCGTGAGAATCAGCGCGGCTGCATGCAACACTTGCGCTCTCGGCTGCGTTTCCCAGTCGGCGTCACCACAGCGCTGCGCGACCACGCCTCGGCGGCGCGGTGCGCGGAGGTTAAGGTTAAGGTTGCGGAGGCGGATCAGCCGCGCTCTGGAACAGCGGACCTACCTTGAAAGCCATGATGTGGGTCTTCGTGCGTCGAGAGAGCTACGCTGAAGCAGGCGGTGGTCCGGCGGCCCTGCGCTTATATAGGTGGATCGTCCCCGGGGCGGCATCTTCGCCACGCCCCGCCGCGCCCCGTCCTCTTCCCCTCCCCACCCCTCCCGGGACTGTCCAGTGCTCTTC
>BOPP01000003.1:11848047-11897623 GCA_017312745.1 Gryllus bimaculatus | reverse complement strand
CGACAAAGCAAGGGCCGGTTGGTGACAACTTCCAACGGCGAACGAGACTTCGAATTCTGCCTTGTTACCGACGCTGCCACTGGCGAGCGTGAGACCATTGGGAAAGAAGAAATACGGTTATGCATTCAACCCTCTTGGCTAAGTATGGTCCTTATATTTTCAACTCTTGGCACTGAATACTGCAAGTTGCAAGAGCCAAACTGCGTTCTTGTATCAAATGTATATTCATGACTAGCATTTATAGTTTCTGTCACTTTCTGAAGAGAAGAATAAGGAAAAATCGTTGCAAAGGAAACTGTTTCGCAAATTTTCGCTAAGTTTAAAAAACAAACCATTTTTTAAAATGAAAATATATACCTTTTCCCTTCTCTCTCAAAAGAAAATTATTAGAAAACGTTAAATATAACATATTTAGTAAGGTACTGCATTTCCTTTTCTTACTGGGGGAATCTCGTGATCAAAAATTGAACTAAAAATTTCACGTATCTCAGCATTATTCAATAGAAATTTATTCTTATAAAGATAATAAAAGAAGTCCTTTTTAATATGTTTTTTTCTACACAACCATTTATGCTCTAAAGCCGATCACAAATTCTTCCAGCAACGTGATAAGGAAAGAGGGTAAAATAAAATAAGTGTAGAATTGTCGCACGTGATAAATTAAGAGGTTCAAAGAAAAACACCTTTTGGTTGCTTTTTCAAAAAATTAGATTCTCTGATTTGAAAAGAGTATCTCATGATATGGAGTTGATACTAAAAGCACGAAAATAATTATTTCTGTTTCATTTAATAACAATTCTAAATAAAAGCTAAACCAGCACGAACTTTCTCGCCTTTAGTAATGCTTATGAAATACTATTTATATCACAATTTCTCTGCAAATTAACACATCTCAATGATCATTTTTTGTAAATCTCAATTCAAATGGTAGAATAGTTGGTGCAAAAACTAAAAATTGTCAAGAAAATACCAACTCAAATTTAACAATTATAAGTCCTTTTCATTCATCTAAATCATGGCACAAGGGGAAATGACGAAATTCACTGAAATTCGCGGAATGCCATTGTTGCATTTCAATCTGATATTCCCTGAAAGATAGCATTTTGTTTTTAATATATTTAAATTAGGTTTAAATAATTTATAAAATATTAATTTGTGAACGTATTACAAAAGCTCCAATAAAAGAAACGAACAAAAAATATGAAATAATGTACACGTACGTAGCATCAAACTGACTAACACTTCTAAAATTACGTTCACGAAGCCAGTCAATTCGGAGAGAATGACTTTGTTTGTAGCCAAATTACACAAAAAATTCTCATATTTTCAAAAAAATCAACACGTCCTTAATAGAAGTTGTGTTTTTGAACCTATTTCACTAAAAAGAAATTGTATCCTCACAACTGAAGTTGTAGGAAGATGTCAAATATAAAGAAAATATTTTTTGTTAACATTTTTGCAAAATTCTTTACGCTAAGTTCTAAAATTACTAAAAAATCGAGTCTTTTTCAAGACAAAATAGTTTAAAGAGAAAATGCCTAAATTTACCCAAAATATCCGCCAAAAATACTCATGTTTTCGAAAAATCAGACATGACATTTTTTTACATCCGTTTTTGATAAAAACATTTCATTAAGGACCAAATGTTTATTTTCATTATTGTAGATGAGAGAAAAGCAATGAAAAACATTTAGAATTTTTCAATTTCCGAACAATTAGAATTTTAAATGAAAATAACTCTTTTGCCATTTTCTTAAACGTACTTCACACTATCCAATAACAAAGTTTAATCAAAATCGTTGGAGCCATTTGTTTGAAAATTTTAAAAATCTCCAAGGGGATTCATGTAAAGTACCCACAAAAATTAAAATATCAGTTTCAAATTCAAGGGGCTGCGACATAAACCAGATTGAATATGTATTTTGGAGAAAATCGGCAGAGCGATTTAGATGCTAGCGTTGTTCACAGAAAGACGAACTTACGTATTGTCGTCATTGGATTTTTCGGTATCACGGACTTACAAACCATAGATTCTGGCTATACCACGTCTTAGAAGATTTTTATTTTTAAATTTAGTTTCTGTCCACTTTTCGTTGCCAGGACCCAGTAATAAGAGTTTTTCTGCTGACAATTTGCCGTTTTATCGCGCAGCATTACATAACTTTCTATCGCGGTAGCGAGAACGTAAAATGATGTTTCACCTGGTTTACTCCACTTTAAATGTAGTGCTCACTGTATTGTTATTTCTATTGCACTTGTATTTTTAACTTATCTCACAGAAAGAAAAGCAGACTACGAAGATTATGGTGTCTTGATAATATAACAACTGTTCATAAATTAATGACAAAAGAGAACTTATAATAGGTTGAAGACGTCAGGATTTTGTTGTGCAATTACAATGATTAACGCCGAAATCTCACAGAAAAATTCCAAATCATGTTTCGAGTTCCACTAATTTTCAGTAACACCACCACTATTCATAATATGCTGCTGTTGTGTAACGCCGTTTTCTGGAAACCTACCCAATAGTACACACCTGATGGGTATCTCATTGTTGACAATTTTCTACGAGACTCTCATCATTTATTGAGTAATGAAATTGATGAAGGGCACTACTTTACGATTTATTTTTTCGAGAATTTTATTTACATGCCAGAATGCAGATATTCAGCCATTTTAAAATCTATCACTCTTACAAGGTGATATCCGCGTATATCCACGATCAGAAGCTTTGGTAATTAGCATTAGAATTAAATGTAAGAGAAGCGCGGTTTTCGATTATCTTGCAGCTATCAAAAATCGCAAACGGCGAACTGGCGGGCGGGCGGGCGGCAGAACTGCGGAGGGCACCAGTGGGCGGGGCCTGCGGGTCGCCCTGCCTCCCCGGCGCTTGCCGCCCGCTGGCCTTAGGCGGGCGACCCCCTCTCCCTCCGCCGCCGCCGCTGCCCTTATTTATGGGCTCTGGCTAATGAAGCATTCCGCGGGATCCGCGAAACCACCGCCTAATTTTCATACCCGCCGGGAGAGAAGCGTATCACTCTGCCTTGGCCTTCGAACGCGCATCACTTCGAGATAGCCCCGTTTGTTCAGAGAATAACGTAATTTAAATATATTAGATAACTATAATTT
This sequence comes from Gryllus bimaculatus, assembly GCA_017312745.1. Lineage (NCBI taxonomy): Eukaryota > Metazoa > Arthropoda > Insecta > Orthoptera > Gryllidae > Gryllus > Gryllus bimaculatus. Next base: position 11,894,494 of record BOPP01000003.1, on the reverse strand, counting down.
TACGGCTTAAACACAAATACGCAAAAACCTGTCAATATAAGTTTTGGTCAACTGAAATTCTAGGGATCTGCCCTCAACACAGTTAAATTTGCGGATATCAACACGACAGAGAACATATTTCATATTTCTAGATGAGTCTGGAGAAAATATTTTTCACATAATAAATACTTTCTTATAATATGAGAAAAGAGTGAAAAATAAACTTCAAATATTTTACAAACATTTAAGAAACTCATTAAATTTTTTATCATAAAATAAAAATTCATCAGTTTATTAAAAAATCACTAGCTATGTCTCAGCTTCAATTAGTTTTAGAAAAATTAAAAGATGTTTTGAAATTTACGCACAATCACTGTAGGACGATTTAATATAACTTTTTTGGATATTGAAGGAGTGATGTAACACATTCTCTGAAAGGGAATTTTCTTTTATTATGTTTGTTACATCTCTTAGAAAGTAGCGACTTTTATTGAGAAGAAACGGTGGGCGGAGAAAATGCTATTGCTTTAGGCACTTTCGTTCGGTGTGATGGAACGTCATGTCTTTCCATCTTGAAACTGATTAGTCATTAATAGTTCCATATCAGTCCGAGACCGCAAAGCCGAAGAGTCTCGCCACGTAAAATAAGGCAAATTCAATTCAATTCAAGATATCTGACGCGGATTCGTGAAGGCCTATGCAGCTTTGAGTCACGCGCCTTACGATATAAACAATAAAAGTTTTGAAATCTCATATGCATTGTATGTCGTAATACACATATGAAATCGTTTTCAGAAGCATTTATTATCGTTTATAACACTTCAACAGATAGTATATGCAAAGGCCTGGCAAGTTCATACAATATAAGAAAGACTTACAAAATCCACAACATACGCATAACGTTTTTATCCCACGTGTGCTCATTATACTTGTCTAAGGACGAACTCAAGATTTTACGAATCAATTAAGAGTTAACAACTATCCCTAACTATAAAGAGGGATATTATGATTTATTTATTCTAACTTTGGAAAGTTTTTGAAAGCCACTCATTTCATCACGCAAGTGTCAAAGTACTACTTCAAAAATGCACAAACTAAAGAACTTTAATATGAGAATGAAAACTGACTACAAATAGCACTTGCCTTTTCCTTAAATTTCACAGAAATTTCCCAGAACAAGTAGTATTTAATATCCAAATTGACATTATTACACAAGACTGCCTTTTGCACAAAACTGCGTTTTGACTGCCTTTTTAAAAGAACTGTAAATTGTCTTTGGCCACCATTCTTCCTTGTGCCTTGAGAAATTATTTTGATTCACTAATGTACGGAGACTGTATTGCTTTGGACGCAGCATCTTGGCACATACAGTCACTCTGCCCCTGAACTAGAGCCGTTGGAATTCGAATTTGAATCCCGCCGCCAGCCGCTAAGGTCGCGGGCAGTGCGTGCTCCGCCGCTGCGCTGCCCGCCGCCCGCATTCCCGCTGCCTTGCCGGGCGCCCGCCAGCCGCTGCGCGACCTCGGCAAGGCCGCCGCTGACTTATCGCGAGCGCTCTGCGGCCGCTCAGTCAGTAAATCACAGCAGAGTGCTCGGATGCAGAGCGAAATCCGCGCAGTTGCATCGGGTTTCTTCCTCATGGCCACCACGTCTTACGAGGTGGGCTCAAAAATGGTGGGAAATACGCAGACTTTTTTCTTTAGCGGGGAACTTTGATCGAATTTTTGCCTTTCAAGGTTCTTAATGGTAAACCTCTACAGACATCACGCAGAAAGACTAAAGTTACCTCAAGCACGGAAATGTGTCTTAAAAGTGGAAACAGGTAGAGTCATTACTCTAGAAACGTATTAACTCGTTAATAGCTGGGGCAGTTCTTGGAAAATGTGATAATGGACTGGGCCTGATCATTTCTTCCCCATCCTGTCACTTACCTATTCATACGAGTTGGGCGAGAATTTTTTTTTTGAATTATTCGAGTTAATTAGTTGAGTATATAGCCTTTCAACTATTAAGGTCACTGAGACCGACGATTGTTGAATTAATACGTAGACGATAGCGAGAATGATGAAGGTCAATGACGGGATAAAACCTTCCGAATGATCTCTTCGTCCAACAGAAATACCACAATGGTTGGTCAGAATTCGAACCCAGGCTCATCGGTAGAAGGGGTATACGCTAGTCTACATGCCACGATGGCATACAGGCGACGGGTGACAAGATGATCTGCCATTCTCAGAAGGAAACGTAGACAACCGCTTCCTGTCGAAAACTCTTAGTTCTCAGGACACTACCAACATATGCTGAACCGCATTGTATAAGGTAATTCCTATCGCTTTTCTCTGAGCGCGAACCTGATCTTGACACCGCGACTGATCTTTCAAACCAGGAACAGTAACCGTGAAAGCATTTCGCTGCGTCATGGCAATACACAGTGAGGTGGACTGGGTGCAGTTCCTCGTAGGGAAGTCCACTGTCCGAAACACTAAGGTCGACTGTTCACCGAAACTACTTTTTTCTGCAACCGCAGACTCGTTTATTATGTCGATCGAAACTGTTTCGCATCTCATTCTAACACGGATCTCAATCGAGTCTTTTCGACTTTTTCCTCACAGACTCAACGAAGAGTATTGGTTACTCAAACAAAAAAATGAAAATGTGGTGAAAAGTAAATCAAAGTTTAATAAAAATAGTTCAGGGAAATGCATTTTCTACTTTCTCTCTCTCTCTTTCTTTCTTTCTCTCTCTCTTACTCTCATTCTATAATTCATGTTAGCAACTCGTTTCATCAAGCAAAGACACCCTAATATAGCTTCAATACAATTAAACTGAAACTGACTTCTTACTGGTTGCTCAACAATAAAGCTTCTTCAGTTGCAACGCATATTCTTAGAACATTTGATTAAAATATATTGTATCTAAGAAAAAACTACAACGCCAATAATAAAGACTATTCACGATCTTACGAATGCATTTGAAATTTAACAGAAATGCGTAATTCTGATACCTGGGATAATTTTAAGAAAGATACCAGAAAACCGCCCAAAATATCGGACGTAGTATAACGTAAAATGGTGAACCTATACTATCCACTCGATCGGTGAGGTGGCCGGGCGGGGGCCGCTCCGCCCGCGCCTCTTTGCCTAATGGTCCGCGTCCAAGGTCGCGGATGCGATTAGCCGCTACAGGATGGGCGAACATCGAAGCGGTGCGGCGTCTCCGCTCAATACTTTCACGACACACCTTTTTCCATCTTTAATGTATCTCCGATGAAATATTTTTCCATCGTAATTCGAAGAATAACAACCCGCGGTTTACCTATTGTATTGCGGGGTACAGATTAAATATTTTTTCAGCAATTTTATAGAATGTGACCACACATTATTGATTTACGACCATTTTGATAATTATATTTATATTCACAATTTTTTTCGCTTTATCGAGTTTATTAAACATGGTACACACTCAATATCAAAATAGATTCTGGCGAAGTTATTGATTTTCAGTAAACCCAGTTGAAAACATCGTTAAAATACAATACATGTAGAACGCTGTTCTTAATCAGAATATTTCTTTCTAATTTAGCGTTTTATGAAAATGTGAGTACTAACATTTACCACGGAACATTAAGAATAATGTCACTAAGATTATTCTTTATATTTTATTTCTAAAACATCTTAGTAAATTTACTCTTTTGGACTTTCTGAAATAATATATTATTGTTTGCTGATAAAACTTAACAGTTGTACGGCTTTTTTTAATATAATGATTATTAATGTAATATAACTTGAAAGTATTATCTTCTTGACAATTCAATGCTACATGTTAATATTTTAATGATATTTTACAATACTTAAAATCAATAAGTACTCTCGAGATTAAACTTCTACATTAGGAATCGACACTGTTGTAAAATATCATCCCACGTACAAAGACGAAATTGTCGGAATTATCTCATTCATTATCCAGAAAATTATAAAAAATATATAATTTAAAGAAAACAAAGGCTGTGAATGATGTTCCGATTCATCGTATTTCTCTTTTCTGTCAACACTAGAAGTAATTGCAAGAAGACATTCGTATCACAAATGACTTTATAGTCCGTTACATTTCACGTTTATCGATGTGGAGATGTAAGGTTAAAAAAGGCATTGCTCTGTGCAATGCTGCATGACATCGATTGCAGCGATTTGCCCATGACTATACAGAAAGTACGCCCTCAAAAAATACACAAAATGGATAAAACGAAAAGGCCTCAGCAATCCAGAGGCAATGCAAACAACCTACCGAAGTGCACAGGATGTCGATGACAGGAGAGGCCGTGAGTTAGCGAGTGAGCATTGTTTCTCGTCGCGTCAACTAGTATTTAGGTCATTGATCCCGCGTAAGTGTAGTGCGTGTTATACCCAAAAAGACGGCAGCCCCGCTTAAACATGAGATCCTGTGCCGAATTGTACGGCGTCTAGCTTTCCCCTCCAGGTATCTCTCTCAGCGGCGCACCGCCCCAGCAGGGATCAGCTTTCAGCTCCGACTAAGGTGTACTAACATGTATGAAAAAGTACTTCATTGAAGTGTATGTGTAAGGGAAGAGGATGAAACAATGATGAAGGATAGATTGCGTGCGGTTCGTGCCTGATTTGTTAATGTTTTGCTCCGAAATTCACCTGGAATTGATATGGGAAACCACAAAAAAAAAAGATCAGCAACACCTGGCAGTCCAGAATTATCTACCAATGATTTATTACCAGCTTTTAATACAGAAAATCCGCACCGGGGTTGGGTCTCGACCAATAGGATCACCGGGGTCACCGATGCTGCAGAGGTTTTGCCGCTGAGCGAACGCAGCCGGTGCGGAGAGTGGAGGGGATGGGGGGCCGGGGGGGGGGGTCGCGCCCGCTGGCTCGCCCGCGGCCAAGGAGAGGCTGAATAGTATCGGCCCGCGACGGTCAGGCCGGTCGGCAGAGCTACGCCGCCGAGCGCCACAGGGCGGGGGCAGCGGCGGCGGAGGAGGAGGCCAAGAACACTACAGCGGCGAACAAGCAGTCTGGTGCGACCGTTGGCAGGATGTAGACTTAAGAGTATACGAAAAATGAAGATATCCGCCGGGAATTAAAAATGATATCACTATACAAATATATTGAACAACGGACAACATTTGAACATCTGCCATAAAATAATTCAATATGGATGTAGCACCTCATGTATAAAGTATAATACCTTAGCAAGACGTAAAGGATGTCCTCGCATATGGTAAGATCGACTGACAGATCAAACCTTGATGTCGTTACGAGTGAAATAATCAATACGAAGATGATAAATGGAACTTTGGCACGGGTGTAAGAAAACTGCAGGGGCAGCAGCCTTGGTTCATGCAGCTAAAAAAAGGTGATGCAAAAAAAATCATCTTGCTCACTCCCTCATTAATAAAAGTTGTTGCGTTTGGTTATATAATTATTATAATCATTTAGCGTTAATATTGTTTGCGATTAGCAACATGTGCTCAATATTACTGAAATATTCAGAAGTGAACAGTAAAACATTTTAGTGTCATATGAATGTTAGCTTCCACTTTATTTGCTCAAAATTGTGAACAAACATCTGATCATTTAAGGATTCTGTAAGGACATACTATCAATACTTTTCTAACTTCGAAACTTCTTAAAGTAGTGAGTGGTGCCAGAACAGAAAGATATTTCTCGCATTACTTGTAATGATTACTTTAGTATTTTAACGTTTACTCCTACAACTTTTTACCTGCGAATTGATTTTCAAGCAACGTTTTCCCACACTGGAATTCGCACTCACGTACTTAGGTTCAGTAAACATCTATCGTAACCATTACATTAACCGCCTGAGACAGCACAGCAACCTTCCCGACGCTTCAAAAGGAATTGAAAAGATTGACAATTGTAATTTTCGAAACTACACTTTTAACGAAAATCGAAGGAATTTGAGTGAAAATAACAACAAAGTTTGCAGACTGCAAATAACCTTGTTTTCGTAATTGTAACAGTTACAACTACGTAACAATTGTAACTGTTTCATTTAAAATAACCCGACATCTATTCACACTAAAAAACAATTACCCATGATTATTTAAAGACTATTTTGAAGAACACATTTCACTAAGTAAAAATACTTCAATACTCTAGTTGTAGGAAGATGCCGAAAAACAATTGCAGCAACCAAAAATTCAGGGAATTCAATGAAAGTTGAACCTGCGTAATCTTTATAAGCGTACCCTTGAGGAAAAAAACAATTAAGAATTTGTGCCATTTTTGAGAATATTTTGAAAATATCGTTGGCGCTTTATATAAAGAATCTCCCAAAATAAAATATCATCATCGAATTCATGGGGTCGCGACGTCAGTCACAACGTTTTGCTTCTTCGCCGTTCATCAATTTTCCTGTTCGTGGACCGAGAAAACGGATTCTGATCACACCATAAGTGTGGTCAGAAACACAAAATGTGATCAGTGGAAATAATTTACTAGAAAAAGAAGCGAAAAATATCCACTCTCTCGGTGTGAGGGACCGCAAACAAAAGACTTACTATCGAAAAGTCACGGTTACCTATATCTCTAGGAAGTTGTACGCAATAAATTGTAATAGGTAGAAATTGACAATAGAAAGAAACGATTTAAAGATTATTATGTAATAATTGAAGCAGCTATAATTTCAAAAAAAATATAAAAATGGAAATTGTTCTTCACGATGTTCAAACAAAACAACCAAACAATGTTAACATCTGCCCTTTATTAAAATAAGGATCGTTATTTTATTCTGAACTAATGTTATAAAACTCAATTTTAATTTTTTCGCCATCAAAGATTTTTACACTTGGGAACAAAAGAAATAACGGCGTAGGTAATGAGCAAGAGACAATGCCTCAAGACAACGGTACCGCCGGCGATGTCTCTGTCGATGGAAGTGGTGCGTGTAAGAGCGGATCGCGGATCGCCGCGGGGGACGCGGCGATGAGCGCAGGAGACGAACAAGGGCAGGAGGCTGCTGGCGAGGCGCCCTACAAGGCGAAGCGGGCGGAGAGGGAGAAGAGAGCCTAGCACGGCGCATGCGTGACGCGGCCGCGTCGGCTCCAGAGAGCCGTTACGGGAGTGGTCAACGTGTTCTTTAGTGGTCGAATAGCGGGCGACCACGTACGGGCGTGGCGCAGCAGGCCAGCCACCGGGCAGGGGCTACTGCCCCGGAGACCGGTCCAACGGGCGCCTTCGTTTCACTGCCCTCCAGGCGCCGATGCGCTCCACCGGCCACCGGGAGCGGCTCTTGCAGCTCGCGTTTCCTCTCGATTGTGAGCCCCACGGAAACACACGCACTCATTTCCTCTAGTCAAAGATCATTATGTGCAAATCAGCAGAAACTCTCAACTTTAAAAATGTTTGAAACGCGAAGAATTTATGTTAATTCACATGGCACTAAAAGTACCTACAAGTACTGGATTCAATACGTGACTCGAGTTCACGTTTTTTTGTGCTCGAAAATTCACCCAATCTAAATCATCTAACATGTGCATAGTGGAGTAACGTATCTATCAAAAGTACAGAGATCCAAAGCTAGAGATCTGGGGAATGTTTTCCTGATTATACTAGAAGATTTTCACCTTATAATTAAGGGTAGGATACAGAAATTAAGAAACACTTTAAATATGTCATCGGTCTTGAGAATACAGAATGTCGATTAAGAGGAGCCGACGCTCTCAGCACTATTCATAAATGCCACTCCAGTAAACAAATACGGCTGCCGACTCCTCGGGCAGACGTTGCGAAGGTGATAAAACGATTTTACCACCTGGTACTTTACATCTGTAATTTACGACGTCAGAGACTACGCCTCCACGTCAATCGCGTCTGCAATCATGCTTTATCCTATTATGTAATACTCGAAATAAATAAAAATTTCTCTTTCCAAAAAGTAATGCTAGTGAATCGGAATCCTTGGAACAATGAAGAAAACGATATGAATCATCACCGAGTAAGCAGTAAACCTGGTACACAATGACCCTAAGTCTTCGCTAATTTATCATTCCCGTAAATCAGTTCCATTCTAAGTACAATGGCTGGCGTGCCTCATGCAAATACTTTTTGTTGGGAGTTGGCGCGTGTCTAGCTTCGAATGGATTTGAATGCCCACGCAATGAACGCGGAGCGGGCAGCGCGTAGTTCCCGCCCTATCGTTCGCAGCCGGGGTCCCCACACGGGGTGCGCGTCACGACCGGCGGTGTCGCGCCCGCCTTCATTTGCGCACAATGCGCCTGCACGCAGCCCGTGATTTGTGGGGCCGCCGGCGCTCGCGGCTGCGCTTGCCCCTCGCGGATGCGCGGGTGCCAACTTCGGTCCCTGGTTCCACTCAAGGTTTGTGTTTATTCACGGAATTCCTTCTACTACATCCTCCTACTGATTCATATATTTATACACCACTTAAAACTTGGGAGGCTGATGTGGATAAGAGCGTGCACCGACTCAACGCTCCGGTCTGAACAGTCGCGGGATCGAGTCCCGCTTCCGTCATGGTTGTTTGTCCCTTGTCTCTCGTGTATGTGTTGTCACGGAGGACCTCGCGTTCTGCTGACCCCAGATCAGAGAAGCCCGCAGGTGTGTTGGTGTATAGTGTACAGTCGAATATGCGTTCTATCAAGACGTAAAGGAGGAAAAAATGCAAGCCCTTTGGGTAGCAAATAGCGTACTAGTTGTCTGTGAGGCTAGATTCCTGGTCGGCGCAAAAATAGAACTGTACCTTTCCGTCACGATCGTCTGAGTTTCTTCAGGTCTTTGACGAAAGAAAAGCTGAGGCAGGGCAAGAGTGCTAGATACGAGTACGATCTGTATTGTCAGGGAATACGCCACGCTCGCCAATTGTCTCTCTTGCTTCCAGGCGTGAAGAACTAAAAACAGAGCCCAGAATTGGGGTCATCGCTAGCTGTCAAAAGTCAGATTAATATGGCCCTAAAATTCCAAATACATACATGCATGTGACAATTCAATCGGGAACAGCCTTGTCACATGACTGATTGACTGTTAGTGATTCCAGTCGCGTCAACTAAGGCCATGTAGTAGTGTAAAATTTTTACTCGGGAGGTAGCTGTTATCTTACTCGGATGAATGGCGAGATCCGGCGCCGACCTACCGACGACTAGCGGGGTGTTCCCCAACCAGGTATCTCCCATCAGCGGGGCACCGCCCCCGCCGGCACAAGATCTAAGCTCTCGACCGGTCTCCCGGCATGTGTGGTGGTGAAGCGCATGTTAGTGAAAGGGTGAGTAAGGGGTGAGAATAAGGCAAGAAAGGGGTAGGAAAGATCGCGTGCGGTCCTCGGTTCTTTTGTTAGAGAACTGTTGCGGCATTCGCATGGTGTTAATCGGAAAAATCACGGAAAACAAACGATCAGTGCAGCCGGCCACTAGAATTCTCTTTCAGACAGCGACTGAACTCAACCTAGTTGCCAAGCTATTGTCGAAAATCTGGCAACTGTTGGGACACGAACCTAGAACCTCCCGGTCAGAGGGACCTTGTTACGCTATGAAGTATCACATTAGGTGCAAGGCAACGACCCGCTGAGAGCATTGGTCGTAACTTAGAGCAATGAAGCGTAAACCTGGTTAAATGGAATAATATTTAGTTATATTTGGCCGCAAGTAAATGACTAAAATAAATTAAGCTGTTGATATAGTTAATCTTAAGGTACTCGTTAAGATTAAATACACTCTTCCCGAGAGGGAAGAAATACTATAAGATAAATTTGTATAAATTGTCAGCACCAACAACTTTGTAATCCATGCTTTGCTTGTAATGCAAGAGTCTGGGAGGGCAGAGGGCATGCACATGAGGCCTCTCTGCCAGCGTTGCCCACCGCTGCTAGCTGGAAATGTTCTATTTTAACAATAACCCTCACTATTGCATTCCTAAAAAAATATTGACGACTAAGTAAAATGAGTGTTTACATGTCGTGGAAAATATAACTAATAAATGACAATCTAAATGATGATGGTTTTCCATTTTTACCTCTCTACAATCGCAAGTTGGAAGTATTCGACCCTTGGCCAGAATTCCAACTAGAACAGAGCGATGCCAATACTGACTACCTGCGCCATTTTTTTTATTTTTACATTTTACTTTACTATTTAGAGATAGTAATGATTCTGGGCGCGATTACTTACATCATTAGTCCGGGTATGCAGTTATATGCTCAGGGGTGGAGCTGTTCCTTTCTAACTGAATCGTTAGATCAGGTGCCGACATGCACGTCCGCTTGGAGGTTTCCCACCAACACACCGCTCCCGCCGGAACAATGTCTAAGCAGAGTAGTTTCCCAAAGTGAAATGCATTCGTGTGTCTATGTACAGAGAGAAAGGGGTACAAGAAGGAAAGACAACGCGCGGTCCATTGCCCCTGCATTTGCTTGGTATTGTTAGAACATAACGGAAAACTACCATTCAAAGCAGCTGGCGGCTAGAATTCACCTGCTGTGATTGAATTCGACCCTGATAGCATGGTAGCATGTTTCGAAAATCCACCATCGTCGAGAATCGAACCCTAGAACCTCCCGGACAATGATACTGCGACACAAACGGTGTACCGGCAGCGCTATTTCTCTTCACTCTACTACTGACTTTTATTGAAAAAGTGCATTGTTATTCTATTCTTTTAACATTGCAAAGAAATGAATAATAAAATGAATACCTCTCGTAGCGTGGTTAAGAAACCGGTCGTTGTTATGCTAAAAATATTAAAATATCACTCTAACGAGACGATTTAAATGAAAAGCCTCACAAATGGACAAAGAAATAAGTCGTATACACAGTATGACGCAGGGAATCAAATATTACAAAGTGCGTCAAACCTCTGGTGAATTTGTTTTTTTATCCATATTCTAAAAAGCATCACTTTACATCTTGTAATACTTAAAGAAAAATGAACTTTTATTAAAACCAATCCGGAAACAGGTTTTTTCTCAATGCAAGCCAGTGTTGATTCATGCGCAACTCACTTCGCAAGTCATAAGCTGAGTCAACTTAACTTATAGCGACATAGGTTAGAGATAGCGGCCACAAAAAGGAAGGAATTAAATGTTTCCGAGAATTATCGAAATATATAAAACACGATCTATTTTTTTCAGTAAAAATTATTCCTAAAAATAAAATAGCATACAAAGTTCATTAAAATGCAAAGCGAACTATTAGATAGTTTAACTACAGTTCACGGACGTTTGGCAACCTCGCAGCCCAAACCTTTTTCCAAATAAACGTAAGCCTATTAATTTTTAGAATGATGACATTTATACTGAAGACACACTATGCTTGCAGCTGCACACCTGGGACACACAATGAATGTATCCTGTAGGCTACGCCCCTTGCAAGGCTGACAGAACACGAAACGGAATACGAGTGGAAATGGCAACAAAAACGTATTAGCTTTTGCAGGTGATGAGTTGTACTGGGCTCAATACTCGATGTTCACGGCATTTTTTGTCTTTTGTTATACCAATAGTTTCACTAATATTTATACCAGCACCTATCGAATAGCTGATCAACAGGAGTTGATCAGAAACATCTTGAGGGAACACGCCAGCTTAAGTTTATAAAGTTAAACATTTGAATAATAATTACAATCGCTCTTATGTCTATGACGTTTGACGTTTTTTTTAAACCTTTACTATGATTATCACAAGAAATGCTCTTCTTTATTAATCGATTCTATTTTACGGGCTGTGATGTAGTAAATATATGTTCACGGATTTCACTAAAACAACTCTCTCACTGCGATTATTACATTACGTCAATCATATTAGCACGAAGACATACAGTAAATCAAAAAGCACTGTTTACAACAATGTTTTCACAATGTTACGACTAAAAATAAATAATCACCATTTCTCTTTACTATTTTCATTTGTAGCCTATATTTTTTCATAATTATTTTCTGACTTAATCATTTAAACATTCATAACATTGTGCAAGGCATCGCCACGCAATTCCTGACGCAACATCCGCCGCGGTCTCCGACCATCCACAGAGATTGCGTTCGCTCTCGCCGCGCCGCTGGCCCTAGTAAATCAGGGCGGGCGACAGCGAGCGGGCGCGCGGAGCAGGCCTCGCCCGACGCACCACCGATGAATATGCACGCGCCGGGCGACGCCACGCCACGCCACGCCACGCCACGCGGCGCGGCGCCTCGAAAGCACGCGCTGCCAACGAGGTGACCCCCTGCCGCCGTGCACATCCTCCGCATCCGCCTTGCACAACTTGCTTTGGTTTCTCGGGCGGCGGGTAAGGGGAAATGTCGCGCTTTGGAAATGGATAGGGCGTAGGCGCTCAACAATAGTGACACGTCTACAAAATCATCCTTTTTTTAGTGAAGTGAAGAATTATTATTAAATATAGTTTTTACTTCTTACTATGTTTTGTAAGTTATTGCTTCTTATTGCCTCCGATATGGAACTCGAAGTACACTGCATAATTTATCTGGATCGAGAGAATCATGTTTTCGAGGGAAATATGAAAACAGTTAAATGATGCTACGTGTTTTCTTATGGAGGGAAGAATGAAAGGGAGTTTGGGGAGAGAAGTAAGAAAAGAACAACCAAGTCAAGTTAACATCTAGTTAATAAGTAAATAAGTAAATCTGAATCATTAAAATTCGCTAAAAAATAAAATATTGTATGTACCACGGGCGTTAACAAGTTCTAACGATCTGGAGCGACAAAATGCCTTCAAACAGAGCCACTTTATAGAGCAATACACTTTAAGTCATTGATTTTGGCCAAGAAATAAACGGGGCCTGTCAAGATGAATATGTTTCCCCAAAAACTACTAATTTTTGAATGCCTTATTTGTCTTTGTGCATCGACAAATTTCGGAATAGATACCTCTGATACCCACTTTTCTAACACAAAATAATTTTAAGAGATGCTGACCTTGTAAATTTGTCTGCTATTAACTGGAAGTGATTTCACGTAGTACTCCGTAATTTTTCATGTTAACGGCTACTCATTTTGCATAAAAGTCACATAACATTAATTACACCGCAAACCTACACAACTCACTTCAAAAAACAGGTTGGTCCTTTAAATGAAGGAGTACTACATTATTCTAATGAATACCTTGAAAATACGTTAAGTTCTCAGTATTAATTAGCCGCAGTCTTTAAAATAAACAATAAAAATCGCGTTGCCTATAAATGAAACGTTTCCAGGGAAGCTATGTACTCGCACTTATCTTCGGTCGGCTTCCGTCTAGACCGGCTCACACCCCATGTCTAGTTTCTCCGTTTCTCCATAGAAGAATACAGATAAATGTGGTTTCGAAATAAATTCATACGGCTCCCTGGGTGCCGCTCTTTCTGGACCTATCTGCCAACCAAAATGAAGCGCTATGACTTTACTTAATGTAGTAGTGAATGGAATCTTTTACTTTAACGGCGAGAAATTTAGCCTAAAAGTTCCAAAAGTAACCAATATTAATAGTTTTACTGTAAGCGCAAGCTTACTTTTTCTAGAAGAGCAGGTGTTTATCAAAACGTACCAACACTGAACTATTTTAAAAACCATATATCGTTTAAGAATTCTTTCAGTATTTAATAAAAATATGTTACATATTAGAAAGTAATATAATTAAAAATATACACAATAAAATTATATGTTTATTTAAATAACTTTTGAAGTAAAATAGCATTGAAGACATTTAGTTAACAAGCTTGCGAGGAGATCAGGATGCATGACAACATTTGTTGTTGCAATATTCAAAGATTACTAAAAACATTGGTGTTGAAAATGTTCCACTATTTTTTGTCATCGCTACTACTACAGTAAAAGTTAACATGTAATGCATTCCAGTCAATTAGTCAGTTTCGATCGTTCATGTAATTTCTAGATTTATAGTCGACTCAGCTAAACAATAAACGAAGGGTTCTCACAATGATTATTTCTTCCGGCCAGGATCTATAACTAGAATAAGCACTTCACTGAACAATGAAGCTTCAAACAGTTTCCAACATTACCGCTAGAAAGCGGCGGCGTCTGTTACATTCCGATTTCCTTGCAGAGTGCGCTGCAATCTCCGAGTCTTCCGCGTTCCCATTACTGAAGAACTCCGTTAATCCAAACCGCGCCAAGCCACAAGACTAAATTCAGAGCAAGATAAACAGAAAAAGAAGAAAAAAATATCAGTTAATTAAAGGACAATTAACTCTGAAAGAATAACCCTGAAGCATAGTCAAGTGACACATAAATTGCTCAATTTATTCATATGTCCTTCGGGTGAAATGTATTCAGTCTTGGAAATTCGAAGTTATAATTTCTTTCGTACATACATAGTCTGACAAAGACAGCTTCTGCCTGTGCTCGAAGGGCCACGGGTTCGAATACCACCTCGGACATAGATGTTTGCGTGGGTTTGTGTTCGTCTTACGTGTTCACATTTCAGTTTAAAAATCTCAGTAGTCGCCGTATGCTCAAAATGTTGAAAAGCGACAAAAAAAAAAGAAAAAGGAGAAGAAAGCTTCTGACATCTATTCAGAGTTATCGAGACTTTTGCATGTCTTGTTTGCAACTGGTTCCAATTAACAGTCAACTCTGGTTTATACCACCGATGAGATAAACAAAAATCTCACCACTCCCGGAAAACTTGTTCATGTACCTGGAATAAACATACGCTTTTCTAAGGGCTCACACAAATCCCTTCATTTTTCATAGTGGTAAAATACATAATTTCACTAAAAGTACGAAAAAATCTAGATTATTCCTTTGCAAATTTAAAATACTTATGCGATAAAATATATTAATGCACAAAATCCACTGGTTTCCAGCGAAAAGTTTCTAAAGCTTTAATATATTGACGGCTTCGAAAAAATCCAGAACATAACTAAAGAAAATTCGCAAGGACACTCTTAAAGAAATGTTCAATTTATTAATACATAAGAGTTTTAATTAATCATTTAATTCATAAAACAGTTTTAACTAATTGACTAGAATTTATATAATGTAAAAAATGTTATCTCACATACCAGAAATTTGATTTACGTTTCACAAAATAAGAAATTACCGCAAGCATTACATTAATATAGATCAAAACGGAAATAAGTATCACTTAGAGCACGTTCTTGGTAAATTTACCGCAACCTTCAATACAATCACTGAATAACGAAGCGGTTAAACAAGTTCGTAAATTAGTGTAAATTGCACCCATAGTTGAAAAATTTATAGTACACCAACCCATTTCCAATACAAAACGTGTTTTCAACCTTCTTTCGATCTGCTTTACATTTGTTTGGAACTTTGACGCGTAACGATACTGAAAACGGTATTAATTAAAATAATATACAAAAATCTTTAGTACTTAAGTTAAAAAATCAATGTTTTTTGTTTCATGAAAATGTATCAAAATATATTATTTAAAATTATTTATTTTTATTCTTGCAAATGAAATTAAAACACAAACACCAGAATTTACTGTGTAGGAAAAAAGTTAACATTTTATTTTACAATTCTACAATACACAGTAATTTAAAGTAAATATTGTGAGGAGTAAATAAAGTATGCTGCATTGTATTAATATCCTTAATTGTAATGTAAGTAAATTGTAGTGTTCTCCCAGGTTGCGTAAAACTACCTACAGAAGTAATAAACGTCTATAACTACAACCGATGTGTAAACACTAAACGTGTCGACCATGTGACTAAATACGCAAAACAATACCTTCGTGATACGTAACTTCAACAGAATGGCACAAAATGATGTTTTGGAGTATTGAAAAGATACATCAATAAAACAGCGACCGAAGTGAGCCAAGGAATGGAAAAAAAAGGCCGATCTCTCTTAGTCTTACGTTTGTTACACAAGAAAACAATTTTAAAGAGAGACATTTTGTGGATTTTCTTTTCCTTAAATCGTATGTTTTCATTTGAATATTATTTGTCCATATTCGTTCAATTCACAGACGAGCTAAAGCAAAAAAAAAAAAAAATGTCGATATATCTTTCTCATAAACTAAGCTGCTGGTAACCTCACGAACCACACGACACAATTCACCTGATCTGTCCACGCGGGCGAACGAGTCGTTCCTTGGGGCGTGCCCTGCTGTCACGAGACTCGGTGTGAGTGGGCGGGTGTGCGCTCAACGCGACCTGCAGGTCATGACCGTCGCAGCCAACAAGACCGCTAGCAAAAACGACTCTGTTGCCTTCTCGAAAGCGTATCTCGAACACATTCTCTGAACCCCCTGGGGCGTTCTGTTTCGCTATTCTTTAAGAAGTAACTGAAAAATAATGGTTGCTAATCATATCGTTATAAAATCGCAGCGTTTTTCACACCACTGAAGTATATCTTAAAGTTTTGGCAGTAGATTGTGAAGTTTTCCTCTTATTCCAAAGGCCACGAAGATGAAAAAAGAACATATTGCTCACAAAAATAAAATATGTAGCGAGCTAAAAAGGAGCTCAACAAATTCAAAGCTTGGTTTAGTACGCCTGAGGCATAATAATATAACCCCAAATATGGATTGTCTGCAATATTAAGAAAACAAACTTGCATTTTACACCAGTAGACCAAAAATAAAATATCACAGCGTGTGGTGTTTATTTGATCTTCTTTCTCCGTAGTGGAGATCATAAGTGAGCAATTCCTGAGAAAAAAACTTACCAGAATGTCTATTCATTGGCATTAGAAAAATCACAAAATGAAGGAATAGTTTGATTATCAAGGAACATATTAACAGGAAACAAATTGCACAGAACGTGAATCAAAACTACCAGAATTATGGTTTTCGCCAATGAAAAAGTCAAGTTGGTGGAATAGTTGCGAGAAGCAGGGTAAATGTTGACTTCCCAATAAAATCCCCGAAAAAGTAAAAAAAAAAAGAAAACTTCACGATCACATCAGGAAAATTTTTGAGATTTATGATGTTTTCAATATAAATATTGGAGATAAGTTTCATCATCAGAATATTTTATCACAGAAAGTTTTATTGCCGACAGATACCGTTTATTTCCACACATCTCAAAGTGTATGTTACGCAAAGCTTTCTGGCAATAATCCTCTTGTGACGGCCTAAAAGACTTTCTGTAATAAACTATTCTTATCATGATACTACAACTCATACTTCCCCGTCATAATCACTGATCTTCGACATTTAAAACAAAACCACGACTGCGGTTGCTGAAGCGAGGCAAAGACTCGCCAACGCATGAGTCACCCGCCAGCGCGGACGCCGCCATCGGCCGCGTCTCTCGTGAGACACGCGTGACGCCGCGTTCCGACGCGACGCGTCTCCGGAGACGCTGCAACGTGTCGCGGCGCGGCGTGGCGTGGCGCGACGGCTTTTTCCGCGCCCGCTCGCGCGCGCTACCGGGCGGCCTTCGCGGGGCACGCCGCGGTCGCGGTCGCAGCCGGCGGCGCACTCCGTAACAGGAGCACGGTCTGACCAGAGCCCTACAGAGCGCTCCCGGGGGAAGCATTTTCTGCAGAGTGAACCTGCGCTGTAGATACGCTGTCCGGGAGACGCCGCGACCTAGGCATTATTGCCAACGTTCCGGCCGCCATGCTGCAACCTTTCTCAGGGTCAAATGCCTACGGTAATGCGTTTCGACCTGAGGAAGGTCGCAGTATAACGGAATCTAAGCCTAGGATATTGTGTGCCTCCCAGAGAACCGAAGTAATACGATTGACACAGGACCTGAAAGCCCACCTATCATTTATCCTATGCCGTGTTCTTTTCCAGTGACTATTAGAGACTTCTGTCGTTTCTCTAAAAGGGGATGTCCGAGTGAATATTTACGCTGTTTTATGAAGTATTAAATAAAGGACGAGGAAATAATTAGAAAGTTTTCATACTGCCCTCAGATTTTACTGATTTTTGTTTTTATCAATTTATTTTATAATTTTCAAATTTCAGCATTTTCATTTACTTTCAAATTGAATTGGTACATTTCACAACTATTGATTGTGTATTTAAATTGTCAGTGAGAACAGCAGGCCAAATTCAATTTTCATTATCTTTATCAGGAAAAATTAAATTTCGGTACGTTATTAAGGCAATAAAATTGAATATAAACTATGATAGGGGTTTTTATTAAACGAGAAGATGCAGCCTGCACTCGTTACGAAAGCGATGATTAGGTTTCTGATCTCTTAAAGGCTGTCAATGTTTCTTTAAAGACGAAGGATGGTCTCATAGAGAAAAGATTGGCAAAACGAAAAACCGAGTAAAGTTTCAGTTTTACGAAATAGAAAACTTTTAATCATCACAAAATAATGAAAGAAAATGTGAAGGACGTACCTGAAAATAACTACATATAATGTCAGTGTGAAGACCCTTAAGTACTGAAATAAAAGTTCGTGTGCAGTCACAGAAATTTTGTTGCCAAATATTAAAACAAATTGGCGCATTTAAAAAAGTCAATAGTAATTAGCCAATCGTTAGTAGTATTCTTTTCAAAAATGTAAAAATAGTTCACAACTAACATCTATCTAAAAACACAACCCACAACCATCATTCTAGATTCTGGTTTGTCTTTCAATGGTACATTAGTGGTCACCTGTACTTCGAAGATTCATTTCAATGAAAACACGTTGCTGCCGTGTATCTTGTCATCGTGACGCAATGCATCGTGATCGTGCAGCAAAAATTTCTCAGAGCACAAGGCAGGTTCAAGGCTACATAATGATTTGTTCACTTCAGCGACGTCGGGTAACTCGATGCTATTAGAGCTTTTTAACCTTCTTGACAACCTGTCGGTATGTTGTCGTACCATCAGTACAGCACACCGTTGTAGAACATTACAAAAACATTTGTTTTGAGCTGTCTATTTATTGGTTAGTAAGATACAATTTTTTTTTCAAATTGGGGAAAGTCATAAATGTGTTAAATTGTATTTATCACTGTCAAAAAGAACATATAATACTCAACTGCCGTAATCAACAGAACAATGGATATGTCAAATACAAGCACCATTCAATTATTAATGTATTCGTTCAAAAGGGTAAAGCTTTCGAAATACTTAGCTTGCACTCAACGTAAGATTTTTTAAAAACTATATTGCTTGATACGTATTTCTTCTGGGGCTGTGGATAGTTTCCAATGTAATAGAAAAGCAATTGAAGAAGTGGATTCCAAAACGTACTAACTCAATTTTTTAAATTTTAAACTTATCCCTAGTTATAAGTATTTGATGAATCTAACTAGATACGAATGAAAATAAAGTATTTCCGAAAGATAAATAGTTGAGAAGTTATTGAGCTGAAAAACTACAATTTTTTCTAAATATTACTTAGTCATTTACTTAAAAATATAAAAACGATTCTGCTAAAAAAGAAACACTTTCTGACTTAGTGTGTTTTGGAATCAACTTCTTCATTTGGAAGTTTATTACAAGTAACATCGGTCGATACATTTAAATTTCAATAATGCTAATTTCTATTGAACTTGAAGACCATCCGTACTCTCATTATTACATCTGGTATTACACTTTCATTTCTTCGATTTGTACGTCTTGTCTTACACAAATACGTTTTTCAATGCTCTAACACACTACAAGAGATCTATGATGTGCGTGATCTCGGCTGTCCTGGTGACGCCTGGCCTTGTCCTAGACTTCCTCAGGGCTGGAATGACTGAGGAACACCACGACAAGATGGTCGAAACGTCGGCAACACAGCCTTCGGCGCGGCGTCACCCCGACAGCCGAGATCACGCACATGACTCTGTCCGCGGAAGCCTACGACTTCATTTAGATCTATGATGTCTGTCAGTAAAAACAGACTGGTACTGTTCGCCGATTTATTTGTGGACAAAAGATTAAAAGTTGTTCGCGGTAAAAATACCTTGGCACTTCAATCGGTACAAGCGTTGAGATCAGAAAAATAAAGTCAACGAGTTTTCGAAGGCCACCCACTCTTCGTGTTGTTAGATACTTTCACGTTCGGCACCCCTCCGGCACCTAGCTTCCTAGCCATCGTCGAAAATCCTGCCTCCTTTGGTAGTGAAGCCCTAGTACCTTCCAATCAATGGCACTGCAGTGGCATCAGTTGATGCCCTGAGCCACCTCTCCCGGTGAGGTAGTAGGAGTCAGAGTCGACGAGCTCGTGTGGCTGAGAGACTTTTGCGAAGGAGTGCGTTAGCGGAGCACGACCAATGGAGGTGCGCGTTGCGCAGCGCAGCGTCGCCGGCTCTTGGCGGGGCGGGGCTGGGTAGCAAGGCGGGGCGGAGCGGGGCGCTCAGGTGACACCGCGGCCGGCGGACAATGGGCGCGGTCGCCTCGCCGGGTCGCATAAGGTGCGGGAGGAGGGGGGACAGCGCGATTGCATATGCGGCCCGTGAGACGCTGGTGCAAATCGGGAGCGCCGTGCACCGCTGCTCGGCTCCCAGCGAACGCCGACGCCCGCTTTCCCCCGGGGCACGCGCCGGGGGGACACTACTGTCCCGCCAACAGGCGCTCAGCAACCTCCAACGACCACGCCGAAAGTCGCATAATTATCTCCAGCCACCTCCTGCGCTGCTTGTGGCTCAACCATGTGGGACTATATTTCCACACAAAGAAATTTTGCCATGATAACTTAATCCCCTTGTACATTTATATGGTCAAATATTCGTACATCAACATATCTTCTGCTACAGATCCAAAAATAAGTATATAAATCCAATACCACGTTACCGCTGTAATAAACGCAGTACGTCTGTTCGTACACACTCTGCAAGTAAAAATAGCACAAATTACTTTTAAAGAAACGTATGGCGAGTTCATGCTACCATGAAACCACGTTACCATTTGACCTAAATGCTATAGAACAATTACGATAACAGACGACGTCTTAATAAACTACAAATTTGTCACATATGAATACCATCACCATTTACATAATCTTAATCATTAATATTAAGAATCTGATCCTGTTCCTATAGCACTATTAAATGAGGGGAAAAGGATATCAGGTTTTTCGCCGGACACTTAACGACGATGTGGAGCAAATGAGCTGCATTCTTTATGGCAGCCAGGGCCCATAATTCGCGATTAATCTTCTAAAAACAGCGACGGCACGCATCCGCCTAGGAGCCTTGGCGAACTCCACCGCTCCCACGGGCGCCTATCTGGAGCAGAGACAAAGCACCTCCAGCCACCAGTGCGCCAACTGCCGCCTTCCCGCACTGCTCACTATACATTCGCTTATATTTTTGCCCCCCTCCTCGCCCGCATGCTCACCAATTCGCTGTCTATTCGCTTGCCCGCTCGCCCGCCCTCTCACCACTTCCTGGTCTCCACTCATCTCTCTCGGTTCACCCGCCAGCTCTAATATCCGTTTGACCGGAACAGGTGGCACGACACTGTAGTGCCTCTGGCAGGGAGGTCCTAGTTTCCAGTCCCGGCGGCGCCAGGATGCTCGATATTAGCTAGTTAGATGGATCGAGATCAGTGGCTGTCTGAAGGGGAATTTTTAGCGGCCGGTTATTCTGATCGGTATTTTTCCGCGGTATCTCCGATCAACACCAGACAAATGCCGGAGCAGTACCCTAACAAAAGGACCACAGACCGCGCACGATCTTTCCTTCCACTTCCTGAACTAACACTCCCACACACTTACATGCAGTACGCTACCATACATACCGAGAGACCGATCGAGAGCTTACAGCTTGTCCCCGCAGGGGCGGTACCCCACTGGTGAGAGATACCTGGTTACGGAAAACACCGCCTAGCCCTCGGTACGTTGGCGCCGGGTCTCACCATTCACCGGGGGAAGATAACAGACAATTTCATGATGATAACATACACTACACTTACGGGAATAATGAACTTTGCAGTTGATGATTCCGGAATCACTAATCAATCAAAAAGTATCCGTTTGCTCAACCGCCGCCCGCCCAAGCGCCGGCTAGCATGATCGCCTATCCTTTCGCCCGCGTGTTCACTTATCCGCTTGCCCGTCCGCTCGCCTATGAGTTCGTCTGCACGCTCGACTATCCGTTCCCCTTCACACTTGCTCACACGTTTGCCATCCCACTCGCTCGGTCGCCCATCCGCCTGCTGGCCCGCGCGCTCAGTCACTCACCCACCCGTTCGCCAGCTCGCCCGCCAGTTCCTCCGCGCTACACAAATGCCATGGGCGTGCGTGTGTGTAAATGTAATAATAATTACATTTAAAGTAACACAATGGCAAAGTTTTATTCTACTTTGTTTATCCATCCTTATTTCGCTGCATTTCCTACAATGAATTCATTCCATATTTATATACTATATTTATTTCAATTCATTCTATTTTTCATTCAATTCATTCTATATTTTTTCTTTCAAACGAGGCAATGTTATTAGTGACATTGAAATACCTATAATTTGACATCTTACACTTCTCTCTCTCACTGCTCACCACGCTTTATTCGTTCGACTCCCATTTCCCTCAAAACTCGCATTCGCCTTCTCGCTCTATTACCTCGCAAAATCCAACCGACCGGTCGTCCAACACCTGCAAACACTATCGCGCTTCGCTAAGAGCTCCACAACTCAAGCCACGCTTCAATACGAAACCTCTGAAACACAAAAGAAGCGTCGGCCAACGGGTCGTAAGAGTCGAGGCCTTCGCACTGGTTCCGGATTTATCGCGGGCAAGCGATTCAAATTAGAAGTTAATCGCCAGTAGAGGCGACGCGAGACCCATAACGCGAGGCGCTGGCAAGTCGCCACGCCGCCCACGTGGTTCCTGGCCGGACGGCGAGGCGCGTCCGACCCATAGACGTCAGGCGCGATCGCACGCCGGGAAATATGGGGAAATGCTGTCGTAAAGAACGTGCACACAATAGCACAGGCCCACTCCCACGGACGAGGAAGAAAAAAGCTCACTTAAACGGGTGAATGTTTCGGATTTGTGTTGTAGCCGGCATAAACGATGGGTATTTTTATACTTAAGGTATTAAAGTAGAAAAACGTATTTAATGATCGAAGAAACATATTACGTGAAGGTGAATTCTGAAGTGTATGTCTTTTTAAACATTTTTCGGGCTTTGTACACCTGTGATATTGCTGGAAAAAACTGCTGCCATGTGTTATAAGTGAGGAGAAAAGTATCCGTTTTGTTATCGGAATAACTGAGAGAATAACTAGTGATTTGTGGTCGATTTGTCGACCGCAATTAACTTAAGCACCCTTTGAGATGAAAAGAGATGAAAAGTATGACACTGCCCTGAGGAAGCCTGCGACATGTCAGGCGAAACGTCGGCACCCCAGCCAACGACGCGGCGTCTCCGGGATAGCCGAGAATTTATGGATTCGAGCCGCGAAAGCTTACGTATACATGTAAAAGTATGAGCCTATGAAGAATCTTATTATACTTTGACCCAAAACAAAAAGTTCAAATTCACCCCCAACGTTTTGAATTCAAATTAATTTACATCTAGGTTACATGGTTGCAATTATCATTATCATGTCGGTTGCCTTGAAATAAACTATGAAATGCACGAAAATTGGTAATAAATACATTAACCTCAAAATACATTTCAATTGAATTCGAAGAAAATTCTTAATCTATATTACACTTTTGGAATGTTCAATAAAGATACACATGATACTTCAATAAAATACTTTCGTGTTTTCTTCTTAAATGAATTTCTTAATGTTGATTACTCGTTTTGACGATAAGATTAAATTTTAATCTTACAATATGAGACCATGAATTCATTTCACACATTAGATTCTTCTAATGGGTTCAAACACGAGACGCAAGTGAACACAAGACCTGTTCCAAGAACACAGAGATGGAGAAGGATCAGACTAGAGAGTAGAACGCGCGTACTAGCAACAATAAAAATGTCACGCACAGACGTCTACAGACGCTTCTTAGGTTGCTTTGCAGACTTTTATTGGGCACTTGCAATAAAATATATAATATACGATGGCAAAGTACACAACAACTTTTAGAAGAAAAAAAAACTCTGAAGAAAAGGCTGCGAAGTACAGGTTCTTTCCAAGGTGCGGTATTAGTGCCCTATAATTCTCTGCACGACAGGACCGGGGTATTTCAGTTCAGAAGCCACACATAGGTCTCAAAGCAAAATGCAGGCTTCTTCAAAGGTCACAATGATTTGTGAGTAGCATCGCCGATGCAAGGATGTTTTTAGAAAGGTATGAGTGCTTAAAAGAATGCACCTAGCAGTTAAAACAACATGTAAACCGTTCTCCCGTCTTCTGGGGTTGGTTCACACATTTAATTAAAACTTTGCATTTGTTTATTCGTGACATATTCATCTTAAAACCGTCGACAGGAAACAACTACTTAAGGATGAAATACTGTATTTATGAAACTATATTTTTACATAAACAGTTTTTTACAAATAATACAAAATACCTGAAAGAAAAGTGATATGTCATTTCACATGAAATAAAGTTATTATTGACAATATTGTACAATTTACAAAAGGAGAGAAAATGTACTACCGTCAGTTCTTTCACAGAAGGATGATCACGAATCTGCTTGTTTGTGTGTCAGCTTGTTTGTCATGTTGTTCTTAAACAAATGATCCTGTACAAGTACTTTTTTTTCTGGGCCAATTTTGAAAGCTACTCTAACAGCACATTCTTGCATTAAATTGAACTTATGTTTGTTGGTACATTTTACCAGGTGTTTTGCTGAGTTGGAACTCCAGAGGGACTGTACAATATCTCTAACGATGTAGATCGATCAAAAAAAGTTCTCATTAAAAAAAAACACGTAACTTTCTCCCTTTCCAACGCATCCTCGCCCTTCCTTCGAACCGTGGCAAACCTCCTTCCAAATCAGTAAGAGTAGCTGGCGTGCGGCCCCAACACAGTGGTGCTGCTGGCGCTGGCGGCGTGCTGGTAGTAGGGCAGCTTGGGCACGACGTAGGCCTGCTTGTAGGCGAGCGCCGGCGCCAGCGCCTGCTTGTAGGCGAGGGCGACGGGCGCGGCCGGCGCCAGCACCGCCTTGGGGACGGCCACCGCCACGGGGGCGGCGGCGGCCACGGCGGGCTCGCGGTGCACGACGGCGTTGAAGCCGTGCACGGGGTCGGCGAAGTACTGCACGGTGCGCCGGCTGCCGTCGGGCTCGATGAGCGAGTAGCTGCCCTTGACCACGCCCCCGCTGCGCGTCTCCTGCTGCGCCTTGGCGTCGCCCGTCGACGCGTCGCTCACGCCGTAGCTGAAGGAGTAGTGCGCCGGCGCGGCCGGGCGCGCCAGCAGCACGCCGGGCTGGGCCTCGGAGACGCACAGCGCTAGCAGCAGCGCCGCCGCCGCAGCTAGGAGATACTGTGGCCGAAGGGGCAAAGCGTCAGTTTACAAAGCGGATCTCTTTCAGGATGCCTCAAAATAAATGTCAGAAACGTGTAGACCATACTGATAATCTTTTTTTGCTAGTCATCAAACGCTGGTAAATTTCATAACGAAATATTACCAATCTGACAATTGCCCCTAACTGGCAGGCAACTCATCTTGCTCCAATGTGTAGCAGGTACATATACTGACGCAGTCAGATATCTCGTGTCTAAAACGATTTTCAATGAACAGAGCAGAAAAAATCAATTGAATATTTAAAAATATAAAAATCTCTTAAAATTGTGCATTTACGCATGATTATCGATTGCATAAAAATTCTTGCTCTCATCCCAACGCATTCAATATCTCTACAAAAGAACATATCCAAATTCAGATGTTTAATTTATGCATCTTTCTCAATTATCCATGCGTCTATACTGAATGTTAATAAATAGTTATTGCGTTCCCTTGAAAGGAACGGAGATCTTTGAGATAGTTTCTGAGTATACAATTATTTTTCATGTTATGCGACTCTTTGTAATTTAAACTCTATTTATCGGTATTACATCGCATCTCTTCAATTATTTTACAAACGAGAATGTCATGCAATTACACTACTTCTCTATACTATTCAATGAATTCAGATTTGCAGTCTTTTCAGGGAATGTGAACTTCTACGATTAGAAAAAAGCCGCTGAATTGCTGAATTAACATTCTATTACAATTAAGCAATGAGTCTCTTATGAGTCGCAGAAATGCACTTTAACGCTGCAGGTTTCACAATAAAGAAGAGACCGATACGAATGTGACATCACGATGAAAATCACAGAATTTCTAGAAGAGAGTCGCATCACTTTCGCCATTAGGTTTCCGTTTAATTATCACAAACAACACTCCGCACTTCTGGCACTATATAATATACATTCACAAAATAACGAAAAATAAATAGCACGATAATGGCACAGTTGGCACTAACACTCCATTAACTCGAGATATTTAATACGTAAATATTAACCGACATATCTGTAATGACATGACCGCAACATCAATTGGTTAATTTACCTCGTTTCGAAAAGGGAACAAATATCCACTCCGCGTATCATACGCCTACATACAGAAATAAAATATGCGAATAATAAAGTGAAAAAAGCGAAATTTAAAAAGTCCAAAATATTCTTCAAAATACGTCTAGAAGTTAAATACAATTTTATTGTGACAAAAAGCTGGTAAGCACGGACCGCAACTTCCTTCGGAAAGGGTCATGCACTTAAAAATCACATGTTTCCTGTACTACAATCAACTACAAGTTTTGGACCATTTGAACAAGCAAAAACGTTTTGCACTATTTAGTTATTCGCACCGTTCTCCCAGTCAAATGAACACCCCCTCGGAGTGGCTCATCCCCTGAGCGGCGCCAACGTACCTTCGCGGGAGCCATCGGAGGGAGGGCAGCGGTGGGCGCGGGCGCGGGCGTCGTCAGTAATGCGGCGCCGGGGAGGCCCTCGCGCTTAAGTAGCGGAAGGCTCTCGGCGGCGAGGAGGCGCCGTGGGAACGCGGGCGCGTCGCTGGGAACCGGGGAGCGTCCGAGGGGGCGTCGCGACGCCGGCGCGTGGCGCAACGCCAAGCTGCCCCCGACCCCTCCTGCCCTCGGCTCCTCGTCGCTTGGGAAGGGACGGCGACACACGGAAAGGGAACGTCCTTGATGCAACGCTTAGAGAGCGTTCGAACGCGGCGAAGGAATCCTCTGATTAGGGAAGGATAAAACACGAGACTCGTGCCTAAAATGATAGGTTGATACAAACGTAACAATTCTGTGGAACCAAAATGCGCAAAGTGAAACAGTTTAGCACTGATTTGCAAGTTATATCAAAGCCCCTAAAAGAAGTTTCAAAATTTATAATTTGTATTAATATTGTGGTATTATAGAATTACGAGAACATTATCTCAGTGAACAGACACAATTCCTTTTCGTTTGCCCAGTTGTAAAACTCAGTGGTGTCTATTCGCTTTATTGCTCGCACAACGCATTGAGGCAGTTTTACAATCGACGCGTCTCAGGCTGGTCAAGCCGAGCTTCAGCATGTAGGAATTACGTGAAGGGCTCTGTACACGAACAAGCCGTGTTCGCGAGCCTGGCTTGTGCCGATGCAAATCTAACCCCACCGCAGGGTTCCCCGATGCGCGTTCAACTACGCTGATAGCGGCGCGACAGATTTACAATCGGCCCGAGAGACGCCTATCAAGAGAGGTCTGTCCCTGGGCGTCTACCATCACAAGCCTCCGACGCGTCGTCCGTACCCTGAACGCTTCGCGACGGCATTACTGCGCGATGCGCAATGTTCCGCCCTTATTCTTGTGACATGGGAACGCCCACGTCGCGGAGGAGGGCCTTTCTTCGCAGCGACGCACCGCCCGCAGCGCTTACCCCACCGCCGCAGCGCCGCGCTCCCTTCTTCGCGCGTCGCGGCGCTGCGCGTCGCGGCGTCCTTCGCGCCCGGCGCGGGAAAGAGGCACGAGGCTGGGGAAATGACACGAGCCGTCGCCCCAGCAGCAGCAGCAGCAACGCCCACGGAGGCGGTGCTTTCCATGAATTAAAAACTGCGTTGGGTGCCCCCCCCCCCCCTGCGGTGGTAATTTACCTTTTTGTCTCCGCAGATCCTTATCAGTATGTGATTTACAGATAATCTGCCAAATCTAAATGCCCATGTAGAGGAGAATGTTTAATTCATCCTTTGATAAAAAAAGAACTAAGCTCCGAAAACATGAAACTGTACTTGGGCATGGCATAACTTACGACGAGTAGTATGCGACGAGTAAATATAGCAAAAAAACAACAACAAAAGAGCGATATAAGTAACTGATATGAAAATCTCCTGAAAAACGGAACACTACTACAGGGGAAAATTTGGATTCATCAATAGTGGAAACATAATTACATTTTTTGATAATGGCTCCACATCTATGTGGACTAAGATCTTCTGCCATTCACCTGGGAAAGGTCACATTCAGCAAGAGTATCAATTTCTGCAGATGACCCGAAAATCACCGCGCTATGGGTTCTCTTGTCTTGAACTGCTCCCTCAGAAGCGGTTCATTTCGGAGGCAAAGAGATGGTTTTCAAAGAGAGATAGTATCGGCTCAAGCCCCCATCGCCGTTACGCAGGAGATCCGTTGCAGCAGTAGCAGTGTGACGCTGCACATCGTCGTGAAGGATGAAGAGCGCCCTTGACAGGAGCTTTCTCTAAAGTGCGGGAAGCACCCGGCGGTGTTCTAAGGCACTGCAATTGTAAACAGCAGTGACCGTCTGCCTGCAGGAGATAGCGTTGAATTAGCTTATGAATTTTAAACGGCACGAAAAACCGTCTTCACTTTCACTAGGAACTTTCTTTGTGCTGTACAGCAACAAGCAGCATTATGATGGCTACTTCAAAACCAATATTTTCACAAAGTAGATATTGATTAAAATTCATTCAGTGAATGCTTGCAAGTGGCGTAGGATCTTTCACAAGGAGATCCAGGATCATTTCATTTATTTGGTAATGTTTCAAACTCATCTATGACGTGTCCTAGATTTCGTTCACTGTAATAATCCATTCAAGGAAATATTCACCCTCCTCATATCGACACAGACATTAGTGAGAAATACAAATCAATGCCAGTGCTGCACTGACGCCATTTGATGAATCGTTCCACTTGTAAGGTTGAGAACCAAATGTGCGAACGACAACCAAATGGAACACCTGTTTGTGTCAAATATTTGCTTCCCCAGCTCTGACGCGTTGTTCATCCATGCAGGAAGACAATAATATTAATGGTGGGGTTGTCCAATGGGGACGATCCTGACTGAAATCTCTGGCACCTCGAAACACTTTCACCCACAAACCACCTGACGATACGGCAATTACCACATGCTTCACGTAGTTGCTTGTTGTGCGCTCCGTCATTTCGTATCATTTTAATTTTCATCTATGCATGTCGTCCTTTACTAATCACACAGCTAAAGCCTTTACGAATTTTATAATATACCTTCAGTATCTGACTGAACAACAAATGTCATTCCCAGTCGTCTCAATTCTTCGACTGACAAATTCTTACAATTTACGGAAATCTCAAGTCTTGGTGACGCATACCTCTTATGGGGTCATCTAGTTACTGCTACTCTCGCGCAAAATAATGCCAAAGTTTTATTCGTCACGCAAATACATTTTTCTTTCAGTATCATGATGTTCTTACACACATGATTTTTATTTAGATAATTTACAAGAATGCCCACAAGAATATGTTTAACTGTTTACTACATTAATTGTAGAGCATCCTCCGTTCTGCCTCTTTATTTACAATAGTTGGCCATTTCTCACGTCATGTCAAAAGTTATTGCGTCTTCTTCTGATTATAAAGACTGTCTTCATGCCATAAAAACAACAATTACTGGAACTAAAGTGTTATTACAGTGTGTACGCAACTATAGTAAATTGTTCGGGTAATAAACCTCAAGCAATTAATCTTTAATGCAGCTCTGTTAGATGTGAAACATTTATCCACATACCATGATAAAGAAGAGTAAAGAATGACATGACCACCATTCGCGATCCTCTTCCCCCAACACATCACACATTTTGAAGCACTGTATAATACATACTAAACGTTTCAAAATGTGTAGTATTAGTTCACGTGCCTCTGCAAATACAGATTTGTTTTCGTAACTAATGTAAATAGAACGTCGAATTCAGACACTGTTAGTTGAGTTTGACAATAAAGTTCCAAGAAGTAACATAAGAAAGAAAAAATGTATTTTTTATTTCATTTTATTTAACTATAATTAAATTGAAATTTTATTATAGTAGGTGTAATAAATAAAGCAACGAGCGCCATGGTCAATGACCCTTGCCTTAATCCGTCCACTTTTTTAGTGATCTTGAAAGGAAATGTTGAGTTGATCGGGTTTGTACCTCGACAGTGAATGCGGCATTTCTACTAATACTATTAAGGTTTTACTTTTTTTTTTTTGTCACAAATTACTATTTCGAGAAATGAAATGATTGCATTAGTATAATCTACCACTCTCTGCACGCAACATTTCTCACGATCTTCCTTGATTTTCTGAAGATACTCTGGTTCATTACATTATTATTATTATTATTATTATTATTATTATTATTATTATTACTATTATAGTCCGCATCATCTTTATACGATCACGATAATTCTTCTTTTTAATACTTGTCGTCAATGCCATAGCTATTTTTAAAATATATTATCAACAAAGCTGTAGACAGTGGGTTGAAAGTTAGATCCTAGTATGCTTATGGTATAAAACTCTTTGAATTTCTCTGAAGTGATATATCTTCGAATAAAGTCGAAACCCGATAGAGTTGCCATTTCAGACATTTCTAGGTTGATGCATGATCATGTTTGTCATACTTCTGTATTTCTCCTATTTGTATTTCAAGTGGGTAGTTGGGAATCGCACCTATGATTCAATTGTTTCTTCCTGTACATTTCATTTCAAATGCAGAATATTTTAAAAGTGAAATAAGCTTTCCTACATTTCATGGGTTGACGTGCGGGAGAAAATTATACGTTCTTTCACCCAGAGTTTTGTGAAATGAAATTAAATAAAAACCTTTCAGAACATTCGGCAAGATTGGATATTTGTAGAGAAAATTATAAACTATTTTTAAGATTATATTTTTGGGAAGGTAATAATTTGTCCTTCGAGAGACCAGAATTGGTCACTGATCTTATAAAATTAATTCCACATCAAAAGTATAAAAAATACACAAATCCTCACAAAATAAATATATATTTACAAAAGAACTTTGGTAATATTGTAAGAATGTCGCCTGCATTCTTCAAATATTTTTGCAATAATACAAGCAATATAAAAAAGTGTTTACATTTCTAAGGGTCACAGACCCAGGGTCCAGTCTCAAATGACGTACGATCATTATGATTAAATACTATTCTATATTGTACTCTTTCGTCTACAGCGTTGAGAACAGTTGAGACGACTGGACGCGCAGGACCGCGTGGGGGCGGCGACGGTCAGTCGAGGAAGGCGCCGGAGGTGACGATGGCGCTGCCGGGTAGCAGGTAGCCCCTGGAGGAGCGGTAGCCGGAGGGCGGCAGCCACTTGGCCGGGTCCGCGCCCACGCCGGCGGCGGCCAGCTGCAGCTCCAGGTCCTTCGGGTAGCGGTACTTCTTCCTGGGCGGCGTCGGCGCGCGGGCGGCAGCGGCCGCCGCGTAATATGCCGCTTTCTTCGCCGCGGGAGCGACGTAGGCGGCGCGGCCGCGGTTCCGCAGCGCCTGCGGCTGCGGTTGCGGCGGCGGGGGCGGGGCGGTGTAGAACGGCGTGGGGGCGGAGGGCGGGACGCGGCCGGCGCCCCGGGCGTCGTGGTTCCTCTGGTCCTGCCGCGGGGGCGGAGGTGGGACGGCGGCGGGGGCAGAGGGGTACAACCGCGGCGCGGGGGCGGAGGCGGGGGCGGAAGCGGGGCCGGAGGGGCCGGCGGATGCCAGCTCCCGCCGCACCACGGCGTTGAACCCTCGCACGGGGTCGGCGGTGTACTCGACGATGCGCCGGCTGCCGTCGGGCTCCACGAGCGAGTAGCTGCCGCGCACCACGTCGCCGTCCCGCGTCTCGAACTGGCCCTTGGTGTCGCCCGTCTGCGCGTTCTGGACGTCGTAAGCGAAGCGGTACGCCACCACCGGGGCCGCAGCGGAGGGCTGGGACGATGCAGGCGGCGGCTGTGGCTGTGGCTGCGGCTGCGGCTGGGGGGGCCAGCGCGACTGGGCGCTCGCCGTCGCGGTAGTCAGCAGGAGCAGCAGCTGTAGGCAGGAAGGGGGGGGGGGTCGCTGATAACTACGCGTCAGGAACACAGATGTGTGACCGTTTGTTTTGCTTTCCCCGTGCGTTGCCTGTTCAGGTGAATCGGTCTATTGTTCCTTTGGAAGG
Source organism: Gryllus bimaculatus (assembly GCA_017312745.1). Lineage (NCBI taxonomy): Eukaryota > Metazoa > Arthropoda > Insecta > Orthoptera > Gryllidae > Gryllus > Gryllus bimaculatus. The sequence continues at coordinate 11,862,310 of BOPP01000003.1, read as the reverse complement.
TCATTGGGATGCCGGTGAGAATTTCATGTGATACATACTGATGCGTGCGTTCCTTGAAAGGAATAACAATCACTTCCGTAGGATGACGACATTCATTAGATATGCATTGCCCTGGTCTATCATTTACACATTTCAGAAGTTATTGCCGCTTTCTTCGCCGCTGAAGATATATAATAGTGAGACAAAATATAATGGTACACAAGCCTATCTTTTTCATAATGATATCCTTTGTTTGAATAATTTGTCTTAACGTGATATGTCCTGCGAATACCTAAAAATAATATTCTTAGAATATGTATTAAAAAATTACCCAGACAATCTTATTTATCATTCGGCGGTGCTAATATATTCATCACTTCGTTACCAAGTAAAGGGTATTAATCATTATGGGGAAATTCAATCAAGGAAACGAGAGTCACACTTTCGAAAGAACGTCAATTATCTTTAAAAGATGGATCGACAGGGAAAGATTGTCAGGCCGTTATTATTATAACCAGCCAAGAGCTGAGCAATATGTTTCAGCCACTCTCACGCATTAACATCGAGGCTCTCTCTGCGTGAAAGACGTAAAAGCAACATTATTAAATAAACAAGCATTTTACATTAGACAGTTAATGTTTACTGATATATTTAAGCGAATTAAGTAAGATATTTACTGCTTAATGCCAGATCATTACGAGAAACAATTATTTAGGAAATTGTATTCTAGAAATAACGTGAAACTTCTTGATTCGCGTTTTAACAAGCTTGCCAGAATTTTTATTCAGCTAATGAGCATTTGTAATTAATAATGTCTCTCTAAATTATTTAACCCTACCTGAACTCCCAAACTGTAAGAAGGATTATTCCGTTTTTGAAATATACCGCAATTAAAAAGTGAAATATATCGAAAGAAAAAAGTGAATCACAGATGCGATTCCCAACTACCTATTTGAAATGCAAAGAGGAGAAATGCAAAAGTGCAGTGGCCTTAGTAGTCTATTACATAAACAATCTAGTTGGATAATGTACAAGGAGAATGTTATACTGCCTGAAGTTGTGTTAAGGAAGCACAAATAAAACAAAATTTGCTTCTTTGACTTTCTTATCCTGTTGTCTACTGGAAAGTGCGTGATAAAACACAAATATTTTTATTGTCTTTAATTAATAAAAATAACTACAAATACCGCTGAATTGGCGAGGAATTACTCACAAAACCGAGCAACTTTTATTCCTCCTACAACATTAAATTTAAGTCTTACTGCGCTTCTATTTACATAAAAATGTAATAATTTATTAAAACATTTTATATCAAGCATCTAAAAAAATAATAATTCCGGCATTGAAATGGTCACACAACAACAAAACAGAAACATTGACCGCCTTTACTAAACAGAGATAATGCATGCCCTCAATCTATCTCCCAAACAGGTTTCGCCGAATTACTACGAGCAGTTTCGTCATTACATCAGTCCATAACATGAATAACACCTTGAGATCTTTGACATTCAGGAACGAGTGACCAAAACGTGTTTTCGTAATGCCTTTTCATATATAATTTAGGCTTATGTTGGTTAACTCTTAATGAACCGAGCCAAGAGATAACCTGCGAATTTCTATATTTCATTGAGTTAATGCCTGATATGAATGATAACTTGTCCCATTCACTCAAATATACTTATAAAAACAGTTATAATTTATTTAGTACAAAGAATAAATTAACATAATTGTGAGATAAATTCCTTAGTCGCATGGTTACAAAAGAATCTGTGAGGTGTACTGTGATATCATCATGCAATGACATGGTTTTCTTTTTAATATATGTAAAGGACTTTGGCCTGTTTTTAAATTTGGAGGTCATGTTTTAACGATCAAAACACTTTAACGATATAACACATACTGCTAAACGATAAGCATCGTCCATACGTACTGACTTGTTTAAAATAATTTCCTAAGAAATATATACCTTTTTGAATATTTTAAAAAAATCGCTCAGTTCACCCGCCATTACCCTCATCCCGAATTCTTTAATTCCAGCGATTTTAAGTGGTTTTAGTTTGGTAACTGGCCAGCGAAGTCTCCGAAAGGCAACCCCAGTCCGATGAACGAAATGTCCGAAACACAACCGCAGCCCAAAGAGCGAAGTCTTCGAAAGGGAACTCCAGTCCGAAAATCGAAGTCTGTGAAAGGCAAGCCTATCCCCCAACGTGAAGTGACTGAAAGGCAACCCAAGCTCGAAGAGAGAAGTCTGTGAAAGGCTACCCCAGCGCTCTGCGTATTTTACACAGCAGCCTACGGCAATGATTGACAGGGTATGGAATTTAAAAGTAATGGAAAGTGTTTTCAATTTCTTGGAATCGAAATTGCAATACGTTTTCTCAATAAATGAAGCGGTAATTTAATTTTTTTATGCTTGAAACCAAACTCTAAAATTCATCAGACAAAACATTCGCGATGTCTCAAATATAATAACTTCTAAACACGCATACACACACCATACACAAAACACTATTTCGCGCGTAGACGCCCAATACCTGTGAGAGTTGGGAGATTGTACCTCTGGTCCACAAGAAAACCATCTAAAAATCGCTAACCACCCTTCCTGAAACTCTATTGAATCTCTAGAAAACCATCGTGTTTTGCAAACAGAAATGTAGCAAACATAAAAATATTTTTCCATTAACGCTCACATAGGTTTAAAATATGTTGCTCAATGAAGTTTGTAATGAAAATGCCAACAATATTCCTTACCTATTTGTAATTTACGTATAAATTAATGAAACACATTTTCGTCACTAATTTATTTGAAGACAATCGTTAAAAATAAATATATTATTGCAGATTTTTATAAAATAATTAATAAATGTTTGGAAAGAAAGAATGGTACTTTTACTGGAATGTATATAAACACTGTAATACATGTAAAACTGTCCAACGAAAATTCCCGTTTCGTTTTCAAAACTTCTTCCGCATAAAATGCAAATAATGTCTTCTACTAATTTAGAGCAACAGCGTAATTTATTTATTTCTGAAGAAACACCTTTGAAATGCCCAAGAATCATATTTAATAGCGAAAATAAAATATCCAACGAACCAATACGCATAAAATTATAAACATATTTGTGGGTAGATAAACATTGCATTTAGAAAAACCCGTCATGAATATGTAATGCAAGAGCCTGAAGAGTGAAGGCTCCGAAAGGCAACCCCAGTCCGAAGAACGAAGTGTCCGAAAGGCAACCGCAGCTCAAAGAACGGAGTTTCCGAAAGGGAATCCCAGCACGAAGTCCGTGAAAAGCAAGCCCATCCACAGGGGGCGCAGTGTCCGAAAGGCAACGCCAGTCCAAAGAGAGAAGTCTGTGAAAGGCAACCCCAGTCCGAAGAGCGAATCCCCAAAACCCCAGTCTTAAATGCGAGTCCCCGAGAGGCAACCTCAGCCCGAAGAGCGATGTCTCCGAAAGGCAACCCTAGCCCGAAAGGGCAGCCTTCGAAAGGCAACCCCCAGCTCGAAGCGTGGAGCCTAGAGGAGCGGAAGTGCGTGCGACGTATACCCACCGTGCGGACGGCGCCGCGCGCACGCACACGTGTCCCCGCCATGGCTGCGAAGGACGACTGGCGGGCGGCCCGCGCACGCGCTTAATAGTAACGGCGGAGGCGCGAAGGCCTCGCCGTGGGCGGGCCGGCGGTTCGGCGGGGGGCGGGGAGAGGCAGGGGCCGCGGGGCGGCGGGCGGAACCGAACCTGGCAGTCCGCCTCGGGTGAACAACGGCCCGCGCAGCGGGGGGCGGGGCGGGCCGAGGCACAGGAAGCACGCGGTTGGCCCGGGGCAACGAGCTAACGGCGCGGGGCGGCGGTTTTCAGAGGAGGAGAGTGGTGATGAAGATTTCGATAGCACGTTATGAACAGGTGATGGCTGAGCAATCGGCATGTCTGATGTTGTCAGCTGAGGAATCTTTTCTTATATCTTCCTCCAAATCACATACTGCCAAAATTACTGCTGGCCCCGACCAACGACTCTGAATACTACAACAGGCAAATCACTGGTCTAGTGATTTAATGGGAAACACGATCGAATTCTGTTAAGAGATGCAAGAATTTCAGTACGGCAAGTGTTCAGGCTTCATCCCATTTCTCTTGGCATTGCTTCATCACCATAACTATAGCTGTCCAACTGATTCATTTCTTCATTTATCTCTGTTATCTGTGTCCAAAAGTTGAATTATTAACAAACTTAGAATTGAATTACCCAGAGAAAAAGTAAGGCTTAGACGTTCAACGAAAATATGTATAATTTTAAAAAAGATGTATGTCTTTTTAATTTTTATAACAAAAGATGCTACCTTATATATAGTATATATATATATATATATATATATATATGTGTGTGTGTGTGTGTGTGTGTGTGTTAAAAATAATACAAACAAATTAACATTGTTCTATATCTTTCAAAAGCAAAGACAATTTCTTTGTATACTTATGGCATACTAATAATCAGATAACGCACGTAAAAAATACCGTAGATATAAAATTGACATTACTCAGTAGTTTGTATTTTATATACGGAATGCTGTGAATACTGTGAGCGCAGCCGCCGAAAAAGATTAATGAATCATGAACTTTACTGTTTTCTGTGGTTAATTCTGCATTATAAGTAGTAACTGAAGATTGTCGGATAGTTCGACATAATGATAATTTTTCCCTAATGGTGTCCTTAGCTAAATACCGTCAGGATGATAAGTAGATCATTACTATACAAAACACAATTTCTTAAAGGGACCGTAATGTGACTCTCTTTGAATGCATTCCCTTTGAAACGAAGAAAAATAATTCAATGTAAAAATAAGAAACAAACCAGCACTCGACACTTACAAACGGAAGTAAAGCGGTATTAGGGAAAGTACGAGTACTACCTACGAGATCCACACAAGTTAGAGAAAGCCACACTGGATATCACGATCGGTGGAGAAATTTCTGGCAATACTTCCACCAGTCAATTAAAACAAGTAAAAAACGTGTATGCATTGGGTTAGGTCCCGCCATTCGAACTAACAGTATACAAAAAGCTGAAAAGGAACTGGTAGCAAAGGCAAGCGAAGCAAAGGAAGGCAGACAATAGCCGCGTCTGCTGCGACGCCAGCGGTAGGAGACGGCGCGGCGAAATCGGCGGAGGCGCTGGGCGGCGATGGGCGCGGCGCGGCGAGGCCGCGGGCTGCGGCAGCGGTGGTCCGGTGGCCCAGTGGTCGAGTGGTCCGGGCGGCTCTAATTCCAGCTGCTCCGCAAGCGGAGAAAGCGGCTGCGCTCCTGCTGTTACGAGGCTCCCGGAGGAGGGCGCGGACATGCGTGTTCGCAACTCTGCGCGAGAGGCGCATCGCGGACTTACAACACAAAGAAACAATAGGCGAAGGCTAAAACTACAACTAAAACTAAGGATTTTCATTCTACAAACAAAAGCCATTTAAGCACGTATATCTTTTCCAATACCTACGTTGTGACATGCCATTTGAAGAAGGTAAGGTTAAACGCCAAAAATAATATTTAAAAAAGAAATATGTAGTACAATCAGAAGAACATGTACGGAAGTACAATACATCAAACGTAAAAGATACAAGGTCATAACAGCCTGCAATTTACTACACGGAGCAGAAATCTGCACAATAAAAGATAAACAAAGCATACCTAAACAAGTATCGGAATACAATCCAGTAAAAGTAGTGAGTGAAGGCTGAGGAAGACATAGAGAGATCGGTACATGCCTTAGACGTGGCAAGAAATGAAGAAAAAAATAACTTTTTTAGACAACTAAGCCTCTGCAAGCTTCTTTTTCCTTTGTGCCCTTTCGTGACTCCATAGTTTCAGGGACCGCGACGAGAATTTTTCCACTCAACTTTTTATGTATTACTCGAAACCGTCGTTTTAGGTCACTTGGTTACGCCAAGTAGGCTGGAGTGGATAGAGCTGTCGAGGAAGGAAAACAGCAAACAAACTGTGACATTCATTTTCTACCCTTTCGCCACAAATATTATCTTCACAATAAGTCACAACTATATTAATGTATGTACAGAATAGTGAGGGTAGGTCAATAAAAGTCTCTTTTTTAACAGTACAACAACGGAGACAGTGCTATGTAAAATAAACTAAATTTTATTGACCTACCCTCACGATTTCCCACATACATTTATAGTACGAGGTCAAGATCAATATCACAGCCCCTTCAGTACATTTCGCAAATACGCGCAGCCCCTGCAGCGCACCGCGCAAGGCGGTTCTCCAGTCGACGAGGGCAACTGCTGGCTCGGATGCCGCGCGAGTGCTAATATGGGTCTGCGGCGCGGCGCGGCGCGGCCCGTCTAATTGAAGGCGCCCTCAGCGGGGCACGTCGCGCTTAAAGGGCCGGCCGGCGGGCAGCGCGTTTTTAGCGGCCGCCGCGTGCGAGTCACGCGGGCGCGGCGGGCTGGCCGGGAATGGCATCGGGCTCCTCGCTTTCCAGTTCCACGAAAGAGCGACGAGACGGCAGGACGGGATGCCGGCGGGGACGCGTCTTTTTCTCAGCGGGGACGGATAAAAATAACGAGCGCGGCCTCCGGACCGGTCGGGTGTGCCGCTGACAGTGGTCACAGCGCTGGGACGATTGGCGGGCTGTTGACGTCCGGTGACGGTTGGAACTCAAGCGATATTATTTTGCTTTTCGAGACCTGGTGTTTAAAAACAAGTGATCCTCGTAATTCCAGGGTAACGACTGCCTTTGTGAAGTCAGGCTCCCATTGAACAATATCGATCTTTTTAGGTTCAAAAAAGAAATTCCTTTCTTTTTCAACTGAAGATAATTGCATTCCTGGGAACACGATGCACAGACAAGTAAAAATGGGAAAATAAAAACAAAGAAATAAAGATTTTATTTATCACATCCCTTTAGCTGTTTTATTACTTTACAACACTTTTGGCAACGTAATACGATTATATACAACCAATATTATGAACCATAAGTGGAGGTTCACAATTATTGGAGTAAATGTTCGTAAATAATTATGGTAAAATAACAGTTTTCAGAGCTGAAAACTTGTAATTAGATTCACGAAGTCATAATCTACTGCATATACTTAATCGACATAGGAACAATCAGCAAAGCCATAAAATCGGAAATATAAATCTAAATATATACAATATTTTTTAATTAAAATTAAGGCAGTGTCAAAATATGCCTCACCCACTGCAGCATGAAAATACTGATTTGAAAATATTTTGATCTGGACAGAAGCATGTATCATCTTGTTACTGTCACAAACTCATCACAATTGTGAACAAGACAAAGTATGGTAACAATATCAGCCTCACTTTCACTAAAATCGAGATATTAACATTTACTAATATACATACATACATAGATAACACAAACGAATGGAGTGACTGGTATGGCATATCGTTTTACTGCCCCAAGCCCTTCAAATGTACTATAGCTTCGCCCCACAACCTACTTTTTGTCTTCAATACACGTAGGAATTAATTACTTTTGTTTTCTGGGCTCTTGCAAAATTTGAATTTACTCCTTATATTTCTAATCAGGATCTTTCTAGTCCGCAGGGATAAATTACCGAAGCCCCACATTACGCTTGTGATCGCCTACCTGCAACACGGACATTGTTTCCAAGAAGATAACCTTTCGTTTCTGTGATAAAGTTAGAAGTTGAGCGTAATATCCCCCGATTACCCAGCCAGCACACGAGGGCATAGAGTGTATCGCGCTGCGGGGCCGGGCGATCGTCCGCCGATCGATCGTCGAGCGACGGAGCGGCGCGGCAGACAGCGGCGGGCGGGCGGGCGACGGGTGCCGCGGCGCGGGGGCAGTGAACTGCGGCGGCGGCGCGGAGGCGGCGGTGGACGGCTGAAACGTCGCGGACGCTGGCGTCGTTCCGTTGCGCAAACGGCCAGAACCCCCCGCCCCGCCCGGCGGGTGAGGCTCGCGCGCGCCTGGCCCACTGCTGGGCGAAACGAGTTAATCGAACTCCCAAGAGCCAAGGTTGCGTTGCGAAAAGGAGCATGGAAGCAGGTCGTTCCCTCGGATGCTCGATAAGGCCAAAAAGAATTGGATATGAAGTATTTCATAAAAAGGCAAATTCGGAGGAATTAATGGGATCGTGAAATGAAAAGGAACTCGTAATGGGAAACGGTAATGAGATCGACTGCGAGAATATTTCCGGCGCAGGAATCATTGGGGAATTTAAGATCAATCGTGAATTTATTTAAAGATAGCACCTGAAGATAGCCAATTCATTACATAGCCACCATCGATTAATTTCGAAATTTATTCGTTTTGGCATAACTACGAAATCTGTTCCAGAATTTCGTGTCCGAGAATTTCAAAAGAATTCAGCGTAAAAGCATGTTTTCTTGTTGCAATCTGAAATCTGGGATAAGAATCTTGAAGTGAGAAACCAGTCTCACAGGTTCATTCTGGTTGATTTCTTGAGGACACGCAAAAATTGCCTTCTACAGTAATGAATAAACTTAATATATTAAGTATCCTAACATAATGTTTCCAACATTATAAACGTTAGGCCCCATATTTTATGTACATTGAAGTTTACATAGTATTTCTTATTGTCGCTTACGTAGTAGGGGAGAATTGCATAAATTAAAACGACTACTAAATTGAACCACGCTATTATTTTACAAACCACTGCAGAATGCTGCTAATGTGCGGTAAATATGTGTATACAGCTAGACAAGTCTCTCCGGTGGAAATCGTGTGCTTCGTTGAGCACGTTAGGGTCGGTGGATCACTTTCGGTTTTAGTAGGTTGTGAAGTAATTATGCGGTTTGGTTACTTACGTTATTGGGGGAGGCTTTTTTTTGGTTAGGCTATGTTTCATTTGTTTTCAAGATAAGCAGTTTTTTATTATGAACCACGTCGAAGTTGCCAAAATTGAACCGGTTTCATTTAGGAATCAATAACAAATGTTTTGCATCCTCTTTGATTTTGACTTTTGATGCGGATAGTGCTTTCTGTTGAGTACCAAACAAGATTAAGACTGGTAATCAATAGGCCCATGAAATGTGTCTCGAGTTCATCCACGGAAGAAAATGTAATTTTGTGCAGACAGTAATTGTATCTTTATGCATTTGTGTTTTCATATTATTTTGTCTGTTTATATCCATTTATGCAAACTATCTTAAAACAGTGTGCTCTGTTTAATTATTGAGTCCCTTGAATTAATATTTCTGCTTCAGTTTAGGACATCTGAGGTTCAATTTGGGGAACCTGTTTCCTAGATTGAACGTTTGTAGAGGACTATTGTTTCATTTTTCATTATGTGACTGAGATCTATATAGGTCTGAAAATAAATTTTAATTAGTAATAACGACCAACATACTTGTGTTAGATCATGCTGAAATTAATTAGTACGTGGAAAAACACTTTTTTTTCCAAAAAGTAGTTCAATGTAAGCAACTTTAACCCTATTTGATCAACATGTCAAAGAGAATTCGCCAAAAATTAAACAAAGAAACGTTCTTAAATGAAACAACAATTCTAACTAATGCTAAACGAGCCATTTTATTTCAACAAATGAATGGGTAATTTCTTACCTAATTTAATGACGAGTAGAAATGAAAACATTCATTCCGAGTACTGTAGAAGAAATGCATAACTCCGAAGTTAAATATGAGTACAGAATTAAAAAACTACTGGTGCAACAGAAAGACGCATACTTTCTCGTATTTGTTTTGTATTTTCTTTGGTCTGGGCTATCTTACCACTTACTCATCACTTACTTCATCCCAGCTGCCATTTATCATTCATCTAAAGTACTTTTTTTTTAATAATGTCAATTTTTTCAGTTTCTAATGGTAGAACGGATAATTTTACTTAATATTATAAGACAACTTAAAACCTCGTCCTTTATGGTGTGGCGTCGTTAACACGAGGGCCAGACGTTAGTTGGTGCACGTACGCTGCGGGGAAGGAACGGGTTGAGCCTGAACTTCCCGGAGTTTGCGCCTCTGGCGGGTGACCAGATAGAACCGCAGAGCAAAAATACCGTATAGTCTGTAATAACTCCGAGGGATGCTAGCCTGCGGAGCCTCGTTTACGGAAGCAGGCAGCCAAACCCTGAGAAATCCTGTGTTGCGGGCGTAAACCAAGGCGGCTGGGTCAGCGAGCCTCGCGCCAGCCGGCGAGCCTATCTATGAACAGTGGTGGGGTGTCAGCGCTCAAACTATTTAAACGGCCGCCATCGCGCCCGCGTTCTCATTCAGGTTTGCATCGGGAAGCTTGTACGTGCTGTACAAGGGGTGTAGGATGTGGGCGAGATGTCCGAGAGTAAGGGCAGACAATCTCGCGTGCTGTAGGCACACGGTCGCCACGACCGGTTGTTAAATTTTGCCGTAAGGCCATGTGACCGGATAATTGTTCACGGGACCGAGTCCGAACCCAGCCGCCGCATCCACGCCGTGGCTTGATTTTCCTGCCGGTAAAGCCCAGTTTCTGAAAAAGGAAAAAAGGTGCCGGAGTGTTTTTAAAATTAGCATTCATTGTAACTTTACATAAGCTTTAATATATTTATTTTTCTTTTGTTATTGAATTTATTTCTTATTTCCACTACGGTCACGAATGGCAATTTTCATTGAAATTTGGAGTCGCTTATTAAAAGAAAACGGTGTTTAAGCCGGCCACAATCCAAAAATAAAATTCACCTTACGTTACCTTAAAGGAGTTGCACGTTTAAGAGAAGCACGCAAAGTTGGGAAAATAGGCGAATGAGCGTGTCTGAAATGCTGAATTTTGATTTCGTTTTCACAGAAAACATTTCGAATATCCAAGAAACTTTATGTGACATGATTTCAAGCACATGGCATTAGAAATGCAAAAGGTGCACAAATCATCCTTAATGTAAATATTAACACATGGAGGAGTCAAAATCAATAAATTACATTTTTGTAATTAAAAAATTAATAAACGCAATAAACGCTTTTGTTATATGATGCTCCATTAGCACTATCACTTACCCCAAATGTGCCAAAGGAATATTTGGAAGTCCGCGTTTTGAAAAAATCCCTTTGTTTTTGTTAATTTTTTTAAAATGCCAACATATTGCCGCCCATATTGCTGCCAAAAATTTTCAAAAAAACTTACATGAACTTAATGAAATAAACTAATTACGCACCAAGTAATTTTTATTTGAAGTAAAAATCTTTATCTTCAATTTTGTAGTTGCTTAAAAAGTCTCCGAAAAAATTTCAGACTTTTAGTAATATATCGAAAATTTAGAGGATAACAGTAAAAATCGGACCTTTGCCACATTTTAAGTAAACTCTAGGTATTTAAAGGAAAAAAATTGGAGCAATTTTGAGAAAATTTTAAAATGCCCGTGTGATCTTCATGTAAAAATACCCCCAAAATTTTAAGAATGTTTTTCAAATGAGAGCGTAGGCTTCCGCGGGCCGAGTCATATGTTTTCAAAATCGCAAAGCTTCGAGTTGAGCCCAATTACCGCGAAATATCCATTTTGGGAAAAAATTCGAACGTTATGGTTTAGCGCTAGTGGTTACAGATAAAACGGGACTGACGTTTTTTGTAATAATTTTTCGGTATCTACCCGATCCCACAAAATAGGAAACTCTTTATGTTACATCACGTATGGTTGATTTTTTTCTCTATTAAGCAAACCTGGATTTAATCCCACGTTTTCGTTATCATGGCTCGGCTACGGATTTTTTCCTGCCAAAAATCCGCTCGTTTTTTCTTTGCGCCATTTACATAGACGATTTCTTTATTACTACGTTCAATTACTCCCATACATACGTACGTTAAAACAAGAAAACAAAATTTGCAATATCAAAAGAAAATTTACCATTCCTATAGAATTAAAAATCATTGTACAATTTTTTATAATAATGGAACAAAAATTTTTAGTAACACAAATTCTATCTTAGCGTAATGAATTATATAAAATAATGCTTTCAAGCCACTTTGGAATAAAATATTTCAGTGAAAGTTTGCGAAGCGAACGTACAAGTTATAATTATTTATAAAAATGTGAACCTTATTTCCACAAACTTCTATATAACCAAACAGAGAAATAGTAAGGTCCATCAATCCGCCTTCCAAGCAGTCCATCGTTAAAGTGATCGATATCCGACCCCCCTTATGATAGATTTGAATTTAACTTACCTATAGAGAATTACCAATAAAATAATTTAGGGGTCGATGAAACTTAAAGTTAATTTCCATTGCAACTCGCTACTAATTAAAGTTTTTGGTCAGGAGATTTGACCGTCTAGCGGCCCACGCGCATAACACCTGCACTTACCGCAGGTTCTGTAACATTTATCACCGTTGGCCAAGTGTATGTGACTCCTTTCTGGGGCATCAGAACATGATGAATCCAATTTTCATCCCCAGGGTTGGTTAATCCTGAGGGATGGAAGATGAATGATGAAGATTATGGATTGCAATGGACACACCGTACCACAAAACACACCCAAGCCACAGCGGCAACGCGAACCCGCGATCCTTCCGAGATCGCCAAGTCACTTACTGATTAAGGATATTGGCTATCTGGATCGGGCCCAGTTTGAAATTGTTAGTTATTTAGGTTCAAAATATATGCCGAATTCAAACGGGAGTATCAACTTCATTAACAAGATGAATGTTTTATCCCGAAGCCCCGCCAAGTATTCCATTACAAATTCTTATTTTGTATATAGCCACCAACCATGATGTACGTGGGGTTATGTATTGTATAATAAAAAAGGGATACAGCAACAGTGATCGCGTCGAAGCTCATTACTCCATTTAAAGAAAAAACGGAGAAATATGAAGTTAAAGTGACATAGTCGGAGGTTAGAAAGAGTTGTGAAGAGAAAAAAATAGTGACTTATCTTAACTTATAGAGAGTAAGCTTTTAACGTTGATAATTTTCCTCAACTTTTACCTTTAACTTTATAGAAGGACTAACGTTTATAGTACTAATCAAACCAACAATGTACAAAGAATAGGTCACCTTGTTAAATAAGAATAGTTCAGTACCCTCATTTTTTCATTTATTTGGTACCATTTTCTGCACTCAGCTTTCAGTTATTCCAAAGTTGCAAGCAACGCAAGTAATGATGGAAAAACCAAGGTGCATGAACTATGAAGCCTTGCCAGAAACATGTGTCCTATTTTGTAATTTTATTTTATTTTAATTACCAATCTTTAATTCGTGGACCTTAATTTTTTGAGTTATTTTACATAACGTGAACTGCGTATGTTTCTTGATGCCTTTGTATGTTTAATCAGGAGAAGATTTCAATATAAAATTGTAATATATTATTATATTAACTACGTAGGAGAATACCAACTTCATTTTATTGTTTAGTGCAAATAGAGGGATAATGAATACTATACAAAGTTTATTAGGTTAAAGAAGATATAGTTTATTTACTGTGAGCGATCAACGATTTTAATAACTTTTTTGCAGAAGGAATCAAAAAACATATGTCCCGAAGGATGATTTTTATTGAAACATACTTTCAATATTCGATTATGCAGGAAATTAATTTATTGCTCAATAATATACATGGTACAAAAATATACAGCATCTATGAATAGTTAAAGCCTTATAGCCCGATATACAAAGCCTCAGGCACCCAAGACAAGGCCAGATTGGCACAACAGCGCTTCTTGGACAAAATCCGGCATACTCCCAGACCGGACGTGCCGTGTACCTGCAGTTCATTTGGCACAATTTGCAAAGACGTAACAAAAATATGGTATAACATATTATATTGTACGAAAAAAACCACCACAGAACCCCAACCCATAGGGACGCTACCGTGGACGGCGCGAACTTGTATCACAGGAACACAGTCATTCACGGGCTGGACGTTGCAGCCCGATTTCAGTGGACAGGCGGGACTTTTAAATCCAACCGTCGGAGCACTCGACTGCCAACTGACCTCCAAAACACCCCACCAAGCTAAGTATTTTTACCATTGAATTTGGACTTTTTGGGTAATTTTCAACGCAGATAATTTGAAAATATTGTATTATGGAATGTTATCTGAAAAAGGTCCGGAAAATCCCAGTCAGGTTGAAAAAAAAAAAAAAAGGTTGAAAGAAGTTTAACAAAGTTAAAACTACGTCCCAGGAATAAAAGCTAAAATTCGTAGGTGTTTTAACAAAAGAAAAATGTGAAAAATAATAGTAATGAAGAACAAATTGAATTCAGTAATAGGGTTAACGAATGATGCTTCATGGGAAACTGAATGAATGAAGTAACTTCCGAATATATCTCTCTTCTTTCCAA
>BOPP01000003.1:11820528-11848022 GCA_017312745.1 Gryllus bimaculatus | reverse complement strand
GACCAACATACTTGTGTTAGATCATGCTGAAATTAATTAGTGCGTGGAAAAACACATTTTTCCCAAAAAGTAGTTCAATGTAGGCAACTTTAACCGTATTTGATCAACATGTCAAAGAGAATTTGCCAAAAGGTAAACAAAGAAACGTTCTCAAATGAAACAACATTTCTAACTAATGCTAAACAAGCCATTTTATTTCCACAAATGAATGGGTAATTTCTTACCTAATTTAATGACGAGTAGAAATGAAAACTTTCATTCCAAGTACTGTAGAAGAAATGCATAACTCCGAAGTTAAATATGAGTACACAATTAAAAAACTAGTGGTGCAACAGAAAGACACATACTTTCTCGTATTTGTTTTGTATTTTCTTTGGTCTGGGCTATCTTACCACTTACTCTTCCCAGCTGCCATTTATCATCATCTAAAATAATGTCAATTTTTCAGTTTCCTAATGGTAGATAACGGATAATGTAGTTAATATTATAGACAACTAAAACCTCGTCCTTTATGGCAATTTTCATTGAAATTTGGAGTCGCTTTTAAGGAAACTGTGCTTAAGCGTCACTATCAAACTAAATAACTCTTACGTTACCTTAAAGAGTGCACATAGAAGCACGCAAAGTTTGGGAAAATGGCGAATGAGCGTTTCTGAAAATGCTGAATTTTGATTTAGTTTTCTCAGAAAACATTTCAATATCCAAGAAACTTTATGTGATATTATTTAAAGCACATGCACTTAGAAATGCAATAAGGTGGACAAATCATCCTTAATGTAAATATTAACGACATGGGAGACAAATCAATAAATTACATTTTTGTAATTAAAAAAACAAAAAACGCAATAAAACGCTTTTGTTATGTGATGTCCATTAGGCACTATTACTACCAAATGTGCAAAGAGAATATTTGGAGTAGGTTTTGAAAAAATCTTTGTTTTTGTTATTTTTTTAAAATGGCACATATTGCTCGCCATATTGTGCCAAAATTTTCAAAAAAAATGTACATGAACTTAATGAAATAACTAATTACGCACAGTAATTTTTATTTGAAGTAACAATCTTTATCTTCAATTTTGTAGTTGTTAAAAGTCTCCGAAAAAATTCAGGCTTTTGTAATTATCGAAAATTTAGAGCTAACAGTAAAAATCGGACCTTTGCCACATTTATAAGTTATAACTCTAAGTATTTAAAGAAAAAAAATTGGAGCAAATTTTGAGAAAATTTTAAAATGCCCGTGTGTCTTAATGTAAAATACCCCCAAAATTTAAAGAACGTTTTTTCAAAATCGCAAAGCTTCGAGTTGAGCCAAATTACCGGGAAATATCCATTTTGGAAAAAAATCGTACGTATGGTTTAGGCGCTAGTGGTCACAGATAAACGGACTGACGTTTTGTTGTAAATTGATTTTTCGGTATCTAGGATCCACAAAATAGGGACTCTTATGTACACCACGTATTGGTGATTTTTTTCTCTATTAAGCAACTGGATTTATCCACGTTTTAGTTATCATGGCTTGGCTACGATTTTTTCCTGTAAAAAATCCGTCGATTTTTTTTTTTTTGCGCATTACATAACTTTCTTTATACTACGTCAATTACTCCATACATACGTACGTAAACAAAAAACTAAAATTTGCAATATTAAAAGAAATTACCATCCTATAGAATAATATATTACAATTTTTTTATAATAATGGAAACAAAAAAGTTTTAGAAAATAAAAATTCTATCTTAGCGTAATGAATTATATAAAAATAATGTTTCAAGCAACTTTGGAATAAAATATTTCAGTAAAAGTTGGAAGACGTACAAGTATAATTATTTATAAAAATGTGAACCTGATTTCCACAAACTTCTATATAACCAAACAGAGGAATAGTAAGGTCACATCAATCGCTTCAAGCAGTCATCGTTAAAGTGATCGATATCGACCCCTTATGATAGATTTGAACTTGCTTACTATAGAGAATTACAATAAAATAATTTAGGGGTCGATGGAAACTTAAAGTTAATTTCCATTGCAACTCGCTACTAATTAAATTTGTTGGTCAGAGATTGACCGTCTAGGGCCACGCGCATATACAACTGCACTTACCGAGGTTCTGTAACATTTATCACGTGGCAAGTGTATGTGACTCCTTTTTGGGGGGATCAGACATTATGATGAATGCAATTTTCATTCTCCAGGGTTGTTAATCCTGACGGGATGGAAGATGGAATGATGAAGATTATGGATGAATCGACGACACACGTACACAAACACACCCAAGCCAGAGGCGGCACGCGAACCCGCGATCCTTCCGATCGAGATCGCCACGTCACTACTGACTTAGGGATATTGGCAATCCGGATCGGCATGAAATTATTATTATTTAGTTCAAAATATATGCGAATTCAGCGGGACGTATCAACTTCATTAACAAGATGAAATGTTTCCTCCCGAAGCGGCAAAGTATCCGATAAACGAAAATTCTTATTTTTGTATTAGGCACAAACATGATGTACGTGGGTGTATGTATTGTATAATAAAAAAGGGATACAGCAACAGTGGTCGAAGCTCATACTCCATTTAAAGAAAACGGAGAAATATGAAGTTAAAGTGACATAGTCGGGGTTAGAAAGAGTTGTGAAGAGAAAAAAATAGTGACTTATTTCTTAACTTTATAGATGAGTAGCTTTAACTTGATAATTTTCTCAACTTTTACCTTTAACTTTATAGAAGACTAACTTTATAGTACTAATCAAACCAACAATGTACAAAGATAGTTCACCTTGTTAAATAAGAATAGTGTCAGTACCTCATTTTTCATTTATTTGGTACCATTTTTGCACTCAGCTCTTCAGTTATTCCAATTGAGCAACGCAAGTGATGATGAAAAACCAATCGTGCATGAACTATTTGTAATTTTATTCTATTCTTAATACAATGCTTTAATTCGTGGACTTAATTTTTGAGTTTTATTTTACATACGTGACTGCTCATGTTTCTTGTGCTTTAATTTTAATCAGAGAAGATTTCAATATGAAATTGTAATATATTATTTATTAACTATGTAGAGAATACAACTTCATTTATTGTTTAGTGAAATAGAGGATAATGAATACTATACAAGTTTATTAGTTTAAGAAGATAAATTTATTTACTGCGAGGATCAACGCTTTTAATAACTTTTTGCAGAAGGAATAAAAAAATATATGTTCCGAAGGATGATTTTGTATTCAAACAACACTTCAATATTCGATATGCAGGAAATAATTTATTGGCTCAATAATACATGGTACAAAAATATACAGCATCTATGATAGTTAAAGCCTTATAGCCGATATACAAAGCTCAGCACCCAAGACAAGGCAGATGCGCACACAGCGCTTCTGGACAAATCGCTTACTCCAGACGACGTGCCGTCGTACTGCAGTTCATTTGGCACAATTTGCAAAGACGGTACAAAAATATAGTATAACATATATATTGTACGAAAACCACCACAGACCCAACATACAACGCTACCGGTTACGGCGCGCTGTATGCAGCTTCACAGGAACACGTCATCACGGGCTGACGTGAGCCCGATCAGTGGACAGGCGGACTTTAATCCGACCGTCGGGAGCACTCGACTGCAACTGCTCCAAAAACACCCACCAACTAATATTACATTGAATTGGACTTTGGGTAATTCAACGCAGATATTGAATATGTATTATGGAATTTATCTGAAAAGTCCGGAAAATCAGTCAGGTTGAAAAAAAAAAAAAAAGGTTGAAAAGTTTAACAAAGTTAAAACGACGTCCAGGAAAAGCTAAATCGTAGTGTTTTAACAAAAGAAAATGTGAAAAATAAATAGTAATGAAGAACAAATGAATTCAGTAATGGGTAACGAATGATGCTTCATGGGAACTGAATGAATGAAGTAACTTCGTAATATAAATAGAGGGTAAGAAAAAAAGAATATGAAGGAGGAAAAGTCCCCATTCCGTTGCGGATTGCGTCGAGTGCCCCGCGCGCGCGAGGAGCAGGCAGGTGCGCCCTAGTAGTGGTAGGCGGCGTAGGGCCCGGCGAAGGAGGTGGAGGCGGCGGCGTGCCCGTAGCCGTAGCCGCCAGCGCCGTACCCTCCGAAGCCGGCGGGCCGGCGCAGCAGCGGGGCGGCGGCGGCGAACTTGGCGACGGGGGCGACGGCGACGGCCGGGGCGGCGAACTTGGCGACTGCGGCGACGGGGGCGGCGGGCGCGAGCGCGCGGCCGGCGCCCGTGCGCTGCACCACGGCGTTGAAGCCGTTGACGGCGTCGGCGGAGTAGTGCACGGTGCGCACGTGGCCGTCGGGCTCCACCAGCGAGTAGCTGCCCTGCACCGCGTCGCCGTTGCGCGACTCCTGCTGCGACTTGGAGTCGCCGGTCAGCCCGTCGCTGACGGAGTAGGCGAAGTTGTACTGCGGGTGCGGGTCGAAGTAGGGGTCGGCGCGCCCGGCCAGGTAGCCCGGCCCGCCCGCCAGGTGGCCGCCGGCCAGGAAGCCCGCCCGCGCGCCGCCGACCAGCGCCACCAGCAGCAGGGCGAAGGAGCACTGCGGGCAGCGGACACGTCACTCCCCCGCCCCTCGCCTCCCACAGCATCCACACTACGCTCCCTTCCGCCATTTCCCACCCAGAAATCACTCCATTGTCTACAACAAGCGATGTTGTACAAAGCCGCCCCTGTTGGACATTCAGAGATGAAACGAAACCAATTCCCAAGCTTTCAAATGAACCTCTTTGACCATCTTTGTAGGTGATCTAGGAACTTCACCATCTCCACTACACTTTGGCTGCTTTGTTCGTAATATGAGTCGTATCTTTACGCCCTCCCGCTACCCGATCTACGTCCTCTTTCAACTATTCAAATAGTCAGTTTGAAACGTACTTGAGAAAATGTGTAATCTCTTTTTTTTTCATGAATAAGTTTCTGTATTAATTTCACCCTTCCCTTTCATCTTTGTACCTACTCTCATTTTCATCATGGTTATCATAACTTCTCCACACATCCAAATGCATATTTTCTATATTCTACTTCTTTCTTTAAAGCGTTCTCGCTGTGCCTACTCAATTTCTTTCTATTCTTATGTACTATGCTTTTCTTCTTTCTCGTAAATACCAATTCTTCCCAGGTCTCTCTTGCAAAAGGTGAACATTCAAGACAATTTTGTCGTCAATATGAACTCTAAAACTCTAAAACTAATGAATGCCACAGGTGATCCAAAATATTGGATACATCAAAATACTGCATTTGAAACCCATTTTGCTAGCTTCAAAACTATGGAACAACCTAAAGGATCATTAATAAAATCATAATATAATGAAATTCCACTTGTGCTTTATGATTCAATCAATGAATTTTGAAAGAATATTGATTAGAAAATCAGATCCCTTAATGTTAGAATACATTCTCTCGATTTCATTCAAATAAAATAGTCTGATGTCCCTACTTCAGTATCTTGAAATTTGAGATGTAAATGAATAACTAAAACGTAAATTTCATACCATCCACACCTCATCATTAGGTACCTACTTTTAGATAATGTATTCCTTAGCATCTTGCGATACACTATATATTCATCGAAGTATTCTAATTCTCTTCATGATATTTCGGCAGATGAACTAGTAACCAGAAACAAATAATGCGCCTTTGCTAATATTGTCTTCGTTCTCGCATTTAAAAAATGTATTTGCAGCGAAAAAGTGCCTATTTTTTCAGGATATCCATTAATTCTGAATCGTTAACATGAGGAAAGAGAGCGTGACTTCTAAGAGAAAAGCGAGAGGCGTTATGTCCCAGGGAAACGAATCGGAGCGATGTCGTAAGAGTCAATCTTCCTGAAAAAATAGCCACGGGAAAGTACCTCCCCGCCGCCGGGACGCCGGAGAACCGCGATGCACGACGAACGAAGGCGAGCTGCTCGGCGCGCGCAAATTCGGAGCAACAATTGCTGGCCGCCCGTCACGAGGAGGGAGACGCTGCGTTTTCTTCGGGCGGAGCGACGCACACTCCTCGCGGCGGGTTTGTTATCTGGGGCCATAAAGGCGCGTTCTGTAGCATTTTTGCATCACAAAGGTCAAATGTTCACAGCCCGCGATGTGTGCATTTAAAGTTGTGCTATTGTTTCGGAGAAAAGCAATTTGGAATCGGTTGGTCGAAACAAGCCAGTAACCAGTGCTCTTGTAAATTACGGGCTTACTAGACTACGGAGTAAAAGGTTAGAGTTCATTTCAAAGCATTAAATTTAAAATGAATTGAAGAAAAAAATCGCTTCTATAAAAGCAAATCACCGTATTTTGTCTACGATCACCGGATGGCTGTGTATCCCAAACTTGGAAACCCGCTGCGAAAACTTCCAGCGAATATTGCACAGCGACAAGAGAGAATTTTGGAGTATTTTAAGCGCATGTTCGAAAACTATGAACTGCCTCTTTATTTCCTCCCTGCATAAGAAACCAAAGAGATTCAGACATATTCTGACGCGAATGAATACTGTAAATAAATGTACTTTACATCCTAGGTCAATACCATCACTCAATGAACATCACAGATTCTCGTAACCAGTTATCTCACCAATCACATACTATATTCGTACTCCTACAATGGTGAGAGTCATACCATTTTACAATATACAAACTCGTGTATACAATAATATTTTGAGTAGGTACTCGAAAAACCACTATCCCCCATTTAATCACAAATTGCTCCGAAAACATCACATTGCAGTCCAAACTGGCCATACACATCACGTTTCCCTTTCCCGCCTAAAGAAAAAATAGTTCATCCCTATATCGGAATCACTTTTGAAAGCCGCGAGTTCGAAACTGAAGCACCGGCATTCACCACTGGGCTCGCTCCCACCGTCGCCGGCGAGACTCCAAGTGTAGCCTCCCACGCGGCGAAGACGACCATTACCTTAGGAGCCATGGCGAAAGAAGTGGAGAGCGAGGGAAGTTGCTTCGGTGAGACTGGAGAAGCTGTCGGCTGCTTGAGGAGCTGGTGCGACTGTGAGTGTCGTCCCGTTGTCGGGCGGCCGCTTATATACAAGCGAGCGTGGGCCCTTTCGAGCGGCGGGGCTCGCCCGCCCGCCCTCGCCGCCCAGCGCCCGCATCGCCCCGCACCGCCCCGCTCGCGCAGCCGTCACGGATGGCCTCGCCCCACGGGTTGCCACGCCCGCCGGACCCCGCCGCGCTGGAATGATGCGGAACGCGTTCGTTTTCCAACGATTCCCCGCTCGCCGGCCCTACCTCCTCCTCCTCTGCTCCGCCCGCGAGGCTCCAGTCCTGTCGCGGAGCCCGCTTCCCGCGCCCGCCCGCCCGCCCCGCCGCCCGTGCCGGCCCGGCCACACCCGCCGGACGCCAGGCCTTACTTACCGATGCCGGGCCGATAGCAACTCACCCCGGGCTATGGGGAGCGCTGCGCCCACGGGGCATCTCGGAAAGCTGCCGCCGCGGTGGCGCGACGCGAGCCCTCTCGCAGTCTCCGCACGCTGGAGGACCCAACCGTCAACAGACACTTTTTGTGCTGCAGGTGAGCATAGTTAGTAAACTGATGAATTGGGGATGAGAACTGCTTGTCAAAATATCAATAATTAACTGACAAATAATTCCATTCGCCGAAAGGTATTGTCTTATATTTCATTTACTGCTTCAGAAAATCCTATTTTCCAAACTCCCCTCTTCAATTAACATTACACAAACAATATCTTTAGGAAACGTTCTTATGTTTCAAATTCGGAATTCTCGGCAAGCCCAATGTGCCAGTGCAATTGCAAACGCATCCTTCAACCTGTTAATACGGACACTTTTTTTCCGGTGACAATTATCAAATGAACAATTCAAATCATTCAGAGATATCAAATGCAATTTTTAAACTTTTCTGTGTACACAAATATTAATAAGGTTGGAGAAATTAATGATAGACCTAGAATTGTTTAAAAAGATTAATTAAAATAAAAAGAAAGAATGTAAAAGAATGCATTCTTAAAAACGAATATATACTATACGAATATAACTTTCACTTCACAAAAGTATACGGAGGTAGGGAAAAACCGAGCTTCACATCAGCAGTCAGAGTAAGATTTGTATATCTATTCTCATTGTTTGCGAAAAGAAGACCCACACAGATCTCCTTGAATATCTCTTTCAGATTTAAGATTGTTTTCTGTTTCGTAGTAAGAATTTCACTTACTTCAAAATTTTTTGATACCATTTTGTCACGAAACAATGATGGGTTCATTAAACTTTCCCGAAAGATAAAAATAACATAATATGAGATAAGCAGCAACTTTGTCTTGTTTAAATATATTTAAAAGAGAAAAGAAGTTAATAATTGTGTTTAATTCGTATATAACGTTTATTTTTTACGAGAAAAAAGTTTCGAACACATGTAATGCATTGTATGACGCACATTATATCACATAGCACTGTGTACGGAAGTAATTAAAGTGACTTCGTGGCTCACGTTTGATCGAACATGTTTGTAAGTAGCAAGTGAAAGACACGACTTGAGCAAACGGGAATTGGTCCGTGAGAATTACATCTGTAAAGAAAAGCTTAATCTGATAACGTGACTCCATTTAATAACACACAGCGTACCAAAAGTTCCAAAACTCACGACACACTACTTATGGATATTAACGTTGTACAGAAATAGAATCAGAAAAGAGTCAATAAACGAGATGGGGGGGGGGATAGTGCTACCTATTACAACTCTGTTAAACACGTGTTAATTCTTCTTCGGTATGTTATAGTTAAGCACTTCAACCTTGCCAAATGATTAGAAAGTTCACATCCCGGATCGTAGGATTATTAACTCGTCCATTCCTGAGAACCGAAGCTGTCACGCTAGAGATCGACGAGAGAGTGGAAAGGGTGAGGAGGTCAAGAACTACCAGTAAGTAGTAGTACCGCTACACATTAGCGCGCCAACTACTTAATCAAAGAAGAGTATTTCTTAAATGAGCAATTAGATATATTTCTAATTTTAGCAGTCAATTAACTAACAATAATAGCTACACACTGTCATGAATTCCAAAATTCTAACCAAACAATACAAATGGAGTGCAAGCAAGTGAATAAATACCTAAATGCCCCAAAATTAATAATGCGAATTCATTACACAATGATTATGGAGGTAATAAACTGCATGAAGATCGTCGAGACAGCAAGCAAAATTGAACACATTATAAACTTAACGCTTCACATGCACGTGTATTTTTCGTAAAAACGTATCGTTTACCTTTGACATGTCTTCCAGAACATTTTCGTATTTTAAACATAGTCGCCAACACGTACTTTACTATAATACTTTGCAATGTGCGAGGAAATATCTGAAATGTAATATTTTATTATTTAAAATTCGTTTTCTCAATGTCACATATGTGTTTTATCACGATGAGTAATATTATTTGCATATACGATTCCGTTATAATTTTTCTCTACAAGAAGTGAGATTAATATTGTCAATGAAACACAATGTTTTCACAGGTTTACAATAATTTCAAACATTTTTACATCATAACATTTTTACATCAATGCATCCATAATAATGTTTATTTTTTAAATCAAAATCTGGACGTTCATTATGTTTTTCAAATTTACGATTCGAGTTCTCTAACGGCAGTAGATTGTAGGGCCAATACCTCACGAGTGACGAATTCTGTTATTAAATAATCCAACCTGGATGCAATGGATTAGCATTGTCTCTCCTCGGAGAGCCGATCGGGGCTGCCGGTGCAAGAGGGAGTGGCGAGAGTGGAAGGGTCAAGCGACCTTTGCTAAACAAGGGCGTCGGAGGCGCGGGGAGCCGTCGGGCCGTGGCCCACGCGACCTGCTCCGCCCTGCGCCGCCCTTCTCTCGCCACCGCCGCACAACAGCTCTCACGTTCGATCGGAAATGCAATTCGTTTCCTGCCATATTCGGAGAAGGAAGGGACAGCCCGATGCTTCACGATAAGGCGGCTTCTCGGAAGATTGTGGAAATGCTAACGACGCGGTATTGCGACTTTTTGCAAGCCTTTCTTTCCGGGGACAAATAACATAATGGAAGCGATTGGTGCGACTGAGGTACAGGCGGCCGTCACAGCACATATTTCTCTTAAGTGCAAATTCCCATACTTCAGTCACTAGGTAAGAAGTCCTTACCGCTCGGGGAAGGGAAGGCGCAAGGAAAAGTCTGGAAGTAGTTATTATTTAAGGGAGGGTCATGTTCAATCAAAATGCTGATCAAGAAGCACAATGCGTGTGGTTTATGCAACAGTGATTTACCAATAGTCATACTCTTCAAGGTAAGTCAAAAAAGTTTATTTTTCAAGATACAGAATTAGTTGTGAAAATACTTTTTAAATTTCTACAAAACTTTATTTTTAATTTCAATATTTCTTCCAGTCAACATTCACTTCTTGGAAATTATTCACTCAAAACTTTTGACCCATATCTTTCTCTGAATTGCATCAGAATATGCAACACAGCTACATTTCACTTTTATTTTCCTGAGCATAAATCGTCTAAGGTAATATCAATTTCAACATCATAGTCATTCTTCATTCTCTACCTAAACGCTTTTAAGGGATCCATCAATGCTGTTGTGTTTAAACCCTTACACACGGACGTAATAAAACGTGACGATTCAACAACCATCTTAAGTCCTTATTTATACGCTAGCGCGAGTTTAAATCTGCTTAACTACGAAACTATGTAATTCGGTATTCAGAGGAAGTCGTCATGGAATAGTGTTTTTAATGCCTGTAAAACGTTATCATGCCAAACACGTAAAAAAATGATCTACTGATATACGAGTATAAAAGACGAGTAAAACAATAATTATTCGCACATCATACGAGCATAAACATAATTGCATCCACGTTTTACTTTTATTAAAATTTTAGAACAGCATAACATTTAATGGGAAACGCTCAGATCCTCCAAGACAAACAAAGAAATCATTTTCATACAACCTCTTGTTCTTCTGTAGGCCTTGATCCGCCGGGATATGGTTAACAACTAACATTAAGAAGTGGCACATTGTCTTGCTTTGCAATTCTGAAGTGATGGATACTAATTTATATGACTATGTGAGATACGGTGGTAGTTTACTTTTTATCTACGAAAAGCATGTTTATGCTACTCGTACCAAGCCTATTTTTGCAAACAAAATTGCAGTAGCCTTCAGACGCATCCTAGCAAAGAAAACTACTTCAGTTGCAGAAGCTCTAACTACAAAATAGACAAGAGCAACTCGTTTAAGAGTACACAAGAAAACCGCACATTCTCTCATAGGAAAGTTGAAATAACAGTTCAGCAGTAAATGACGACTGTTCCCGGCCTTGAATTCATCACTGGACCGCTGAACTCCTTTCCTCGTTCCCGGAATCCGCGGGGCCGTCCGGAACGTGACGCAGCAACAGGAAGCGCCAACCACGGCTGCGGGCGGGCGGGGCGAGGTCGAAGGTCACGGACGAGCGTCCTACGCTCGCGCGCCTGCGCGTCCGCACCTGCGGCGGCGCCCGGAAGACAGCGGGCGGTGCGCCGCGAATCTGCCCTGCCCCCCGCCCCACCACCGCCCACGGCCTCGCAGCCTTGACATTTGCGGCAGCGCTCCAGTGACCTACGACCCCTTGAGCTTTCGCCGCCGCTGACCACGGATTGACCCCTGCGCTCGCAGCCCTCCTCCGCCCACTCACCTTCCCCCCACCGTCGGCACTTTCACGCCCGCGCCGCGCCGCGCCGCGCTGCACCCCGCCAAGATGGCCGGCGCGCGCTCCGATACCACGCGAGCACAATGGGGCGCTCGGGTGGCGGCGGCGCGAGGCGCGAGGCGGCGGAGGCTGGCGATTTACGGGCGGCGCTTGCGAGGAAATGGGATAAGGCGGCGGAGCGTTAATTGCAAAATCTACAGGTTCCGGGATCACTTTCGGTCGGAGAGGAATTTCGAGCAATTTGCTGCGTTTGGCGGGCACGTCATTATTACACAATGCGAAAACACGTAACACTAATTCAGAAATTATTTAAACATTTAATACCGATGGAGAGAGTATAAAGTAATTCCACGAGAATGAGGACTTACACCCGCACAAAAAAATGTTCAGGTGGAATGACGCTGATTAACCTCTGCTACAGAAGTTACTATATATATGACAAGGTAAGGTCGCCAAATCATATGAGTGCTAAGAGGAATAGACTAAACAGTTGCCTTTTTGTTTACATGTTGTACGTACACAAGTATTATGCACACAAACATATTACGACGAGCACATGTCCTCTACAGAACATCAATAAACGGCCGTAACGGGCGTAACTGTTAGACTGGATATATCTGACATTTCTTGTAATATCATGAATGAGAATTGGAAGTACTTCAAAGGTTATACAATAATGCCTTTATAATCTTTTCAACGTGAAAGGAAAGTATGTAAAAACATAGTAAGAGTTGTATGACTACCTCTAACACCTCTCAGAGAGAGCTATCCGCAAACTCTTGCAACTCAAATTCCATTCACGAGATCAATCAAATACACTACATTATGGATGTAATGTCGTAAGAATTAACCACTTTAAAGGTAACTGGGCCATGTTCCTACTTTCTCATAATTGTTTGTGTTCATACCTACTGAATGCATTAAACACACTGAACAATGAAAAAACATACAAGGTGCATTCAAATTAGAAATCAAATTATTTACACGCGCAGAAAAACCATGCGAAGAACTGAACATCCAAACATTTTCTACATATTTAAACTACGTATATGTCTAAACATGAAAGATTCAATTTGTAAACGAACTTCATTTGACAACACGTCGCCTTTCAAACAAAATGAACAAGATCAGTTACCTCTTACCTTCAAAATGTTCTCACCTAGCCACTTAATATATTTCAATACATCAGTAAGATATGGATCACTGGCCGCTCACCAAGCTCACTGAAGGGAAGCGAACCGCGGGAGCGTAGAGCACGGCTACGCCCAGGAGTCGGTTCACTTGCACTTGCCCACCCAAGTTTCAAGAAAGGGATTGATCCATTTAACAGACCCTACTGGGTTGCTGAAGTTTCAAACCATACTTCGGTAAATTAGAGCAACATATAAATTATTTGCAAGTTATTTGCCGTGACTTTTTAAAAGGTTATAATAAATTTAACACAAATTAAATAGTTATATATTTTATAGTTACATATTATATACAAAAAACAGCACGCAGGAGCTGCATTTTTTCTCACCTAAACAACTTTCACAAAGCATAGTCCATAAATTCATAGGTGAGCAAATGAATTATGTACACAAGCGTTTCGATGCATCCAATGAACTGTAATGGAGAGATAAACTAAACGATATCACACGGAACCTCTAGTCATTCAATTGAGTAGTTACTTCAAATAAGACATTAAGGAATTTCATTAATATTAAGCCTGTGATGCGTGACAATACAGCAGGTTAACATAAATAGCGCGTCCATAAACGCAAAAGAAATTGGAAATGCAAAACAAGAAGAAATTACCCCGATTCAACATGAAATTAGTCATTATGAGAAAGAGGGAAAGTTATGTTGTGAGGTGGAAAAAGAGATCCAGAAACGCGCGCAATTTTATGTGCAAGTGACGGAGTGTATGACTCAAATGGACATACCGCAGGCTTAATATTAATTAAGTAATATTAGTTACAATGGCCAAAAGAAAAAAAAATCAACAAGAAAGCTGCCCAAAAATAAAAATATCGGCAAGAAATAATCCTAAATTGAAATGTCAACAAGTTATTCCCATTCGCTTAAATTGGTACAATGACAATATTTTACCATTTTACTCTTGTTTAGGTCGAATGAGCTTCAGGTAGGACGATTGGTACCATATGATACGGCAAAATACAGAGATATTACTTTAAAATACCTACAATGATTTCATTGAAATATGTTCAATTTTTCCTTTCCCAATGTAGTTTCGAAAGGGTCATATCCAGCGGCCGACACTAATACTGTTGATTCTATACTTATTTTTCTTCGTGCATTATTTCTGACGTGCCTAAAACCTTCGTTATATGCGTTTTCCACAGGGCAACGGACAATTCCGAAGGGTAGGTCCTGCTCCAGTACGTTTGTGCGGTAAACCTAAAACATTTGTTTATCACTTCAATTCTGCAATTGTTTACGAAAATGTTTTATTGTGAATTTGTTTTATAATTGTATTATTCAAATCGAAATTGGCGAAATGATGTAAATGCACAGGAATAGATAGGTTCGGACAACCAGTATCACTTGTTAGCATTCTTTCAAAAATGATACCGACCTGATTAATCCTTCTTTAGAGTCGCATACTCTACGCAGGATTTGGTAACAGGTTCAAGGCAGAGACATTAAAAATCTTTCAGATAATAACAATACAATAGTAATAAATATAATGTTCCGCAGAATTTGTGTAAGAACTTGGCTAAACTCGCAAATCATTCAAAAAATGTGAACTGCAAGACATTGCTTCATTTGGAACAGCCTACATTTTGTACAAAATATTGTAGAAGCACAGATCGTCCCTCGATCTGCTCCCAACTAGGAAGCTGGTTGCCACTTGGAGTAGATTTTATATTCAACCGATTTAAAAACATCTTTAGATATGGAGAAGAGGTATAAAAAATATAATAATAATAATAATAATAATAATAATAATAATAATAATAATAATAATAATACAGTGACGGTGAGCTGACACCATTCATGATTATTATTCCTCGAAGACATAGTCCCACATAATACCTGCAAAAATTTCAATATGAATTGGAGTAATCGAAATAGATAACGAGCCAAAACAAATATTATGCCTTTACAATTAATTGGGCAAATATTAACTTATATAGTTCATAACTAAGAGGTAATTCAGTTAAGCGTATTACAAGTAAGAAAAGTAACATGATTAGAGTAATACACAACTTTTCAATTTAAATATAACAAAAAACTGGCATACTATATTTTTTCTACTTGCATGACACCTTACTAAATGCCATCATTGGATAATAGTATTCAAAATAGAATTACTAAGAAGACTGTCATTCCGAAACAATCCATCTTGAGGTCATCGTTTAATACAAAGGAAATAATTTCAATTTGGTCTTAAAATAATACAACAAAATACTGTACCACCTAAATTCCTACCAATGTCCAATAAAAAAGATAAATAAGGAGTGAAAAAATCTTCATCAATATTATGTCTGCTACCTAACACGTGTGACGCTGTTGTGACTACTGTATATGAACCACGTATGCGATTAAGCAAGAGAAGCTACGCGATTATGTTTTTGAAATTTTCCATTAAATATTCGATAATAAAAACTAAAACATACGGATATATGTAATAACTTCCAATTCTCCAAAACTTAATATTTGATGGGAAAGACAAAGCAACATAATCTTCTCACTATACCGCAATTCCCTACACACGACTGCACGCTACACGCAATGCATATGTGTTTGGTAGGTTGCATTCACCATTTAATCCAGGCGTTTTGATCACAAGGTTGTCGATCGGCAACGAAAGATAGCAGCACCAAACTACTTGCTGATCACGTGATTACAGTCTAATCGGTAAATTCGAAACTTAAGAACATGTCTAGAAATTTATTAACCATAACATTTAATTAAAAATTTTCCCCTTAAAACATACTGACTTTCTTTTTGGTATTGCACCCCTACTTTCTATAATTATTTATTGAATTACCTTTGAGGTATGGTATGAACGGACAGGAATATGCTCCAAAGTGAAATCAGAAAAATTATATCAGCAGCATGAAAAAAGACCTTCAAACGCGAAGTAGGTGATACACGTATTGAATTACAAGTGTAACTTACAATTACAAATTAAAATTTTAAAGAAAAAAGAACTAGAGAAATTCTCGAAAATAAATCGCAAAAGGTTGAGAATGAGATAAACTAGAAGACCGGATGTATTGCGTCACGAGTAAGGAAAAAATAGCAGTGAATGAAACTAACGTTAGCCTACCCAATAAAATAAAAACGAGAGAGAAAATCCAGAAGTAGTGAAGGGAGCCTTCGACGAAAAAACAAAACGCCCACAACGCTGCACCAAGACAAAGTAGAGTAATTTACACGTAACTGTGTTACAAAAATCCAGGGAAATACACTTCACGACCGAAAATTTGCGGCCTTTTTCTTTCTCCGAGAACAATCATCAACAATGCCTCTTGCCGCTCCCTCGAGAAGTCGTAACTGTCTCATCCCCTCTCAAGAAAATGAATACGCCAGATTCAACAAAGCGGTGTGAATGCCCACCCACGCCCGGGAGTCTGGTAATGCATTACAGGAGCTGAGTTGGGTGTACGTTCACAACAACGAAGCGCCCAATCTGGATTCCCATCTCTGGCAACCGAGGAATTGCTCAGACCTTCACAGCTCTGCAGCGAAAACAAAACAGGCAGGTCTAAAGAAGATGCCGCACTGTGGTCCGAATCGGAAAAGAAAAACAATTTCTTCAATAAAAGCGAAATTTGAAACTGAAGATCCATACTTCGGGTCACCTTAAGTTCAAATATTGTCTATTTTGTATTGTCGACTTTACCTTGCTGTGTCAAAGATAATTGCGTAGATAGGGTTCCATTGGCAGGTTATTCTGATCAGTTGCCGTGGTTTCCAGGCAGATACCGATGCGGAGCCTTAACCAAAAGGACACATACTGTACGCAATTCTCACTTCCTTGTGCTATAATATTAACGGCTGGCTGCACTGATGGGCAATTTTCCGTGCATTCTCCCATCAATATCAGGCAAATTCTGAAGTAACACTCAAACGAAAGGCTCAAGGACCACGCGCGACCACTCCTCTCTCATATTCATGCATACCACTCACGGGACTTATGCAAAACGTATTTGAATAGTGCTCCGAAGAACAAACATCTCACTCTCACTCTCAAATATTAAAATAAACATGTAAACAGATAAATTATGAAACTTAAGACTATAAACTAAAGTATACTGTTGAAAACAAAAAACAACACATTTTGTCCAGTTTTCTGCGTCATTCAAAGCCTCGTGAGTCGGGTGGAGAGGGGGGGGGCGTCGTCGGCATCGCTTTGCGCAACGGCCGCTCCCACGCGCGCATCCCGCCGTTGGCGTCGACGGCGTCGCGGCGCTGGCGGACAATGCGCCTTGGCGAATTTCCCAGCGTCGCCTCGCTGCCGCGGCGCGCCGTCGTGTTCTAAGCTGACGCAAAAAAAGCTGCAACGGCGACGCAGATGCATCACGGCATCGCGGCGGCGCGATTCGTCGCAGGTGCGCGCAACTTCCCGTCCTGAGACGCTAACGCCCGAGGCGCACGCGAGCACGGAGTCAGTAGGATTCTTCGGTTTACTTGGGAAATCGGTCTATACAATGCGTTGAATCGAAAATGTATAAATATAACCTAAAAATCATTTTATTATTATTGTAAAGTGAAAAACATATAAATTGTAAGAGTGAACAGACATTCAATTGACGATTACTCTGAGCCGACATTTCGACCAATCGTATGCACATTACTCACAATTAGATGCGCTCCCACGACTTTTTTCTCAGGATGGGGGTGCTGAGTTAATGTTGTTTTTTTTCAAAGAATTTTTCATTTATGCTCAACACAAAATGTATCTTCATTTGCTGACTTAGAGTTAATATTTATAATGTAAACAATGGATATAATGATTGACTTTCATTAGTGTTCAAAATTAGTTAAAACATTGCTTTTTTAAATATCGTTGGCTTCTTGGGGGAAAGGGCTTAGGCCCATCACAAGTTTGTAACAATTTTTCGGCACCTTGTAAACGATGAAGAAGCATTATACTTTTTCACCTTACGAACTCTTCGTAAGAAGAGAAAGTTACGTCATTATGAGAACATAAATTTTTTTAACGAATATTGTCTGAATATGAAAAATAAATCCAATACTTCGAAAAAGGGCAAATGCCAGTACATGCGATGGAGAGTCATCTCGAGTCAAGATATGATTCAAGAGACGACCTTCTGCAGAAAAAGAGATGTCACGTCATTTAAAGCACAAGGACCAAAATCTAAAACATTTCTGGGTTCAACAGCAATAAGTGAAAGTTACAGTGATCTACTTTGACGTAATTTGAAGCCGGAAATTCGCAATAAACTATGAAATCGATTGACGAATTGTGCTCTTTAGTTGCAGGAAAACACATGTTTACTATATAACGCCGGCTATATCGATCAAACACACCAGTTTGATTCGTGGTGTTGGAACATTCTTCAAAAGCCGCGTCATCGTCCTTCTGATTATATCGCATATTTGATTCTTTCCAAAATGTCTAAAAAGAGGTCGATTCGTCAATGGTCACCAGATGAAGAAAGCTGTACATACCATTCTTTCTTCTCAAACAGAAACATTTTGCCGAGGGTTATTGGAAAAATAATAGAAAAACGTACAGAGCATTTTGAAAGAAGATGTCATTGTAAATCTTCTATTATTGAAGTAAATTTTAGAATTTAGTTACATGTGGCTTACTCTTGTGTGGCTGGGTACATGGCTACTTGTGTGTGGCTTACATGTGGCTGTGTACTTAGTGGCTTACTCTTGTGTACTATATATGATATGGAGTTGATTATAAATATAGTACTGTACAAAAACACTAGAGAAATATTTTTAAATTGTAATCAGAGAACATAACTTAGTGTTTCTTACATTTGTCTTACGTAAAGAATTTCCTACGGAGATTAACGCATATAATCGCGACAACAACCTTTATGACACAAAATAGTAAACCTGAAAAGTATAACATAAGTAAAGTTTAAATCAATCACCTTCCATTTTTGGAAGGTTAGGATTTAAATTGAATTTGGTGTCACCCAGCAAAGAGGGAGGAATTTAGTAATGATTGCATAGTGGCATTGAGTCATCTTAAATGACAATACAGGGTGGATATATTGACACTGAATGCACTTTTGTAGAAACTCTTAATAATAACCTGGATTTTGCAGCTGCAAAACATTTCATCATAGACAATTAAAAAAAAACACGTTGAGAGAAGGAATGGGTAATTATCTGAGATTCCAGAGAAGCGTAGCATTACACAAGGTACTGCATTAATTAGCTTCAAGAAACTATGCTTATGTGAATATTGCGGTAGAATATTACACACTGTGAACAACAATAATCTAATTAAAATTCAAGTTGAGTAGTGAACATTAAAGCTTTCTTACATATAAATCTCTCAAAAAATCTCATATTGTTAAGAAGGTATTTAAGACGGTTTAAGTGATTACTCTGTGATAATTTATTTTCATATTTACTGACCTATTCTATCCTGCGTGGTACGTGGGTATTTCAAAGTGGACAAAAAAGTTTGGATCTTTACATTTATAAAGAATTACAAAGCAGGCGAAATAAATATCATTGTACAATATTTGAGTAAAACTCCCAGTGTGCGTATGTTCGGATGTATGTGGTTCCGTCTCTCGCGGCTCGCACTTCCTGTGCCCCAATCGAGACGTATGAGGTGTCACACGACGCGTCTAGGTCTCCTCATAGAGAACTGATAATTGTTTGTCGAATGTGGCCAAAGAATCAAAGAAATTTCCAAAAATAAGTTTTTGCCTGTTTTGCAACTGCGATGTCAGTGATAATGCCAGGAACTAAACCAACGTCCAAATAGATCTATGAAGGTGGCGTTGATTAATCCCCAGTACCCAAAGGCATTTTTCGCTCAATGCGCCATAACTTTATTTCACTGCGTTGGTAAAACTAATGTTGACATCTTTAAGTGAACAACTAAATTACAAAGTGCTTCGAGGTGCAGATTTCATTTCAATTTCGATTTCAAAAACCGTATTTTACAAATAAATTTGTAAAAATATACGAAAAGTATTGCATCGGAACGTATTCAACTAGAAGAATATCAAGTGAATACGGAGAAAACAAAAATGTAAGCAATGCTAGAGAATGAATGAACGTTCTTATGTTCGATTTCTCACTTTTACGTTCTTATGTTCGACTTCTCACTTTTACGTTCTTACATTAACTAGCAAATACCTATTTTCACATAATGTAACCCACGACGTATTCTTATTAAACTTAACTAACACCATATTCACATAAACATACAAAAAACACTCGCATTATAATGTTAGATTCGCATATAAAACGATTGAAAGAGTAATAGCAGAAGTAGAAGTAAACACAAATTAAACTGTGTTTGTTAAGTTTTAGTCTCTTCAAAAAATAAGGGAGAAAAATGTGATCCGGGAAATTCGGGGAAGAATGAAATGTAGTTGTAAAAGATGTTGCGCCAGGGAATGGGAATGATGTCCAATTCGGATTTGAGCTAATGTTTTCTGTGTATATTAACCAAAAAGCTGAAAAATGTAGCTGTAGAACAATTTATCTCTTAGTATAATAAAAACCTCCAAGTATTTGCTAAGGTGATTGTAATTTTGAAATAAGAGCAGTTAATATACGCCGGGTAAAGAGCTTCAGTGCATCAACTGATGTCACTGCAGTACCTCTGACCGGGAGGTCCAGGATTCGGGCCCCGACAGTGGCAAGATTTTCGACACTAGCTTGTCAGCTTCGTCGAATTCAGTCGTTGTCTGGAGGATAATTCAAGAGGCCGCTTGATCTGATCGATAGTTTTGCGTGGTTTCTCCGATCAATAGTAGGCGAATGCCGGAGCAGTACCCTAACAAACGGACCTTTCCTTCCTCTTCATTATCCTATCCTCACCTCTTACACACAATTACCCTAACATTCTCTACTCTACCGCATATGTCGGGAGATCGGTCGAGAGCTTAGAGCTTCTCCGGATACCGCTCCACTAGTTGACGCGGTGATTCGCTAGTGAAAGATACCTGGCTGGGGGAATCCCCGCAAGCCGATGGGAAGATCGCCGCCACTATATTTAAGGGACTATTGACCTCATTAGTTTACGCGCCCGAAATCACTAACAATTGACCAAACAATCAGTTCATATCCCGTATGGAGGTAATATACAAGGCCATTGGGTGTTGGGAACATTTGTTTGGAAGAATAACGTTATCAGCTACTACGATTCATTGGTTAATCTTAATACCAGATACTGAAAGAATATATTTGAACAAAGATTAGTACTAAACAAAGATTCTGTACGTCTAAGCTGATAAAGCCGATAAAACGTCGAGAACTGATACAGAAACGAGTGGCACAGAGAAGTTGATTATTTAGTTTTCGTTCATGTTATTAGTCCCACTAATGTACATCATGTTATATCCTTGCGTCACTGTGTTCTTCCTCCACAGTGAGATCAGGTTCCAACCTATACGTCAGCTAGCCGTATTTCCCCCTTCAGGTATCTCCAATCTTCAAAGGAGCGCGCGCGCATGCGTGAGACAGAGAGAGACAGAGAAAGAGAGAAAAAGAGAGAGAGAGAGAAAAAGGGGGTGAAGAAGGATAAGAACGAAAAGGTCTCCCGCAGACCACGGCCGTTCGACCATGTTCTATATCTAGTGTCAACAATCCACCAATATAATCCAACCCTACAGTGAACCATCCTTTCAACGACACTGCAGATGCAACGGCAATGCTGGCCGAGAGCTTTCGTGGCCGCCAGCACAGAGAACATAAGTGAAGCTGATTGTGAATCGGGCCCACCGACCGCTGCGTTCCATTGATCGCAAGAGCGTGGCCCTTGCGCAAGAGGGCGGCGGGGCGCGGCGGACGGGGCCAATGGCGCCAGGTGAAGCGGAAAACCGCCTGCGCTGACGCACGGGCTGCGAAGCGCCCTCTTTTTCACACGTACACTAATGTTTTCGAAAAACCATCTCTACGCTCTCTTACTTATTATACGATGACTCAAAAATTTCGAAAATTTGTAAATTCAGTTGGATTTGTTTAAGTGTTTAAGGACTAACAGTTCAGAGAGCAAACATTATCAAAATGTATTATAAAAGTGAATGTACCTACCTTATATTCTGATAACCAATTCACATTATACACATTTTATTCACAACGGGCAAGCAACTTTCAAGTAACTATACCAGTTTCATGGAGCTTTATGTATTGGGCTTAATGTATATTTATTTGTCTTTACGATGTAACGGATCAGATATCTACGCTATTTGTAATTAGAATGGAAATATTTTAATAATACGTTTATTACAGCGGGAGTATCAACATTTCACGTGAATTTACGACCAGACATGAGCTGAAAACTGCTGCATTCGTTTGCGAAGATTGTAAAAGAATACTGATTGCCATTTATTCTTGAGACATTCTTGTTCCTACGCACGGTATCGTTTATTCATCTCTACTTAAGATAACCTTACTTTTATTACTGATTTGTTGTTATTCACTTGCAGTACCACTTGAAGTTGAAGTTTCCATGCTGAAATAATAAATTGAAAAGACATATCTAAAACTTAACAATAAAATTTTCGATGTGTGTTTCTTATAAGAAAGAATACCGGCTTTATATAACATTATATATAAACCAGAAATTCTTCCAAGGGAATATGTTTAAAACTTCAGTAGATACGACATTATGAAACGTGGTAAAAAATATAATAAACGTTCATGAACTCGTTTTGCAATAAACATAAAAATTTTGCCAGTCATTTTCCTCCCAATCATCAAAAACTTCGGCGTATGATTATAAATCGTCGCGTTGAGAGAACAGCGATTCTTCCATGCGTTTAAAAACATTGTTCCTTGTTTAAGATGCGCGTTTATGCTGAAATTGTAATTCGTAGTTGTACAATACGTAAATATTGTCTCAAACAATCCACTAAATCTGAGTCTTCTATTATTAAATAGGTGTCTATTACAACCGTCGCAAAATATGCAAGTGTGAACAAGAGCCATTATTCTTTGTCAATAGCCAACGCCGACGTAATACTTGAAAATTTCGTTTCGTGGCGTCTAGATTGTGTAGGTCATTCTATTGAGTTAATTACCATTTTTTCGGTTCTCAGATCGCCACTTCACACAAGGCATGAATGTGTAAAATGCACAATTTCACAAACAGAAACATTATTTGGGTAAATGTTTTCACCTGTTTTTCTTGTGCCCCTAAAATCACAATAGGTTTCTTCAAGATCTTTTGATCTTTTCTCGAGATCAATGCAATTGCTTTGCGTCGGAAAAGGGTTTCTGATGCTTTTTAAATAGTAGTTCTTATTACTGAGAGAGGCAGAATAAATATTAAAATCGACTTCGGTGATCTTCGCACATAATTGAAATGTGTGGGTTAAAAACAAGATTGAAACACTTGATACGCTAGGCACTATGATAGATACAATAAAAATATTGAAAAATGTTTATGTTTCTCTCAGCCAAATAAGAATAATTATATAACGCGTTGGTCTCTTGTCAAGCAAAATGAAGATCTTCAAATATAATGAATGTAATACTCTTCATTTTCTCTTAGATTGATGTTTATGAAATCTCAGCTGAAAAAAAAATCAGGAAAGCAAAAATATCTGACTTACCTTCGCGGAAACCGGAAGCATGCTTAGAGACAAGAGTTCCGACCACTTACCTGAAACAAAGAAATATTTATTTGACTAATCTAAAGCGAGATTAATTAAATATATTAACAGAAAATATACATAAACATAAAAACACATAACATATAAGAAAAGGCCAAAATTAAATTCGAAAATGAGTGGGCAAAATTTCCTGAGGAGACTATAGACAAATAGTGAACAACGTTTTACAGCTCTATAATAAAAAAAGGATTTTTCTTCATTATTTACATTTGTGGTTAAATGCGGCATCTTCAGATAAAAACGGTCATCAAATTAATAAATAGATTGATCAAAATAGGATTTATAATAAACCGTACAGACAATGAAGCAGTAATGTTATATTGAATCACAACTTCATGTTTGAAAGAAACGGTATCAATGAAATATAACTTTCAGACAGTACAGTAAATCATAAAGCTCTTTAATCAGGGTAAAGCAAAAAATTCGAAACAATAATAAATATTATATTAAAAATAATATCAAGAATATATCAACAAAAAGTTATTTTTTTTAGAATTAAAAAAGTTATAATTACAACACGCAATTTATGTAAATAAAAAAACACTGATGAGGTACGAAGTGAAAACCAGAAATAAATTAGATAATTTAAAGATAACAAGAAGAAAACAACCATGAGTTTATTATCAAAAATACATGTAAAATATCATTGCTCATTGAAACAAATTAAAAACGAAAAACATGTACACTTCAATAAAATCGTCACAAATTTGGATAATAGAAATGTCCACCATCTGCGCGTTGTAATGCCGACCAACAGGCTGGAAGTGACTGTTATTTATAGAAGGTAACAGGCTAGTGAAATAAGGGGTGAAGGAGAAGAATACAGGACGAATTAAGTGGAACAGAGAGGAGATGATAGGGAGTGAGGGGAAATGGCGAATAAAGAAGAAAAGAAATAGAATTACAATATACAGGTGAGTGAGGAAACTTTAGCACCTCCACTAATTTTTGAACAGTTAAAGTTATTGCAAAGCGGTTGTCATAGAAGTGCAAGAGGGAATGGGGCTAGTTTAGACGTATATTCATTTCAATTTTATCACTTGTTTTTTACCGAGATTGTGAGGTAACCTTGTTTTGTTGTTTCAAATGGAACTACACATATTTTTTAGTCTATCATGACGAGCTTAAAAAGATGAATCCCGTGATAAACATATTGCCATACGTTAGATAAGCATATTTTGAGTAATTTTGATTGTGTTTGACGGGTGTTGTAACGCTCCGAACGCACGTTGGAAGGGAGAGCGCTGCATGACCTTGAGTGGTGGACTGTTACATTCAAAATATACGTTAAATACGAGTCGCAAAAAATCAAAATTACTCAAAAAATGTTTATCTAATACAGCAATACGTATACCATTAAATATGTCTTTTTATGTTCGTGATGACATACTAAAAATATGTATAGTTCTATTTGTAAAGAAAAGTTACCTCAATATCTCGTAAAATATAAAATGTAAACGAATACATACATCAATTACCTCAATTTCCCCATTCATTTCCGTGAAAACTGCTTTGCAATAATTTCAACCGTTCAAAAATCAAAAACCGGGAGAGATGGCTCAGAGCATCAACTGTCACTGCAGTCCCTCTGAGGTCGAGTCCCGACGGTGGCAGGATTTTCAACACTAGCTTATTAGCTAGGTCGAATTCAGTCGCTGTCTGGAAGAGAATTCTAGCGGCCGGCTGCTCAAATCGGTAGTTTTCCATAGTTTCTCCGATCAACACCAGGCGAATGCCGGAGCAATACCCTAACAAAAGGGGCCATGGACCGCGCGCGATCTCACTTTCCTCTTCCCTGTCCTATCCTCACCCCTTACAGACACACTTACACTAACTTCCACTACACTACCCCACATGCTAGGAGGAGACCCGTCAGGAGGTAAGAGATTGTCCCGGCTGGGCCGGGCCCCGCTGGTGGGAGGTACCTGGTTAGGGAAAGCCCACTGTAGGTCGCCACCAGATCTCTCCATACAGCGGGGGAAAGATTACCTCCACCTCCCGAAAAAAAAAGAAAGAAAAAAAAAGTTGCATTACACGTACGAGACTTATGACGTGCTTGGTAGTTCGTGCTCGGAATCACTAAACTATCAAAAAATAATTACAAGAGGGACTAAAGTTACGTGATTCACTTTGTATATTTCAACAACAAATATATTATGCTGGGACGGTAGGTTTTACTTTACTTAGTAAGTTACTATATGATGAGGCGCTTAGATTGAATTTCAGATTTGAGTTAATGGTATCATCTGTAAAGATTCAAAGATAATTGTTTAGAACAAATTCAGAGAGAATTAAAAATCCAAAAATTAGAAGAAATAAGAGCGATATTAACAAAATATTTCTACAAAAATGTGTATACCTCCCCAAGTACCATCATCATTAACATGAGAAAAACGTAGTCTCTCCATGCATAAAATCAAGATTTCCCAAAGATAAATTCAAACCTCAGTAAATCATAAAACCCTCAACTCCTAAATATAAGCATTCATCTTCCTCTTTCTAATAAACAATCAATTTAATCAACAATTATATCAAAGTACAAACCACTCAAAACATATGCATGGGCATTGCAAAACTTTCATTGACTGTCTTATGTAATATTAAAGGTTGAATGACTTTATTGTCGAACAAGAAGAAATAAATTTAAAACAAAATTCTGAAATAATGTCTTGGATATATCTTTTTATTTTTTAGTATCCAAAAAAGAAATATACGAAAAGAGAACGGTTTTATTTTGTGAAAGAAATCTACCACTGTTGAAAACCTTTTATTTTGCTTCCTGGTCTATAAATAATGCAAGTTCATTCGTAAACACAGACAACGAGCTTACAAATGAACTAGATACTTTGACTAAGCCAATTATTATCAGTAAGAAAATAAGTAAGAAAAATAGAATTCAAATGCGTTTCATGAACATCTGGATTGTGACTGGATCTGGATGGAATTTTATACTGCGGTCTACTAAATTATCTGATTGGCATAGGAAAAGAAGAATATTAGTGTTCTGCCAGAATCAGAATCTTTCCAGAAACAATTCGTTTTATTTTTCCTTCGTTGTATATTACAGTATCATCTAGGACATTCAGTTTTATTCACTCCTTCGAATGTAAATTGTCATGTTAGACCATAGGCATTGAAGGCATACCAAAAATTGTTAAATTCAACGACGCAGTATTAGTCGTCCACGAACCTCTTAAAAAATAAATGTTCTAATTGAGAGAGGATACATTCTTCCAAGCTTTTCATTACCAGCAGAGCAACTTTCCCACTGAGCATTTTCTCTTTGCTGTTTTATATTGGGTATTCTTTCTCCATCTGCTCAGATACTTCAGTACACGAATATGAAAATGGAAAAACTTTAAAATATGACGGAAAATGGAAAGCGACAATGAAAAATATTAAGCATTTCACTATTATCACGAAAGATCAACACCAGCAATGATCACGCTTTCTCATTCAATAGAGAACAGCATCTTTTGCATGTATTTGAGCTCAGCATTCCTGAATAGAAAGAAAGGAAGAACAGTGGGAACGGTATGACTGGTAGGGACTGTAACACAGGGGACGTGTTCATTTGCAGCACAATAAAAACTCTCAGGATGTACGTATAACGTTTAATACATGGAGCAATCACAAATGAATTACAATGGCGTGAAATAAATACATTTATGACAATGAACGTCGAGTGCGGGAGCGAAGCGCGGCGCGGTGCAGTCTCAGGCGTGAAGCGTGGGAAAAAATGCAGAAGGTGGCGGGCGAGGGGCCTTAGCCGTAGTAAGCCTTAGCGTACGCGGGGGCGCCGTAGGCGACGGGAGCGTGCGCAACGGCCACGGGGGCGGCGACCTTAGCGACGGCAGCGACGGCGGGCTCACGGTGCACGACGGCGTTGAAGCCGTTGACGGGGTCGGCGGTGTACTCAACGGTGCGGCGGGTGCCGTCGGGCTCAACCAGGGAGTAGGCGCCCTGCACAACATCGCCGTCGCGGGT
>BOPP01000003.1:11804090-11815325 GCA_017312745.1 Gryllus bimaculatus | reverse complement strand
AGCGGCCACGCGACAGGGGGCGACGATCGGCGCGGCCCCGCCCCCTCGCGCGCTGTCGCCACCCGCGACCTTGTTTCTTCCCGCGAGAGGGCCATCGATAAGGCCGCGAATCGCGCCCCGCCATCGCTCTCGCTTTCATTAGCGCGCTCGCGGCGGCGATCGCTCAACGGCGCCTTTCCTTCCATCGCTCTCGCCCATGCACTCGCACAGCGGAAGCAATATTTCGCAGGTGCAATGTAAACACACGTACACGTAAGAGGATGCAGTGTAATGTAATTTGTGCTCGGCGTTTCTTATCGTCTGGCCTCGATTGATTCTACAACCTGCTCTTTCATTTTTACTCGAGATCATCTCTTCCTCGCTTTTTAGGTAGACTCTACTGACGGGGATTTTGAAGCAATTCTGCCTCAGAACGTTTCTTTTAGATGATCATAAGGTAATATCTGCTTTTTTCAAACTTAATTTTATTGGTATTCTTTCTGCACCTAATATCGCCTTTACGACGCCTTACGATATCCGTGATCACTTCAGAATGTTGAACCTGCATTCTTGTTTCCAATAAAATCAATTGCATATTTTCATTATATTTCCCTGTTTATGGTTCCTTCACTGCTGAAAACTTCAATTAATCACGAATTTTTCAAATGTTTTCACCTCTCTGAAGTGAAGTCTTTAAACTATGGAGATGTATTTCATGTTTTCACTTACACATGAAATAGGCATTTTTCTACATCAGTCACATTAAAGAAATATTTTGTGATAAATTTGTGTCACGCGTGATAAATAAAGGATTAAATTTTATATACGTTAGATTGAAATAAACAATTTTTTCAAGGATGGTTGATTAAATTCGTAATATTAGTTGCCTCACTCGTGGAGATTATGAAAGGTTCTTACTATGCTAATTTTACTCGGCTTAATGAAACTCTCATCACCCTCCTTTTGTAGAATTTAGAGATGCAAATTTTATTAACTTATTTGACAGTAAATATCGTGAGAGTATACACGTCCTACATGAGGATGCGAACAAATTTTAACCCTACTCGTTTAGCGTAACTTGAATTTAATTGGAAGTTTGTAAGAAATGTTCACATCCTTAGTTTGACAAAATAGGCAATACTACATCAGCACTAAAATGCCGGCACTATATTTACGAAATTCTCAAAGAATTTATGATCTTAAGACAGCTGACTAGCTAACGATCAGATAGCAATGTCTTGTCTATTTGTGATGTGGAGCAACAACGATGTATGAAGATTATTCAGGCTGCAACACATCCGCGTGGGGTACCGTCTACTTTTGTCAGACGGTTTAGGAAGAGGAAACCTACGCACTGTGGAGACTGGTCCACGGTCTCTACTCTTGCGAAACCGCTGGCTGAATTCTGCTCAGACAGGTCTCAAGTGAGTCGTAAACTCAGTGTCAGGAACCGCACCCGTATAAGGATTCTGTAATCAAGGGATATTGTTGGTACGGCAATTTTATATCTTAATGTTATTCAATTTGACAACAGGAAAAAACAATTAAGGTACACTCACGTTTTGATAAAATAATTATCACATTCTATTTCTATACATTAAAGTGATTTCATTATTTTAACTTTTCTTGGGAAAATATTAATTGTTCCGTTGAAATGATTCGATATTGACAGTAACTTATTGTACTCACAAACCAATTAAAATGCATTTTCATCATGTGCATGTTATTTGTTTATTTTTATTTTATTCATATTTAGTTTTAATTTCTTAGTTTTAATTTTTGAACGAATAATTTTATTGATGACTATAGATAACATGCCGATCTTACTTTTGAAGTGATGGAGTCCTTCCCGCCATAAACAAAATGTGGCAAGAAAACAGAAACGTTTTCTTTTGTCGCAATAAAGAATGAGAATTCGAACTGATGTTGTTAAACGATATGTAATGACGCCGAACCACTCAGTGTGAAAGGAAGTTTCCCGATGATGGCATGATGAAAAGATGCAAATGGTATTCAACCGTTTGGTAAACCAAATGTTAAATTTCACCGTTTGAAACTGACCACAAATAGTTCACCGTTTCACAAATAAAACTGAAAAAAAAAATGATTTCCACAATGATTAAAATCTATGAAGGACACCCCTGTCATCTCAATTGACGTCAGCCTTCATCCTGTTTCCCCATTACAAGTTGAACTCGTTCAGGAAGCACAATCGTCTACCTGTTAAGTAAAAAATAGTTGATTCAATCACTAATGAACCATCCTTTCTAAAAGATTTTTAGGCAACAATCTCAAATTTATTTATTTAATTCAGTTTTATTTTCAACATTATTTTTATCAAAAAGGTCAGTAAATAGTTATAAAAAACTGAGTCG
This sequence comes from Gryllus bimaculatus, assembly GCA_017312745.1. Taxonomy (NCBI): domain Eukaryota; kingdom Metazoa; phylum Arthropoda; class Insecta; order Orthoptera; family Gryllidae; genus Gryllus; species Gryllus bimaculatus. The sequence continues at coordinate 11,812,971 of BOPP01000003.1, read as the reverse complement.
GAGCTTTTGCCTGCCCGCTCAGCGTTCACTTCGCTTCCACCGTCTGCCCCGCAGGCCAACGTGTAATTTCCGATCCTTACATTCGCTTTGTACCACAACCGCCCACGCGCCACTTACACGCATGCTTCGCTTACACAGGCGGCCGGCGGAATAATCACGCCAGACGTTGGTCGGACCGGAGGTACGTGTCAGCCGACGCCTTTCGCTCGAATAGGGCTTCTGGGAGTGGCGAGAATAAAACCTGCAGCGGGGAACCGTGAGGTGGGTGTGGCGAGTGAGGTAACTGCTTGAGTAGCAAAATTTCAGTTACTATTATTCATCCTGTTCCAGGCATTACAGTTTTCAATTCCAAGTACGAATCCCACATTGTTTTCTATGGTTTTGTGGAATTGGTTGTGTCGCAAACCACCAATTTAAAATAAATCAAGATTCGCATTTCAATAGGTTATATTACACAACTATTCTTCACTGAAAAAATCACAATTAATTGAATGTTAATACAATTTCGATTTATTGAGACATGTTTAAAAGTTATATAAGTACTTAAAATAAACATTAAGATGCATTTCAATATTAGTTAGGGGCTTATTGTCATAGTAGAAATGGAAGGACAATGTCGAAAGTGTCGTAATTACTCCAAAATTGGCTACATGATTACGAATTCTCATTACGTTCCCTGATACAAGTGTCACAAATACTCAAAAGTCTTCCCAATTTCTATTATAAAAAAATATGCAAAATGCACAAAGATGAGAACAAGTGCAAATGTGCAGAAAAGATATGTTAATGAAATATTATTATTTCATCAGGCAAGCATTTTTTCTTGTACTCACAATCCAAGAAAAAAGGCATTTTCATCAGGCACAGTTTATTGGATTGGTTTTAACTTAATCCTTATTTTAACGGAATCAATCTATTGGTGAGTACCGAGAATGTACGGAACGCACTTTTGAGTTGATGACTCCCTTTCTGCCACAGAGGAAAACAATGTATGAAAACTAAAACGATAACTTGCGTCGCAAAAAAGAATACGAATCTGATGTAGTCAAATGGTAAGCAAACGTCCGAACAGAAACCTAACCACCCGCTCTGAAAGGAAGTGTGAAGGCGGTGGCATAATGAGGGGCTTTAAATAATATTTTCTAATATTTCATTGCTTAAAAACGCCCACACCGTTTCAAAAAAACCGTTCACCGTTTCAAAAATATAATTGAAAAAAATATTTTCCACATTGCTGAAAATTTATGATAAACATACTTCTCATAAGAATCTAATTAACCCGAACTCTTCCTTCATTATGTTTTTCTATTAAAAGTTGAGAAATTACAATCGTCTTCTTGTACCTGATTAATATTGATTGAATGAATACCTGATTAATTCATTAATGAACTCGTCCCTTGCAAATATTCTTAGGCTACAATCTCAAATTTATTTATTCAATTCATTTTTTATTATTAACTTTATAATTTCTCTGCAATTACCATAAACTCACATTATCCTGTTTCTTTATATGTGAGTGCATTTATTAGTTCTCCACGTGAGAGAACAGGAGAACCAGAAAACAAAAATGTTTATTAGATAATATGTCTGATGTGTCAGATATTTAACTGGACTATTACAATTTATAAGATAAGACGTTATTAACATTAAATGTAGAAAAAAATGTTTTCCGCAAGAATAACACTTCTCATTTATATTTTTCTGTCACTGCTAAGGCTTTTCGAGACCCTAATTTATAAGATGAAGTCTTACTTCGAGGTATTATCCTTTTTCTATCTTCCAAACAAGTCGTTTAATGATGTCTTCGTATGTGTTGAGCCTACATGCTTTCTGAAGTACCAACCGTTAGGTCCTTTATTGCTGTTATTTGTCGATGTACATTATCTTCAGAACTTATCTTATTAACAAAAAAGAAAACTCATATTAGTATCGTACAAGGAAGAACGTTTCACCATTACTCGATTTGATTCCAATCACGTGGCGCAATTTTCAAGATTTCTCTAAAGCGCTGAAATCGCAAGGTTGAGCCCTACAGGCGAAAACGCCCAAGGGAGATTTCGCGTGGGTGATACTTGAGCGTTTGTGTCTACACGGAAACCTGTCGTCGTGAGCACCCTAGAATTAATCAAAAGGATGCCCCACCCAGCCGACGTAGGTGATTACCGCTTTCAACAAGCGCATAACGCTCCGATCGGCCACGAGAAGATAAAGCACTTGCAGATCGGATCATGCAGCGTCAAAGGACACGGAAGACAACAAACTGTTGTTTAGAAAGCGAGGAAAGTTACTGCAGTAAAGAAATGGTAAAATACAGGAAAATAATAGAGAGCAAGTTTTTTTATAAGAAAATTTAGATGAAATGACAGTTTAGATACCAAGGTTGTTCGCCCAAGCATTGGGGGGGGGGAATTAAATTGTTTTGTGTTACCAAGAACAATTCAGATTTTGTTTGATTATTCAAACTTCTGAAATTGCAATAATTCTTGGAAACATACCAACCGTAGATGATTAGCAACCGTAGATGAACAGCAATAATATGGGATTTGTTCAAGGATTTCACACACTACAGGTTAAATACCTTGATATTGAAAATATCATCCATCAAAACTACAGTCAATGGGCATCTGAAACACGTACTTCTCACATGCATCAATAAATTATAATTTATAAATTATAGCTACGCGGCAGAATATAATTTTCCCTCGTGTCAATTCATGATATCAAAGAATTGGGTGAAGTATAGTCACATTAATGGTACATATAATGGAGAAAACAACATGAGAAAGCAGCTTTCCTTCCTGAAAAAAGATTCTCCAAGAGGTACTACGCCGTCCCACTAGGTACATCCTCGTCAATTTTCTTCGCTCTTGACACTGGGATACAGTGACGGCACCCCAGAAAATCAGTAGACGAGGAATGTAATTTACTATAGCAGAACTGCTTCCCTAAGGATCAACAAATAAATTGTTTTGGACATTAAACAATTATTTTTCTTTAGTATTGTGCTCCACTACCGCATTTAATTGTGTCAATGGTCTCATAAATTGCGTCAGTGCTCTAAAAATACAGGCTAAAAAGCATTTACGCTCATTATCAGGGATCTTTCCTTGAGCACCCATTTTACACGACACGAGTTCATAGAATAACGAATACAGATCTCCAAAAGGTTTTAAAACGATATTTTAGTGTAAAGAATTATTACTACTTAAAAAACGTAAGTTTCTATTATATCCATAAATATATGCCATTCTACCGAAGATTTGAGAGTGTTTTTGGATACTAAAAGACGTTTTTTTTCACATTAGGTTTATTAGGCTATTTTTGCAGGCTAAATAATAAATTGAGAGAGACATACAGAAATATGAAGATGTACATAATAACAATTTCAAGTTATTAAAAATTATAAAATTAACAATTACAAGATGGTATCAATAGATTTCAACCCTACATACCCTGATTTAATCCTGAAATCCTCTTTATCATTCAGTAGCACTAGAACAAGAACAGACTTCTTGGAAAGAATTTCAATGCAGGAAAGAAAAATGAAAAGTAGTAGTTAGTTGAAGTCAATTTTTTTAAAGTTTTTCTATACGAATCAAAATGGGACTTATGGCAAAATTTGTAAAAAATAAAGATAATGGTAAACCTACTTTTGAATACTTATTCGCAAAATTTCAAAAGACTAAGTGTGGTTAAAAAATAACTTATATTCTTAAGGCTAAATCAAAGAAATATTTTCCTAGTAAGCAGATTGAAGAATTTCAATCCAACAAGTAGAAAATTACATAAGAAACATTCAGAATCAAATTTCTGGCAAACTCGCGTACTCAAAAACAACAACAAAACTGTATAACATACATAAATGCTTTCCATGAAATAGAATGGAACGTATTCTTCAAAATTCAATTTCTTCACTCACATTTGGACCATTTGACGGAAAACTGTGGAGCAATGTCTCACAACAATGGTGAGCGCTTTCATAAAATTATTTCATTGCTTGTAAACACGATACCAGGGAATCTGGAATACATTAACAGTATACACATAGTTGCCCAAAAGATGCATTAAAAATGACAAGCCGAGAGAAATAAGTTTAAATGGATGAAAGTTCTACATGCTGCTAACAAGAAGGGGAAAAAGAAGAATTTTTAGTATTTTTATGGCTTACAATTACAAGAAAAACATTGATCATTTTCTGTCAATCTTCAAGATTAGCACTATAATAGTTATTTACGTAACTAGTACAGAAAGTGAATCTTTGATATACTAATAAATTGTGACGACGTAACGATAGAAGGCGAGTTGGGTTCCGCATTTTGAAATGAGAACACCAATGACACTTTCGAAGTACGACATAGTTGCTTACAATGTTTTTAACATGAATTCTTGGATACTTACAAGAACGTAATTTTAGAGACATTCTCAATTGCCAGGATGTCACCCCAGTATTTTGTTTACTTCATGGTACGCAATTGCTTTAAATGTCTATGACTATGCGGTGCGCGTAAAGAGAAGTCTCCTTTGTCATATGCGTACTAAAAATAATAATTTCCAATCAATAAATAGTGAAGGTAAGTACTAGTTTCCGAACCATTGATACAGAAAAATATATTAAAAACCAGAAACTCCCTTTCCATAATGAAAAAATGGAAAATTCGCAGCTCAATGTAACCAGACAGTAAAAACTCGTCGCTTTCTCGGGAATCAAGTGATAACACATACGTCAGTTTCTTTATTTTTTAATCATGTAACATTATTTTTTTCATTAACATCAATGCTATGTATTTCCTTCTCATAATTTCAACTTTTTATTTTCTAGTTACGAAGAAGAGAAAAATAATTGTAATGCTAAGCGAAATAAAGGCGAGTTTTCGGCAGAAAAATTCTTACTACAAGGTCTCGGTAACGAAAAAGTGGATAAATCCAGTTGCTGAAGTTAGAAAACAAATTCTCTAACATGTGGTGCAGCCATAATCCATGTTTTGTGGGTCGTTGATACAGAAAAATTGAATGACGGCAAAACGTCTCTCCGTCCGTCTGTGAACAACTCTAGCGGCTAAACCGTTCAACTACTTTTCTCCAAAATGGATAGTCCTCAATTGATCTTGCTCATGTCACCGCCCCTTGAATTTAAAAGCGATATTTTAATTTTTATGGGTGCTCTACATGAAGCCCTGGGACATTTTTTACATTAAAAAAATGGCTCCATCGTTTTTTATTAAATGTTAATAGATGGGGTAAAGGACGTTTATGAGAATGGTGTAGATCCGATGTTCGTTGAAAATCCTGATTTTTTGGAAATTGCAAATGTTCAAAATTTGTTCGGAGTCAATAAGGTCATGTAGAATGTTTCGTAAATTTAAGTACTTTTCACGTAATTTTGCGGCAAAGTATAGGCGAAAGAGTATATGCTGTTTTACCACTACTAGTTTTCTGTGTCTTACGCCATAGTTTGAAATATTCTGCTTTTAGTACTCTCGCAAATGTAGCTGTTCTTTTGAGCTACAGCAAATGAAGATGAAGAATGTTAATTTTCTGGTGTCATTTTCTTAGCATTGAAATAATTGTGCAAGTTGACATCGACTAAACCAAAATGTGTTTTTTCTGATGTAAAGGGTTATGAAGCACAAATGCATCATTACCCGGAATGATATTGAAATCGTTTTGTTTATCATAGCTATTTGAAATCATTTACCTCGGCGAATAGTAGTAAGATTTCCTTTTTGTTAACAATGAATTAGTAATTGTATAAAGAATTTACAAGTATATTACAAATGGGCCTTAAGAGTCCTTTAAGTATTCATTTCAATGAAACCGTGGTCTTTCAAATCCTACTTTTAAAAAAGCCTCTTCTAATTCTAGACAACAAATAATATTATGTTCATAGATGAAATATGTCAACAATTTAGATCGAGCGTAAAAAGTATAACGAATAAACACGAAATATCCAAAATAAAAATACAAACAAACAAATTAAATTAATATACCAGTAGTTTTAATAAGCAAGTGATTGAATGATGTGTATATGATCCGGTCGGCCTGCGGACGGTTGGCACAAATGTTCCAACAAGGGAAGCATTCAAATCGCGGAGCCCGATTGCTTCGACTTCTCCTGGAGTTTATGTATCTGAGTATTTTTCCAGGCACTTGGGCGCGATATGATTTAGCTTAAGTCTGCAGGTTGTTCTAATAACGAACATCCTTCATTTTCTTCTACCGATAACAATTTTCGTGATAACTCTTACCTTGATGCTGGGGCCCGTTTAATTCCAATTCCTACTGTGAACGTCTACTCAGGAAAGGGAAGAGCAAACACTTATTAAACCTCTCTTGTGTACAGTTAGAAATTAAAATAACGCTCATCTACAAATATTTTCAACAAACTGTTCCTGGGATAAGCATCAATATTTAAAATCTTATTTTAAAAACCTAAGACGAATTCCACGAAGAACGTTTTACCAGAGACAAAATTCAATAGAATATTCAAGGGACACATCGCTCGTACGACTACTTCACCCAAAACATTGAATGGAGGGGGCAGAGCACGAAGTAGTTACCCGGAACCAGTCAAGAGGACCTGCACTCGACAGCTGCGAAAGAACCACGTAAATCACGGCGCCACCCAAGGGCTCGCCGGAAAGTTCACACGATCGGGCGCAAAAAGGAGAACGAAGAAACGAACGGTTGGGTGGGTCGGCAACCGTATATTATGCAGTGGGGAGAACCCAGCGAAAGACCTCCCATATTTCAGAGTCCTCTGTGAAATGCGACCACTCGTATTTAAGCAGCGGCAAACGAAGATTGCCTTTCAACAAAACTATCTGGTACGTTGTATAGTACCCGAATTAACCTTGAAAATAGTAAACTACTGTTAAACAAATTAATTAAAATATTTTGTCTAAAAACCGTATTGTACAATTTTTAAGGAATTCTTAATCAAAGAAGAGTGTAATTGTGTGGGCTGCAGAACACGGCCTACCAAAATTAAGTTAATATTACACATTCTGATAGAAAATCGAATCGAGTTGTTGTTTTTTAGGAGAACATTACTATGATAGCCTGTTGGTCAATATTTATAAGAATATTATATTTTATCTTATATTTATAAGAATATTCATTTGATTTATTTAGAGAACTTCATTGTAAGAACTTCGTCAAAAAACGTACCACATTGCGTCAGAAATAAAAATCTTAATAATATTTATAGAACTATGATGTAATGAATTCGAACACTATACAAAGAAAATATCAATTGCAAAAATAAAACAACTAATCATACCGGATAAACCTGCTACACAACCCTTCATATCGACGTAAATTGCATACTCGAAAAACATAAAAATTGCTAAAGTAAACAATTTTAATGATTAAATCTGTTTTATTCATTTCATTTTATATGGAATTATGAGAAACATACGCTGATGAGATGAAATCCCCAAATTCAATCAAAACATACAAAACAAATGTGATTTTTCTCGATGATAATAATTATCTGGATGTTTGGCCATCTCTGCTGCATCTTAAACTGAGACGTTTATATGCTCGCAGATAAACATATAAACAGAAAAAGTATGCAATTACGCAAAAAATACAAGCAGAGAAACACTTTGTAAAATCCTATCATATTGACAACTAACATACTGACGAACATTAGATACATATGTGTTTGTAATAAAATCGAAGGAAACTTAGCTGATAAACAGAAATGAATAAGCATTCTTAATTCTGGTTTTGGAAAATCACTCCATTTATAATCCGTGGACATTGTATTACCATCTACCCTTCGGGGGCAAAAGCAGGTATTAAGGAAATCAGAAAGTCGTAAGATACGGATCACTAGGCACACGCGCGGAGGTAAGAGGTGCTCGCGACCGGTTTTTGGGATCGCGCAACCACTTCTTACAATGCCACCAACATATTACACGTGAAAACTGGAGTGGAAGTACATATTGCTCAAAAACATTAATACCCACTTGCTTTAATAAGGGAGGATTTATGTAAGAAATAATTATATAATTTGTATCCCTCCATCAAACTTTTAAGTGTGTTCTATCCATGTTGTGGTGGTAGAAATAAGATTTGAAGGTTTCTTTCGAACAAATACTTCGTATTTTCAAAATCAACAACTCTACATTCTCTGTGTTATCAACAGACACTGCCACATTGTAGGAGTTGTATTCATAATATGACGTAGCAAAAACAATTTAACTTAAGTACTGTGTTGTGCGATTAAGTACTGTGAGCCAAGAAAATGTTTTCTTTTATACGTAGAATGAGAACTGAATCAGTTTAAAAAACGCTGTGGTCTTGTTACCATAAGATTACAATAACTCTTTGGAACATTAATGTGGATACAATTGGATATAATTACGTTTCCTGTCTTAATGGGTGTATTGTGTTGCTCAATACCCATTTGCATTGTTATTACCTTTTTCGGTTTTTCTCACGGGACGCGTGTAATGAAGAAGGTTTTAAACAACCTCACAGAACCTCTAAGACCAGACACTACTAACTATACTTTGATCAGACCACATCAATTTTTTCTTCCACGTGAAAAAAATTCTGACCTCTATATTGAAAACACAAATAGTTATTCATGTTTCCGCATGTTCCCTCAACTTACACTGATGATGGAACAAGACAAACATTGCGACGGATAGGTCAATGGAGGAATGAAAACTTTGGTGGTAAAGACGTTGCTGGTGCATAATGGTAAAGACATTGTTGCTTGAATTATTGTCGTGAAAAGAGACAAAAATCAAAATACAATATAAATATATTAATTGCGTTTAATACCGTAATACAATATCATCGTCCGCACAACTCGCAGCAGCTCAGCAAGAAAAAAATAAACAACTATAAGTTAAAATAGAGAGTTGGA
>BOPP01000003.1:11737323-11803989 GCA_017312745.1 Gryllus bimaculatus | reverse complement strand
GCCGTTGACGGGGTCGGCGGTGTACTCGACGGTGCGGCGGGTGCCGTCGGGCTCCACCAGGGAGTACCTGCCCTGGACGACGTCGCCGTCGCGGCTCTCCTGCTGGTCCTTGCTGTCGCCGGTGAGGGCGTCGTGCACGGAGTAGCCGTAGCTGTACTGCGGGTTGGGGTCGTAGGGCTCGGGGGCGACGGGCGCGGGCGCGGCGATGGCACGCACGGCGGCGGGCGCGGCCACGGGCGCCGGCAGCACGGCGGCGCGGCCGTAGGGCAGGCCGTTCAGGCCGTTGTAGGCCAGGCCGCCGTAGGGCAGGCCTCCGTAGGGCAGGGGCGCGTACGGCGCGGGCACCACCACGGCCTGGGCAGCGGCCACCATGACGGCGAGGGCGAAGAGCTGCAATGGATGAGAGGTTAGCTGTGAACCCACTCAGCAGATGTCACGCCCCGACAAAAGATGGCCTTATGTTTGGAATAGTTGGCTGATCAGGGGGGTGTGTGAAAAACCTACATAGAAACTGCTCAAGTCTGACGTAAATTTGGAAGTTAAAAAAATCAAAAAATCTTATTTTGATATTATCAAAAGTCTATCGCTTCGAAGGTAACAATGACAAAAAGATAACAATATCCCTAAACTCATATCCCTAGTTGGATCAAACTTTCATACATCAATGATAGTTCCATACTCAACGGTAGCAAATTATTGGCCCTTCACTTTGTTGAGTTCTTGCAATAAGGTTTCAACCATTGTAAAATCAAATCGAATTTGTATATCAAACGTTCAACCGAATATCTGAAGCTGCATTTAAATAATAACATTTTGTTCTCATCGAACTCTTTCCTTAGTATAGTTTTTAAAACATTTTAACATCACACAATTCTGTACATCGTATTGTTTCAACTCTCGGAGGAAACATGTGAGTATTGGAAACGAATCATTCAAAAATAATATAAAATATTAAAATCGCGTACCATTGAATCGACACTAAAAATTTCTAAAATGATGGCCTCATTATCTTAGAGAATTATCTTCAGAATTATAATTATTCAGGAACAAGTTAAAAGAAGAACACAATTTTAGAGAGCAAAAAAGTAATAGTATTTTTTTACTACTTAATCCAACCAAATATACCATCTTGAAGACGGTATTACCACTATTAGCACTCGCACAGGAGAAAGTATGCAAAATACACTCTCACATACTAAGAGTTCAAATCCCAGATCGTTCCCACGATGCCTAATATCTCGAAACCACACTCAAAAAAGTGCAACCATGCGTGACCGTCCCAGATTGGTCTTCGGGAACGCGTTTCTGCGCGCACCTGAACACTAAGTGGTAGGTGCTCACTCTGCTCGGCTTCTACCTCACTCCACTTCCGAGCACGCTCCTACGGTTCCCAACGCCGCTGCCACTCATGATCACAGAACGTAAGCTCCTGCCAATTAGTAGAACGTTTGCGAGTACTGTGGGCGTCTAGTTGCCCCGAGGGAGGTATTGGCAGCATTTGCAGACGTCGCCAACATTGTTGTAAACGGGAAACACTACATTCGAATTAGCAGCGGAATCGTGGCATTTGAGGACTTTCCCTAATCTTGAAAAAAATGCGAAATTTCACACATAATATCAAGTTACTTAAGATTACAAGCAAGTTCTTTTAATTTCGCTTTTTTAGGCACTCGGGAAGAATTCTACGTTTCTCAAGTACCCACCAAGGCGGCTTTCAAAAACTTTACATGGTCGCACGTTTTTGTAATGACAGGATGCCGAGAGCGAGGATGACTGCTTGCATCAATTCGTTTATTCTACTTTGCAGAACAATTGCGCTTTGGAAACCATGAACTTAATCCGTTATTTACGCAATATTTTACCGTTATTAAGTTTACTAATACTGCAATTATAATACGTCAAATAGAAAAGATATTCCAAAAAGAAAAATATAGGGTAATATTTCGGAGATGAGAAGCACATCCAAAGCACAAATGCTGTCCATAATTTTTATGTTTCATCTCTGAACAATTGTTGAATCGTGTAAGCATCCGATGCACTTAAAAACCCACTCTTTACAACATACAATGAGTTTCCTAATCGTACCGCTGTAAATGAATTCCTAAAAAAATTATCATCTACAACTGTGTTTACAAACTGATTACTAAGACCCACTTCAGTTATATATTCAAGAAATCGCGCCTGTAACACCGTTCACTCCAATTATCATATTAACCAAGACGGAATTCTGGACTCACGACGTAAACAAAGATGTAAATAAGAAGGTTCAGATGGCCGAGATCGTTAAGGCAGTAGTTCCGTAGCGATCTCGGACTGAAGGATTCCACCTCAGGCATGGTTGTATTTCTGTTCGCCGTTGCACCCTATATCAATACCTATCATGCCATCTTCACAGTTACCATACCGTTAAATTCAATATTGGTCGCTAATTCCTAGACGTTAATGCAAAATTAAATAACAAAAAATGTAGATCAGCCTTACATAGAATATAAAAATAAACAGTACAATCCTTAAATGTTGCCGAGATGTACACATGTGGAACATCCCCAAAGCCAAAAGGAAAACAAAAAAAATATTGTTTTTTTTCCTTCTCAAAAATCTATTCCCAAAATCGCGTACAAAATAATTCACGATTTTTTCGCTGCCTATTCAAGATCCCAAACTTTCCGCTCAACCCTATGATGTGGCGGTGCTCGCATACTCACCGAGAGGGCCATGTCTGCTGCGTGAGTCGCACTGAGCAAGCGGCTGCTGGGAGAGAAGTGCCCTCCGCTGCGTCCCCGCTCTCTTTATACGCGCGTGCGGAGCATCGGCGGGACAAGCGACATTTAGCCCCCGCGCGGGCGCCCGGGGCAGCTGACCCCCCCGCCTACCCCCCCCCCCCCCCTCCCCCCCCCCCCCCCGGCGCGTGGCCCCCGGCCCCCAGGCCCCTGGACCCCGCCGCCGCCTTCCCGGACCGGCCGCTTCGCTTCAGAGCGCGGAAAAACGCGGGCTAGCCGCTGGCGCAATGGCGGCCGCCGCCAAGGCAACGCAAGGTAAGGGCCCCGCCACGCCCCGCCCTGCTCCGCCCCGCGCCCGAAATCGGGCGTCATAAATCGCGGCGAACAGACGCCGCGCGCGCCGGCCCGAGGGGGGGGGGCTGGGAAAGGTCCCCCTTCGCGGAGATTAAGGTGGTCAGAGAAGGCGGCTCCCCCGGGAAGGCGGCTCCGGAGCACCTTTGCCAGAACTTAATATTCCCTCATGAAGTAGACTAATCTTCAGGTCCATCTAATATGCGAAGATAACAGCCTCGTCTTCGGATATCCCCAAAAAAATCATTGAGTCAGTCAATAAAGAGAATTATTTTCATGATCTACATGATCGAAGTACGTAGAATATGCTCAAAGAAACAATGTCATTTCTCTTCTTTTTTTTAATTCAACATTAATCAAAGATAACATAATCCTGAAACATATTCGTATTTGCGACTTTCATATTCGTATTTGCTTTCTTATCGATGCTCCCAAAACACTTCACTCCAAATTCGCAACTTCTGTTCACCAGTGACATGTAAATTTCGATCGCATTCCCGAGCAATCTTCTTCCAGAAACGCGCAGAACGTGTTTTCCATGCAGACATATTAGCTAGCCATTCTTCATTGGAAGTTCGTTATTTACATCCGAAACCGATGTGTTAAGTGCTAAGGGGTCGAACATACAATCATTAACAATTCCAAAAAGGGTTCTTGACCCGTGTTGAATTACTCTAGCACATGTGCATCATTCTTATACGTATATGCCCGGAACAACGGGTACAGGCACCTTAAGCAAGAGCAAGCAATACAATCACCATATTTTCTGTCTGATAGCACGCGTGGATGTTTACATGACGAAAAGAGTACATCTGGTAGAATCTTACACCAGAGAAATAAATATACTTTTAGAATTAACTTACAGTCATTAATGGGTTATTGTACACACAAATTGGTAAATTGGTTGTCCCATTTATATGGTTCACTAGACTAGTGATCAGAAAATTCAATTTCCTAAATCACTGAATAAACATTTGGGTAACAATTCAGGTATTTATTAATATCAACGTGAGCGTTTTACTGGCTAGAAAATCATTTACAATAACATTTACAAAAAATAGTTATCATCGAGTCTCTTTAACAAGAAGCATTCCGAAATATCAATCCGGATACAAGGAGGGTTTCAGCCTTGGGAAACCCCGATTTCTTTTCTCACTCCTTTACTTGCCAAGGTTTGAATCGGATCACTCCAGTTTTCAAACAGGGGGAACCTGTTCCCCCAGGGTACAGCAAAGACCTCAAGCAAAATGATCAAATTATTATTGAACAGGAAGTCCTTTTAATTTTCGTCACACAGTACGGTTGTAGGTCAAAGACAAGGAAGAATATTCTGTATAATCACATTGAGAACTGCACATATAATTCGCCATTACAATGTACTGCTTCATATGTTTGTCGAACCAGTGTCAGCTGATAGAATCGATTTGAAGTGCACACGATCATCGTTCATCACAATTACGAACTTATATATTCATTAGGAATGCTAATTTATTAGTTACGATTACATTTACATTAATCCTTTCCCAAATATTTTTAACACAAAAACGAAACACCGAGATTATTCACATTGATAGGTGACACTAATAATGTTGCAACGAATGGTTTTCGTACTATTAAGAAGCATTTTCCATCACATCAAACATTCCCGAGCAATCTTCTTCCAGAAACGCGCAGAACATCACACCATAGAAACGAAAAAGAAAAAACAGTAATTGAATAGAGCAAGCACTGTACGATCTTCACCAAACGATGTACGTAGCGGTGACTAGCGCATTAAGCAGTACGGACGGCGCTACGGACGGAAGGGCGGAAGCGAGAGAGAAAGGGGCGGCCATCCACTAGAGGCGCGGAGATTCCTTAGTTCGGGGAAGAATCTCGAGGCGAGCGAGGCCGGGTTTTTGCAGTAGAAACGGCGAGACCGCGCACCGCGCTCGTGTCGGCCTGCCCGGAACGCGTGCTATCTGGCGTCGCGGCGTTTGCGCAGCAGGCATCCCAAACGGTGGCCCAACACGGGACGCTCGGCTCCTTTAAATGGACACAGGCTGCGGAGACACGTATTTTGGCATTCGGAGAAAACGCGGAAAGCTCGTACTCGCAGAAAGAGGCTGTATTGATTCCAGCTGCGTCAACTACTTAGGTCATTAGTACCGTAACTAGTACATGATATATGGGCGGAGATGGAAGCGGAGGTAGCGGTGACCTTCCCTTGATGGAACGTGAAATTCAGCGCAAGCCTACACGACGGCTTGCGGGTTTTCCTGTTCCAAATATCCCAACGGGGCACCGCCTCAAGCGGGACAAATTATAAGTTGCCATCTGGTCTTCCGACGTGTATAGTACAGATAGAGCATGTAAATGTGTGTATTATGTTAGTCACTTATATACACATTAACGCACATTCATGTATGCGTAAGGCAAGGAGAGGGAGCAAGAATGAACAAGGAAAGATCACGCGTTGTCCATAGCAGTTGGTTAGGGTACTGCCTCAGCATCTGCCAGGTTTCCAGGAATCCACGGAAAACTACCAATTAGAACAGACGGCCGCTACAATTCTCCTGAGTGTCTGAATCCGATCCAACTACGAAAATTCTGTTGAAAACCTGACATCGTCGACACTCGGGCCGCGCGCAGTCAACAATGTTGCATACGCAACGATGTTGCCACCGAGGTATCCATGCCTTCTTCCGCGAGTGCGAACCGGCTGTGGGCAAATATAGAAACTAATTTAATGAATATAATGTCTCTACCAAAATACTTCATGTCATGAGTTTCCGTATACGAACATGCGAGGTGCCATGTATGGACCTTCAACATTGCCCGTGTAACATATAAATTCTCTTGAAACCCTTATTTCAGAAGTACTATTATTCAATGGCAATAAACATGAACCCATACGAGCTACGTGCATTTAATGCAGAGATTAGCATTGCAGTTTCTTTCAAAGTATAATTGCACGTGTAAATGATAACTGCTGTTTTTTCAAAGAAATCTGAAAGCGGTTGCAGTCTAAATTATCTACAGTATATCTTCCAAAAACAATAATCAACTCATTGGATATTGTCGATAAATTTGCACGAAAATGTCTGTGTAATGGGTACGTATTTATTCTTAAATTAATATTTTTAATGGACCATTTTGGGGGCAATGTCTGCTTCGCAATACAAGATTCTCCCTACTTTCGCATTAAAATTTAGATTCCATTATTATTGTACTTGCAGTGATTAAAGAATTTCAAAAATGTTATTGGTGAAATTTTCAATCACCAAACTAACTTCCTGGATTCGACAAAATTTAATTTATCATCATAAACAATAAGAATCTCTGTGAGACGTACAATTTGCTGTACGACTGGACAACCTCTTTGTGAGCTTCAGAATTACTGAAATTCATTCTATCGTAATGTTTTGGGAAAACTATTTTCTTAGAAATGGTGGAAATCCTTTCGAAGAAACATATCATATTAAGAATAATAAGAGAATTATTCTCTCTCAACTCTACCAGCGCGTCGATAAGTTGTACTTTAGTCTTCAAGTTTAAAGTCAATCAGCCCTACCAATAATCTTGGTGTAAAATTTATTCTGTGCTTAAGTGCAGAATAGTAGGAGAATAGCGAAAACTATGCCAATAAACATGGACTAACTCCAGCACAGAATAAGGGAGGTGTAGTTTCCATGGCAACCGCTAAACATAGGAGACACGTAATTTAAGCGTGGAACAACCTAGAATTGCGAAAACGGAGGCGAATAAGAACAACTGTTTGTGCGTTTGGCTTCATTGTATCATTGTCATTTTCAATTCACTTTGGACATTGTTTGGACACAATTCAATTTTGGACATTCACAATGGACTTCGTTTTCCTGTGTTTTCTCGAATATTTGGAAACCTAGTTCATTTCGTACATCATTAATTTGTTCGTGTTTTCTTGAATTTTTGGCATTGGAAACTTCGAAGTGATTTTGTTGGCGTTTCTTACTAGAAATACAAGGGTAAACAGCATTGATGAAATGCACAGCCGAGGAAAAAAATTAGCCGAGCACGTGTGAATCTTCTGAAAGGGTATTCCGCTGAATTTCGAAATAAAAAATGGGTTTTCCATAGGACGGAACGCAGGAGTTAACCAAGTGTGTTGAAGGGTGTCATTAACAGTAAGCAACCATGTTACCAACCAAGGCTCTTTAGAAAATCCATCAACATCTCTAAATCATATAAAACTGTGTTCTTTTGGCAATCATTTATCTGTCCTTAACTTACACACGCGCTTGAGATCTATAATTTTTTTTAATTGTCACAAGTATTCAAAACAATCGTAATTTGAAAACAATTCATTCATCAATATGAGTCCACTAACTACCAATGCAATCACACAATTTGGGGGAAAATGCGAAATATTCTGCTCAAACATAACGCAAAGTTCTTGATAAGTTTTCAGAAGCACCAAAGAATTAAGTAAATACGCCAACGATGGTGTATGAAGCAACGTTGCCGCGCATTGATTCCGTATTTAACAAGGACTAGTTAAGCTACGGTTTAGGCCCATTATTAGTAAAAACTTAATCCATCCTCACTCCGAACGTACGCTGGAAGTAACTATTCCCGGAATAAGCGTGTTTTAACGAAGTTACATCAAGCTTTTATTAGTAGAGCTGATAGAGTTTTCAGAATTTCTTCATAGTTCACAGACCTTTCCTGCAAGGCTCTTTAGAAAATCCATCAACATCCCTAAACCATATCAGATTCAAACAGGTTTTTAATCTGTTGTGTTCTTCGGACTAATCGTGTACTTTCTAAATGCTTCTAAATTGACTTGTCTACGTTCGTTTCGGAACATTACTCTAAAACGAACAATTTTGACCGATACAGTATCAATGCCAAAAGCCGTAATGGAATCATACACTCCACGATATAAACCCCGATGATGCTAACAAATAAACATGACAACGATTAAAAATGTTCGCCGTAATGAAAGTAAAGCATGAGTAACGAGAGAATGACGATGAGTCAGATGGAAGAGCACACAATTCATCACAGTGGTTCTAGAAGAGCAGCCTATTAAGAGTCTCTATTTGACCGACCAAGAAATTCTCTTTTTCGTATTTCCTGCAAAGTGAAATTGCGAAATATCCATTAGAACTCGTCCATGTGTGTCCCGTAGGTCACTAAGCCCAGATTAAAATAGCGGGCGCAAATTCCTTCAAAAAGATGTTCGCTACACATAAAGACAACGAAAAAGGAACCCATATTGCTCAACAGGAGCTTCGAAATTATTGTGGGAGAGGTACGAAAAATTATGAGAGGTATTACAGAAACCAATAATTACAAACAGTTAAAAATTTTAAACGTTATTGTTCATAAATTCGTTCAATTCTTATTTAAATTGCGACGTACACGAAACATCAATACGTATATAACTAATAAACGATTAAAACAAAATAAAACTAAACTAATAACTTCTACATACGGATACTTCGACATTACAAAGTACAAATTCTGTACAGCAATGGCACAAGAAAAATAGAGCAAAAAACTATACTGTTAGAAGAAACACATATTTCTCTACAAACACGGAATTCAATATTTTTCTACAATAGTTCTATGGGCACAAAGAAAGTTCAAAAATATTACTTTATCTTCACAAACAATGCTTTCAAATTAAAATTCTAATAAAATATTTCAAGTTTAAGCAATTTCTTGGTTTCCGTTGGATTTCAATGATAAGTGTGGATAAGTATGGACAATGTTAATCAACAGAGGAGACAATCATAAAATTCAAAAATCACAATCGTAGAGTTCATCCATTGCGTCAAATATGTGTCAATAACCACTAACTTCGTCAACTGTCTTATTCGTTGAGATAATAGAGCTGGAGCGAATAATGAAAACGAAAACGGAGCCGAGAGCCACGAGAATACAAAAGAAGTTCTACGGAAGACAGTAAAAAAATAGTTCATTGGCGTTGGTCTAGCAGATTTCGACGATGCACAAAAAAATGACACATCTGTAAAAGGGTCATTTTGCAGCAGAACGATTTCATACCGAGCAAAACCGTTTGTTTTTCAGCCACAGACCAAGAGTTTTACTCCGTACACGAGTATTGTCTGTCTCGTGAACTCTTATCTGAATTAATCTTCTCTTAGAGAATGAGTAATTTCGTAACATGCTTTTCATTTAATTAAAAACGACGAAGCGCAAAACCAGTGGCAGGCGCCAGCTGAGCGGAGCTGCGTAGAGCACTGCCTCCCCGCGCGGACCCGGACGCAGCGCCGCCGGCGTTGGCCGCCGGGCGACCTCTCCGCAGCGGCGCCTCCTCGCGCGGTCTGTCACATAAACCGGCGCGCCCTGCCGCCTCAAGGCCCCGACCTCCGCCACCGCCGTGGCCTCCTGCTCCTCCCAGGCCCGGCGGCGCGTGGACCCGCGCACATCATCCGAGCAGCTCTCGGCGCGGGCGCGCCCCTGGAATGCGTTACGCACGGGCGACGCTGCCGGTCGGCCTCCAGGCGCCGCTTTGGGCGGAAATCATATCTAGCGCCGAATGTGTTGCTTCGTTTGAGCTCAATGAAATCTTTAGGGATATTGCACCTAGCTGAGGATTTCTCTACAACAGCCGTCTCAAAGGAATACCTTCACTCTCATTCGAATGTTCTAAACGGACAAAATAAAAATATGATGATGTTTAAGTGCTGGTCTGCAAATATGCATTCTAAGAAATGCATCTTCTTCTACAACACCAGATATTGGAAACACAAAGTTACAACCATAAATGTATGTAAAACTATATTTAAATGATCACAATGTAATAAACGCCGACCTAACACGTTGGCTGCGGTGACACTCATTCTGTGCCGAGTATGCCGGTTCGAATCCCGTAAAAGGCATGAATGATTTTACAAATTGATTGTAGTTAAAGAGAAACCGGCACACATCCCATATTACCTTCTAAACCATTATTTATCTTTTCTTAAAGTTAAGGAAAATCTACAAAT
The DNA here is from genome assembly GCA_017312745.1 of Gryllus bimaculatus. Classification (NCBI taxonomy): domain Eukaryota; kingdom Metazoa; phylum Arthropoda; class Insecta; order Orthoptera; family Gryllidae; genus Gryllus; species Gryllus bimaculatus. The sequence goes on along the minus strand of BOPP01000003.1, from coordinate 11,793,938 downwards.
AATTCTGTTGGTCTATACTTGGTCAAGTTAAGAAAATGGTGCAAGAAGAATGCAATTAATAAAATGGAAAGTAACTTCTTGAAATCTGGTACTTGATCCAAGTACAATGTATTCCGTATTCTGCTCGCATACTCTCGCGTGTTTTCCCGATTCACTCTCCGTCCGTCAAACGCCTTTCGCCCTATAAGGCAAACCACAGTGCACGCCGGGGGCGAAACCCGAGGCTGCGGGGCACGGTGAGGGCGACGGGGACGGCGACGGAGGCGAGGACGACGGTGAGGGCGGCGGCAGGGTCGCCCCATAAATTGCTCGAAACCTGCCACGCGGCCGCCGCAGACCTGGAAAGCCAGCGAGAAGGCCGCGGAGACTACAGGTGGCTGAGAAATGAACCCGCGGGCGCCGCCGCCTCCGCCGCCGCCGCCAGCCCCGTCTTCGTCACCACCGCCCTCTGCGGCGGCAACTCCGCACAAAGTACCTAAAACGTCTGACCATATTAACACTCCAGCACTCGCGCGGGGCATTTGGGTACCACGTGGTCTACTTTGTTTTTGTTGACACGTCTCAGATTTGATGTTAACGCAGACCAGCGTATGCATCAGTCATTTAAGCTGTAAGAAATAAATTTTGCTTCTTGTATTCACGTAAGTGTGGAACTTTGCAAGTTATAGCTTTACATTGTTACTTGGGGGATTTGCATATCTGCGAGAGCATCTGTGTAACATCTGTATGACAAAACGCAGCCCTCGATGGATTTATAGAGTCGGGTTCCGGGAGAACTACGAAGAGTGATAACTAAAGCTGTCATTACAATTATATCGTCGGTCGCAAAGCTTTCGGTGAAATCTAGCGGAGCAGACGCCTTTCATAGCTCACGTTGCCGCAGTGAATCTCGTATGATAGCTATTAGGAAGTTTTAGCGCCATGCGTAAGGAGAAATCCTTAAACTCTATTGATCACACACTAACGCCTTCATAAGGTCGTAATGAACAACGTTTTAGCAATTGCGACAATGCGTTAAGCATTATAACAAAAGAAGCATTTCAAGCGTTGAACAGCGAAATTGCATAATGTATCAAAGAGTGTAGGCTAGTAGTGAGACATTTAAAACACGTTACGAGTCAACAGACCAGCAAATACACATTGTGCATGGAGTTTTAGATTGTGAATCGGCTTTTCTTTAAAATATAGGAAGTACCTTAAAACAGCGTTCGTTATGAGCATAAGACATAACCTATCCCGAACTTAAACTTCTTTTTCGCGAATTTCTTTCCTGTCTCCAACATACCCTGTTAATTTTTGCTAGCGTTGTGGAGTTCGTAAGGAATAATTGTAACTGCCTTACATACGAGAATTGGTTTATTAGAGTTGGAAAAAACAACTGTTCCTGCTTTTAGGCGGCCATTTTGCCGCTTGTAAGGTGCCCCTAGAGACTCCCACAGGCGTGCACTATTTATGAAGGTATAAGGTCGTACCTTAGACCTAAGGTAAGACGTTATGACTTCAAGGTCTGTCACGTGACTGTTAGTGCATAACGCCGCTACCTGCCTAACGCCGTGGCGCTAAAACTCCCTATTGTTGGCAGAGCATGCAGAAATCTTACCGCCGAATTGTGCGTGCTATATTTTTATTTTACGAAACATATGAATTTATTTCATTCTGTATATCTTGTTTCGTACCTAATATTGCCTTTCTATACCTTCGGATGCTGAAATATTCAAATATCCCGCGCAAGTACACGTTTCCAAAGGGTTCTCAATTAGCGGAGTGCTAAACACGCACTACATAAACAATAGCTCCACTTGGACACACAACTCAACTAATTACCAACCCCCTCTAGCGAAGGCAATTGTTAAAGGTAAACGGAGAACAAAGCCGCAATTGCGTATGAAAAGAAAGCCATGCTCATAAAAGAACAAGGTCACCAAGCCGTGGGTAGAAAATGTAGGGAATGCACCGAGTTCTCATCAGCAATGTTAATCCACGTTCCTCACGTTATTACATAAAATAAAGACACTGAGAAACTATCATTACTACTCTACGTGCTAAAATAGTATTCCAAAAGCACATTGAACCACGTAATATGTCAAAATATGTAATGCATTTTATGACTTGATATCAGATACTATTTTAAACATTTGTACATAAATAAAATGTGCCCTACTAGTATGGAAAAAGTAATTTAGTAATTCAATGCACGAAACAGTCTCAGTTTAATACATTGTAATGTAGTGTAAAACTAAAATGAATCATTTTGGAAACACATTTTTTTAATATTTCGATAAATAATATAAAACATATGAATTTAAAACGAAAACATTGGTACAGACATCTCTGATCACTGCACTTATAATATTTTAAAGAATAAACAAAACATTTTTGTAAGTTCAGACACCATTGAAAAATAGACGTAAAATCGTGTTTACAAAACAAATAAGACTGCATGACACACAGCACAAGTGACAACACAGTTATCTCTCTAGGAGAACTTGAAAGGGTAACAACTGTACTAGGAAACGATCCATTTGGCGCAATATCCGCCATTCTTGAAACCCCGCCAATATAATTTGTGTATAGCTTGCCGGATTTACCATTGAAATCTACAGTCATGAAGGTGATATGCTAGACAATCAATCTGCGGTGTCAAGATGAAGTGTGCCACTGAAAATACAAATTTACCTTAGGACATACTGCAGATGGCAACAAGCAGCAACATTATCATTATTCCTTCATATTGCACTTACGGTAATATTTTGAAAGTTAGAGCTGTTATACTATTAACACATAATTCTAGAAATATTTAAATGTTTTAACTTAGTTCATGAATACAGAAACTAAAATAGAATCTACATGAAGAGCAGAAGTTACAATTTTGAATGTGTTTCCTATATCTTAATGTTTAAGTAAATATATCAATAAACTCACAAGAACTAATATTCAATTTTACATCTCCCCTAAAGAAATCAAATTAAATTTGAAAAAGAAAATAAGATAACAATGATAATTCTGCTAGGAATGTTGGCAAAACTTTAATATATTGCGAACTATATTTGGTTTTAAATTAATCCAAAGCATAAAGTCTCAAACTGAAAATCTGTAGAGAAAAATGCCATTCGCTTTTTATGACATCTACTGCGCACCAATTTATTCACCATACATAATGACAACAAAATGAAATATCAAAGGTAATGCTGGAAGCAAATTAAATACAACCGAAAAAATATGTGCATTCGTTATTACAACCGACAATTGAAGACTGACGAATAGGATCAGAGCCCGCCAAGTGCAGGCCAGGGCAGACAAGCGGCGGTCGTGCCGCCGGAGGTGCGAAACGGCTCCCTCGGGTGGCATCCCACTAACAAACGGTGGTGGGCGGGGCCCCGTCGACGCCCGCGTAAACTGTAAATCCGGCTGTTGGGCGGCGTGGCCTTTGCCGGACACAACACATGGCGCCCGCGATGGCCGCCGCCGCCGCTGCCGCCGCCCGCTCCTCGCGTGATCTTGAGCCCCGAGTGAAAGGGCGGGCGGCAGGCGGCGCGTAATGGAGCGCCAGATTTATGGGCACGCAATTAGCCACGTAACTCCGGCGGCAGGCGGTGGGGGGATAGAAAAGTGGTTTTGATAATGGTTGAAGAGGCAGAAATTGTACGAGTGGGAGAGGAGAAAGACTGAAAGAGATACGAAACGCAAGTGTTGGAAGAATTGGGAATTCGCAGGCACGGGTATAAAAAAGCAAACGGAATTCGAAATTTAAAAATGAGTTAATAGAGTTAGAACATTAGCTGAAAGATACGGAAATGTATTAAGGAGATGAGATTATGAAAGTGCGGTGGTAATAATGGCAACAAGAAACGCATTTCAGAGAAAATAAAGGAGAAATTTGATATTGGACTGAATTCAGATGTTTTAAAAATATACGAAAATTCAAATAGTTGGCGGAACAACTTATATCACCACGTCTATAATTTAATGCAAGAAATGGAAGCAGATATTTTGTGAAGGAATTCATGTACTTATATAATTTATCTACTAAATACTGTAGTTTATTTTCGATATCTCTGCTAGTAGAAGGACAAGGGTTTATTTTTTTTACATTTTCTGAAAATGCTTCACTGTTACAAAAGCTTCCAATTGCTGTTTGTAGTAATAGCTATTAATTACGAAAATAGTGTATAAATAATATTACATGAGTTGCAATTGCCCACATTTTGGAGGTATCACAATCCCAGCTTCACCCCAAACAAAAGGCAAGTCACACCAACACTGGTGAAGAAATAGAGCAAGGTGGTGATCATACTAAAGAACACATAGCCCCACATCACCGGTGTCGACGAAGTTCCCAAAGCCTCGAGAATGGCCCAGGGTGTCCACCGCCCAGGTGGCGACCGTGGAGTGCAAAAGCCGGCATCGCTTTGACGCTCTCCGCCGCCGCCGGGCCCGACTCCGGCGCCCCTCGCTCCAAGCACTTCCAAGAAGTCCTCCCAGAGCGACATTCCGCCGGCCACAAGTAGCGGCCGCTTCGGGGTTGGTCGAGAACAGCGCGCGCGCATTCGGAGGTTTGCAACACACTTCCTATCGTTGCAAGATGAGCGGCGGGATCGTTAGTGGTATAAATCTCCCGTGCACCTCCCAAACGAGATGTAGAGGATCGACGAACATGGCGAAGACGATAATCGATTAATAACGAATGTTGAAACTGTTCCATAATAGTTGGAAATATTTATGATTTCTTCAATGTCGATGGTATTTGCATACGCTCTCCATTGAGAACACTTTCAATAATCGTGGAGTAATTTAGATCTGCAATGAGAACAGAAAAAAGTTTGCATTTTCGTTGGGAGCTGACCACTTCATCAGTGAGGAGAGTTCGTCCAAGGCTAACCTCTGACCAAGAATAGCAATCAAAGTCTGAAAAGAAGTCAGCCTTGTGAAAGTCATCGTCAAATCCATTATTGTTTCCGAGAAAGGCCAGGGATTTAATTCGTTTGCTGGTCGCTTTAAAAGCAAATGGCAGAGTGAAATTGAACCATTGTTTCAAATGCAACGGTATGAGCAATCCAAAATGAAAATGTCCCCGACGAATACCATTGACAGTTCAGTTTTCCTATCACCTATTATCGTTTGAAACCCGTACTTCAATGCGTTCTGTATCAATATGTTCAGCAAATAACATATTTTCAACCCAAATCCTGAAAAATATGCAATGAAAACAAAAGAAGTAAGAAAATGATGAGTGCACGTTGAATCTATTAATATAAACCACGTAATGGTTTAGTTAAAATCAACGTTTCCAATAGATAAAAATTTATGCATGCTGATACTCATTTTACATCTCGACTTTCAAAAGTAAGAATTACATTGTAACGTAGTTATAATATTTTTGCTATGAATTTTGGTACCACTAAAAATGGCATACGTAAGAAATACAAAAAATGATATAAATACAAATACACTATACAAAGTATAAGAACAGTATACAAAGCGAGAATCCTTCAGATGCTACTCCTGAAAAGCTCCAAAAGATGAAAGACACGAAGTAAGAATACCATGCCATATCCTACAAGAATTCAGTTTGAAATAATGTAATCAATTCCAACATCCATCTGAAAAAATACTAAGGAATATCTTCTGAATCAGCCTGCACGTGAGGCAAACCTAATGCTGGTTACCGGACCTAACCGGTACATTTTCCTCTCACCTCGAAGCAAAAAAGGTTGCTAGAGACCCCAAACGTTGGTTTTTGCATTCCTTCAACTCTTTGATTATGCTCCGTATCGACAAGATAAAGTGCGTCGATAAAGAGTTCACGACACCGGTAGAGAACCGCGGGCAAACGGTTCGGAGAAAGCAAGTTTTTTTAAGAACTGGATGTAATGAATTGGGTGAGGCAGAAAGAAATTATTTCAACTTACAGACTGCCCACAGCGTTAAAACCGTATTAACTTCTTAAGTACAAAAAGTTCCCTAAACTTACTAGAGTTTACATAATTCCTTTCTCAATCAATTTTCTTTTTTAAGATTCAAATAGATGATTCAAATTACTGGATACATTATCACAAGCTTTCAATATTCCATACCAAGTCTATTATATTCACACGTAATTAGTATTAATTTATATTATCTATATATCTAATTACACATAACCGAATGAAACATCTTTAATATTCATCTAATTAGTGATTTAAGAACATGTCAATTAACATTTATGCACCACAGTACGTTACAAGGATATTTTTCCAATCGTCCTAATTTCTAGTTTCATTTTTCTTTTTGAAAAATACTCAGATTTCGTTATAAAATGAGTTCTCGTTTCACCCTATAGCCACTTGTGTCATATTTTCTCCTATTCTGATACTTACGTCTTCTATATGACTTCTAATCCATAATATTTTATAACTTGAGTAATATGTTTCATTTCTTCGAAATAAATATGGTAGTAGGTTTTCGACATTACTTGTCCAGTATCATTAATTTCTATAATGATAGTCTTTAGAGAAATTTCTCTCAATTCTTGTTTTCTCATTTTTTTCACGTTGTACGCCACAAAATCTCGTTCTTTTACCTTAAAAACGCCATATCATAAATCGTATATTTATCTTAACAGAAAAATTGAATCACATCAATGTTGAAGAATTTATTTCATTTCAGTGCTCTTAAAATAGATACAGGAAGCAAACAATTGAACCCTTTCAAAATATCAAAAAATAATTGCTTTGTGATTTCTGAGGATGGTTCACTGAGATTCAAAACCTTCCTTTTAAAACGATTACGTGAAAAGAGTGCATAAGACTATGTTATTCTTGATTATGTTTCAGTTACACAACAATCCAGTAGGTTTGCTCGGAAACAATAACATAAACTGGCATGCCCCTTTCAACAAGATGGCATTAAATGCTATACATAAATGTACAAGAGAAAGTGTATGTTTTACTTGCAATAATATGTGACTGGTAATGTTTTCAAATCACGAAACCGAACAACATACAAGGAAAATTTAGCGTTCAAATTTTGTAGATTAATGATAAAACAGTCCACAACAAAAACATGTCAGTGATCGAGACACCCCAATTGACTTATAAGGAGTAATGGATATCTCTGAATGGCTACATCACGGTCGCCGTGACCAGACATATGCGTGACCGGATCACAAGGAACGCGCCTTATCCAGTAGTTGTCGTGGGGAACAGAATGGGCGTCACAAATAACACAAAAACAAGTACACAAAAGCAAGTTACACTTTATTTTGTGTACTGTGTAGTTAACAAGGTATCACGTATGACAATAGAAGTTCCTATACAAATCTTAAGCCTACGTAATCACCGTTACATGATAAGTCTTGTGATAGCCTCTGAGCTACGGTGGCAGGGGTCCTCCGCCTTCTAATAAGTGGTAGTTGACAAAAGGCGCGAGAAGAAGCTGGGTGACGACGGGGGCGCGTAGGAGCGGTTAGGCCGGTCGGGCGTAGGCGGCGCCAACCGGGCGGGCCACCGGCCAAGCGGGCGCCGGCGGCGCGTACCGCCAGAGCCTAGGCGTACCCACAGGCGTCCTCCAACGCGCCCACGGCTGGGGCTGCGTAGCCACGGCCCGCGCCACGCGCGTCCGCCAGCCGTGGCCCGTACGCCAAAGGCCGCGGGGCCGCGTAACGCTACGGGCGCAGCACGCGCCGCCATCTTCGGCTATCTCCACTGGGATGCGAGCGCTCATCGGCCACCTTGGCGACGGCGGAGCCAGCACAATGGCCTTCGCACGCCGCCGCGTGCACGACGCGTGACCGCTTGATGCGGCCGGTCGGCTTGGTCTTGACTGCCAAACGATGCGGCGGGTGCCGTCGGGCTCGATCAGGCTGTACTCGCGGGCCCTGCCACCACGTCGCCGTCGCGGGCTCATGGCTGGGGACTTGCTATCGCCGTGAGGGAGTCCTGGACGTCGTAGGCGTAAACGTACTGGGGATGAGGGTCGTAGTCGGTGTCGACGGCGACCGGGGCGGCCACCTTGGCGACGGCCGGCGCGGCGTAGGCCACGGGTGCGTGCGTCGCGTAGGCGACGCGGGCGGGGGCGGCGTAGGCCACGGGGGCGGCGGCGTAGGCGGGCGCGTAGGCCACCCGCGCTGGCTCCTGGTAGACGGCGGTGGCGCCGACCAGAGCGGCCGCCAGGGTGAGCACCTGCAAGAGTCATGCCGATAAACGGCACGCATCTGTAGTTCCGAGACCACTTCGCAATTCAATTTTCTAGTTTATGCTATTTGTCTGAAGATGAAATTTTGAGAACTTCGCTTCCTTGTTTATGCAGAAGATGCAGTCATGCAGTTGAGCTTACGAATATAGGTGTTCTGGTGTGATATCTTTGGCATTTTTCATAAAATAATTAAAGACGTTGTCATTGCCAACGTCTTTAATTATTTTATGAAAAATGCCAAAGATATCATACCACAACACCTATATTCAATGATATGATTAGAATCTGGAAAACGAGAATTTAAAATACCATCTGAGTACAGAAGAGAAAATGAGCCCCAGCATTCTCCACATCAGCATCAGCAAAAGAGATCGCATAATGAGCAATCCACAAAACCACCACTTCTAGAATACAGACAGCTACTAGACGTGAACTTGATCTTAAACTGAAGACAAAATCTTACTTCTAGACGTAATACTAACGCCTGATTCAAAATAGGTTTCAATATTTAATATTACGAGGTTTCCACAAGTAGAAGGCAATTTTAAAAAATCTAATTAACAGCATAAAAACACAAATTCGATAAAGTATACAAAAAGGCTCATTGGGTATCCATATTATGTTTATGGTGATAATAAAATAATACACCTCGTTACGGCGCCTGCAGTCAATTTGGCGCGGCGTGGCACGCATCCAGAAAATAAACAACATTACAAATTACGCCTTGATCAAATTAATTACATATTCGGGCAGTAAGTGGCCGGATGATTTACGAGACAAGTTCCAGGCGGCAGGTGTAACGCCTGAGCGTACGTGAGGCGTGTCAGTGACGGCGTCTGCTTCCAGGGGCCCCGCCCCGCCCAGCCCCACCCTGACTGGCGCTTTCCTTCCTTCACGTAATCGGCTCTTCCTCCATGACGCCCAGACAGCCGCCAAGAGGTGCATGGGGCTCTGCAGAACTCTTGACAGTACTACTTACAAATTGATACACTAGTTTCACTTTTGCGTCACCAACGATTTGTTCCTACTCTACAATATTTGCTTTCTACAAACTGGTAATAGCAGATATAAAAGAGTAAACTGCATTTACGACTAAATGCTGAATGGCAGAGTAGACTTATTTTCAACTGCTATTATGTTTATAATCTGATGTAATGACATTTGTTTTAAAAATATTCTAGTCGATGTTTGACACCAGTGAGATATAAAACTAATGTTATTTAGTGATAAATCTCAGTACTATTGCTTAGTAACAAGCCCAAATAGAGAATAATTCTACACAAATTTCTATCGAAAATCATGTGACTCTCTTCGTGATCCTTCACTTAGTTTAGAGACTAAACCGCTTCGTCACGGAAGGTTACATCTCCCTGAAGAACTAAGCTAAAACGCTAAAGTGCTCTAAAAAGCTAAAACCCTTTGGTGAATGCAGCATCTCTTCCACCGCCCGACAATGACGCTGCGTCCAGCGAGTGGAATTTCGCCCCGTGCGAGTGGAGCAGCGGCCGCCACACCTAAGAAATCAGAAGTATTCGGTGGAAGCAGCCCCCCCCCCCCCGCGAACGCCGCTCGCCCCAGGGATCGAATTTCGCCCCGTGCGAGAGGGCTAATATTTACGGGGCAGTCGGCCGTCACGCGGAGCGCTCGCTGCACGGCTGGAGGACGCCGTCCGAAGGTCGCCCCAGAGGATCTCGTCGCATAAAGTACCGCGAGACCGCCAACCGCGGACAGAACCGTTTCGTCCTGCGCAGAAGTAGTCCGATCTACGCACCTTACGGGGGGCGTGAAATTTAAGAGTGGTAGAAGAGCTTTCGCTCCACGCGGAAGCATGTAACAGTAATATAGGAAAGTTAAAAGATAACCAACGAATATAGATCTTAAAAGTCAGTCGGTCATGTTGTCACGTGTTCGAAAATAGTTTTCGAGGCAGATTATGAATTTACATGATTGCCAAGCTATGAAAACATGTGTAATTTACAATCTATGTCGAGTTGTTTGTTCGGAATCGCAAATAAATATCTTTTAACAATAAATGCTTCTGGAAAAACTTTGAGACATGAAAACTATTTTTAGTACTGTCTTCCTCAATCATTTTCAAATAAGTTCACAAACAACCATAAGCGTTCCAAATTCTTGTTCCTGTTGCGCTGCCATTCTCATCTATATTTTCAAGATCATTATTCATTTAAATCTATAGAGTTTCAGGAAACTTATAATTATAATATTAAAACACTAATATCCGTCATCTGCGACAATATAATATCAATAACAATTAATATTTGCCAATAGCACGACATAATCGTCCTACCAGGTTGAACAGATAAAAGTAGAGCAAATCGTAAATTTGAATTCGAAAGAGAAGCTCTGTAAAACGAGAATCAATATCTTAATATCGAACTATCATTTCCATTCACGCCTTTAACCTCCATTTATAGAAGTCCTCAAAAACCAGGAATTGTGAAGCCCGGCTCCAGAGACCTAAACCGTCCATCACCCATCCACTCCAATCCACTGATCAGCGACGTGTCGGTGCGTCCAAAGGCTCACCTGAGCGAGCATGTCGGAGGCGTGCGCGGCGACGTCGGGGAGAGGCTAGAGTGCGACTGTGCGGCAGCGGGCGGGCCGGGGCGTCTATATAGCGCGTCGCGTCGCCCGGCGGGGCGTCGACGTCGGCGTCGGCGTGGACGCGGCCTGGGTGCGGGCGCGTCGTCCACGCGCGCTCATGTAACGCCATTGTCGGGCGGGGCAGGAAGTGCGGATCCAGGTCAGGCGCGAGGGCCGGTTCCCGGGCCGCGAGAGGCCTGCGTGGCTCACACATCCCCGGCAGCGGGAGCAACAGCGGCGGGAGCGACGGCGGGCGTCTCTATCCGCCCTGCGGCGACCCGCGCCCGCCTTCCTCCGCCTCCGCCGGCGCCGGCGCCGCCGTCGCAAGCCGCCCGCCAAACCGGATCGCCACCCGAGGAAAGTGTTCCGAGGATTCGTAACGCCCGGGAGTAGCGTCGCGCGCCTCAGACTGCGTGCGTGCGGGCGGGTGGACGGTGAAGGAGGCGGAGGGGCAGGACCGCGCCCACCTGCCACGCCGCCGCAGCTTCCCCGAAACTCACGCGGCACGCGAGCTCTCAGTGTGGAAATTCGATCTTCGCGTAAGATGTGCCAAAAGCCAAGAATGACTGGTCTCTAATGTTTGAAACTTATCGTCGTCTTAGTTTTGAGGTTGTTGGTGACTTGAAGCCTTACACCACAAAGCAGTTCATAAGTGAATGCATAATATTAATGAATTTTAAGGCTCGTGATGATATGCATTGCCCCCCCCCACTACCTGTACAAGGTCTATGATTATGTTACTGGGATTCGAAGGCACAACTTTTGGTTCGGCGGAGACTTGCGTACCACGTAGATCGACGGGATCGTACGAGTGTCACTCAGAACGAATCCCTTGAAATTCGAAAAAGCAGAATTTCTTCTAACACTATTTACTCGCTGGGCGAAGGAAGGAGGGGTTTGTTTCTCCCCAGGAGCTTCACGAATTTCTTCCTTCTCTCATAACGTTTAAACAATTACAACAAATAATTTAGATCATCCCAATAAATTATTTTCAACGAGGGAGTATACGCTGAATCAAATTCCCTAAAAGTCATTATTGCGGACACTAAAAAGGAAAAGTATTGGAAAATTTAAGGAGATTTTTGTTCCTCATCGAAAGATACAATATTTTTTAAATTCATAATTTTCAGTTTCCAGAAAGGAAACGATATTATGGTATATTCTCAAAACCACTCGCTAAACATTATTTATAAAAGAGTATGTGTCATTACCTACAAAAACATTTTTCGCTACTATTCAACACACGCTGATATGACTAAATATATTTAACTCCGTAGATTGTAGCTTGTGCCAACCTAACTACCGTGAGTAGAGGTACGTTTCTAGTGTATGTTTTCATGTGTAAGTGACGTGAAATAATTGAAATACTAACGGTCTATCTGAGTTCCGCGTAGAGTGAATGCGCGAACCGGCTACGGCCGTATACAACTCAACCTAATAATTTCATTCAGAAACAACAGCGGCGTACGGGGAAGAGTTATCGATCGATCTTCAGTTCTCCATTATCACATCGTAGTACACAACATAGGCATGTACTTCTTTAATTGCCGGCATGCATACTAATTGATAGCTCAATACTCAAATGTAATCATTTTTAAATGGCATTTGAATATTCTACGTATTTACACTATTCAAAAATATTTTTTTAAACTTAAGACTTGTGAGACCTGAAATTATTTTGCAAACAGTTTTACCTTTCACAAATACACAAAAAACATAGAAATAAAATATTGCTCCACAAGTTCTGGAGGATTTTTCACGATCTCATTCTCTCAATGGTAGATATTTTTGCTGAAAAGTTAGTAAGAAATGTAGTTCCCGTAATACGACAGATCAAGCGGCCCAATAAAATCCGCAAGTTTTAGTGGTTCATTATAATGCGCGTAGCTCATGAATATTGCGCCTCAAAAATGAAAAACAGTGGTTTGCTTCACATTGAATCTTCACCGCTGCTGTAACGATCAGAATATATCGAAACCCACTGAAAATGCGTTTAGGAATCCTCAAAAGTGAACATGGAAAAATACAATTTAAAATTAGAAAATAATGTTTATAAATCATCAAAATAAATCTTGAACACACATAAAATACACATGTTGGAATTTAAAACTGGTAAAAATGTATCATATGCTATTCAGAGAACTCGTAGTCTACAGTAATATATAAATAGTTAATAACAATAACAATGTAATAAAAATAAACCAACAAGTTATATTAGCAATACGAAAAGGATGAATCACTACATACTAAATATATTATTGCCCTTCCAGGTCTAATCTAAATCTTCGGCAACGAGAACGACAGCGTATACATACCCGCGACGAACCCAACCTTCAAACAATAGCGCTGGCTCAGCTCGGATAATGCCTCGGTAATCTGAACGAAAAAAATCAACAAATAGCTTCCAAAACAAATTCAGGACTCTACGTTTCTTCAATAATGTTTTAAGACGCCCTCTTGCAAATATATAGCTTAACGCTCTCCAATACAATGTCTAATACCCGAGCCAAGGCGCAGCAACGAAAGAAGATAGAGAGGGAGTGTCCCCGACTGAAGAGGACGGTTCGCGAAACGTATTGGAGAATCTCCTGGGCAACGCGTTTGCTAATGCGCTCGAAGGCGAAGAAAGCTTTCCTTGAGGTGCGGAGACCGCCATAAATTATGAGCAGAGTGGAAAACAGGTCGACGACTGTTCTGACCGCAAAAAGGAACTCATCTTCCAAACATACTCCTTTCTCCGCGCCCATCTTTAAATCTAAAAGCGAAATCAGCCAATGAGCCTGTTAAAAACAACTACCTACTATAAATATAATAATGAACAATATGGCAACAATATTATATAACACCACGATAAAATAAATAGTGCGTAAAATCACAAAAGTTAAAAGTACCAAATACCCAACAAGATCATATGAATTGACTCTTTACAATAAAAGAAAATATCGTGGGAGCAATTTAAAGAAATCTTGATCAACAAGCTAGATAAAAGTCGCCAAGCACAATGTATTTATTGCGTAATGACTACCTAACTCGTCTCACACAAACTTTCCCCTTCAATAGTCGACTTCGTAATAATATATGATTAGGAATGTTGAAGTAATGAATAATATCAATATGCGCAACAAAAAGTAAAAGAATGTAAGTGAGAGTGAATATTTAAATTCAAAGTAATTACAATCTTGAAATACGACAATAAAATCACAAATGGCAACGAACGGTAACTCTCGTTAAGAAAGAGTATTAGGGACTCGCTTAGAAAACACTTTCTATTCCTGGACATTACTATGTGAAAATGTTGCTATTCCTAAGCTCGAATTTCTTAATTTATTTCGTTCGATTACAATAGTAATAATGTAATTCTCGTTTTGACTATAGTTTAAATCAACACGCTATCACACAACACGCTAGAGATAAAGAGAAACAAGTAGAATAGAATCGAGAAGATTTGGCGAATAAAATAGTCCACAATAATTGAATTTACATCTCCAAAATTTGATGATGTTATAACCTACCAAATGCAAGCAGATTTCGTAAATGTCAGTTCAGTCAGAGAAAGAGTAACTACTAAAAAATGGGTAATATAGAATTAGTCCTCTCAAAATAATTATGTATTTGGCATTTTAGGGTAGGATTAATCACAATTTTGCTAGCCAACCAAGTCTACAGACCTGGGCCCAGTTTCTCATTTATTATCCTCGTATGAGATACATGGGGATCATGACGCGTTCCCCACACCGTATCCAGCTAACTTGGCTAGCCTGAGGTTTTCTTTCGTCAGCTTCAGAAACTGAGAAGATTGTATTAGAAAGCTACAACTCTACTTTTGCTCCGTCCGGCAACTGAACCCGGCACGGAAATCATGCACGCTTCAAGAAAGCTAGCACGCTACCCATGAGCCACCCGAGGGGCTACGTTCAATTATTGTGTCTGCAAATACAGACATGGTTGGGTAGTTTGTTTGTTTGTTTTTTTGTTGTTGTTTTTTTTTTAATTTTTCTTTTTCGATAGCTCTCATAAATAGGATATTTATACATGTGGTGATAATATGTAAAGTTTTGTATTTACGTAATTTGAATGCGTATGAGAATGATCTATGTTTCTAAATTCTGAATAACTCATTAATTAATATGATCGTTATTTCAATAATCCAATTCATGTATCTCTTGTGATTGAAATGAGCGGTTGGAAAGGTTAAATACCTACTAAATATTGAAATTAATTATGGAGGATTGCAAATTGAAGATCGAAGTTTGACACTGCGTTTTATTGAAAACAATGCGCCATACAATTCGCATCATCTACGATATAACAGAGGCAGACGTGAGAAAATTACGACAGCACGGTGAACGGGCCACAGGTATTGAGGCGATTTGTAACTGGTGACGTCCAGACTCATATTTTGGTACCAATCACTTATCAGATGATAAAATAAATCTTCAAACTATTTTTATTTTCAAAACCTACTTTCTTGTTATACTGTGACGTGTGGCGATCGAGTCGCCATCGAAAGCCTTTATTGCAGGTAAATAGTCAATGATAATTTTTGTCATAACGTCAAAGTAAGCACCACGAATTGATCAATATTCGAAGTTTCAATTTTTGATATCAAAAAATACTGTAAAAGCATTTGAAATCATAAAATGTAGAATTGGTGCTAAAAATTAATATCGTACATCCGGATATTTCCTTACATTTCTCAACAAGGAGAAAAATAAGTTACTCGCTGTCAGATGATCCGGTTTTACAGGAAATTTACCATTCAGCGCTCTAAGACAACTCTCTTGAATTATTGATTCACGCTTCTGCGTACGTCGACTATTGTCATTAGTCCCGTTAGTGCAGTGAATGGTTTATCTCGAGAGGGGAAACCTGCAAGCTGCTAGGATTCTCCTTAATATGGCCGATGAATTCTAGCCAAAAAGGTAGTGGAAAACAGAAATCCCACCATCAGGACTCGAACCCCTCGCAATCAGAAACGTTGTGGTAGTTCTGTCTCTGAGCTAACTCAGCCGTATAACTCTCTTCTAAAAAAATGACACTTTCGTTACATATCACCTAAGTAATATCGTTGATGATTGTAAGTACTATCGTTGACATATCACCTAAGTAATTAACAATGAAATCATCACGGCAAAGATGATTGAATTAACAAAAATTTAAATGAATCAATAAAATGAACTTAATGGAAAACAACATGCTGCTACATGACATACTTTCTCGCATTACTTGTAACGTTAGCAACTTCCGAAAATTCAAATAGTTCAACGGAAATTCGATTTATCCACTGTGAAACGCATTCTTCGCTTTTGTAAAGAGTGTAAGTTACTTCAAGTAAAAATTATGCGAAAGCAACAAGTACAAAAAATATTGTACATACATTTATTTAAAAATCCAGTTTTTGAAACTTTAGAACACTTTATGAAAGAAAAACATATCTGACATCAATATTGCTGTTTTCAAATGTTCTTTGCAATATGAGAAGGAGTTCACCAATGAGGGACCTGTACTATTTTTTTTGCATACGTTTCTCTATTCAAGAAAAATAAAGAAAAATTTGGATCCATTTCTGCGAAACTATTTTTTTAATCGCCTATATTTCACGAAATATTACGAGCAAACTCATGATTAAAAAATGTACATCACTTTTTTAAAAATCTATGTAAATATCTGCGAAGAGCAGATTTCATAAAAAAATCTGTATCTTTCGTTTTATAACCGTAAAGTAACTGTAACTGTAAAAAGGCGACAAAAATATTGAACTATTAGTTTTCGAAAATTTGGAGATCAACGAAAATGGGACCTGCGCCATTTTTAATCGCCCTTATCTCTATCAGGAATAAACATTTAATCCCAAAATTTCCAGCCATTTTTGAGAAAATTTGAAAATCTTAAGGTCTGATGTAATGTACCCCCAAAATATTCACTTCAAATTAGCAGGGTCCCGAGTTCGGTTAGATTGATCTGGAGAATATCAATTTTGAAGAAAATTGTCTGAACGATTTAGGCGCTAGAGGACAGACAGACGTTTTGCCTAAAAACATTTTTCAAGTAACAAAGATACAGAAGAGGTGGATTCTGACCACATAACGTATCAGAGAAAGTGTTTAATTGCATATAAGAAGCAAGAGTCAACTCTTTCGATATCTGGGCCCCACAACATAAGTTTTTCTGACGAAAAATCACTACTTTTTGCTGCAGCATTATAATGTTTTCTCTTTACTACTTAAGTACGTGGTATGGCGAGAATATAAAAATATCTGTGAGAACAAATATACTCGACACACTCTCAGCGGCAAAGGCAAAACTGAACACTCAATGGAATAAGGAAATGTATCACGGTAATCAAGTACATCGACTGAAGAGAAACAGCTCCAATAAACTGTAAAATGCTTTCGGTGTCAGCACAGCGTCACAGGGCGCAACAGGTCCTGAGTTGTTAATAGCAGTAGCTTGTGAATCGAGTTGGAACGCCCTCAAGGATGGAGTCTGAGATGAAGTGTCACACGGAGCCGGTAGAAATTCGTCGTAATGTTTGATACTGAAGTGCTCCTCTAGACGAGAAATTTAGAACCAAAAATAATTTCGTAACATTTTCCCTTGCTTCCATGTTGGTTTCTTATATTTCAATCGCGTGATGCAAACCTGTCATTTTGTCGCTTCCCCTAAACCGCAGGGCACGCATAAGAAGTTTAAGTGTCAGACAACGAAAATACAGGAAATTATACCTTCACAAAAAATAATACAAGAATTTAGTTACATGGACATTTACTGCTCTACATTTTCAAACATTCACGAAATAAAAAACAATAATGTAATCGGTAAAGGTACAATATTAATATCATCTGAAGCAACAGAAGATATAACCGATATGCCTTTGAAATATTTTAAATTGTAATTTAATTTGATTACTGTATGAAAATAGCACTAGCAATATAACAGAAACATTCCCTTAATAAAATGTTCTCTAGTTACAATTTCATAACCGTAACTCCTTGCACATCATGATGAGTAATAACTGACTAACACCTTTCCTGAACGCAGAGAAAATACTTAAGTTATTAGCCAATAGTTTATTACAATATCCATTTCATTTTCATCCGCCTTAGGCGTATCTGAAACGTTCATTTCAGGAAATGCAACATTCGCTTTAAATAAACAATTTGACACAAATAAAATTTGTCATATGAAGACGTAAAAGCTCACAGTTTGGTAATATTTACAAGTCAAGATTCCGATTACTTTTCACAACAGGAAGTGTCGTTAAATCATTTTTCTAAAGACGAGCAAATGTCAAAACATTTCATTTTACTCATAAAATATTCAACCACATTAAAAATAAAATAAACTTATTAATTTTTAAATTGAAAAACAAGTATTAATAGTGTTTGCTGTAATTGAACAATTACATGCACCGTTTGTCATATTCCTGTCCCAATTTATCATTACTATTCATTAAAAAGACACTACTTCAAATCTGAAGGCCATAGGAAACGTGGTAACATCACTCATTCCTCACAAGAAAAATTGTCTCAAATAAGCAGCTCATCCACTCTGAATATGCATGACACTGTTTCTTCCAATATAGGCTCTCCTTCCTCATTCTCTGGGGCGAGCTCATACCTATAATTATGACTATTATTTACTTTCGCTTCCTTCGTAGGCGGTTCTCAATTTGTGATTACCAGGGTACATAACTATTTGAAAAGTACGAGGAACTTTCCGTTATTCGAAAATAGAGGTCCAACCTTATACGACTTATCCTTCAGATCTGAATGCTTGTTCACGCGATTAGAAGTTAAAAGCAACTAGAGAAAATAAATATGAATAATGAGTGCAGCCGTTGGAAAGGAAGCAAGCAAATCAAGTATGATTTCGTAACTATCTCTACCGATTAGAGGGAAATCTGCACTTCTCCGTCATCAGCCATTAGACGAGACGCTTATCTGTAGCTTTTACTTTACTTCCCGCAGACTGCTAATTGGAAGAATACATAATACTAGACTCATAAGTTAAAACTTTTCACAACTCGCATCCTAAGGCGGTCGAACATGTTTCACCAAAAAACAAACCTAGTAAAGAATTAGTTTCCAGTCTGACAGGTGTTTCCTTATTTCTTTACATACATAGCTTAAGAGATGAGTATTTCATCTCTAAAGTGTAGTAGTCACATTGTCTCAACATGTTTATCGTCTCAAATAGCCTACAGTATGTACTTTAATTGTGTAACACAGACAGCGAGTCATGTTGGTGGAGATGAGCCACTGAGCATGAATGAGGCATGTCCCGAAAGAGAAAAATTGAAGGGTTTCTCAATTTACGATTGGCGATGAAGAGGTTTATTTGAAGAGCTAGAACCTTACATCACTGACTTACAAGGTAATCTGTGCAGAGACCTAATATAGCATTCCATTCTTATTTCTAAGAGGCTGGGGGACATTCCATTACATTTTAATGAATTATTTTCGAAATTGTATACCAGATTACAAAATAAATACTATCTACTTCTATGAACATTTCTCATTTTACTGTCTCACCCTCTTGATAACATAGCTTCATTATTGTGCGTACATTTAATTTTGAAAATCTCTAAGCAATAGCGACGGTACAGAATAAAAAATTGCTCGAATGTTTGTGTCACTCCTTTTCAATAACCGTTACGAGAAAACAAAACCCGTACCAACTACTCGTCGATGCGTGCGCGCTTCAAGGTAAGACACGCAATACTGAAGACGCGGGAAAATGTATGCTACTGCCGCCATTAGAGATTTAGTGTCGTCTTCTAGGGACTATTTGCTGGTAAGACCCAAGCATTTGATTCACGCCCGAATCATGATATTTTTTTTCTCTTTTTTTTTTAAGTAGAATCTTTTGGACGAAAAATACATTACCCTGTAGGATTGAATGTAGTAGAACGGGTTTTCACGATGCGTAAGTTCCTTAATGAAGTGATAATGCACATTAAAATATGAATAAATAAATAATTAAAAAATAATCATTAGTATTCTGTGTGGTACTTATGAGGGCTCAGATGTGATACAATTGACAACCGCAACCGCTAACAGATAACGAGCACACGAGGACCGCTTTGCGAGCCATTCATTGATGCTGTGCTCTAGTTGAGGCGCGCGGGGAAAGTGTTGGGCGCCGGAGGGGGAGGGGGAAAACGCCCGCGGGCGGCGCGCGGTCGCAGAGGTCATAAATTTCGTTCCGGGAGCGTTCCGGCAGCACCCGGTTGCGGCCTCGTCGCCGCCGCCCAGCGCCGGACACCGCGCGGCCCCTCCTAGCCTCTCATCGACGCGCGCCTCCGCGGGTAGGCCCCGCGGACAGGGAACCACCGGGCGCCCGCCGCGTTTCCGCCGCTGGCTCCGTGTGGGCAGGTTACGTATGGGTCGGCCTCTCGCGTAATCAACTTCTCCGAGCGACGACATTAGTGTTTGGATCATCACATGGTCTCGGCAAAGAAATCACGAATTTCAAAGAACGACACATATTATATGTAACTGCTAAACATTTTTGGAAAATATATTATATTCTAATTGTACGTATTTTTTTGCACTTTTCGGAAGGCGCAGTGCCACCCCGCATGAGACTTACTGATCCAGGTGCTGTCATCATTCATCATGATGGTTAATTTGTTAAATGTCATGCTGTAGACCTCACGTGGAACGTAATTTATATTTTGATAACGACTGTTATAAATGAAGCGGACACGAATTGAAGTACTTCGAAGAACAAATCAACACATGTTTTATAAAACAATTGGTTTCGATTGCAATGATTTTTTGCACACAGAAATATGTGAAAATCATTACGAGACTTTTGTCATAATACACTGTGTATCAATATATATTTTCAGGAGAACATGAACATGTCTGAAAAGTAAATTTATAAATATTGTTATGAATGTGTATGTGTGTGTTTGGTTAACATTTAGTGTTGTTATAATTTGTAATTTAGCTCCTCAGGTGACAGCTTGAGAGATTTCTATGAGGCAATGCCGGGATCGAATCCTAACCGGAACAAAATGAAGCTGTAGCTTTCTCATATACATCGTCTCTATTTCTATAGCCGTGACATGACGAAACAAAGCTCACTATTTCATGTTTGCACTGAAACAAAATAGTATATGCCGTACAGTCTAAGAAGTACAGGGATATATGGGTTTTCGATTAAATAAACATACCCTCCGTTTTTAAGATTCCATAACTCTTTGAAACCTTCATTAACATAATTTTTTACTACATTAGTAAAATAATACCTCGAATACATTATGTATTTACCACAAATCGTGGTGAATATCTTTGGAAATTTATTACACTTTTAAGGAAGGGATATGTTCGGCTGTTAGATCACCCACAGCTGCGGTGCCACGTGCTTCGGTTGCCGTATTATACTGTGCTCAGAACGTTCGCTTTCCGATTGTTCACATGTGGTTGTTCGTCTCTGTATAGTTGTGTTCTGTTTTTTGAGATTCATGGTTTTAATCACGTAGAAGTTAATGTGATTTCGTTTCCTTTTCTTCATTTTGGTTTTTAGGTTGTGGTAAATTTATTAACAATTTTTTTTAAATTTAATATTTCTTTTACTTTCCAAACTTAATTTAGAATTAAATTAGAATTAATCCACATACCTTAACGTGCAAGATTCGTACGCAATGCCTACAGGAAGGCAACTGACCGCACATCTGGCGCGAGGCAGTTCGGTTTCCCGTGAATCAATTCAGTTTGTTCCCGTGGGGCCAACTTCTTTTGTCATCAAAGCAATTTTAAATATTTGTTTTGGTAATCAATAATTTATAATTTATCTACTGTTAAAAAGAAAACACGAGGCTTGGCCTTTATGCGACTCTATGTAGTTGGCTTGAATTTGTATTGAAATAATGGTGCACTTTAACATTAATATTTCTTCCGGATTTCTTATGACATTTCGAAGCTTAAGGATGTGAGAAGTTTAACACAAACGTTCCTGTGTATTGGAACCTCTTAAGAATAGCTTTATATTTGAGGAAAGGGAGGAAATACGATTTCAAGATAAAGTTTTTGAGCGCCAAATACCGCTCCGCCCCATTGCCGGATTCGTTGTCGCCATCGGGTGCGTGCATTTCGATTCCTACAGTACAGCAGAAAAGGGCGACGTTTGACATCACTGTTCCCATAAGAGACCGTACTTCATTCTTCCTCCGACGCGCCATAGTACAAATTTCTATTATTACTTTCGGTTTCAATTTATTTTTTATATAAATTAAGAATTGGATAGTTCACCAAATATAAAAATAACATAATTTGTTAACTTTGATGGCGATGATTCATGTTTGTAAAAATCATTATTAAGATACGGATATTGTTTTTAACAGATATATTCTCACATAATACAATATATATTTGTAATATATTTATCAATGGCCCTAGTAAAAAAGAAATTATAACTTTTTTTGGTAATAATAAATTTCTCTAAATATATCTCTCAATATTTAAATAGAAATTCTCTAATAATTTTCAGGGAGAGACGGCACGTTCCAAATTCTCATCCTTCGACCCCACCTTGGAAGATTATCATCACAATTCGGTAACCGCTGATAGTGCCGTAAGTCTTTTATCTTCGTTCAGAAGCAATAAACGTTTGGGTCTCAATTTCAGTGAGCTAGTTTGGTCTGAATTTACCTTGCACTAAATCTCAAAACTCATACAACAGTGAATAATTCAGGGCTTGGTTTTTTACACTGTGGTCCACAAAACTACCCTCTGACTCGTTCCGAAATGCGCAATTATAGTACATCTTCTTATAACAACAATTATAATGATTTGCGGTAGAAACCACAAATAGAAATACTTAAATTACATCTTGGACAGGAACAGTTTACAAATTATTGACATAATAATAATATACGAAGAATGTTTTTAACATCTCTGCACTTAGCGATTGCGTACAGCATTGCCCGTTCTCCGCATCTCAAGGTCCATTCCTCTTTATCTCACACGTCTCTTTCTCCGTGGCTTGAAATATTGGCAAGTTCCATATCCTTCTTGGTCTTCCTCTGTATCTTCTTCGATTGGGTATCCATTTCCAAACTTTTGTCTGGAAGTCTATACGATTTCAGTCTTCTAGTATATCCAAACAATTTTAGTTAGGTCATTCCCATAATTTTCAAAACCCACAACACAATGT
This sequence comes from Gryllus bimaculatus, assembly GCA_017312745.1. Classification (NCBI taxonomy): domain Eukaryota; kingdom Metazoa; phylum Arthropoda; class Insecta; order Orthoptera; family Gryllidae; genus Gryllus; species Gryllus bimaculatus. The sequence continues at coordinate 11,770,997 of BOPP01000003.1, read as the reverse complement.
ATCAATATTTATGGACATTGAAAACGCATTTGATAAATAATGCTCTTGTCACAATTAGTGAATGTGATTCACTAATTAACAAAATGAAAAAAAAAATTGTTTGTTCAGTATACCCAAAAGGTCAATCAAAACCTGCTTTCTAATAGAAGTTTTGGGTGCAAAGAAAATTTGATTTATCTTAAATTCATAACAATATTTCTAAGGTTCCTCAGGTCTCCCCCTTTCACCATTTCAATATATTAATTTTTTTATCATCATCGTTCCTAATTACGTTTTCTCTGAAACAGCTTTCTTTGCAGACAATACCATTTTTAAATACAAACATATACGAGCATCATAAATACTTTCTACTACTAGAATTTTTGAAAACTGGAAAAATAAAATTATTCATCTAATTATTAAGCAGATATATTTTTATTAAAACACATTCAGCTTACCTATTAATATTAAACCAAAACGTATTTAATGGCTACCTTCTTCTTCTCCATTAAAATATTTAGGTCTTGTTATTACCAAATGCTTAGTATAGGAAGATCACATCAAAACAATATCAAACCAAACTTTTATAAAAATGCTATATCCATATATTGATAAACTCTTTCAAATTAACATAAAACATACTTCTACAATTAACTGCAGTGCATTATCAACTATAAGAGAAAGACCGCAATTTTTGTATGGTTTCCTTTCACCCTTAGAAGAAATGTGGAATTTATTATCAGACAATACGTAATAAGGTAAGCCAAAAGTTACTGGAATTTGTGGAAAAGTTACTTCATATTCATGCCCCCAACAGATCCCACACATTGTCCCTACAATTTTAATATAACCCCCGACGTTCTCGACATAGTCATAACCAAAAATATTATTTTTTCACTGCATCAAAAAGGAGTAGCTGAATGAGATTCCGATCATAGTCCGATCCCAATATCATACAAAGAAATTTTTAAAGAAATCACATCAGGAAATAACCCATTAGAAAAATATATCAAATTGACTAAATTCGTTGACCTAATGCAAAGTAACTATAAATATCCACTTCCTATTATGTCGATTGCAAATATCGACTCGCAAATATATATATAAATTAAAAGTGAACAATGATCACCTGCATTCTGATGTTGATAAGGCCAAAGAGATTGCAGATCGTTTGCAGAGTGTATTTGGACCACACCTCCTACAATAATACAACATAATAATGAAATTGTAAACTTTATGAAACATTCACTGATTACAGCCGGAACCAAAATAAAGTTAATTTCACCTCTGAAACAGACAATATCATAAAACATTTAAAACAACGAAAATCACACGGTAATCACACGGCAATAAGATGAACAAAAATCTCAATAATAACTCTGTAGTAGGATTAACTGCAATATTTAATGCCATCTTACGATTTAACTATTTCCCTACTGCCTGAAAGACTACAATCGTCCTTTCTTTTTGCAAGCCAGGAAAAGATCCTTGATTTCCTGAACATTACAGACACATAAGTCTCCTACCTTCAATTACTAAGATTTTTTAGAGGCTTCTACTAAAGAGACTTAACAAATACCTGAGACACGGAAGCAATACCAGATATTCAATTTGGTTTCAGATCAAATCACTCCGGCACACACCAGCTGCTAAGGCTTACTGAGTACATTGCATAGAGCTTCCAAGAGAAAAAGAGAACATACTCTATCCGCATTTCTGAATATAGCACAAGGGTTTGGCATGCCGGTCTGTTATTTACAATAAGACAACTCGGAGTTCCTGAGTATATTCAGAATATTAATAAAGGCTTTATCTCTGACGGAAAATTTAAGGTAAAAATTAAACACTGATTTTCTACACTTCGTAATACCATAGCTCCTCAGGCCTCTGTTCTCTCATTTATTTTATTTAATATCTTCGTGAGTGACATACCCAAATTCAACGAGTAAACTGCTCCTTTTGCTGACGATACAACACTGTTTTCAGCAAGTTTAGATACTAACCTTGCATATAACAGAGTTCAGAATAAACTTAACATCCTAATACAATGTATAAAAAACTGGAGGATCGCAATCAATCCTCAAAAATGCCAAACTAAGATAATTACTCTCATGAGACCTCAAAACCCTCTCTATCTGAAAATAGATGACAGTGAAATATCTTGGAAAAGTGAAGCAATAAAGTATCTTAGAGTACTGTTACACAAGAAACTTTTCTGGAAACCCCATATTCACGCAGCTATCAACAAATCCAATGCAAAAATATCAAAACTATACAACAACACAATATCAAATGCCAGATTCTATTATATAAATCTATTATCCTACCCACACTAACGTATGCTCGCATAGTGCGGGGAAACGCTGCTTCTACTACTATACATAAAATGCAAATAGTTAAAAATAAAGTCTTCATGAAGTCAATTAAAGCTCCATTTATACCGAACCATCACATTCACAATGGAAACCGTGCTAGAAGATATAAAAAGAGTAGCAAATCATTTCTATTTTTACTTTCCCTCATCTCATCCCACTCTGAAATTCCACCTAGGCCGAACACCAAACATTCCAAGTCGAATCAAATCTAAATTTCTCAAAAATGTTCTTAAACCTCCCTAAACTAATAATATCATCCCGTATCTCTGTAGAATCTTTCACGTTTCCCTTCCTATTTCTCGACAGGGCAATCCTAATAGTTTATCCCCCTCCAAAAAACAAGATTAAATTTAAGTAGCTTCTAGAACAAAACGAATAAATTAAATGAGCCTATGTATTTAACATCAATTTGCCAAGGAATGCCCAAATCCCCAAAACAGTCAACATGTTAAACTGAAACCCCTCAAAAGACCTTTATTCGAACGAGATGAAATAAATTTTAAAAAAATGCGCATACTTCAATCCAATCGTAATAATATCGTGCATGTGTAATACCATACGAGATGAGTTGCTGAATAAACATAATTTAGCTTCATTGTGATTTTTCTTCTTTAAAGCGGTTCAATAAATTATTATCTAAACGCAAATTAATCTTTTTTTTTCATTGGCTGTCCGGGTGACGCCGCGTTCATGGCGAAAGTGCCGACGTTTCGGTCGCCATTCTGAGACCTTCTTCAGCATTACGCCCTGAGAGGGTCGCAGAATGGCGACCGAAATGTCGGCACCTTTGCAATGGACGCGGCGTCACCCGGACAGCCAATTAAATACTGACTCCTGCGGCGGTATCCTACGCGCTCGTAAATTAATCCGTTGTGTAGCAACGAGTTGCACTGAAACAGTATGGTTTATCATACACATAAGAGTATTTATAAAGAAGCTGACCCTGATGCTAGGGAATAATCAACTACTACCCGTAATGCGTTCCTTCCCCTCTCTACTTAAGAAGATTCTGGGTTGTTATGGTATATCACATTCACCCGACTCCATTGACCAGTAATTTTCAACGGGCTGACGTGCACCAAATACTATAATTTATTCTCTTCTTACGGAAACTTGAAGGGAACGAAACACATCACCACAAGCAACGGGCACTGTTTTTGTCGTTTTAACTTGAAGTATTTATGTTTGTTGAGAACATGCATTGCTGTGAAAGGTTGTGTGGTCAATACCATTCATGTATATTCAGCAGGGGTTCTCGCAAGGTTCTTGAATTACATGCTAGAATGATTTAACATAAAAAATGTAGTGAACTTGCAATTGGTGGGGCATCTGATACAAATGCAAGGACAAAATGATCACACTATGTTAAAGGGAATGGAGAATTTGACACCATGATCCAGTCCTTTCTTGATCGTCCATGTGAGAAATGTTTTACAATAATATAAATTACTTAAATGTAGCCATGATTAATCAGTAGCTCTAAATATGCAGTATCTTGAACCTAAAAGCTGAAGAAAAAAATATGTCCTGCGCCTCCACATTGGAACCCAACCATTGTCAAATGTCTGTGTTCTTCGAATCACAAACCATGCACTACTAAAATATCTCAGCCAATTCTGCCAGAAAGCAATATTACACACGGAGTATCCGGAAACAAAACCACAGAAAGACAAGGAAGGCAAGTCACGACACGCAGTAAATCGAACATTAAAACCTCCTAAACCGCTACTCCAAAACCACTATATAATTTATTTTTTACCTCTTCCTAGGGAAGATGATAGCATTCAATCTGCAGATAAATAAAATTTCCCAAACTTTTAAAGAATTCCTTAGTTAACTAAATACCAATGCATAATATAAAATTTAAAGAGAATTGAAAAGGGAAGAGAGAAGAATAATTGTAGGGAGGATGGAAAATGTTCCCTATTTGCATTCGTGTACGCATTCGAAGATAATAATTGCAAAATAATTTTGTTTTAAAGTGAAAGTTTTAGATGCAGGCGAAGTAGGTACTAATGAGTTGTTATACAAGATTTTTGTGAGATGAAGAATAAAATATTTGAAGTTCTCGATTTATAGAACTAAACACCACAATCAATTAACAATTTCGAACATTTATTAATTATTAGAAATAATTTTATTTATTTAAAAACTTTTATCAACAATTATTTGAGATTCCCAAGTAAGTTTTGGCCTAAATATAAACGTAAATAATTACTGGAATATTATTTTCAAACCAAGGAATAATGGCGTATTAATAATAAATGGAGGAAACAACAGAGGGGAAAAAACGTTTGCTTAAGTTTTACTAGTTTTAATGTTAATTATCCAAGAACGTGTCCAAAGCATATGTAATTGAATGGCATTTTGTACAAAGTTAGGAGCTATTTTAACATTGTAGTGAGACGATAATAAAGTAGTGCTGTCGGCATACAGGGCTAAAGTAATAAAAGATCAAGTAACAAAAAGTCAAATAGAAAAAATTATAGAGATGATAATAGGTGCAATAGTCAGATAGTAACGTCTACAGAGACAAAGAATTGTACAACTCAGACGCACTGATAAGAAAACGTGAATTAAATTTGTGTTAGATGAAGGTTTATGAACAGTGAAATAATCAACTGGACTTCTTGTGGAGATATACTTCAAAGTACTCTCAAGGGACTTTTCCGTTGTAAAGAGAGTGAGAAACGAAGGGGTATTCTGGAAGAAACCAAATCTCCGAGGGTCATCATGATGTGGTATGAAATAAAGATGGGTACACTCTCGCTAAAATTTCGTAAAAGCAACTGATCACATACACTTCATGGTAATCATTAATCCTAATAAGTTCATTGATTGTGACTACTCAACATATTAACCATAGATCTTTAGTAATTATGACAGTAGTTAAAGTGGGATTAAAATTTAATACATGCAAAAAATGTACACAACTCTGTCTTTCTATATTGAGTGAACGAGCCCTTCTGAGGATTATCGCACGAGAAGTTTGAGTCCTTTACGTCGTACAGATACGACGAGTATATGACGAAGAGGAGTCACAATTCTTCGATAAATAAAAGGTAATAATTAAATAAACGCAATTTTCAGTACTCCCCCTCACTTCTCATCAATTAAGAAAAGATAAAAATCATCATCACCTGTATTTGAGAAACTTAATAGAAAAAAGCAGAATGTATCAGGCAACAAACACGAAAAAAATACGAAAATCTATGCCTTCGTTACTTTTGTGGTCTCCCATGGACTCAATGGTCACGAGTACGAACAGAAAAAAAAACTTGTTCAGAAACGTGTGGTTATTTTCAGAACTGAAACGCGTGAACTTTTATATTTACGTCGACAGCTCCTTCCTTCGAGCTTTTTCGAGCAACCAAACGTTCGACTAATACAGACTGCTGATTTTACTAAACGGGTTCCAAAATGTCAAAACGTGCCGACACGCAATAGGGGAGGCAGGAGGGGCAGCAACGCCTCCCTCCCCTGCGGAAAGGCGTGGCAGCGGAGGAGCGCAGAAGGCAGCGCGGCAGATGACGCCGAAAGGGGAAGGGGAGAGAACCTCTCCTCGGACAAGACAGCAATATACGAGTAAACGGCGATGGGAGGGCGCTCGCACTCTTTACGTTCCATGCATTACACTGTAGCGTTCTCTTCTGCTTCCTTGTACCTTGCTCTTGACCATCGGTTAACCCAGGTTTATTGGTTGTCGCTGCTTTGTATCTTCTTCATTGTGACGACCAAGTTATATTAGTTTGTTGTTGGTTTTTTTTACGATCTGGCTTGAAATGTAAACTTTCGAATAAAAAATTATTCTATTCAACACTTACAAAACAAAAATAATTTTTGATTAATGTGAAATTAAATCTTAATAGTGGTTATCGAAATAGAAGTAAATTGACATCGAACGGATAGTTCATATGGCTGTAAAAGAATTGGACATTAATATCTTATTACAACACAAAATATATTTCCTTCTCGTTTTGATTTAGGCCCATACCTCCAATATTTTTAAAGCTATTATCTCGCGAATCTTTCTCATCGGGTAAAACTGTAAACTATTGAGTGTTTAGAAATCATTCCTACAAGTATTTACAAACCATTGACGATGTAAAATACTTGTTCTGCTAAACGTTTCTCGTACAGTGTTAATTTTACTTTAACGTGGGACCATGGGAATTGTATAAAGATTTCCTATTTACTCTTCCTACAATTTACTTCTAAGGAAAATATGGTACAAAATCTACAAAACAGCCTACGGGTTCTCGACTCACCAAAAATTTACTCAAAATCGTCGTTCTCAATATCCAGTATTCTATTATCATTATCCGTCAGATTTTCATCCGATTGCCATTCCAATATTTGATGGCCTTTGAACAGTACTATATCCTCTCATATTCTCCAAATCCGAAAAAAAGATTAAATTCACATGGAGAAACACAGTCAATTTATCAATAAAACATCAATATAAAACATTCGTGGAAGAGTTTAAAAAATATTAAAATGTCATAAAGAACAATTCTTATATGATTTGGTATTTTCGACCAAAAGGTCCATAGAACAGTTTCTTGTTATTTCATATAAACTATCACAGCGAGAATAACCTAATGTGCGCAGCCAAGCAATAACGATTTCTAATTATAATACAACCTTCGCAATATTGCGACTAAATGCAATCACTGACACTAAGTAACCCCTATTGCCGTTTCACAAGATGAAAACGTTGGAACTCACAGGGAGGTTGTAAGCCATACAACACAAACCACCCAACACAAAAACAATCATTATTATGAAATTGGAACACTAACGATGCACCGGGCGAGGTAATGTAATGTTTGCTGTTTAAAATAACCACGCAGATCCACCCTGAGAAAGTGAACCGCCGGCGCAACGAGGACGCGATGGGAGATGAGCCGCTGTTGCCCCAGATGCAGTGCGGGCGTCACGCTTCCTTTTCCTTCTCACGTATTCCGTAATTTGCTGAATTAAAGGGAAAGAATGTAGACATTTATAATGAGAAACAACTTCATCAAATGTTGAGCGTGATTCTTATGACATGGACTGTAAGAACATTGCACCACGATTCTCTTACACAATAGTTAAAATGCGTACGTAACTGCGAGCAAAATTATCATACTGATCTATTTTGTTGATTTATTTTCAAAATTTTTCTTAACTTTTCTGTAAAAATTAAGATGTGGGGAAATGTTTTAAATTCGATTTTGGATTGTTTTTTGAGGATAAGATGAGGATGAATAAGGGAAAGTATGTTATGAGGTACATGATTTAACACAAAATACATCTGACATAGTAGAACAACATCGAAGTTACAGTTAAGAAGAACTGCTTAACCAGGCCAACATAGCGTTTCTCATGTTTATAAAGCAGATCGATCGTGGTAATCTTTTCGAATTTTATTCTGACCTATACACGTATGATACATGCTGGAAAGGTCAGGAACGAGGCATACGAAATATGTAACTTTCTCCAAATCGCAAGGTAAATATTGAACATTATCCAATCAAGAAGTGTAAGGTATGGATGTAATCGCCACAACAATGTGCGTTGCGAATAAAAGCATGCAATGCTTTAAAAGGTCACTGACATCACGCAGAATACCCGTTTTCACAGGAAATGCACGTACTTGCTACGCACTTGGAAGGAATTAAAGGTACTGGTTTGCTCACGAAAGCTATTTCAAGTAGTAAATGAGACACATGGAATTACAAGAATACACAAATTAAAGCTTTATTGTTGCATTGCAGTGGCCACAGAATCGCTCAGCGCAGATGTTACAGAACCATTCCCATCCAGAACAGAAGTCGCGTCTACCAAGCGCCGCCGGGGCGGAAGGGCGCTCCGTAGGCGGCGGCGGGGTGGCGCGGGTAGCCGCCCACGGCTGCGGGGTAGGCGCCGGCGTACTTTGCGCGCTGGGCGGCTGCGGCGGCGGCGGCGGCGGTCAGAGCAGCGGGGTGGCCGCCAGCGTACGCGCCGGGGTAGCTGCCGGCGGCGTAAGCACCGGGGTAGGCACCGGGGTAAGCACCGGGGTAAGCACCAGGGTACGCACCGGCGCGGTAAGCACCGGGGTAGGCACCGGCGCGGTAGGCGCCGGGGTAGGCACCGGGGTAGGCGGGGGCCCCGGGTCCGTTGGGGGGCGCGGCTCCGGGCACGCGGTTGACGACGGCGTTGAAGCCGTTGACGGGGTCGGCGGTGTAGTCGACGGTGCGGCGGGTGCCGTCGGGCTCGATGAGCGAGTAGCTGCCCTGGACGACGTCGCCGTCGCGGGTCTCCTGCTGGTCCTTGGTGTCACCGGTGACGGGGTCGTTGACGGCGTACGCGAAGTTGTACTGCGGGTGCGGGTTGTAGTATCCGTCGCGGTAGGCGGCGGCGGCGGCGGCGGGGTGGCCGAAGGGGGCGCCCGGGTAGCCCAGGCGGCCGGCGGCGGCGAGGGCGCCGGGGTAAGCTCGGCCGGGGTAGGCGCCGGCGTAGGGGGCGCCGTACGCGGTGCCGAGGGCGGCGGCGGCGGCGACCGGGTGCGGCGCGGCCAGGTTGCCAGCCAGGGCGACGGACGCGGCGGTCGCCAAAAGCAAGAGCTACGGAGCACACACTCGTCAGACTCCTGCCCACAACGTACTCACAATACACACATTCAGCAAGCCATGTCAAAGCAGAACATCCACCTCAACAGAACACTTTGTAAACTAATCTTATAAAAATGAAGTAATGTGTTACATTCAGTACATAATTGCCAACTAAACAAATCGTGTTCAACGAAGTCAGGAGTGCTTTAAACGAGGTTTAAAAATTACATGAATCTTTTAAAAAATTAAAAAAAAAAGTAGAATTGAGAATTCCTTGAATTATATAAAGTATATATAGGTATAATAGGTATAAAGGTGTCTTGTACACAAAAGTGTATATAGTTCTACCCTTGAATGAAAATATTTCATCCGTTAAAACCCGCACCTTTCGTTTACGTCTAACATGGGTCTTCGAACGAAAAGTGAATCGACCGGCAAATCCGTTCTCTAGCATCGTAGCAACGGACGATAGTGAAATCAAACAGCCACAATATCATTTTACTCGCAGACACTATTCTTTGAACCGATAAACCTTTTCGAATCAGTAGTTAATTGATAACCACGTAACGCACTAAAGAACGAATGAGCAATGAACCCGCTCTACCAACGAACCGCATCTCCTAATTTAGCCACATTGCCCAGCGTCGTGATCGCCCTCCCCGGAAGAACCGTGGCGACGCGAGTGGCGGCGGGGACGCCCGAGGCGCCCGGCGACGCCAGAGCCGAAAGGGAGAGGCACATGGCCGTCGGTGGCCCATTGGGGCTCCCCCGGAGGATCTCGGAACAATGAGATCGATGGTGAAGGGCAGTGGAGCGCGACTCAAGTGACGCAAAGCCCGGAATACGAGCGCCTTCGGTAGCGGCACTGATGACAGTTCGTCGAGCCACTAATGATGACGTCGTAACACCGATCTATCGCCAGGCGATGCTAACAATGATAAAGTGGTTGAAAATGTCGGGCATTATCGGTTTCGATTCGTGAGTTTCGGTTTTGCAGATGGAGTTTGGGCGAATCATCATAGTTAACGGCGTGGAAATCTTTGAAAGGTAATCCCGTTTCCTCATTGAAGCGTTTGAGAGAATTCACTGTTTTTCCTGCGCAATTGCGAATTTAAATAAGTCTTTCCTCATTTCTCTTGATAAAATACGTTTCAATAACTTGAAGGAGTTTTGAAAACAAAGAAAGTAAACAGCAAGCTCTATGATTAGTCAACATTTTCTTTCGAGAAAAATATTTAATGTTTTGAAACGAACAATTCGTAAAGAGAAAGATTCAACAAACACAAAACTGTAAGACTGCGATTAACAATAGACTTTTCTTTTATTGCAAGTGTACTCATATCTTCACACAAAAAACTCCAATTTTAAAGCTCTGATTCAGAAAAATAAGAAAAGAAATGGACACCCAAAACATTTTTTCAATTATTATTCGTTTGAAATTGTCTCATATTGTCTCCCCGTCTTGTACACCACATTGTGAAATCTTTAAAGTTATGTCTTATATGAGGAAAAAATGTATTTGGTTCGCGAAGATGTAGAAGTGAATAACTAAACATGACAATAAGACTTTCCTATTGTTTCATGTACTGGTAAGAAAATTTAGTTTCATGAATTTTCCATATCTAATATTTGACTGGAAGAGAACTCGACCAAGCATCTCCGAAGTAAATGTTGCCCGACAATGCGCTCACCTGAGCCAGAGCCATGGTAGACTGTTGGTGGAGGTGCTGTTGCTGCCGCTGAGGTGGTACTGAGCCGAATGTGAGGAGGCGATGTGCAGCTTTGGCGGTGCGGCCCGCTTATATACAGATTCGCTGACGCAAGGGCCTCGGCCCGGCGCGGGGCGGCGCATCGCCCCTTCCCCGTCGGCCGGCGGGTCCTCGGACGCCCACCCGCCGCGCATCCCCATCCGCCCCCTCCCTTCCCTTCCCAGCTCGTTGTTCCCGTCCCCTCCCCGCAGCGCCATCGGAGCATTGCGCGAAATATCAGAACCGACCCCACTGCCTGCCAACTACCGCCAATGGCTACCACTTCCCTTACAGCCTCCATTATTCCGTCACTAACTCCGACACCACGACGAAGGCGACCGTGACGGCCACGAACTGACATAAAAACGAAAGTGATGGAACCGTTCGCAGTCATTCGCTCCACTGCCTTCAACATCACCTCCACCCCGCTGCCACCGACCTCCCCCAGTACTTCGTCGTCAGCGACGGCGTACCTGCCGCCACATGCTGGGTGCACAGGCGGAATGCACTGAATATTAATAAGGGTCATCGCTGGGCCCGCGCGCGCTGTCGCAAGCGCCGGAGAAACAGACGCAGATCGCGGACCAGATGCCGCCGCTGTCAGACAGACGTCCGATCTGACACCGGCGCCTCGGCGTCGCCACGCCTCCTCATCTCGTTCTCGAATCTGATCACGATATCACATCCAGACCCGATTGGTATCGGCGCGCGCACTTCTAAGACACAGTAATGTCGGTTTGGTGAACCAAATTAGTTGTAACGCCCAGAATCGCCAAAAATGTGTAATTTTTAACATGAACAGGGAAGAAACAGTTTCTAGGCATTAGCAAATACGGACATGTCATTAGTATTGTTTCACTTATTATGTGCACCATTTCTTCTTGCTTCCTGTCACTTTGTTGTCTAATTCTTATATTTTGTCTTTAGACATTTAAAAGTAGATATGCATTTCGCGTTTTGGGCATTTCTTAGAAAGACATCTGCTTTACTTTTCAATTTCAGCATAAACATATTAAGTTTCGACTTATCTTTTTTCTGGGCAAATATAATTCTATGGTTGTAGTTCTGCGGTAGGTGAATGATCTTTGGTATTTATTAGTTTTCTGGGAGAGAATAATTACGCCCTCTGACGAAAAGAACACACACACCAAATACGAACTACCCAACATTACCATCAAGAGAACACTCAAAAGAGACAAAGTGAAAAATAACAACAAAAATACGGTTAGGAAACGATCTTCTTATAAAAAATGGACACAATATCACATCAAAGTTTTAAACATAAAACTACACATAAAAAATATGTAGAACTAGACAAGACAATAATTTATAACACAGTATTGCTATCCTTCACTACTTGTTATCGATGGTTGGTAATTCCAAGAAACAAGATTGTATATGATCTCTGTAAAACAAGATGGGAATAACTGTTGTTGTTATTATTATTATTATTATTATTATTATTATTATTATTCAGCAAGTGTGGAAACAAATGTATTTGGGATGCTCCGCTCCAGGATGCCGCCGCGAGGTCGAACGCCTTCCAGAGCGTGACGCACATTCCGCTCCGTCTGCCGCATCCGGGTGCTCCTCACGCGGCCGCACACATCGCATCGCTCTCGCGTTTCCCGCGGGGGCGTTTTTTGCGCGGCGATTCCCAAATAAAGGAACTCAAGGAACCGGCAAACGCCCATTTTATTTATGAGTCGCTTGAAAACGTAAGTGTCATCTAATTGGTACAATCCGCGCAGGTCGCGTTGCACAATGTGAAATATAACTCGAGAATACATTTGTTTACATTAGGAAAGCGAGTTCGAGATGCAGACTTTGATGACCGGATGATAAATGTCTTTGAAAATGATGGTACCAACAGCCTCGCATTAGAATCCATTAAGTAGAATTTCGGGACACTATTATTAGCCTTCCAACAGGATGCGAGTGGATGTTGTTGCGAGAAAACAAGTCGCATCTCTTGCGAGGTGATTTAGGAAAATTATAATGCCTTTATCAGTTCATTTATAAGTAAGAAGATAATCAGAACATGTTAATAAAAATGTGTACTGAACAATGTTACTGGTGACAACCATTCATAAGCCTGCAACCATTCACATCAGCAGTAAGTATTTCACACTTGCTCCACGTTTCACAACATTTTATGAGCTGCATAAATTGGAATGCCGATAAGGAAGTATTTATTGCCGATAATGACAGTAATATAATTTCCTATGAAATGATCAAAAACCAGTTATTAGTGCTCACTTTTTAACTGTACAATTCTACAAATCCGGCAAGAACGTTGATTATCTGTCTCCTCTTAATGCTGTTCATATGAATATAAAATGTATTTTATTTAGAAGAACAGATGCCATGGGAGTTACTGTACCCCGCTAAGAATATTTGATCATTTGTTATCTTCATGGTGTTCATAAATACAATAACGTTACCAAAAATAATCGTAAACGTACAAAAATACATTGAAAAAAGTAGAAATGCATTCAATGCAAATAAAATGTTCAGTAGAAATTGCACATCAGAATAATATCTCGAAACTCTTACAAAAATGGTGATTTAGATGCAACCGACAAGAAATATCAGATAGTGCTTTATCTCCCGCAAGATCAAAGGTGTCAAATGATCGAAATCACCACAAGTTGTAAGTATTTCTTCCAAGAAGCAAACTCCGTATTACTCTTACATTTCTCATAATAGTAAGTAATTTGTAGGTTATAAAACTTACACATAAAAAAGATAAGAAACCAGTCGGGCCCAAAACGACTGTGGATCGCGCAACGAGCCATTGATCAATTCCCAAAAGCGGTAGTTTCCCTGCGCCTCCTTTCCAAACAACGCCGAACGAGGGGGTTCATTGCGGATGAACTGAAGCGGCGCATTAGTAGATTCCGCGCGCGATACCCGCGTGGCGGCCGGCACATGGCCAGCCGCGGGCGAAGCATCCCTCGTCGCGATTTCACGGCCTCTCCCAGCCAAGGCCCCACCACCCCCGGGCTCCCTCGCCTGCCTGCGGCTGCCGCCATTGTTAAATCGCTAATCTCAGTGCTCTGCATACTCTTCCTCTCACTTCCAAACTACGTAGTTGTCGACGGAACCGGCCACTGAATGGAGTCGAAAGCACATGTTTTATTTCGCTGGGCCTGCAAATATCTGAGGCGACACGGCAACCGAGAAGACTAGTGGTGTTACAACAGCACATATTTTCTCCTATTATTTGCAACAGTTTGTAGCATTGTTGGTATTTCGTAATATTTGTAAGTGTAGGTATATTGTAATGCTAGCTGAACCCGTGCTAAAGATTCGCGCATTCGATTTCAATTGGATGTTTTGCACATTAGAGCATCGTGACTTTAACCCAACATGTCAAGTTTGCCAATTCGAAAAAAAAATCTTGAGCACGTAGGTTAAATATTACAAGGTGTGTCCAATACGCAATCTCGAGTTCGCCAAATGTATATATATATATATATATATATTTGGCAGAACATTCTGTGTTCGGTTTAGGCACTAATGGTGTTCACTGAAAATGCAGGGAGAGTCAGTCAGTCGGACGAAAAGTTGTTTTGGAAAAATATAAAGGGACATCACTATTTCGGTATATGCGTCACAGAACATTTATCAAAATCTCTACATCTCGTTTAGGAGCAAAGACTAGGAGGAAGTAAAACACGAAAAGCAGAAATAAAGACAATACCAGAGGCCAAAGTTTGACGCTAAAACTTTGTGATGATTACTGTGGATACAATAAGCGGCAATAAGAAATCAGTTTGAATAATGTGCGAGATGTGAAGCACATATAGTTCCCATATTGATGAATTAAGTAAGAAGAAAACTTGAACTAAATCGATCGTTGTATCTAAATTACATTAAAAAAATCTCTCGCAATTTCTCCAATTGAAGTTTTCTTGCTCAACATCGAAAACAACGCATGTAAATTAAACATCTGTTTCATAAACAATATTTTAAAAAAATAATCATACACGTTTTTGACGATTTAGTTACTTTCTCATTTCCCCCGTCCCAAACATTTAACTATTAAACTATTTCACTCATGAGCTCACGACTAACAAATCTTGAGAAACAAACCTTCAAACTAAATTAAACTTTTAAGACATATAGATCAATGAAAGGAAGAATGACCTTTAATTTTCACATTTCTGCGTATTGGAAAAGCCCTAATCTTGCTCCTACATTGTTCCACCACAGACATCTCAGCGCACATTCTGCGGAATGCGGAATTCTTTTCGCATTGTCTTTCGAGCGAAAGCTCTCCCCTTCGAGCAATGAGCAAGGCTGCCGTCATAAGCCTCCATGTGCGTGCTGGAGCTGTGATGGCATCAGCGCGTCCTCGCCTGCGCCGGCATGGGGTTTTTGCTTCCTCGCGGCACCGCCCTCCGCGAGAGAACATGGCTGCTGCCGTCCATGTCAATTGATTAGAGCCAACCTGGGCTGCTATTACCTCTTGGGCCACTAACAGCACTCGAAGGTGAATGAGTGGCTGGGAGCTCGCTCTCTCGCCTTGTGAAGCATAAAAATGACTGCTGCAAGCAGAAAAATGCAGAATACGACTGACCGAACAGTTACTCTTACAATACAATTACAATAATTGAAGTATTATTAACAAAAACATTTAATGGTCAAATCAAAAATCTATCACAGAGTAATCGATTACGCATTACCGAATTTTAAATCTTGAGGTCACATTAAAAGGGAAAGCAGCTGCGTACGGTGTTCACCTAACGAAGTTTCCAAACATCATAGCAACAATTATATTACTTGTGTCAGTTCCCAAACATGCTAAATCAACATTATTTTGATGTTCTCAAAATGTAGTAGTTAATGTTGACTTGATTTGTTTACACAAATGTACATCATGCCACTCTTCGAATGCAAGTTTCAATTTTCACTTATTCAATATACCCTGACTTCGACAATGATTTTTGAAGAAAAATAATGATATGATATGAAAATTTCTTTCTTTCGAATTGCAACAGCACCAACAATTAAAACCAATTAAAGTTTGAATAGTGTTTGCTCTTGTTTTAAAAGTCACAATTTTTAAATTTTATCTGACTAGCTGGAAATACGCGAGCATTTTCCCTTTCACTCTTTTTGGTAATTATGACTTGTAATATCAGAGAACGGTACAACTAGTTTTATGACATCAGTTTTCTTAATCATGACATCATTAGTAGTTCACTGATCTAAAGAACAATGACGCATACTGACAATGAAGCATATTCTGTACGAAAAAAATGTCGAATATATAAATAAATAAATGATATCAATTTAGTCTATTATAAAATCCAATTTTACTATCGATTTTCTCAATCCCATTAGCTACACCTTTATAGCTACTACTTAAGCAATTTTACTTCAATATATGAAAACGAGAACCTACCTCAGTCATATTTCCATTTCAGTTTTATCATTATAATTAGTTCATGCTTTCAACCCAGTGTATCATATTATGTTCACAAAACAAGCTGTTGCATCAAAGTATTGTATTATGTTAAATCCAAAAATGCTACAATACACACTAGTAGAGCATTAATATTGTGTCAAAACCGCACTTCAAATGAACTACAAAAATGGCAATCAACCAACGATGTTAGAAGAAACAATAACTTGCTTAAACCTGAAGCAGGGAAGCTGAAAAAAACACGGTTCTCTAAAACGTAGCATGAGCAGTATGCAAAAACTATGTAATATTCTCTTATAACTTTAAATAAATTAAATACTATATATTTACAAAATAATCTTAGGAATACGCAATAAAATAGTACAGTATATTTACACTACAATCGTACATACTAATAATATCAAAAACGTAAAAAGTGTTCCATAACGCAACATATAAATAGCAAGTATGGTAGCAAGTATGGAGGCAGCTGTTTTCTTGGAGCCTTGCTATCGCAAGGCGTCAGCTGTGTTGTAAGTAGTGACGCACAGGATATAGAATTTAGTCGGTAGATAAGGAAAGGTGTAATTGTACAACGAAATATTTATATTTTTCAATCAAAATCGAAACCGTTTCATTGTTAAAGGATATTTTCTTTACCGTTTCATTGTTAAAGGAGTTTTTGGGTAAAACCGCAGACATCTCTCTCATGACGAGAGACAGCAAATTTTTCTTGCAATTTTGGTGAGCAATGGAAATTAGTAATTAGGATTATTTTATATTTTTCTCGAGTTCCTGGGTGTCCAACAAAAACATACGCCTCTCATATAGTCGGATGCTGCATAGTTGTCTTTCAATATCTTCTATTATCGGAAATCAGCATTACAGATTTCACTATCATGAAGAAGCGTATAAAAGATCTAGAATGTCTCATTTTGTAGACTACGTACTGTAACAAAAATCCATGCCTACAGAGCCAAAAGATAAAGGGGTAAGGACCTAAAACGCATATATTCTGAGTTTTCGATGCGACAGAAAACATGCTTTACGGATTGCCGGAGCATCCTAAGGTATCAATATTTTTAATTCGATTTCACACGTAATCAGAAGTTATGGATTAACATATACCACCACACTTATATTTTTCTATAGCTTTCATGATGACATTTGGAAATGTTACTTCTCGATGCCAAGCATAAAGAGAAGGCAAAATTATAATGTAATTTTGTGTATTAATGAATGCAATTGTGCTTCTGAAGAAAGGATCCAGTGGGGAAAAAGGTACTGAAAGGTATGCCACCATCAGAAAAAACATATTTTTATAAACGTGCTCAACGTATTAAAAACGATAAATTCAACTCAAATTGATTTGTAAGACATTCCAAAGGAGAATTCCCATTAAGAATATTTCATTCCAAAATTAACACTTTTTTTAATATTACAAAAAAGTATTTACGGGTTGGGGAAGAGGCCCAAACTGAAACTGAAATAGCTATTTCTGGATGCGTGCCCAGGTTTCGCGAACCTTAGCAGGGGAACTACAGCAGCTATTCGACACAATTGACCGAGGACTTGAAACGCTCTCAAAGGTGTTGCATCCGCACCAGATCTAACAACCCGTCTCAACCGCATCCGCGTACGGACGAGTTCCCTTCAATATAATTCGATTCCATCTTTCTCTCTTCCATCATTAGCACACAGAGTAGGACCTTCATCACCTCTCGCATCATTTCAAAACCCACTCTTCTCTATTGCAAAGCACGAATTACATCTGCAGCTGAATTACACACCTGTGTGTCGGCGTCCGCCATGGCGGCGGCGGCGGCGGCGGAACACGCAGCGCGCGCTGCGGCGGCCGCCCGCGCCTTTCCCTTTCGCTCCTGTTTTTACAGTCGTCGGATGGGCGGGCGAGCGCGCGATCCCCTCGCGCGTAGGATGCGCTCGAATTGTAATGGTCGCTCTCGGGCGGGCAAGTGCCTGCCAGGTACGACTCGGCAGCCTTGAGGGTGGCCCGGTAACCCTGGGTGAAGGATTAACGCCATCGTTCCAGTCCAGCTGGTGCTGTGAATTCGTAATGTGTGCTCCGTTTCACAGCGATGGAAAGAAGAGGTGACTGGTACGGTCAAGACAATGGGTAAATAGAAGTCGAACTAGTCATATAATCAAACTCCATGCAGCTCCTGATTCTTGGAAATGTTTGACGAACTTGAGAGTTTGTGCGAGTAATAATAGCAAATTGATGTTCCTAAACACATAACTGGATAAAAATTTAAAATGTCTCAACTCATGTACGGCAACAGGCTAACGAATATACAATTGTTCCATAATTCCATCCGCTTTTGTCGAAGTCTCATTAAGACCCTTAAATATTTTTTAGAATATTCGACGCAAACAAATAGTAGTTCCATGATGTAAGTATCAAAATTCCAGAGATTCAGAGAAAGACTGCAACTCTTTCCACTAACAACAAACATACATAAAATCATTAAATACTCGATCCTCTCATCGTATCACTATTGAAAGGAATATTCAAAATATTTGAAAATGTATCTTCTTTCTTTACTTTCCATTAAGTTTTGTTCTCCTTCATTATTTAAAATATCAGCACACGTTCATTAAATCTACGAGTACTAAGGCCAAAGACGGAGAGATTATTTAGAAGCCTACTGATTATTAGTTTTTCAGCTTCCATTTTTTAGGAAGCTGAAGACCTATCTACCACTTGGTAACACGTTTGGTGGTATAATTATTATATAAAATATTGGTAATAGAAGTATTGTAATACTTACCAATAGATTGTTGAAAAAAATAGTATGCAATTTATTATTTTTATTTTATTTGTTACACGTTATTTACAGTTCTGATATAGACTATTTTATTTGTTACAATAGTTAGCCGAATGTTAACCTGGCGCTCAGGACAGTGGGTTAAAAAATCAAGACGGTTTAGTCGAAAACAAAAAGTTGAAAACAAATTCAGAAAATAATGCAGTATTTTAAGTCTTAGCGCAATGAAGTTTAGTATAATGTTATGTTATTAAAATACACAAATTTATTAGACATAAAAAGTGTAATAGATTTTGTCATTCAATAGTTACTGATGAGAGAAAGTTGTGTTTTTTCATATAACCTGACATCCAGCTATATTTTGGATTAAATATACTCATGTTCATACATATATTATAAAATTATATATGTGTATTAACATTAATTGGAAATACAAATTAATTTATTACTTTACAAAAAATAACATCATTACAGTTAATACTCAAGCAGGAGGCTTTGGAAACTTCCCTCCCCCTGCATTATTTGGCGGTGATTTAACTTTAAGACCATGACATTAATAGGGTTAATACTGCTTAAGTTCATTCATATTAAGCATTCATCATAAGCAACATATTGCATATCACAATCATTGAAACTAACCAATAAATCATGACTTGCATCAAAAAAGACTGTCTTGACCACATAAAATTCGAAATATTTATACTCCGCCGAATGTTAACAAAAATTCGGTCCATTTACAAGTGCAATAAAAATGGACACATCGTTCACCATTTTGAAGTCAACGATACGGATAACGAAGATGGGTATTTCAATAAAATCGTGATATGCGTGACGCACACCATAGGCAAAAACAACAAAAAAATCCGCAAACGCGTCTCGCGCGCAGAACACCTCGTTTCATGCAATGACGTAAATAACGAGATTTAAACATGCACGGGAGCGCTCAAAACAAAAGATATTACAGACCGATGTAATCTTACGAAATTATTACATCGTTCTGCACGATTTGGCAGATAAAGGATCATCAATGCGGCTACGTTGATCATTGGAATTCTCCATGTGTTCCACAGGCAAATCCATTCGAAGGAAGATGAAGATGCAGCACGTAACAATCCCCGGGATGGGATCGTGTAATCCTCCTCCGCTAATTGCCCTCGTCATTTCTGCCACTGAACTGCCACGAATCCACGCGGATGAAGAGGCACGGCGCTTGCAGCGGTGGAAGGAAGGGGGGGATGAAGGGGAGGGAGAGGAAAGAGAAGATCCGGTTCAATTGTGAGCTGTCCTCGTCAGCCTTGCCTTTTTCATTGCTCCCGAAGGAGAGCAAACGAGGTCATGCAGTCGCGAATGTGGAAGAAGCTCATTCTTATACATTTTTATACCACTATGTAGATCTCAAATACTGAGTAGTGAGGTTGCCATAAACTTTTGTTTACAATAACTGATAAGCTAATGAAAACATGTGTCTTAAAATGTCAACACCGCCATTAGATACTGTTTTCCGTATTTAAGATTTGGAGCTAGCTATTACATTTTTTTAATTATTTAAAATTTCAACAACAACAAAAATATTTTTTATTTTGAAAACGGGTTTACATATAGAGTTAATAACTGAAATCAAGAGGAAATCAACAAACAGGAATTACATGTAAAAGAATAACATATTACTATATAGACGCGTACGAACATGCCGCACTTTGTAAATAATTTTTAGAACATATGCAGTGAAAATAAGTGCATGCCAGATCCTGGCTATAAACCATCAGATTCTGAACTGTCCGTGACAGAATTAAACTTCTGTAATGCGCGTTAGTAAACATCCTATAAATGCGTTGTGATGTAATTCCATTTTAGATATATTATTTCGTGTTACTTCTTGTACCTGACGGGGTAGGAGAGTACGGAGTAGGGGTCGCCAAAAGATCTAAATCTTTAAAGTAATAGAAGGTTTCAAAATTCTCATTTTGTGGAGATACAGGCCAAAAAGAAGCATGTAAGGTTTTGCAAAGGAAGTAAGGTATTGCATTTTTCTTTAGCCATAGTGTAATATACAATTCCGGGAAGAACTCAAAAGTACCGTCAAAACGAGGTAACACACCGAATTAACAATATTTTAGTGTGATCATTATTAAGCAAGTTTGACACAAAATAGTTTTAAGGTGTTTTTCTTTACCAGTAATACGTAGTATTGAAGGGAAAATGTTCAAAACCTCTGATTTTATTTAATTATCTCAAAGTAACTGAATTTTGTGATTATCATTACCTCGTTTTGTAATGTAGTTAAAAAAGAGTCACGATTATAAAGCATAATCATATACAGTAATAACTAGGATTTATCACTACAAATGCACATTAATATACAAACCTTAAAGAATTTCTTAGTATCCTTTGATGTTTTGTAGAAGGATGTTTTCCTGCAATCCGCACTCTAACCAGTGGTTCGTGCCAAACGTACGCTCAAATGAGGGGAAATGCAACGGTGTGCAGTTGCGAGTATTACAAAGTTGTTACTGTCCACTGTTTGCTCTGAGCCGAGTGAAAGACCCATCATTTAAACCGACGTGCATCAGAGATGAGGCAAGATCTCATTTCTCGTTTACAGTTGGCACGCTCTCCATTTGAGGATGACCACCCAGAATGACGCACATGTATAACACTAGCGCAAGTAATATTACAAACCTTTACCACATGACATAATCACTTTTTTTACATAAAAATAATATGAATAAAATCGAATGAAGTGGTTCACTGATTTGCAATTGGGAGGTCCGCGTTCGATCCCCGGCAGGCTATCCTGACCAGGGTTTTCGTGGTTTCCCTCAATCACAACGCGAACGATGGTTCCAAAATAAAGCCACGAACACCTCCCACTCCTCACCTAACACCTACCACCATCCTAGTCCTTTCACCCCTCGTCATCCTATAATAATAATAATAATAACAACAACATTAATAATAAAAATAATAATAAAATCATAATAAAATAATAATAACAATAATATCCTCTTATCCCTGCTATTTGATATTCAAGGCTAAGAACACTGTCTTAACCAAGAGATGCGGCCGAAGGGCTGACCCTCATAATTCCACACGTTTATCTCTCCAGGATAGAATACAACTGGGCCTCGGAGATAGAAATGTGTTGCATGGTCAGTAGTGGCCCCATATGCGAATAATAAGTGTGTGTCTCGGTATGATTGTGTAAGTGTGTGTCAGTTTCAGCATTTCATCATCATCATCATTTCGCCCTATCCTCAAGGTCTTACAACCTTCGGGTGTAAAAATTAAATCAGCATTAAATGTTTCTCCCCCAATAGAAAAGTAACGTGCACCTACCCCGATAATCATGACTGAGCCCCGGTGCCGACATGTAGTCCCATGATGGCACATTCGCCAAAAAAAAAAGTACGTATGCAAGTATATACCAGTAGAGTGTTAAAAGCACGGTCAGTCAAAAAGAAAACTGTGCTAATAGAAAACACGGAAAATGAAAGTTTTCTGAAACAGAATTACAGGAGTCCAAAGCCTAATGAGTACAAATCTTATATAATTAACTGGGCAAAGGTCAAACATTAAACCTAATTCTTGAAAGTTCCTCCTTACACTAAATCGAATATGTTAAGTTATTTTGTAATACATTCTTTAGCACAGAAATGTCTCTAAAATCGAGTTAATTTTACGTTACTAAATTTCTAAACAAGAATTACACGCGCAAGCTCAATATTTATGTATCTACACATTCCTGTAATCCTACGATATTACAGAGGAATGCGGTTATCGCAATTAGCAGCTGACAAATAGGCCCCGCACACATGCTCCGCCTTCCCAAAGGTCTAACCTCGGATTTTAATATGACCACGCATGTATCACAGACGCGCACGGAGGAATCTCTCCTTGTAGCGGCCGCACAAACACGCGGGCAGGCGCGCCTCCGAAACTCGAGCAACCTTTGCGGAGTTACGCAAAGCCGCGTGCAACGCCCCTGCACTGTTTCCCCCCTCGCGGGACGGGCGAAGAGGGAGGCGGGGCGGGGCGGGCAAAGCTGCGTCGGGTTGGTAATTAGCTTTTACAATTTGGGAGTTCGAAGCGCTTTCTCAACGCGCAGCATCTTCACGCATCAGTTCGTCCGGCGCTGCGAGCACTGCCGCTTCCGCTGCCTTGCGTCCTTCTGCGCGAGGAAGGAAGCGGTACGCTCGCCCCGACAAGTTCATTGTACTTTTAAGCCTAATCGAGACAAAAATAGTTATTTTTTTTACACTGCTACAAGTAAATGCGGTTTTTCCAGGGCGTGAATGACTTAATAAAAGTTCAATTCAAGCACTAAAAGTGAGACGAAGCTCGTGTTCAGATAAATCTGCGATTGCAATAAAGAAAACAAAATGCTTTCGCCTGGCCGCATAAGCTACGAGTACTTACCTTAATGTATCAATAAGTGCTTTGTAATATTGTAATAAAATAAATTAAAAGTCAGTAAGCCAATCTAAAATTAGTGTAAGGCACACATGGTAAGGTGATTTTATTTTGCTCGTAGGATTGCGTCACTCGTTCTATCGGCTTTCTGTCGCAAAAAATTCCTACTCGCAAAATTAAATGTTACTTTTACCATTCGTATCATAAATAACTATTCGTAACTGTAGGTAATACTGTACTGTTATGTCGACGTAACGCAACCAAACAGAGACAATAATAATTACAAATACATTTTACAATACACATGTCTTACAAGAAGAAAACAATAGGAGCACTAGTTTCCAAGGGAATGTCTCGCATTAAACACTCTTCCTAGTAAAGGAATGTTCAGTGTCACATACACAAGTACAACTAGCTAACATCGTTGCCTGTCTTCCATGTTAGGAGTTGAACCATTATATCCAAATATTAGCACTATGTTTTTTCTTTCAATATAAATGTTTTCTCGAGTAATACATTTTTACAGGTGTTGTGACGTACAAGACAGATAATTAACTTTATAAATAGAAAATTCGTGGAAAGAACACAATTCTGGTGCATAGGAAATTTTACCACTTTCTTGTATTCTAAGACTATTTTATGATTCAATTCCACTTCTCTTCCCACCTCGCAATCAGTGAAAACTGCATTGTGATGTTATGATACTAGTCCACCGCTTTCATCAATATTTAAAAAACGTGAATAATTGAACTTCAACCAGTGAAAAAAAAATAAAAAAGGCAAGAAGAAAAAGAGATTGGGGAAAAAATGAAACAAACTTGTCATAATAAATTTGAGGCCAAGATCTGTCTACACAGCAATACAGTCTCCATAAATAAAGAATTTCCTCGATGCATTTCGTGCATCCTTAGTGATGCTAGATCTGAACCCGGACCTCCATGTAACCCGCGACAAAAGGTGACCGTGACTCGTCTTTCGTCCAAGAAATAAATGCACGACAACAATGGAAGTATTACAAGAATTGCCCTTCAGGCTGATGTTATGGCAAACTGCCCCCCAAAGCGAGGAAAATCTTGACAAGGGTGATGTGAAGCGCAAAAAACAAAGAAAGTAAAGTGCAAGAATTTTTAAGTAATTATTTTCACTGACAGGGCGCCATCGTCTCTTGTCGATGTGTAAGATAATTTAACTCATGAGCGCACACGTCAAGGCCAAGATAATATACCAGGGTGATGCACGTGGTACTCACTGATTAATGGTGAAATAATTAAGTGTCCTCACGATTTCCTTCATACCAATTTATACATTTCTGAAATGAAAATTAAATATTACGTTCGCAGCGCTATACTTCACTGAAGAAATGTACATTTTAAAAGAACTGAAAATATTAATATATCTCCATCAAATTTGTGGTTTATATGTGATTTACGATGTCACTTTACTTTTGAATAACATATTTATTTTAGGAATCTTATTAAATATAAATTATCGCCAAAAAATGATTTCGTAATATTTACATGACTTATGTATGCAATAACACAAACGCATTAACGGTTTAGTATAGTTTCATATTACCTGCTAATAATACGATTCCGCAAGCAACGAGATTACAATCTCTGAAAGGTCTTTTTTAATCGTAGTTTCTGCCTATTATTTCTACGTGTGGGAGAACGCGTATTCCTGACACAGATTCCACTTCCCCTTTTCGAGATGATAACCCTTCGCATTTACTTGAGAAAACAAATAGACACGTCATGATATAATAGACGAGAACGCTCGCAATTACAGTGAAATCCATATGTTTATCCGTAATAAATGTCAAGGCTACGCAATAACGTGGAGATGCTTTATGCAAATTAGGGAACAATGTCCAATTTACGAACGCATACCGGGCGGCCGCCGTGGCGAAACTGCTACCGGGCCCTGCGCCTTATTTGAAGTTCCATTGGCGGCCGCATGAGGAGCGGCGGAGCATCGCTTTCACCGATCGTGCGTGTGGCCAGGGGCTGCTCGCGATTGAGAACGGCTGCATTGGGATCGAGGAAGTGGGCAGGGTCACTTGGATATGATCCGTACCCAAGGCAGAGGGCGAGAGGAGCTGAGCGAGGGTCGGACAGGAGGAGGAGATGAAAGGAGAAAAGTTCACGAGTATGATGGAACAAGGAGATAGAAAAAGTTACATATTGTACAAATAGTAATAATGAAAGGTAGCAGTACCTCATCTTCAAATACCCTTGCGGCATGCCTTTATTTAACGTCACATAAATATTGTTGAAGAGATAAATTACTCAATAACAGTGTTGCCCTAAGTTCCAATTACCGTAGCCACATACTAATTTCATTCAGACGTTGCAGTTGGTAAACTAGGAACTTGTAATTATCCCGGAGAAAAAAATGAAACCAAGAGAACACGATGGAAGAAAAGAAGAATACAGAAGGGAACATTTAAAATTGTAGTGAAATGTAAGACGAGGTACACTGAACAAATAAGATAAAAATAATGAGAATGCGTTTCAAAAGGCAAAATAATGGTGTTGCAAACAATGATGCGGCAAAAAGTAATGAGGTCGAGGTTACCGAAAATGCAATAGAGACGACGGTCAGAAAAAAGGAAAAGCTGAGCATCATTGAAGCCAGAAGTCAAATTAAGTGAAAGAGATATGGTGACACGCAAAAAGCCGAGATAAAGAAGCAAAAAGACAAAAGTAATTTATGAATCGAAGGAATAAATGCAGCGGGAAGTGACATTATCCCCATTAAACAGGATATACGACCATGTGTTTTGTCCGCAAAGGCACGATGTTTAGTATAATTTCAAATCGACTGATATTTAATTAGTAATTCTACAATCGCCGGGGAATTTCAACGTCATTAAACCAGCTTTTTTCTCATTCTTTTACAAACGATGTTTCTGGTAAAACACTACTATTTGCATATTACAACTAGGAATAGGAATAAAATGTAATTTTGAAACAATAGTAATAATAATAAAGAAACTAATAACAATAACAGCATTAACTCTACATTTTATGAATGTCATGCACAGAATTTTTAACTAATACACTTTTTAAAACAACTGCACTTCACTTCACTTCACTACACTTGAACTTCACTTCTCTCTCTACTTCTCTATAGCACTACACTTAATAACCCGTTACGACACTCCAATTCAACTACAACTTTAAATATAATTGTATATTTAATAAGGCAATGCATTTAATAGTGATTATCACAAAACTAACAATAAAAATAAAATGTTAATAAAATTGAAACTAAAATAATAACTATTTTAATTAGCCTAATTTACTAACTAATACATTTTACAAATGTTCTTAGTTCATATACTTTTAAAACTTTGTACACCTAGAGGAAAGGGTTCCATGGCTGTCGCAGGCAACTTATTCCAGTCCGTTATTGTTCTATTTGTGAAGGAAAATTTTACAGTATCTGTTTTGTGTGGACTAAACTGAATTTTGTGCTTGTGATCCTCTCTACTAAAGTAAGTGGGTCTATCGAGTCGAATGAAAATATCTTTCCACTGATTCACACGAACTGAAGTCTGCGACATTAATCAATTAACTACAGAGAACAGTATGAATGAGTTACCCTACAAAACAGATCCTGTTTGCTGTCTTCCAAAGAATAACACATAATCAAGGAAACGAAACAACCAGATTCTTAGAAACGCATTTCTAAGAAATGTTACATTCAACATAAAAAGCAACATCTTTTTCTTTTCCTTTGTACGTTTCTACGTCGGGATAGCCATTAGACATATTCCTCCTTATTTTGTGCCTTTTGTTTTACTTCCCTTGTTCGTCCATTCATATGAAAAAGCAACTTATCAGATAATTTTTCACCCAATTAAACTCAACTAAAAAAATCGGATTTTTGAGAGCAGTGACGCTTATTTAAACCAAATGAAATTTTAATTTTATTTTTCAAACCAACAAAATGTTTTCTATTTCATCTTCAAAGTGTTTGCCTTTTTGTCAAAACTTGTGCTCTTTTACGAATTGCCCTAATTTGAATTACTGAAATACCAAAATGAATAAGGATACAACAGCAATATTCAACACAAAATGTAACATTTGAGAAATAAAGTAGCTTTGTATTCCTAATAAGACCACACAGGTGCATGTTTGCAGCATCTTTGGATATTATGACCACGAATTAAACTAAAAAATTAACCGAAATTAGTTAATCAATTACTTTATCAATAAATTATCTCCTGGCAAATTCTACACAGAAGTATCTACCTAAATGGGTAATTCAATTGATTTCTTCATTTTAATAAATATCCTAATTTCTTTTTTTAATCATTATTTTTCCTCCCTATTTAAGAATATATTTACAATAGTTGGCCCGAACTGTATGCATGAAACGTAAGAAGAGAAATATCAAAGGCCCATTTTTACAAACTTTCATAAACATTTACAGAACGAAAAAAACTCGCATAGATAAAATTTACCGCTGGTTCTTTGGTCAGAAATCTGAGAAAATAAATAACACGATGAACCTAGAATGAAATGTCAGAGGCGGCTTCCTTCGAAAGCCCGTTGAGGCGGGCGGCGCTGCGGGAGATCATCACCGGATGCCCGGGGGCTGGCGCCGAGTGGCGAGGGGGAGGCGAGGGGGGGCGCGGGGCCGGCGCGGGGCGGCGCGCGCCGGGTGGCGCGTGCTCCAGTTGCGCGCGCGGCTGAACTTTGCGCGGGCGAAGGGAGCGGTGGAGCGGAGTAGAGCGGCGCGCGGCGGGCGGCGGATGGCGCAAGCGCACCCGTTAGCCTTTGCCAGGGTTCGGTGGGTGGGCGAGCGGGCGAGCGGACAGCCCCCAGCCCTCCACCGGCCGGCCGGCCCTCCCATTGTCAGGAGTCGTTAGGCTTTACATAAGCCAACAGGTGCGCGCCGCGCTTCCTCCTCATCCTTCTCTCTTTGGTTCGACTTGAAATCGATTCGCTAGTGCTTATTCCATTGATCATCTCCGCGCTTCTTATCGCTTTCCGGATTAGGGAACTGAACTTTCTTCCGTTTCTGGTTTTATACATTACGCCTTGATCGAAAAAAAAGAAAAAAAAAATCACACACACAAGCTAAATATTCCTCAGTGAAGATATTCCACAGAAGAAAGAAAGTAAATATCCAGAAATATAATCATTTTTAACAGTTTGAAGTTACATTGTTTTTATGATTGTTTTCCGGCAAGGGTAGTGCTTTCAAAAACTTCGTACTAGCTAAAAACGTAGAACCCATGATATATTAAAATATGGATATGTAAAAAATTCTTCTAAGAAAGAAAGCAATATTGAACACAGGCAATCAAAATTGCGAAACACTGATTTTTTTCGCAAATCGATTAGTTTCTTTTTTATGCCGAAGCTGTCTCTGCCATGGCACATACTTACAGGAACACATTTCATAATTATATTTCTTTCCCATCTAAGCTTGTGTCCCATTCACTTCAACACATCTCCTCTATAGCCCTAATTAGGAGAAGCAATTACAACGATTAACGTTGCAAAACATACCTAATATCCGACAACACTCCCACCCAATTTGACCACTTGCAACACCTTGGCCCATCGCTCGGCAAAATCAGTTGATTGCTGCCCGATGGAGGAGTGTTTGTAATATGTGATGAGTCGAGGGGAAATAATCGCCGGCAGCCTTCAAACCGCCGCGAGTGATTTATGGCAGGCGTCGTTCCAGATGCAAGGCGTGAGCAGCCAACGAGCGCGATGCGCCGGCGAAAGCGTTCCGACCAGTTGCATCCTCTGCGCCACGCCGCGGCTTGCAAATGCTAGGGAAGCGCCGGAGAAGATTCGCGCGCCCCGCCTGACCCTTTGGCTCTTGAACAAGTTGTTTAAGGCCAAATAAACGTTTATACCTGTTTTAGCGCTCTCACTAAGTGTATGGAATTACGAAACTGAGTGATTTATACGCGTCAGAGTAACGGGTCAACAAAGTAACGCATCCAAGCAAGTCAGAAAAACTGAAAGGAGTTGCTTACAACTCTTCAAGTTTGTTTAAAGCTGCTTACAATTGTTGTTTATAATTATTCCGGTTTTCTGAGAATATTTAAAAACTGTAAAGTAATGACAAAATTAAACATTTATTCAAATGTTCAATATCCAAGAGTAAGTAAGAGTACGTAAGACACGCGCACAATTCAATTCTGCCTTTAAAATATGAAACATCTGAACAAATAAACAATATAATAAAAGCAAATAAATTATGAGGTAATTCAAAATACTTTGAACGGGATGTAACCGTTAAGAATATAACACGATTGAAATTATAGCAACATAAGATACCATTTTTTCTCCTCAGTGATTAGCTTCACACCATTAATGTATAACGCTTGTAAATTTAGCATATTAAATACATTAAAATATAATTAATACTGTAATTAATACATGAAGTGGCTAAAGCAAGTTACTATGAAGTCAATTTAAATTTAATTCAGGATATTTTGGTAATTTTATTTCGAACATATGATGACAGCTACACGACTGTGTAATATATTCTATAAACTAGATCATTTAAAAACAAAAACAAAAGAAAAAAGAAAATAATAACGTCCCTTTTTCTTTATGAATATCACCAAAAAACAAACGATTGTAATTTTTGTACATTTGAGTTTAAAAAGTATCAATACTTCAACAAAGGGTAATGTAAACCTATTCGAATATTTACAAATACTTTCTAGTACTATTCCAATATTTCGAAAAGTCCACACTTTCATCTTAAGCACACATAAAATAGGCAGATATGTCTGACCTCAATTCAACTGAATTCCTTTCACAACAGCAAGCAGTGTTTACGACCCAACACCTGCTACGTTGATGAAAATTCACCTGATTTCCAGGGCGGTCATTCCTAGTCGCGGAAGTCTAGCAAGCGCCTAGCCCGAGTGCATTCTTCCGGGTGAAACGAGCGCCATGCGCTGGGCGTGAAGTTGGGACGGGATCCACAAGGTAGCGGTGACCGCGCCCGATTACGCAAGGCGGCGTCGCTAGTCGCTATCAGAGATCCGACCCCAGTCTGCCCGTGTCGCCGCAACAACCCAGCCTTCCGTGTAAGCTCCTGCAGTACAGACCAAAGGAGCAAACTCCGCACGACACGGCCATCGTCTTCATTCCAGACACTTTATTCCCTTGTTTCAAGCTTTCGAAAAGACGTTTTCTTTTAGTGGAACTAGTATAAAATAAATTGGGTCATGCCAATATTACGGAGTTTTCTCAATATTACAAAACATACGTACACATAAGTACAAGAGATAATAACTGAAACATATCATTAACATATAACTAGTATAATAATTACCTATCATTTAATAGTCTATAAATGAAATTACAAATCTCACTACTCTGAAAATTACACAGCTTAACGCAACTCAATATGGATTACATTTCACAAATATGCATCATCAGTAGCTACTACAAAAATAGGTTTTTTGATCAAAATATAAAGGGGTTGAAGCTTCTTCATGATTTTACAACAAATTTATGGCAGAGATTAAGTCGCTTCAAAACCACTAACGAAATACAAATAGGCTCATAGAATATTTAAAATAGACCTAATATTTGTGGCATTTTGCATAGTGTACTTCAACATTCCTTCTTCGCGGTTATTAAAGTGTAATATACATAGTAATATGGACGTAACTGCGTAACATGTTATCTCTACTGATGCTTCCCAAGAGCTTTTACAAACAACACTTGGGAATTAAATAAGAAACCTCTTCATTAAGCATCAAAGCGACGTTTTCCTGAATTAAACGCTGTTCACATCCCGCCCACGCTATCACCCTCGCTTACGTCCGTCACCGTCATCGTCTCCCACGGCCGGCCGGCACCACCACAAAAGCGAGCTCCCAGAGTTATCGCCGCGCCCCGGCCGCCCCCGCAGCCCCCTCCATCCGCCACGCCCCGAGAACAATACCCCGGGCCCGGTCCTACAACAAGTGGTCGGGCCGCGGAGCGACGGCGGCAGCGTTCCACACACGCCGCGCCGCCCAGGAACAGGAGAAGGGAGCCCCGCCCTCGAGCGAGGCACCGCCCCCGCGGGCGCTCCCGCCCACCGCTCGCCAGCGCCCCGCCAGGCCCTGACCCCCGCGCGAAATCCCCGCCGCCGCGCCGCTCAGATCGCCCCGATGGCACGCCTCGCCCCCGCCCGTGGTTTTCCGACCAAGTAATGCGCTGTAATTGCCTCGAACGCGCGGCGGCGAGAGGCGACTGCTCCCCCTCCTCCTTCACCTTCCTTCTGCACTCTCCTCCCTACCCCGGCCTCTTCCCCTCGAGCCCTACTTCTTCTCACCTCCTTCCTCTGTACTGATCTTTCTCGCATCCTTCTCCTCTTATCCTGTTACTTCACACATCCCCCTCCCCTCCACAGTTCCTTCCCCTCACGTTCTCCTCGTCCCTTCCTCGGTTTCATCTCACTTCCTCTCCCTTCTCATTCTCCTCTTCCTCGTCTCCGCCTTCTCTCGTGCCCCTGAGCCGTCGTGGAAAAACGGTGTCCCGGAACCCTGGAATGTAACAACTGCAACTCTTCGATACGACAGTGAAAAAACATAACGACCGTTTCAGCGCCATTACGCGGTAATCCCGGATAGAGCAGGTCACGAAAGGATTTTAGAATACAATTCATTGTGAACTGCGATGAAAGTGTGGTCTCTGTGTTCAACTGACCTTTCGCATTTATCATTATGTTTCCGGAGAAAATAGTTAAAACTACAAATTGCCGCAGGGGTAGACAATACTTATTTTAAATACCCGTCAAAGAACACAATATATTAGGAGTATTATACATTATTTAGAGAGTTTATATTTTACATATTCCAACATATTGGGAAGGACACATTTCTAATCGAAACTTCTCTAGCAAGTCTCAACATTCGCGAAGTTCAAGATTTCACTATTCGAGAAATGCTGCCGGTTTTAACATTCGTGATATTTGGTCGTTTGGCCTACATTTTTCTTGAAAGCGAGCTTATTTTATTTTCACTACCAGCATCAACAAGGAACACAACTCAGCAAAAACCGGATCTCAAAGGTATCAGTCTCTGAAAAATATGACATATCTGTACAGAATATTAAAATAACACAATTGTAATGCAATTCAATTCACCAGCTTGAAATTGGACACGAGGGTATTGACAGCATTAACAAACATTTTTCACTCACGTTCACATCTCTTGTGATAATAGCCTCATTGAAATTCACGAAATCATCAGAATAAACCTTGTCGAAAGAGATGAAGTAACGGAAGAAACTGCGTCAGCGAGCAACATCAATGTCTAAATAGTTAGCAACATTCTAAAACATCAACGATTTATTGCCGTGAATTTTTTTTCTGTTAGAAAGCGGTCGTAGCGTACTTTTTACGCCAGGAAAGTATTAGTTTTTCTGCCTTTACGTTAATTTAAAAAAATAATTATTGTTTCTACTAATATATTAATATGTAAATAAGGAATAATATGCAGATGAGTAATTTATCAGAAAGTGAAAGATAAGAGCTATTGTATGAGAAATCTCAAGAGGACAAAATATACGATGCTGCATTTCGGAAAAAGTAGATCTTGTTAGAAGACGTCACGCATTCTGAGCTTGATGATATACAGCATAATTGAATAACCAGCAGCCTCTCAGTCCCCCTTCCTTCTTCTTTCTCTTTTAAGATTTTGTCATTTATGTTCCCATCAGACTTTTTTTTCATTTATTTTCTTCTTGTTCGGCCATGTGGCTTTTCAAGGGCTTGGATACAATAGATTTTTCATTGTTAGAAATAGGCATTCTTGGCATTTTGAGCTTGACATCACTGCTCCGTTTTTTAAGGTGTTGGATTGGGATTGGGATGATTTATTGTTTATTTAATATTACATGCTTTTAATGCTTACAGTGGATGTTTGAACTTGGTTTTATCATGCTGCTTACGGGGGCCGAAATTTATTCTTTTGGGAAATTTTGGATTTAATTGCGGCAGGGGCTGCACAGGCATTTACGTCCTAGGTTAAAGTTATTTGTTTAATTGAGAAATGTTGAGTGAAGTATAAAAGCATTTCGAAATTGTAGACATGTGATTCTTTGATAGATCTATTATACGTAGCTCCCCATGGTATCCGGAAATTGGGTATAAACCAGGGTGCCTTGTATGATTTTCCTAGAACATTTGTTGTTACCGTCTGAAGTTTCTCTATTGATGAGGGTGCTGCATTTCCCCAGACAGGCAAGCGTATGTTAGTGTGGGTACAAAATGCATTGATATTAAATATGCATGAAGCTGGCATTTCGATTTTTAATGCAGGATTTTCTATTTTATTATTGGATATAGTTTTACATTTCCCCTAGCTTTATTTACTAACTGCAAGGATATGCGGTTTTATTCTC
>BOPP01000003.1:11720080-11736000 GCA_017312745.1 Gryllus bimaculatus | reverse complement strand
TGGAACTATATTTGAGTTGTATGGAAAATGAGTCGCTGCTGTCCCATCAGATCATTTTCCCTTTCTCTTCTACTTTTATGTATTACGCATTCCTGCACCTGTGATGATCAGACCTAAGCCGCCAATCGATTGAGATTTTTTTGAATTTACTCCATCGCTTAAGGCATATGCTGCAATGGACCCTGGGTTTGCACTCTCAGTTGTAAACGTACAGCTTACCCTGTCTTAAATGTGTCAACTGTGTAAGTATGTATATTCAACCAAGTGGTTAGGCGGAAGAACAGGTCCTACGGCCATAGCCTCGCCACTAATTACACATTCCACTCAAAAATGAAATTAACACAATTTGTATTTTATTACTAAGAAGTATTGTATTATGGATATATCAAAAATAAAAAGTATAATAAATATTTACCATTAAATATAACTAATCCTATCTTAAAGCTGTTCGCATACTGAAAAGTACGCCGCGCGAACACTTGCGAAACAATACATAGCGCGAGAGTAACTGAGGGATAATACTCAAGAAATGTTAAAAAAAATACAGTTCATATACTAGCGCTCTTCTTTATTTAGTATTACTTATTTCATAATACATTCAGAAAGTGGAATCGTTCGGTATCTAGTGACGCCTATGCGTTTAAATTAGCGAATAGAAATTCCTTTTAATTTCGCAATTTAATATCACAATTACTGTTTGGTATTTTAGAATTAACCTTCCGAGGCCGCCAAAGGAGCTCAAACCTATCATTGTAGCACCGAAAAGAAGTCTGATGAGGTTCGAAAACTCATTTTCCTTTCACGACTTCCTTGATAAAATATTTTCATATGATCACAAAGCGTTCAGAAATAATTCACAAAGAACCATTAATCCCTACAGGCACATGCAGTTCTGACCACACAATTAGTAGGACTTTGGAGGCGGTTTCTTTGTCTGATTCCCTTTAATGAACATTTCCACGTTAATGAGGCCATCTTCATAATACATTGATCAAATTGGAATAAAATCACAACAAACTCTTCAAAAGTAAACACGTGTTTTACAAATACTCTTACAGAATAAGTAATACTTGAAGTAGTAATAGTACTCAACCAACGCCCCAAAGATCATTGGTTCATCTGGTAGAAGCTACCTGACTTTAAATTTCTATCGGAATATTCCTGAGTAATCCTTATTATTTGATAACATTTTTGTAGCTCAAGGTTAAATACAAGATTTTTTTAATTTCTACATTCACATGAAAATTACATTTACGTTTTATGCATCATTGGCATGTATTGAATATCACATTATGCTTAACATTACGTATCTTTATCTAATTACCACGTTAAACGAACAATTTATATTCGTCAGTATAAAATTACTAGAGAAATTTAAAACTCGGGGATTTCCTCAGTGATACTAGAAGACGGAATATATTGAACCAAGAAGGTCAAATGTATTTATTTAACAATATATATCTCAATATTAGTGGCACGTCCAAGAGAGCAGAAAGAGGAGGTGCTCATGGGTTTTCAGACACCCTCCAAAGCCAACGTTACACATTAAAAAGTTATTTTTACTCATGTTCTATACTAACGACACTTATTCAATATATCAAGTGTTTATTTTATAAATACCTGCTGAATCCTATTCCTGTACACCCCCCTCCCCGGGAAAAAACCCTGTGTGCGGCTTTGCTTAATACCATTGATGTATTAAAAAGTCCTAATAGCAAAGGTCAATACTTTTTTATGATTCATCCGTATAACACGATAATAGCTTTTTCGTGCCTGTCTAAACATTATCACTCAACAAGGAATTTCGGTCATCCAGTACAAGAACGCTTGCAGCGCTCATGGTCGCGCAAGGAAAATGTTGGAAGTTTGCTCCGTTGGCGCTGGGCCGCGCCACGTGTTCAAACGCGGCTCTCGAGACTTCGGTACTTGCGATCACGAGTAATACAACAGCGATACATATCGCTTCGTCCTCTCATTCTGGCTCTCAACGTACAAAAGGAGCAAAGCTGGCGGACGCTCCACTTTATGAAGAAATCGAGAAAGAGAGAGTGCGGAATCCCGGTAATAGTAGCATCAGAGTGACAATAAACCTCTATTAGTATATCTGCATCATGATTTGCTCTTTCATCCGCATGAATGCTCGCTGAATCGTGCAAAGATTACGAGAAGTGCTCTGCTCTCCACAATAGGGATATTACGTTAAGTAACAAGAGATCTGATTAGACCTACTTACATTCACAAGGAAACTCAAGTCCAGGAAATTCTTTCGGGATGATCTACCGTAAAAGTGTAATACGATCCTTAGAAATTGTTATGTACGAGTGTGTTCTTAAAACAGAGCTCCACACACTCATAAGTGCAGGGTTTCATTTTCTCATTCATCGCGAAATAATTCCAAAGCAAAACAATTCCAGTAAAAATCTTTGCTGTATTGATAAAAAATAAAATAAAATAAGGAGTATTCAAATATTTAAACTGTTCAAATACATGCGTAGCACTAGGAATATCTAAAAGGCAGATTTGGTACACACAAAACAGGATTTCAATTACTGTCACAAAAAACAAAAAAAACACAAAAAAACAAAAAAAACAAAAACGAATAAGGTACGCTGACAGATCAGATGAAAAGGAAAAAGTTCAGTGCATTGAAATACCAATACGAAATGCAAAATGCAAAGAACAATGCATCTCCATTCTATTTCAATTCAAAGACAATCACCTTTCTAAACTCTGGGCGAGTACCTCTGCTTATCGGAATGAGCGCTGTCAGAGAATGCTAATCTGATCTTGCACTTATTTTATTTTCTAACAAGGCACGGATTTCGGTCGCTGCATAATAGAGACTCTCAAACACGTCACGTAGTAAGGAAAAGCACAGGAGGTGCCACGAGTTATTTCTCGCCTTTGCTTCGATTGCTGAGTGTTGCGCTATTCAACACAAAACAGGAAACAAACGCCATAAATATTTTAAAAATTATTGTCTGTAAGTAAATACTCGAATGACTTACATTTCGTAACCTATGACAAACATAACAAGCAAGCGTGATATCTGATACGACTAGCGCATATTATAAATAATAATTAAATTAAATTCGGTATATAATGCATGTATATCCAGGGGCCATAAAATATTGCCATTTTAGTCACAATTAGCATAATTTTCCAGTTTGAATAAATAAAAAAACAATATTCTGAAGATGATAGATAACGGAATAGCAAAGTAGACAGAAAATGTCGAATTCCATTCTCAAAGTTATCGATTTATGTTGACCACCAACACCACGGACACCCATCTGAATCAGTTTGTATTTATTTTCCGAATATCTCATTCATTTTTTTTATCCTGATGCTTTCACTTTCTTGTAAGTTCTTTATATCCGAACAAGAACCAGTAAGCAAAAAGAATCCGCAGGCAGACGCAGCGAGGCGTAGGCATGCCGTCGCCCACGCCACCGCCAGCAGCGACCAGCGGAAAGGTCAGGAAGCAGGTCGGCCTCCAGGCGGGCGGGTAGAAGGATCCAGAACATCTGCATCGTATCTCCCGTGCACACCTTACCGTCGCGACCCCCTCCTCCTCGCGTTTTGTGCAACCTACGCGGGCTAACCGGTGCAGAGGGTGAAGTGGGGGACGAGACTACGCGCGGCACGTGGGGGGCCGCGAGGTCTGCTGGAGAGGGGGGAGTAAGAATCGAAACTGGGAGTGGAAGGGGCAGGCGACGTCGAGATATAAAACCAGACCAGCGGCGGCGGCGCGGGAGAACGTGGCCGCCCCGTTCACGGCGGTTCACGCATGCCCCTACCACGCGTACGGGGAACCCCTCCCTCGGAGACTGAGACGAACGGACAAACGACGAACCCATGATGCGCGTTGACCAGGGCAGAGTGGAGTAGGGGTGATAGTAGGCCAAAGTAGAAAAACGGCGAAACGTATAGTCACGGAAGACCTACAACACAGCTATCGTGTCGCAAATTGAACATTTGGCTAGTGAAAACGACGAAAACGTCACTATAGATCAGATGTTTAGCAAATGCCAATAGAATAGAAATAATTAATCCAAAAGAAACAAACTCAGGTTATCCACAAACCGTACTGAAAACGCGTCAAATGTGCAAATTGACATATAAGACGTAATATTTCTTTTTAGGTTTACTCACATTAACGAGTCTATTTTCTAAAATAATAAAATATACACTAATATATGAAGTTCAAAATTTGCCTTTTAACAAGTGCATTAAACTACAAAATGTCATAGTCTTTTTCCAAAAATTACATCTTTGTGTAATATACAATATTCAAATAAGTCACAATTAACGCAAGTTTTCAGTCAATTAATTTCGACCACCGTGATTCTTAAAACGCGAGTTTAAATGCAGCACACAGTACATACGTTTGCGTCTAACATTTCAGTTAACTTGATCATTTGGTGTTCATAATTTGTAGCACAGAAAAGTATTTGAAGAAAACGGGATCACAAAGTCGGTGCATTCGTCAAGCATTTATTTTTTCGTTCTCTACCCATGCATTGAAATCTCTGCAATACTTCATTCAGTTGTCCACTATCGGTCGCGCAATCTAATTCTCGACCGAGAATTCAGCCTGTTTTTTAAAATGCTGTAACCGCGCCACATCGGGAGCAGTGGTTCTCGCGGCGGTGCCCGCGCCTCGCCGTTGCGCCACGCGGGCTCCGTCGCCGCCACGCGCGCGAGCGAGCGACGCACACAAACGCCCGCGGCGCCGGCGTCGTCGTTGCGCAGCGGGTGAGACTTGCGCAAGCGGAAACGCCCTGCGGGGATGTCTTACGACTGCGACCTACGGCGTGCGCCACTCTTGGGCATCGACAAAAAAGGTCCGCATTTGCTTCTGCGAACGAATGCCGAAGCTTTGGGTTCCTTTTCTACACATGCATTGAAGTCTCCGTAGAAATTGGAGTCCTTTTCTGGGAATTGTCTGCGTTCATTGTCACGAATATGCGTGTTATAAGTTACACTTTTGCTTGTTGCTTTTTACGTGCAATGCGCAATGCAAACGGGAAAAATTAACAGTTGTCGTATTTTCACGTGATCTCAAATTGTTTTGTAGACTACTTTTCGCCAATATATATTTGTTCCTTATTAAAAATTCAAGGAATTCTTATCTCTTCCGTTCGATTGTTGGAGACTTTTGAATTCGGAAACTTTGTTCTTGTACGAGGAATTTTCGATAGAATATTAATACGAAAAATAATCCATATTTTAATGATGGTAAATTATTCGTCCAATCGAGGGGAGATAATATATCCAATAATTTGTGTCTTTCAAAGACAACTGTTCATGCCACTAAATGATCTTTTACACAAACTGTATAAAGACGCTCTCGTATTAATAATTTGTCACTTTCAGATTTTACAACACACTATTTGCAAGAGACTTCAATGCGCCAGTCGACAACGAAAACGAAAATATGTCGTACACCCATCTATAAAATTCGTGAACCAATGTACGTCCTCGCCTACAGAAACACTGCTGTTTCTGGTGTCTCATGAAGCTCATTTCCCATTTTTTTATATTTATTTATACGCTTCATCCGAGCGCATCAACTTCCCGCCTCACGATCATCCGGACCTCCGTGTCGGTTTACAGAAGAAGCGCGTGTGTCACTGACCGGATGGAAGGCCAAACAAGGAAACAAGCGGGCGGGAGCGAGACAGACGAGAGCGACAAGGGTTGCGCGCAAAGGAGAGAAAGAGAGAGATAGACACATACACTCACAATCGTCGCTTCGCGAAGAGCTGTTCGGCTGGCCGCGGGCCAGACGAAAGTGAGAGCGGAACGGGCTGCGAGCCCCGCCGCCCCGCCCCGCCCCGCGCTGAGCCACGCCCGCGTCGCTGGGGCGGGCGCGGCACCCGCCGCCGCCAGGTCACTAGGGCGCGCGATGGCGCAACCCGACCGCGCCCGCCCGCAGACAAACAAGGCAGCCGCTGCGAACCCCGCGCCGGCGCCACGCGCCGATCACGTGCTCCCAGACCTCACCCCACCGCCTGCCTTCTCACTGTTCCTAAGTGGATTAGTTTTGAGATCGCAGAATTTATCCTTCTCGTTGCTCCGAATCGTGAGTCATACTGCGGTTGCACTATTCCTTGCAAGGATTGTGCACCATAAGGAATTACAGCCACAGCCAATCGGGAGGAGGGGGCGAAGAACAAAAAACCAATATATTTCATATTCATATTCATATTTACCTTGATGTACATATGTATCTTTTATTTTAGGAATGACATTCGTTACATTGATTCGTCATATATAAATTGTGTCCTTTCTAAAATAAAAGATCCATATATTACATCGTACGCAGTTAGTTCAAATGATGTCACATGTTTCCACGAATAATAAAAAAAACTTAATTGTTCCAGAATTAATTTGTTTAACCACTGTTTTCAAGCACAAAAATTTATACAAACGCACTGTGGTGGATTATAAATTACAATATTTCAGAAGTGGGATGCATAGTAAGTGGATTCTACTCTTCGAAGGAAGTTAACAACTACTTAAATTGGAAAATCGAATGTATGAAAATTTACCTATTTTGTTTCTCGCGTACATTTAAATCTGAGCACGTGGAAGAGTTAATAAAAGAAACCGAAAAAAAAAGTCGCTGTATAATGCCATAGTCATCGGGATTAAGGCCAATTAGGATTGCTCCTCAATAAGATATTGATTCATATCTCTGAATACTTGAAAAAGCTAAACCGAGGAAAGCTGAAAGTGTAGTATGGAAAATCACAATTCATTAAATTAGATTCAATTATAAATTAGGATATCATGCAAATGCTTTGTAACCTCTATGATGCCAAATTCTTTCATGCTTTTGTTTTTGTTTACTGGTGCGGGCCCCACATCTACTTAGATCATTCCTTAATAAAACTGATGAAACGTGTATACTAAATGCATATTCTTTCAGAAATATTACATCTAAACATATAGTTTTTAACTGAATCCAAGTTTCGAAATGGAACAGCATATTTTTAAGGACGAACCATTCAATGGCTCTGCTACCTTAACATCTTTTACATTTAAACACACGAACACTTTGTTTGAAAAATATAAAACTATATAAATAAATTACCTCTCAGTAACAAGTTAGTGTGTACATTCTTGTTATAAAAGGACCACTACTGGTATTGGTGAAAGAATTGCCTTAACGGACAGTTCTTCGAGGCGGTCTTAACAAACGTTAATATTTATTCAAGTCTCTAGAGGTTACCTTAAATAGGAGATAATTCCTATCAGTTCCTCCTAAATTGTGGTTATAGTCACTATATGTATTCTAGGACATTAATGCACACTATTGTCTCTTACAATACTGTTAATTCGATATATTTTCATGCAAAGAGCAAATCGATAAGCAAAAATGTACCAACGCTTCTAAATATTTCATCAAATTCTCCAAAATAATGTGCAGATTATTTCATGTCTGCGGAAAATCCTAAGAGTTCAGTGACAGGAAGTCGTTTCTTAGACAGAATCGTATCCAAAGAACTACTTTGATATTGAACTTCTGATGTTACATATGACTAACTGTAAGTTCGGATTGCTCAACATGCGTAACAAAATGATCCCACTGAAGCGCGAACAAATTGTGGAGACTGAACAGTAAAGGTTACGTGATTAAAATATCGAAGGTAGGTATCGAGGGCATCAGAGAAGAAGAGGAGTCTAAGGTGGAGGGAAGCAGGTTTCATAATGGCTAGCGCATACGCCTTCCACCGCTGGGGTTCAGTTCGCCAACTCATATGGAATTTGTGGTGGACAAAGCGTGCTCTCGCCAAGTTTTTCCCATGTTCTCTAATTTCTCTTACCCCACATTTCCCCATTTTCCACTATCTCTCAGCATTACAGCTATCAAGTATTCATTGGATCATTACTTGCTAATCTAAATGACTTCAACAGTTAAGAGAGGCTCATAGAGTCAAATGAATACACGAGCGAATACACACGCACACACATTTTAATCCATCAAACATAAACACACCTTTACAAAACATCATATGTACGTCACCCTGACAATTAGTGCTTTAGTGATAAGTGCTCTATATTTTCTAGAAACTTTAGAACTTGTACTATTCACCTATTTAGTTGTTTCAAAATAAGATAATTATTTCAAATGTGCTTTTTGTGTTCTTCTGAAAACGTTAATCTACGAAGAACGTCTACGCAGTGGCACCCTGTTCTTCATTTTCATTTTACGAATAAAAGTATTACTTACTTATAATTCTAAAAAATGTCTTATAAAAACAATAAGAAATGAACGTATGGGAATATCTACCTCAGAAATATTCTACATTTTCTTTCACCCACTAACAGAGAGAACACATATCGAGAGTAAATTGTCCTAATAAGAAAAAATACAAACGGATGGTATCACATCTACAATTAATATCATCAACATCAAAAAATTTGTTCACTACAAATTTTGTGCAACAAAATTATCAACAACATCAATACAGAATTTTGTTAAAAATCTAGGGCACTCATAAACGTAACCACTTTCAAAACCATCGTTCTTTTCAGGTCTCTTTATACGGTCGCTTGTATGCATGTTCCCGATCGTTCTGAAACACGATCACCTATAAAGACACTGGGCCACTATGCCGCCGCAGTCAGTCGCTTTCTCCGTTGACGACATAACAGCGATCTCCTAACGCGGCAGATCTTATCTCTACGATTCGAACAACCAAATCACGGCCGGAAATTTGTAATGGCTTTGTGCATGAATTCTGTCAAACGTTTTATGGTGAGTTGTTGAGGAAGTAAGCGCGGAAGTCGAGACAAAAAAAAGTGACATAAAGAAATGACCTTCCTAGGAACGTTTAGGGCTTGTTTTTCAGAAATATTTTATAACGTATTCTTCTTAATGCTGTACAGCGCAACTTTTACACATTTTCTTTATAAGGACGTATAAAAACTTCTGTAATGCGGGTAAAACAAACCTAATCAGGAAATCAAATATGATGACTTAATCAGGAACAACTAGCCTATTTTGAACATAAAAATTGGATAGTCGAAAGTAGGTAGTCGATAGTAAAAAGCCCAAGCACATTTAGTGCATAATTTAACATGGACATGTAAAAATAGATACTTTACAATTGATGTAATTCAAGAATGATGGTACAACAGTAGCAAAATGAAAACAAAGCATTTCCGAAACTTCATTGAATTTCAATTAAAAAAGTGGGCAAAGAATAATTTCGCCTCAGCGAGAAAGATTAGTCAGAACGGAGTAGTGCAATAGCGATTTCGAGCCCTCCCACAAAGCTCATTCATATTCATGATATGGTTTGAGTAACAGTAGGTTACTGCTTCCCAATCACATCGTCATATTAATCAGAGAAATGCTAAATACATTCCCATTGGTCCCCTAGTGTCGTCACAGAGACGCATTTGAATGGGTACATATTCTCATAGACTACGCCCAAATCAATACCGATTCACGCTAATATATGCAATGCATGAAGGTTGATGTAAATTTAACATAAAGAAAAATTGCCACGTAGAATTCAATAAATCAATTATTTGAACAATATATTTAGAGTATGAACGATATTATGATTATGGTACGGTTTCCTCTCAGGCGAACGTTCTCCACAGCACATTCGGAACAGGTTAAGTCCACGAAAAGTGAGAAGTATTTTTTTCCTATCTGTAAACCATTAGCCCAAAACTCTTAAAGGATGTGTTAACTTCAGAAATACGAGTGAAGCGCATTTAAGACAAATACCATTTTTTTTCTCCGTGACAATCGTAAGCGCACATCAAGTTGCAACATCGTACTGATTAAAGAGTACAAAAAATGTAATGATGTAACAATGTCATTTTTAACACATGAAACCCTCGGTGGTCTTTTGGTTAGCGTGCTCGCTTTTCACGGCGCAACTCTGGGTTCGCTTTCCGGCCAGGGCAAAATAATAACTGCGAGCTTCCTTACAAATGTCCCAGTATCTATTGCTATGAGACTACGAGAACGCCTACAGTATAGTACACACCAATATATACGGTAAAGGGATGTCTTCGTCCTAACCACACGAACCCGAACCCCTTAACCCATGGCCAAGAGGCTGGGCCACCGCTGGTTGGCCATGGCCCACATCGGGCTGTCGAGACAAGAACAATAATAAATAATATCACATGAAGTCGCTATAACTTTCAAATAAATGTCATGTGGCAGGGAAAAATATGTAAATTAATTTCATACGTTAAGGTTGTATATGGAAATTATTTATTAGTACCATTTACATTATAAGATAGTTCTACATTTCCTTGCTGTAAAAAAATTTAAATGGTTTAATTCCATATTACATAAGCAGTTCCATTACAACGAAGCATTGCTAGAGTATGTACTTTTTTCCGAACATATATGGGAAGATTTTAATCGCCGCATATTCTGTTGAAGATATCTTCATTAAAAACATAATTTCAAGCAATGAATTTTACAGTCAAAAACTGCAGTATGTCAACAACTTTTCAAATCCTTGAACTAAAAACAACAAAATTATACGTAACTTTTTTGATTGTGTACAATATATTAATGCCGACAGTTAAATTCCAATATTTCTAGAATTGAGTATTCATTGAAGTAAAGCAAGAGCACAGACAGAGAGAAAGGTGTGAGTACATGAAGACCCCGCCCTGAACTTGTCTGGCAAAGGCCACGAGAAATCAGGGAAAGCTTGATTGACTTCACCTCGGAA
The DNA here is from genome assembly GCA_017312745.1 of Gryllus bimaculatus. Classification (NCBI taxonomy): domain Eukaryota; kingdom Metazoa; phylum Arthropoda; class Insecta; order Orthoptera; family Gryllidae; genus Gryllus; species Gryllus bimaculatus. The sequence goes on along the minus strand of BOPP01000003.1, from coordinate 11,725,276 downwards.
TTCGAACCTTGGATCTCTCACATTTCGCAGCATTTGTAGCGGGACGCTGGCCAATGAAAGCGCTACGCTGGGTACATTCTCTTCCGTAAGGGAAAAGATTTGAAAATCAAAGTCAACGCAATTGATGTTAATGACTTGGTTGGCTTCAAACGTGAAGAGTAGAAAAATACTGTAGTTGCTGTGGCTGATCTCATCTGCCGCTGTAGAACTCCTCGGGACAGTGTTTGAGGCGCCGAATTCAAAGACAACCATCCGGAAGTACACTATTGGAAAATTAAACGTTTTATCAATGCCTTCCGGCGCAAAATCTGAAACAAAAGAATATTGATAGTGTGTGTGTGTGAGAGAGAGAGAGATAAGAATATTGAAAGAGTGTGAAAAGGTCGTGTAAATGTGTGACACTATAGTTAGATAATGCTATAAGGAGCTAAAGACACACGAATAATTCACGAGCCATTAACAAACGAAGGTGGACGCAATTCTGTTGTTTGAAAGCAAGACATGTAGTAGGCTGAGGTGTGATGCATAAGCATGAGATCGCGCTACGATTTGGGAAGCTTATATTGCGAGGACTTCTGAGAGAAATAATACCACGGCACAATACCACGAACAAGTACTACAGGAAATGCAGTATGACAGGTAAAGATATATTTGGGAAATCAAACCTTAGGATTGGGGTTGGAAAACTAAATGAGAAAAAGGTCAAGGCAACCAAAGCTCTTTCTCTGAAGAATTAGACGCCAGAAGATAGCACACAAAAAGGTAGCAACGGCAAAAATAAATATTTCTGGTACAGCAGCACGTCCTTGTATTATTGGTAACGGTAACGTAATGTAACACTGCAACTTCTGCCCTAACATTTCTGTCATCAGCGGAAAAATCCAAACCATATAACTCAAAATGTCCCCACAATTACAAATGTATTGGAAAATGTATATTTAAAGATGGATGTATCATCCAATATTGGAGAATGCATAGCGTTATACAAAAAATTCTGCACTGAGTACTAAAGACACGTTCGAAAAATAATTGAAGCCATCACCACTGAAATCAAAATTACTTGAAAACTACTAATATGTTGCAGTATACCAAAGAAGCTTGTATAATTATGATTCAAGGAACACGTATTCCAAAGGGACGAGTTACGAGTACAGGCATAATTTGACCATGCAAAGGCACTTGTAGACATCCATTAAAAATAAAGGACATGAACCGGAAGAGACAAGAACAATTCGAAACACAAAATGGGATTGACGGATCCGGTGGATATACAGTAGACAGCAAGAAGGTTCTTTCTCGTATTTTAGATGTCGAACGAGCAACATAGCTTTATTTTCAATATAGCAGTTAAAGGATTAGTATTAAAATTAGTTATTGTTAGCCAACGAGGGTGACAGTATGCTGCATTAGAAAAATAGCCATTGTATTATAAAAAATGGAATAGTGAAGTAACACGAATAATTGACAGGGGAGTATTCGGGATTATTAGCGTTCGGGAGCATCAGCGGGGAGAAGTAGAGAAAGTATGGAATAGTAAAACATTGAGCAGCGTCCGTAAATATGAAAGGAAAACGTATTAGGCGATATGAAGAAAGAAGAATCGGCGGGGCGCGGGAGCTTTCGAGAAAACCAAGAGCGCGCGAAGAAACTACAGTATTAATATCCAGTTTCAGATCTGGAAAAAGTAAAAAAGGCCAAGACAATTTAAATAGTTTTCCTTTGGCAGCCGAAGTAAAGTAAATTTGTTCATTTAATTTATGTAAATTAATAAAATAACTTTTACTATCTTTATATACTAACGGAAGTCAATAAAATTACTAACGTTAAACGTTAATTATAAATATTACCTATTATTTAAAAAATAAAATAAATATTATTTTCTGCGTAGATGAAATAATCTTTATAAGAAATAAACTCATCTGGACGCTGTCCCTGTGGCCATCCCCCCCTCCCCCTACCGAATAGTACTGAATATGTCTCTGACATTGAGTAATAACTAGTGACACAGAAGGAAACGTTTTCCTACGTCACACATTTCCCCCATATGTTTTTAGTACGACTTCATGAAAACGCACATAGTTCCGTGATCATTCGCAATACCCAAGACGAAAGCATTGTTGATTCGTGACGCCCCAATAATTTGTTTATCTCGTAGTACTCAATGTTTTACTTACTTTACGGTATGTGTTAGCAAAGTAACACTTCAACAAAATAAACTATTTGTGTCCAGTATGAGCACTAAAAATATTATGCAGTAAATAATGGTCACCCCTAAAATCCTATCCGAATCTGGAATTGCCAACAGCGAAACAGATCACCAACTTCAAGAAGTTCACAGGATTTTCTCCAGGGCGCAGCACTAGCGTTTGCTCGGAGAGCTACCTCGTGGTCGCAGCACGAACTTGCACTTGCACAGCTTGCAACAGCTATTTGCACTTGACAGAAAATGAAATGATATACCGTGAAGAAAAGATTTACCTCATCCAATGTTATTAGAGCATATGGTATCTAAAAGATAACCATTAACATCGATCTCGTTGATTTTCCCATGTAAGATAATGTTTCTTACCAGCAAAACAGATATCCACAATCCGATGATGAAGAAACTCGAATTAAATTACACAAATATAATGCAGTCTCCAATTACTACTCGTACCCAGCTGGATTTAACTTCCTTCATTAGACAAATCATTAAGTCATTGTTGAAAGGTGGCACCCCCAGCAATGAAGCCCATTGTCATCCGTAATTCGTTAACAAATAGCTGTAGCTCTTCCTTACAAAATAGTGGTGAGAAGACAAAGTTATTTCACAGATTTTGCGTGAAAAGTAGAAAATATCTAAACCTTCTACCACTTCAAAGCTTGCATAATTCTTTCCTGTCGAATTCAGGCGAAAGATTCACCTAGAGTTAATATTATTAGAATGTTTTCTGTTATTTAAATTCATAAACTGCACATGATGTGCTATGGGAGAAGTGTACGTATTTATGGACATTCATGTAAGTGAACATATTTATGACGTGCTAAGGGGAGAAGTACATATTTTGAAACTACAAAAGATTGTTTTCTTCACATATTATTCCTTAATTTTATGTTTATTTTTAGCCAAAGCAAACGGCATTGAAAACTCTTTGAACTATTTTCATAAAAAATGAATAGGCTATATACGAATGAATACAGTGCCAATGCATGTTGGATCCATGGCATCCTATTCTGGAACAGTATTTAAACAAACAAACAACAGTCGAAAACACATCAGAGATTCATTAATCACCGCCAAGTTGCCAAACAGTTATCATGTTCTTCGATCATAGCCAAGCGAAAACACCAACTCTTATGTAACGTGACAATGTTCAGGGCATAATGGCATGGGAAGCCGGAGAAAATCAATAACAAGAGAATTAGTTTGTCAATTCTTAAATATATTAATTTATCTAGTTCAGTGAATACAAAAAAGAATGTTATCATTATAACTCACGTCTTCCAATAAATCAGATGGTAAGAAAATGTATATTTTTTGTTCAGTTCTGTACTGAAGGCGTCGAATGGAGTTGCCAAACGCTCACCACCTGAAGGTATCGGGATCAATAATTCCTTTTCAATGCCAAGACATATCGTATAACGTTTTATTCATTTTGTAAAATTTCAAACATCATTTTCGATAAATAAATTACATCTCACTATTCATTCTGAGAACAAATCAGGACTATCATCCAGGGACATGTTGGTTGTTAGTATTAGTTTATCGTACATGAAGACCATTTTTATTAACATTATTATTATTGTTATTATTATTATTATTATTCCCATAAACGTCATGTTCATCACATGTCTCTTTTTCTTCTCAAGCGTGCGCAACACCGTTAGCTAGACGACAAAGTCGGATGCCTGTAGAATCTCTTTCAGGAGATTGTACTGGTATGTTTGCACAGTGAGCACTGATATATAATCTGTTCTGCATAAAGAAACCATGAAACTATCCTTTTTCTGACCAATGACCACTTCTGTACTAGAGAACGGAGGCGCTTGACGGGTAAAAGGCCCAAACTTCATGGTGGAGTGGACGGCAGCGATAAGAGAGTTCTCAGGTCACGAAATAACAAAACTCAGTGTATATCATCATCACCTTTAATGGTGCCACAAATACAATCGTTAAAGAATATGCTCAACAGTCCCCGCGACAAAGGCAACATAACAACACGCGTCGCATACGCCCCAGTGTTTCAGCAGTGAGGATGGTCACAACCACGTGAACCACAATATACCGGTATATAGTGTGATTAGCTCTGGCGCGTCTTCCACCGGGGTCGCATACATTCGATTCTTCACACAGCTCAGAAGATATCCAATTCGTCAGCTCAGAAAAGCGTGGTAACCGGCTGACGGAGCCTAAGCGGCCAATCTGTGTTATATTGCGCGACATACACACTCGTTGCAACACTAAAATTGACACGAAATACCACCCAGTACCAGGAACATAACACAGTACTCGCAACGAGACAACGTCTCCATTTCTGCACTTTCGTACGGTTGGTCACTTGGCACAGACGCTAGTATAGCCAGCGCAATATTGACACTGGCTGCGGCGAGGTGCGATCAACAAGATAAACGTGTTTTGTGGTCGCGGTAAAGCGCGTTGCAAGATCTGCCATGCAGCCTGATAAGAAGCTTATGGTTGCTGCAACAGATAATTAACTCGGCGTTATTATAAGGTTGCCATCGTTAAGAAATTCAATGTTGGCTCTTCCACGTATAGATCATACGATGCTTACTATCGCGTGCGGGTACACCGAATATTCTTTATCATGTTCATTTCTCATTTTATCAAGTGTTTTGCCTCCCTATTTTGGGTAGAATAAATGCGTTTTTCTAAGCCTAGTTTATTACAATTTAGTGTGTGGACGTCCGGTGTGTAATTATAATATTAGTAATATATTAATAATTGTTATTATAATTTTTATTTTATATTTGTCTGTTATTTTTTTATCGTATCTTAGCTTTTCCGCCTTCTCATAGCCCTCTGTATTCTCATGGTCCTCTTTTTTTAAATATATCGTCCTTAAAAAATGCTTCAATATTACTACCAGTAAAATACGACAAAAGAGCCCACAGAAACAAAAATATTATATATGGAGGCAGTTGGCCAGAGATAACATATATATTATTATAATTATTCCAGTAATAGGTCGAGAAGGT